>JALHCE010000043.1:0-602717 GCA_024340795.1 Tolypocladium amazonense | reverse complement strand
AAAAAAAAAAAAAAAAAAAAAAAGAAAGGTAAGAAACTAAACTTTCTTATTGTTGTTTTCACATGTCATGAGATAGACACATGTGACTTCAAGGCTCATGCTGCGGTTTCGTGCTGCTCGAAGGTTTTGTCGTCCGCTTGCTAAGCTTGGTCACTAATTGCTGCGCGATGCTGGCGACCTGCTTCGTCAACGTCGTCATTTGCATCTCGTTAAGCTTCTTGGAATTGTATATGGCAACAAGCTCGGCACCATCGCTGGCGAGGCGGCACTGGAATACGAGCGGGTAGCTAAAGTAATTCTGCACGCCTTCCTCAAGCGAGTGAACGTCGGCGTCGGCCGGCACGAGTACCAAGTCGGGCGTGCTGTTCCCGTCGCTTGCTCTCACCGAATCAGGCGAAGGCTGGATAACGAGAAGGCTGGAGAAATCGCACGCATCCTTGGCGTCGTCGCTGACGCGCGAGATGTTCTGCAGGCCGAACTGCTCGTAAGGAGTCGCTTCGGCAGCTTGCGCCTGCACGTCCAGCAGGAACTTTGACACCGAGCGCTTGCTGTCAAGATGAACGCGGACAGGAATGGTGGTGATGGCCGGCCCTGCGATGGTCTCGAGGCCCGGCACCGGGGCGTTGCGGCCGGATATTGTGGTCCCGAAGGTTACATCGGAGGAGGAGCAGTAACGGCCAAGGACCATGGCCCAGGCGGCACGCATAATAGTGGCCATTGTTACAGATGTGTTGGTCGTGCGCGGTAGGGTGATGGTCTTCTTGACGGTGCGTGTCACGGCATCATTGCCGCCCGCGGATGATGATGTGGCGCCGAGGGATGGGAAGGCAGCCCTCTTGGCCTGGTGGAGGTACTTCTTCCAGAACGAGGATGCGGCATCGTGATCAATGCTGGAAATGTACTTGATAAAGTTGGCGTAAGGGTGCAACGCTGGAATCTTGTTGCCGGCATAGGCATTGGTCAGGGTGCCGAGGATGAGGTTCATGGTCCAACCATCAAACGCAGCGTGGTGGACGACCCAGACGAAATAGCTGGCGCCGCTAGCCTCCTGGACCAGCGCGTAGCGAGTCAAACGGGTGCCGTATTGCATGTCGAAGCGTTGCGCAGCCTTCATGTAGGATGGCAGCTTCATGCCATCTGCCGAGTCCCAAGCAATGTCGTCCTTGATGAGGGCCTGCATGGACAAGCTGCCGCTGCGGATGACTCTTGTGCGAAGGATACCGCAGAGTTGGACTGTGTATTCCCAGGCGGCTTTGAAACGGAGAAGGTCGATGTGCTCAGGAATTTTATACACGTGCTTGGCAATATAAGATCCGGGCTGCTTTACAGTTAGGGCCATGAGACCCTCTTGAAGCTTGCTGCATGGATAGATATCTTCAATTTCCTGGCCCTCAGTGAGCGAACACTGAGTGCGGGCTGCAGACGAGAGGGCATCGGCCTCTCCCTCCGGCACCATGCTGAACGGCCCGGCCACGAAATTGCCCCGGTCGCCAGCGGCGGCGGCAGCAGCAACCTTAGAGAGACGAGGGTCCTGGAATATGGCCGAAACTGTCAGGCCGAATCCTTGCTTCTGTGCGAGAGTAACAAGCTGGATGGCGGTGATGGAATCGCCGCCGATCTTAAGGAAGCTGTCGTTCTTGCCGATGGACGTGGGCTCCACATTGAGGACCAGCGCCCAGAGCTCGCGCATTTCGAGTTCCAATTTGGTCGTGGGCTCTGCCTTGACGCTGTTGGCGAGGCCGAAGGAGGTGAATTGCTCTTGGGAAAAGCCATCCGCGAGATCTCGAAGCCGTTTCCTGTCAAGCTTCATGGAGGAGATGAAAGGCATTTCTCGAACAGGTACGAAGAGATTGGGCACCATATATGACGGCAAGGCGCCTTCCAGGTCGTCCATCAAGGCGGAAAGAGACTTTTGCATGGCGCTGTCCATCGGGAGAAGAGCGTCACTGGCGCTTGCGGGGGCACTTGGGGCGGCCTTGTTCCCCTGCTCGTCGATGAGGCTGATGAAAGCGATGAGCGACTCACGCGAGTCTCGGCGGATTACATCTACCGCTACATGGTCGACAGTAGAGGAGTTTCTTTTGATGGTGTATTCGATTTCAGCAAGTTCGATGCGCTGGCCACGAATTTTGACTTGTGTGTCGCGCCGGCCAAGGTATTCGAGGTTGCCGTCGGGCTTATACCTAACCAGGTCGCCAGTCTTGTAGAAGCGCCTCTTCTTGTATTTTTCGGTAGAGCTTCGTGGCAACCACTCCATGTTATCAACGAAAGCGCTGCTGGTGTTGGCCTCGTTGCCGATGTAACCTCGAGCCAGAGCGTGCCCCTGGACCACGAGCTCACCGACACAACCGATTGGCGCGAGCCGTTGGTGATCGTCCGGATCAACGACCCAGCAATCGTGATTGGCACCGCCACCGATGGTCGTGGGCGCGTCGCTGGCAGACTCAAAGATGTATGTGCAGCAGTAGATGCAGGCTTCGGCAGGGCCGTAACCATTGATGAGCTTAACTCGGCCGTGCCAAGTCTCTAGTGTGTCTTTGGCAGGGGCCTCGCCTCCGACGACGAGCGTCCTGAGCGTGGGCACATCATCCGGTCTGAGTGTGCGGACAAAAGATGTGGTTAGCATGGCTGTGTTGACATGGGCATCCTCCATGAACTTCGCTGTGTATTGCAGACGCTCTGTCTCGGTGGGCACGCAAACTGTGCCTCCGAGGGCCAAGGTGCTGAGGATCTCGCCTAGGCTTACGTCAAACACGTAGTTTGAGAACTGAAGCACCCGGGACGCCTCGTTCAAGCCGTACTTGACACCATGACCCATAATACTCGAGCAGAGGGCCGAGTGCTCCATCAAGATGCCCTTAGGCCGGCCAGTCGACCCGGATGTGAAGAGCACGTAGGCACCATCATCTGGTGTTGGCCGAGCATGGGATGGCTTATCCTTGGACTGGGAAAGCTCGGTGATGAGAGCTGGCGAGAGGGTGATCGTGTGACTGGCAATACTCTTGCATGAAGATGCTGACGAAGGGGAAACAATGAGGTGGTCCGCAGCGACTTCTTGGACAAGAGCCTTGCGGCGAGGAGCCGGGTGGGAGGGATCGAGAGGAACGAATACGCCGCCGGCCTTAAGGATGCTAATCATAGCGACGATCGCCCAGACAGACTTTTCGAAGCAGAAAGGTACCTTTGTTTGTGGCTTGACACCCAACCTGGCAAGGTGGTTTGCGAGTTGTGTAGTCAAGTTATCAAGTTGCCTATAGCTCAAGCGAGCTTCTGAAGAGAAGATAGCCTCGTGGTCAGGGGCGTCAATGGCCCGCTGAGCGATAAGATCCTGCACACAGGCTTCCACGAGCCGAGGCTCCTCCTTGTTGTTTTCTATGGCCTTTTTCAGGTCCCACGGACCGGACACGGAGATGGCCTCCAGAGGATCTCGGTCTCTCGAAAGGAGTTGTTGGACAACGTGGCTGAACTGGTGGGATATAGCCTCCACCTGCGGCTCTTTTAGGACGTTAGAGTGATACATGATAATGAGGTCGACGTAATTTTCCATGACGTCGCCTTGAATGACCAGCGGATAACTGAAGTAGCCCTCCATGGCTTCATTGGCATCATGCTTGTCATAATGAGCCGGCACGAGGACGGAATCGTCGGTGCTATTACTGCTGGCCTGCCTCTTTGGCTGCACGACTAGTAAGCTTGAAAAGTCGCAGGCGTCTTTTTCGTTGGGCCCAAGCTTGGCGATGTTTTGCAAGCCGAATTGCTCGTATTCAATCATACTCGTTGCCTGGTTTTGAATATCACGGAGCATGCTTGCAACCGTCTTCTGACTCTCCAGACGGACTCTTACTGGGACGGTAGCAACCACTGCTCCCGTCATTGTCTCTAACCCATCGACAGGTGCTTGCCTTCCGGACACGACAGCCCCAAAACATACATCATTGCTGTCGCAATAACGCCCCAGGACTAATGCCCAGGCGGCGCGAAGCACCGAGGCTTTTGTAGCGGTCGCATTCGCGTATGTAGGGAATGGGATCTTCTTTTTCAGCGTGCGGCTTACATTAGACGTGCTTGCCGGTGGTGCTGCGCGAGGGAACGGCGCGCGTTTGGCATCCTGAAGCTGTGTCTTCCAGAAGGTGCCGGCTGCGTCAGCATCAAGATTGCTTGTGTACTGTATGAAGCCCGCGTACGGCCGTATGGGCGCAATTGCGCCTCCTTGGTAGGCGCTATTCAAGGTGCTGAGGATGACACCCATTGTCCAGCCATCAAAGATGGAATGGTGCATCACCCAGACCAAGTAATGCTCGCCTGTTGGCTCCGTTACAAAGGCATATCGAGCCAGTCGTGAGCCGTAGCCCATTTTGATATTCTTCATGGCTTGGAGAATACCAGAGAGGTTCAAGCCGTTGGTGCTTTCCCAAGTGAGATCATCCTTGATGATTGCTTGCACAAAGGTAGCACCTGCGGGAGCAATCCTCGTTCGGAGGTTGGCACAGTGACGGACGGTTTCCTCCCACGCTGCCCTGAATCGAGCCACATCACCGGACAGACGGAAGACATACTTGGCGATGTATGAGCCAGGTTGCTTGACAGCGAGCGCAAGCAGGCCTTCTTGCAAGTTTGTGCACGGGAAGGCATCCTCAATAATTTGGTCTTTGGAGAGGTCGCAATGAGACCGAAACTCATTACCACCAATGATTTCACGGACATTCTCGCTGAGCAGGCTAAAAGGAGCGGGCTGGAGTGTCTTTTGCTCGTTTTGGGTCCTTTCCTCGGCCTTGAGAGAGATTTCAGAAAGCCTGGGGTCATCGAATACGCTCTTGACGGTCAATGCGAGACCGGACTCTCGAGCCTTGGTGACTAGCTGGATTGCAGCAATAGAGTCACCACCGATGCGAAGAAAGTTATCGTCGCGTCCAATAGATTTGAGAGGTATCTTCAGGATATCTGCCCATAGCTGCTGCATGCGGCGTTCCATCAAAGTCTCGGGCTGCCGCTTCTCAGTGTCTTGAAGCGAATACCTGGCTAGTTGTTCTTGGCCGAGTGTGGAAGTGAGTCGCCTCAAACCGCTCCTGTCTAACTTTGTGGAAGTAATTGAGGGCATGGAATAGCAAGGAATGAACAGATTCGGAACCATATACTGAGGTAGAACAACGCCGAGTTTCCCCACTATGGCAGACAGCCTGTTCTGCAAGTCGGTGGACATCGGTGCGAAGACGTCCTCAGCGGCGGTGTTTGTACCAACTATGCAGCTCTCATCGCTAAACGAGAAATAAGATACCAGACTGGATCCCGCATTGCTCTTGAATATGTCAACCGCAACCTGGCGGACGTCGTTTAGGGATGTCTTGATGTGGTGTTCCACTTCCCCTAACTCAACGCGAAGACCACGAATCTTGACCTGCGTATCCTTGCGGCTCGAAAACTCTATTGTACCGTCGGAGTTGTAATGGCAGATATCGCCCGACTTGTAAAAGCGGTTCCAGCGCTTAGATGACCGTCGCGGCGCCCATTCTGGCAAATCATTTATGATAGTCGCTTTGGACCTGATGGGGTCGGCCAAGTACTCGCGCAACAAGGTCGGGCCCTGAATAACAACCTCACCGAGCGTGCCAACAGGCGCAAGCTTACGATGATCTTCTGGATCAATAATCCAGCAGAAGCCACCGACGGGCTTGCCGATAGTAAGAGGCGACTCGTTCGGGGACTGCCATTCATGAAGTGTACTGAACACACAAGTCTCGGCAGGACCCCAGCCGTTGAGTAGCCGGACCTTACCTATCCAAGACTGGAAGACGTCCCGGCTCACAGCTTCACCAGCAAGGAGAAGCAGTTCTAGGCTAGGCACTTCCTCCGGCTGCAGGGTCCGGGCAAAGGCGGGCGTCAAGAATGCCCAGTTGACGTTCATGTCGCGAATAAACTCTTTTAGTCCATTCATGCGGGTATGTTCTGACGGAACGCACAAACAGGCGCCTGAAATCAGTGGCGCGATTATTTCACCGATAGATAGGTCGAACACGAAGGCTGCAAATTGCAACATCCGGATATTAGCTGATAGCCCGAGCCTATCACAAATCGCTCTTTGGCTCGTCGAGACGGAACCATGCTCCATCACAAGGCCCTTGGGCGTGCCAGTGCTGCCGGATGTGAACAAAACATATACGGCATTCCGGGGAGACACGTCGGTGCTTGGGCCGCGAAGGCTCGCTTCTTTGCCATTCGCTGCCAGCTTTCGATCGAGGGCTGGTGTCAACTCGAGGATGTGTGCCAATAGCCCAGAACACTTGGACGCATTTGACCTGCTTGTGATGGCGAGCTTGGCTCCTGTTTGGTGCACAATCTGCTGCAGTCGAGGCCGCGGGTGCGAGGGATCGAGAGGAACCCAAGCCGCTCCAGCCTTATTGATGGCCAGAATGGCCACAAAGAACCAAGCCGATTTTTCAAAGCAGACGTGCACCAACTCATCGGTCTCAACTTTGAAGTTGTTGACAAGATTATGCGCAAGCCTATTCGCCGCTTGATCAAGTTCACCGTAGCTGAACTGAGCATCCCAAGCTTGAATAGCCAAGTCATCAGGCCGCTGCTTAGCCTGGGCTTCGATGAGATGATGCACACAAGTATCGAATACCTGCGGGATTTCGCTATTGTGCTCGATGGCTCTTTCAAGATCCCAGGGGCCTGCAATCGACAGGGTACCCAAAGGCTTATCGCCATTGTCGACCAATTGTTGGACTACGTGGTCGAATTGGCAAGCGAGAGCATTGAGTTGATGTTCGGACAGAATATCCGTATCGTAGATCAGGAGCAGCTCAACTTGATCGTCAAACATGTGACCTTGGATGACTAGAGGATAGCTGAAATAGTTCTGAAGCCCATCCTCGGGAACATCAGTTTCCGAACCAGCGGGCATTAAAATAGTTTCAGTATCGCTGTCCACAGACGTAAAGTGCTGCGTAGGTTGAATGACTAGTAAACTCGAGAACTCGCAAGCATCCTTAGCGTCGGCACTCAACTGCGAGATGTTCTGCAGGCCGAACTGCTCGTGGATGACCATTTCCGAGGATTGAGCCTGGATATCCAACAACAGGTCTGAAGTCAATGTGTGCTTGTCTAACTGGACTCGGATAGGCACGGTAGCAATAACAGGACCAGGCATGATTTCGAGACCAGGGACCGGTGCATTGCGCCCCGAGACTGTTGCGCCAAAGCAGACGTCGTCAGTGTCGGAATAACGAGCCAAGACAATTGACCACGCAGCTCGAAGCACCGTGGCTTTTGTTATTGACCTATCCGCTGACGATGGGAAGGCAATGGTCTTGCGCACAATGCGGCTTGCACTTTTTGTCTCTGAGCCAGGACTAAAATGCTTGGTGGGAGGAAAAGCAGCTCGCTTGGCATTTTGAAGCTGGGACTTCCAGTAACTCTTCGAGGCCTCGCAGTTGAGGTCCATTGTATACTTGATGAACCCAGCATAAGGCTGCAAGTCTATTGTGCTCTTTGCCTCATAAGTGCGATGCAAAGTGTCTAGAACCAAGCGGGTGGTCCAGCCATCGTAAATGGCGTGATGAATGATCCAATAGAAATACCGGATGCCATTATCTTCGATCAATGCGTAGTGACACAGTCGTGAACCGTAGCCCATTTCGATATTTTGCGTGGATGCCATGAAAGACTGCAAACTGTGACCCTTGGAAGGCATCCATTCTGGGGCTTCCTTCACGACGGCTTGGGCTGTCGATTCATTGGCGAGGATGATGCGAGTCCGCAAGTTGCGACAAATAATCAATGTTCGCTCCCAAGCGTCCTTAAATCGAGAAATTTCGACTTGGTTCGGTAGGCGGTACGCGTACTTGGCAATATACGACCCTGGCTGTTTGACGCATAATGCCATGAGCCCTTCCTGAAGCTTTGTGCAAGGATAGGCATCTTCGATCGATTGAGCCCCTGAGAGGCCAAATTCCTCGATGGAGTCCTCTCTTTCGAGAAGGTTTTGAAGCGAATCATCGAGAAGGCTAAAAGGCGCGATGTCGAACCTCATCTGGTCCGCTGAGTCAAGCTTCACAGTCTGCTTTGCAACAGCTGACAGCCGTGGGTCATCAAATACATCCTTTACAGTTAGTGAGAGACCGCATTCTCGAGCGGCAGACACCAACTGAATAGCCGCAATTGAGTCGCCGCCAATGCGCAGAAAATTATCATCTCTTCCGATTGATTCAGTCGGGATGTTTAATATTTCCGCCCATAGGATTTGTAGCTGGCCTTCCATCGGTGTTTCGATTGCTCGCTTGTTTCCCTCTTGTAAAGAGTAATTTGAAAGTTGTTCCTGATTTAAAGAGGCTGTGATGCTCTGCAGTCTCTTTTTATCTAGCTTGGTGGAAGTGATGAACGGCATATAGCTGCACGGGACGAATAGAGTTGGAATCATGTATCGTGGAAGAGTTATGCTCAGCTCTCCCACCATAGCAATGATACGACGTTGTAGAGCATTCTCAAGAGGAAGAAACAGGCCCTTGTCGTCCTCGTTATTAATTCCAGTAATGCGTGACTCGTCACTAAATGAGAAATAGGTCACGAGACTCGCGCCGCTGTCAGTCTTGAAAACGTCGACTACGACCTGGCGGACGCCAGCAAGGCAAGCCCGGATGTGATGCTCAACCTCACCGAGCTCCACGCGCAAACCTCTGATCTTGACTTGTGTATCCTTGCGGCTAGAAAACTGAATAGTTCCATCCGCATTGTAGAAGCCTAGGTCGCCGGACTTATAGAATCTGTTCCAGTTTTGCGAAGAGCGCTGGGGAGCCCAGTCGGGCAGCGTAGTCACTGTCGTCGACTGGGTTTTTTGTACATCGGCAAGATACTCTCGCAGCAGCGTTGGTCCTTGGATGACAATTTCGCCCAAGGTACCAATGGGTGCGAGGCGCTGAGGATCTTCAGGGTTCACGATCCAACAGAAGCCTCCAACTGGCCGACCAACAGTCAGCGGTGACTCGTCCGCATTCGACGCGTCCCACTCGTGGAGTGTGCTGAAACAGCACGTCTCAGCTGGTCCCCATCCGTTGACAAAACGAACCTTGCCGATCCAGGCTTCGAAAACATCTCTCCCAACGGCCTCGCCAGCCAAAAGCAGAAGATCGACGCTGGGGACGTCGCTTGGCGTCAAGGTTCGGGCAAAGGCAGGCGTGAGAAAGGCCCAATTGACACCTTGGTCGCGGATGAATTCCTTCAGGCTGTTCATCCGGACGTGTTCAGAAGGCACACAGAGACAGGCGCCGGCAATAAGAGGCCCGACAATTTCTCCAATGCATAGATCAAAAACGAACGCTGCAAACTGAAGCATCCTGACCTCTGAGGTCATGCCTAACCTCTTCCCAATCGCCCTTTGGCTAGAACAAACGGACCTATGTTCCATGACGAAGCCTTTCGGAGTACCCGTGCTTCCTGAAGTAAATAAAACGTAGGCTGCATTAGACGGGCTGATGTTGCATAAAGGGGCAACAGGACTTGTCTTCGAGCTCTTTGAAAGGATCTCGTCCAGGGCAGCCGTCACTTCGACCACCTTGGGAACAAGTCCTGCACATAAAGAAACATTCGCTGGCGACGCAAGCGCTAGCTTTGATTCCGTCTGCTGTATTACTTGCTGCTGACGTTTAAGAGGGTGGGAGGGATCGAGCGGAACCCATGCGCCTCCTGCTTTATTGATACCCAGAATTGCCACGAAAAACCAGGCAGATTTCTCGAAGCATACGTGAACAAGGTGGCCCGGCTTGACGCCATAGTCAATAATCAAGTAGTGAGCTAATCGATTGGCCGCGCGGTCGAGTTCAGAGTATGTGAATTCCGCATCCCAAGCCCGGATAGCTGGTGAATCCGGTCGACGCTTGGCTTGGCTCTCGAACAACCAGTGGATGCAGCTCTCAATAACGTCGGGAACATCGACGATATTATACTCGACAGCTCGCGCCAAGTCCCACTGGCCTGCGATAGACAAGTCCTTCAGCGGCTTGTGATCATGAACCAGGAGTTGATGGAAAGTGTGTTCGAATTGGTGCGAGAGACTCGTCATTTGTATTTCGGCCACCAAGTCAGAGTCGTAAATGAGCAATAACTCGATGCGATTGTCAAACATGTGTCCTTGAATGACCAGTGGGTAGCTGAAATAGCCCTCCAAAGACGACTCAGAGTTGTCGTCCTCTTCAGAATCCACTGAAGATAGCATCGAACCGTAGTTGCTTTCAGACGGCACAATCTGCTGAGCTGGCTGGATCACGAGTAGACTCGAGAAATTACAAGCAGCTCTCGCATCTTGGCTTAGCTTGGATATGTTTTGCAGGCCAAACTGCTCATAAGGAACCATCTCCGAGGCCTGCGTTTGAATATCCTCCAGGAAATGGGACATTGGCTGCTTCTGATCGAGTCGCACTCTAACTGGAACCGTCGCAACTACGACGCCTGCCATCGACTCCAGCCCTGGGACAGGCGCGTTACGACCGGATATTGTTGTTCCGAAACAGACGTCGTCGGTGTCGCTGTAGCGGGCTAAGACTAGAGCCCAAGCAGCGCGGATGATCGTGGCTTTGGTTATGGAAGAGTTGGTTGAGAGTGGAAATTCAATCGCTGTCTTCATGACACGAGTGACGTTTTTCGGTCGAGCGTTGTTGGAGAGCCGCATTGGCGGCCAAGTTGCTGCCTTGGCCTCATGGAGTTGAGAATTCCAGTATTTCACTGCGTCGTCATGGTCCATGGATCTGGTGTACTTAATGAAGTTGGCATACGGATTGAGAGACAGGACGGGCAGAGTTTCCTGGTAGGCACGATTTAACGTGTCTAGGATTATGCCCCAGGACCAACCATCAAAGACGGTGTGGTGAATGAGCCAAACAAAATAAAAGTCGCCGCTGCTCTCTTTGATAATGGCGTATCGACAAAGGCGGGAGCCGTACTTGACTTCCACATTTTTGGTGGCTGCCATGACAGTGTGAAGGTCGAGCCCTTCCGTGGCCTCCCACGCTGTGTCCCCCTTGATCACTGCTTGTATTGACGAACCGCCTACAAAAGCAATTCTCGTGCGAAGGTTCTCGCATACGCCCACAGTATGCTCCCAGGCAGCTTTGAAGCGATCGACGTCGAGGCCGTGCGCCAAACGATATACGTGCTTGGCTACATAAGACCCCGGCTGCTTTACAGCTAACGCCATGAGGCCCTCTTGCAAGGTCGTGCAGGGGTAGGCATCCTCAATGGTTTGATCTCCCGAAAGCCCACACTGCTCGCCAATCTGAGAGATTATAGCCTGAACTTGATTTCCTGGCAATAAGCTGAACGGCTGTGCCTCAAATGTATTGCCTGCAATGTGGGAGGTTGTGGCCAGAGCCATCTGCGATAGCCTGGGGTCTTTGAAGATTGTTCCCACCGTTAGGCCAATGCAATGTCTATGGCATAAAGTAACAAGTTGAATAGCACTGACAGAATCCCCTCCGATGCGAAGGAAGCTGCTATTCTTGCCAATTTCTCCCGGGGATATTTTGAGCACTTGAGACCACAAATCCCTGAGCTTCAGTTCCATTGGTGTAGTCGGCGGCTCATTTTTGCCATCACCAGGTGCAAATTGCTGTCTCTGTATGGCAGACGTTTCTTCGCCAAGCGCAATCAACATTCGCCTATTCACCTTGCCGGACTCTGTCTGCTCTGGCTGTCCTTGGAAGATGAGATAAGTGGTAGGTACCATGTAAGACGGCAGTACCTCACCCAAGGCAGTATCCAGGTGTGAAATAAGTCTTCGAATATCTTGAGAGGTACTGTCGAGGAGTTGGAAACTTGGCTGCTCGGAAATCGGACCCTTGGAATACCACAAGAACGCCATGAGACTGGTAGGAGCGCCGCCGTAACCTCCTACGACAGCAACAATACCACTCATGGTTTCGGGTAGGCATTCATGTAAATGACCCTCGATCTCAGCCAACTCAACTCGCTGACCATGGAGTTTCACTTGGGTGTCCTTGCGTCCGAGGAATTCGAACGTGCCATCGTGATTACGGCGCACGAGATCGCCAGTCAGGTAGCCGCGTCGTCGCCCATCCCTAGCCAGACCCTGGCCTGGAAGCCAGTCGATGTTTTCGATGAAACTCGCCGACGCCTTCGCATCTGCATTCAGGTACCCGCGCGCGAGCAAGGGGCCTTCAATGAGAAGCTCCCCAACACAACCTACCGGCACCATTTGCCTGAAATCGGTTGGTTCTACAACCCAAAAGGTACTAGAGAGTGGTCGACCGAGATTGGTGGATTTTCCCAACTTGCCGACAACAGAATTCCAGGCACAGATCGAAGACTCAGCCGGACCATAAAGTGCATGGAGCTCTGCAGCACCCATCCAGCGATCGACCACTGGCTTGACCACGGCCTCGCCACCAAGACAAACAACTTTCAGGTCAGGAACATCTTCTGGCGATAGCAAACTGGCTACGGTTGGCGTCAGGAAAACCCAATTGGCCTTTGTGGCATTGATAGCGCCAGCGAGATCATTGACTCGAGCGTGGTCCGAAGGCACGCAGAGACAGCCGCCCCTAGTCAGCGTAACTATGACGTCCATGATACTCACGTCAAAAGTAAAAGCCGAGAATTGAAACACTCGGGTTCCTGGGCCGATTTTCTGTTCGGCGCCATATCCATCCGCTGAGGAGCAGATTGCGCTGTGGGTAATGACCATACCCTTCGGCCGTCCCGTGCTGCCAGACGTAAAGATGATAAAGCTCGCGTTCTCCGGCTGTGTATCAGCCATCACAGGGTGCTTGGGATCCGGTAGTTGTCGTAAGGTGCCTTCGTCGACCGAAATAGCCTCGATGCCAATATTTTGCATCAGGTTTTGTGATTCAGGTGCTGCTATGGCGAAAGTCGCCGCTGTATCCTCAATAATGCTTTGTAGCCGGCTAGATGGCGCCGTGGGATCAAGTGCAATGAAGGCGCCTCCTGCCATTTCTACTGCTATCATTGCCACTATTGCCCACATAGACTTGGGAAAGCAGAGTGGCACAATAGTTTCGGGAACAACGCCGAGTTCTTGAAGCCTCAAAGCTAGGCGCGACGCGAGCCTGCCAAGCTCGGCGTAAGTCAGATTCCCGTCCCACGATGCTATAGCCATATCATCTGGACGTATCTGTACTTGCCGATTGATTAGCCAGTGGGTGCACTCGTTTGTTGCTGGCTTGAGCATGGAGCTTTCAATGGCATGTTGCGTATCCCATGGTCCTATGAGTGAGATAGTGCCCACTGGATTTTCATCATTTGGAAGAAGCTGGTGAATAACATGCTCGAAATGATTGGAAAGAGCCACCAACTGCTGCTCATGAAGAACGTTTGAATCGTAAAAGAGAAGAAGTTCAATGTGGTCGCCCATGAGGCCGGCGATGTTGACAAGTGGGTAATTGAAATAGTTGCTCATAGACTTCTCTGATAGATCCCTCTCTGAGCTACTGGGCAAAAGGACGGCGTCCGACCCAATCTCTGAAGACGCCATACTATCTGCGGGCTGGATCACCAACAGGCTCGAGAAGTCGCAAGCAGCATTGGCATCTGGGCTGACTTTCGAGATATTTTGTAGGCCGTACTGCTCGTAGGTCACCATCTGAGAAGCTTGAGACTGAATGCTGGCCAAGAATTGAGAAATTGGCTGAGATCTATCCAGACGGATTCGAACCGGGACAGTAGCCACGACGAGGCCAGGCATCGAATCCAAGCCGGCAACTGGGGCATTCCTTCCGGACACAGATGTGCCAATGCAAATATCATCACTATCGCAGTATCGCGCGAGGACTATTGCCCAAGCGGCACGGATAATGGTAGCCCTTGTTATTGATGTCTTTGTTGACTTGGGAAAGCTGATGATTTTTTTCACCAGACGTGCCGCATTCTTTTCCAAAGATCGAGACGGAGGTGGGAAAGAAGCTTTCTTGGCTTCCTGTAACTCTGACTTCCAATAGTTTGCCGCCGCTTCGCTGTCGAGAGACATAGAATACTTGATGAAGCTAGAATAAGGGCGCACTACTGGTGGAACCATGCCATGATATATGCTTTGCAGGATGTTGATCACAATGGAAACACTCCAACCATCGAAGACAGCGTGATGAGCAACCCATGCAAAAAAGCGATTTCCGTTGGTTTCTTGGATGATCGCGTGCTCGGATAGAGGCGATCCGTAACTCATGCTTAGACAAGATACGGCATCCATGTACGCAGCTAGGTCGAGAGTCTCGGTAGCTTGCCAAGTCATACCGCCTTTGACAATGACTTGTACGGCGCAGTCTCCCATATGAATAATTCGGGTGCGCAGAGATCCGCAAAGCTCTACCGTCTTCTCCCAGGCAGCTTTGAAGCGACCGTCTTCCACGTGTGAGGGCAGGCGGTAGACATGCTTGGAAACATACGAACCCGGCTGCTTGGCTGCAAGGGCCATGAGGCCTTCTTGGAGTCTCGAACATGGAAATATATCCTCAATCATCTGCTCGTTAGACAGGCCGCATCGTCCGGTAATATCCTGAGTTATAGCGTCGACCCTGCCAGCCGGCAATAGACTAAAAGGCTTAGCTTCGTAAGACACTTGCGCTTCGCCGAGAGTGCATGAAGCCGCGACTTGCGAAAGGCGAGGGTCTTTAAAAATGATGCTGACTGAGAGGTTAATGGAGTGTTGTTGCGCTAGGGATACCACATGGATAGCTGAAATCGAATCTCCGCCAACTTGTAGGAAACTGTCATTCCTACCAATTTCTTCAGGAGATATGCGAAGGACCTCGGCCCAAAAATCTCTCATTTTGAACTCCATCTCGGTCTCAGGTTCAATTTTGACTTCAGATACTAATGAAAAGGCTGCAAGCTGTTCGGGGGTGATACCGTTCGCAATATTGCGTAAGCTCTTTCTGTCAAGCTTAGACGACGTCAGAAAGGGCATCTGTCGCAGAGGCAGGAAAAGACCAGGGACCATGTAAGAGGGCAAGGCTGTCTTCAAGTTGCCCATGAGGAGAACAAGGGTCTGTTGTATCGATCCTTGTGCTGACAAGAAGGGATCAGAAATGTCCTCGGGTTCAGTGTCGTCCTGTCGTTGCTGTCCGCCATGGAAGCTGAGGAGAGCAGCCAAAAACTGTCGCGATTCCCTCCGAATAACTTCGACGGCCACGTGCTCGACGGTAGGGGATAACTTCTTGATAGTGTATTCGATTTCAGACACTTCTAGCCGCTGACCGCGAATTTTGACCTGCGAATCCTTGCGACCAACATATGAAATGCTTCCATCAGCATTATATTTGACCAAATCGCCAGTCTTATACAGGCGCCGTGGGTCGTGCGCGAAGGCAGTCGATAAAAAGTCCGCGTGCTGTATGAAAGATGCCTGTGTCTGAGTTGCATTATTCATATAGCCCCTTGCCAACGAGTACGATTGTACCAGAAGCTCGCCCGTACAGCCTATTGGCGCCAGTTGGTGATGATTATTAGGATCAACAATCCAGTTGGTGCTGTTGAAGCCGCGACCAATGGTAGTTGGAGACTCATCAGCAGACTCAAAGACGTGGGTGGCACAGCAAATGCAAGCCTCTGCTGGTCCGTAGCCGTTGAAAAGTTCAACATGACCATGCCACGTACGCAATAAGTCTTTAGTAGGAGCCTCGCCCCAGAGCACTAAAGACTTGAGACCAGGAACCTCTTTAGGACTTAATGTCCTGATAAATGACGGAGTGAGCATGGCGGTATTGATTCGGCCTGAGACGATAAAGCTTGCCGTATCTTCTAATCGCTCTGTCTCTGTTGGGATGCAGACAGTGCCTCCGACGATCAGAGTGGTAAATATTTCGCAAAGGGCTCCATCGAAGACGTAGCTAGAGAATTGAAGAACTCGCGAACTTTCTTCAATTCGATAAGCTCTCCCGAGGCCAAGGGCACTAGACGTCAATCCACCATGCTCCATAATCAATGCCTTAGGCGTGCCGGTTGAGCCAGAAGTAAAGAGGACGTAAGCAGCATCCTGAGGACTGGAGTTGGGATACAACTGCTCTTTCGGAGGAGAGACCTCTGAAACAAATACCGAAGAAATTTCAATGACTTGAGGTGCTATCCCTTCACAGCATGCTGCTGAAGATGACGACACAACAAGATGGCTGGCGCCGACTTGCTCGAAGAGCGCTTGGCGACGACTGAATGGATGGCTGGGATCGAGCGGAACGAAGATACCACCAACCTTCATAATGCCCAGCATAGCAATGACTGCCCACGTAGAGTGCTCAACGCAGAACGGCACCATCATTTCTCGTCGTATGCCTGCTTGGTAAAGAACGCTTGCGAGCAACGAAGCCATATGGTTCAACTCAGCGTACGTTAGGCAAGCTTCGGAAGAGAAAATGGCCTGTCGATCAGGATGAAGTATTGACCGCTCGGAGATCAGGTCATGAACACATTTGTTCGCTGCATCCGTGTGTGCTTCGCGGTTCCATAGCATAGCTTGCTCCAAGTCCCAAGGGCCGGCCACAGAAACAGAACCAAGGCTTGTATCATCTTGGGCAAGTAATTGACTCATAACAAAATCAAATTGTTGAGATAGGGCACGGAGGTGCAGTTCGCTCAATACGTCTGAGTCGTAAATTAGGGAAAGTTCGACGTGATCATCAAAGATATGACCTTGGATAACCAGCGGATAGTTGACAAATTTCTGCATGGCGTTTTCCCAAATTGCGCTATCCGCCTCGACGGGTGCAAGGAGAGAGCCTTGAGAGTCGCTATCGTGAGCGATAGCCTTGGGTGGCTGGATGACCATCAAGCTGGAGAAGTTACAGGCATCTTTCGTATCGGAATTGAGCTTGGAGATATTCTGAAGACCGAATTGTTCGTACGGAATCATATCAGAAGCTTGATTTTGAATATCCATCAAAAACGCTGAAAGCGATTGTTGCTGATCCAGACGTACCCTCACGGGAACTGTTGCAAGCATTGGACCTGCCATTGACTCAAGGCCACGAACCGGCGCTTGCCTGCCTGAAACGGTTGAACCAAAGCACACATCATCAGACTCGCAATACCTTGCTAGTATGACTGCCCAAGTAGCGCGTAAGAGAGTTGCTTTGGTGATAGCTGTGCCTGTCGACCGCGGACAGCTGATAGATTTGTTCAAAATTCGCGTAGAGTCTTGAGTGCTTTCGATTGCTTCGGTTGGTGGGAAAGTTGCACGTCTTGCATCGAGAAGCTGATCTCTCCAGAAATTTGCCGCCGTATTATGGTCAAGAGCTGTTGTATATTTGATGAAGCCTGAGAAAGGCTCCAAAGATGGCGGCATCAAACCGCGATAAAAGTTCTCTAGCATATTCATCACAATCCTCACACTCCAACCATCAAAAATTGAATGATGCACAATCCATATGAAAAAAGCGTCTCCGCCTTTCTCCTTGATAAGTGCGTATCGAGAAAGAGGCAGACCGTAGCCCATAGTGATTGTGGATGCTGTAGCCATAAACGACTGCAAAGAATGCCCAATTACTGGCTCCCAGCTAATATCATCTTTGATAATGGCTTGAATTGAGACGCCCTTAGACAGTGCTATCCTTGTGCGCAGCATGCCGCAAGTCTTGATTGTCTGCTCCCAAGATGATGCGAATCGTTGCAAGTCCATGTTTGCGGGCAACTTGTATACGTTTTTAGCGATGTATGAGCCCGGTTGCTTGACTGCGAGAGCGATTAGACCTTCCTGAAGTTTTGTGCACGGATAAGCGTCCTCGATCGAGCTGCCATCAAGCAATTTGCACTCGTCTCGAATATCAGACAATGCTGGTTCGATGCGGTCATGCGGAAGCAAAGAGAATGGATCTACGGGAGCTGCCGTCTCATGGCCTCTCAAGGATGCAGCTCCGGCAATCTGGGCCAGACGAGGGTCCTTAAATATGCTTCCGACTGTAAGATCGATGTTGTGCTCATTAGCCAGGGCTACTAGCTGTATGGCGCTGACTGAATCTCCGCCAATGCGGAGAAAGTTGCTATTCTTTCCAATTTCCTTGGGAGGCGTCTTTAAAATTTGGACCCAAAGGTCGCGTAGTTTTAGTTCCATTTGCGTTGTTGGGGGCTCGACAGCGTCTCCTTCTGGCGCGAAGCGCAATCGCTCCTGATGATTTGCAGCCGCAGCGAGAGAGCTAAGCTGTTTTCTATTAACCTTTCCAGAAGTTGTCTGCTCAGGCTTGCCTTCAAATATTAGGTAGGCTGAGGGAATCATGAAGGAAGGGAGAACCGTTCCAAGAGACGAGTCCAAGCTAGAGATGATGGTCTTTTGCTTCTGTGAACTGGCAGACAGCAATTGCATGGCAGGCTTCTTCGATGCAGAGCCCTTCGTATACCATAGCAACGCCATGAGACAATCTTCTGAGACTACTGACACAATGCCAGTCATGTCCTCCGGAAGATATTCTTGCAGCCTCGTCTCGATTTCTCCCAGCTCAATTCTTTGACCATGCAACTTGATTTGGGTATCCTTTCGGCCCAAGAACTCGAAAGTATGATCGGCATTTCGACGAACTAAATCGCCTGTTAGGTATGCTTTTCGAGCAGAACTGCTTGCTAAGCCATTACTCGGCAGCCAATCAACATTGTTAATAAAGCTAGACGCAGTCTTTTCATCGGCGTTAAGGTAGCCACGCGCTAGCAGTGGTCCCTCAATAAGTAGTTCACCAACACATCCTATTGGAACCAGTCGACGGCAGTTTCCAGGCTCAACGACCCAAAAAGCACTAGCCAGGGGGTGTCCGAGGTTGTTGGGCTTCCCTGTCCTCCCTAACACGGAGTTCCAAGCGCAAATTGAAGACTCGGCGGGTCCGTATAAGCCGTGAACCTCAACAGAGTCTTTCCACCGGTCCACAACCTGTTTACTTATCGCCTCGCCGCCTAGACAAACCACTCGTAGGCTTGGCACGTCTGCTGGGATAAGGAGGCCAGCCACAGTTGGCGTAAGGAATACCCAATTGGCGTTAGATTTATTTATGGCACCTGGTAAGTTATTGAGACGTGCATGCTCGGATGGAATGCATAAGCAAGCACCCCGAGACAGGCATACAAGCACGTCAAGAATACCAACGTCAAAGGTATAGGCCGAGAACTGGAAGACCCTTGTGCCCGGTCCAATCTGTTGATCCTCTCCGTATGCTGCGGCGGATGAGCAAATAGCGCTATGGGTAATAATCATCCCCTTTGGTTTGCCCGTGCTACCCGAGGTGAAGATCATGAAGCTGGCATTGTGCGGCTGAGCCGAGGATGAGAGACGTAGATTCTCCTCATCCCCCTCAAGCTTGGCCAATGAGTCCTCATCGACGACAAGGGTCCGGAGACCTATGTGCTCTATAGGTTCTGAAGTTGAAGGGGCGACGAGTGCAAATTTTGCGTTTGTATCTTCAACGATACTGCGTAACCTCCCTGGCGGTGTATTTGAATCGAGGGCGATAAACGACCCGCCTGCCATCTGAACAGCCACCATGGAAACAACAGCCCAGGTAGATTTTGGGAAACACAGCAGAACTATTGCCTCAGGGCCGACGCCAAGCATCTGGATCTTTTGTGCTAGCCGGGTGGCGAAGTTGCCGAGCTCCAAGTAGGTAAGATCTTTGTCCCAAGAGCTGATTGCAGGATCTTGCGGTCTCGATCCGATTTGGTCTTGTATCAACCAGTGTATGCAAGACTCAGTTGGAGCTTTGAGGCAACTTGACTGCACAGCATGCTCCAAATCCTTTGGACAAACCAGTGATATATCTCTCATTGGCGCATTGCTTTGAAGCAGCAGCTGCTGAATAACATGATCCAGTTGATTGCCTAGAGCATATACTTGAGACTCGCTTAGGAGGTCACAGTCGTAGTACATTCGTACATCAACTTTGTCATGAAAAACGTAACACAGTAGGGCGAGTGGATAGTTGAAGTAGTTTGCCATCGCGTCTTCTGCGAGGTCCTGCTCCGAGTCACCAGATAGCAACACCGCGTCATCATCTTCATCTTCTACGCTCAAGCGTTCGAGTGGCTGAATCACCAGCAAGCTCGAAAAGTCACAAGCTTCCTTGGCATAAGAGCTAATTTTGGAGATGTTTTGTAGCCCATACTGCTCGTAAGGGATCATGTCCGAAGCTTGAGCCTGAACTTCTGTAAGGTAGTCCAAGACGGAGCGCTCGCGACTTATTCGAATGCGTACAGGGATGGTAGCAATGACCGGGCCTGCCATTGTCTCAAGCCCTGTCACAGGCGCATTGCGCCCCGAAACAGTTGTGCCAAGACAGACATCGTCTGAGTCGCAATATTTGGCCAGGACTGCGGCCCAGGCCGCGCGGACAATCGTCGCTTTTGTGATGGATGTATCGGAAAGGCGTGACAAGGAGATAGTCTTTGTGAATGGTCTACTGGTCTTCGTCGAGATGATTTGTGAAGTGCTAGAAACTGGTCGAGAAGGTGGGAAAGTAGCTCGCTGTGCCTCGTGAAGCTGTGATCTCCAGAAGTCCCTGGCGGCCTCACTGTTGAACTCCATTGTGTATCTGATGAAATCAGCATACGGCTGTAATGGGGCAATGTTGACGCCTTTGTATGAACGGTCCAAGATATCGAGGACAATGCGGATGCTCCATCCATCAAAGACTGCGTGGTGAATGGTCCAAATGAAGTAGTATCCGCCGTCCTCAGTGGCTACCAAAGCGTAGCGGGACAGGCGCGATCCATATTGCATATCGCCGGCACGTGTAGCGCTCATTGCGGATCGTAGATCTCCTCTTGTCTGCTCCCAGTGAATGTCACCATCAATCAATGCCTGAATAGACGATTTGCCAATGACAACGATTCGTGTACGTAAATTGCCGCAGCGATGGACAGTCTGCTCCCAAGCAGACTTGAAACGGACTGTATCGGTATTGGCAAGCCTATAAACATAGGTTGTGGTATATGACCCCGGCTGCTTCACCGCGAGAGCCATGAGACCCTCCTGCAGACTAGAGCAGGGGTAGGCATCTTCAATCTTCTGGCTTTGGAGCAGGCCACACTGCTGCTGTACCTGAGAAATCACCTCATCAATCTGCCCAGCCGGCAAATTACTGAACGGAGCTGCTTGAGTATTCTGCTGGCTATCGTGATTTAGCTGAATGGCTTTGCTAGCAATAGAACAGAGTCGCGGGTCGTCAAAAACGTCCTTTACCGTAAGCGATACGGCAGAGTCGCGGGCTGCAGTCACCAACTGGATAGCGGCAATGGAGTCACCACCAAGCCGCAAGAAGCTGTCGTCCCGTCCAATTGAGTCAACAGATAGATTCAAGATCTTTGACCACATTTTTTGTAGTAGTTTCTCCATTTCAGTCTCTGCTGGACGCTTCTTTGCATCAAGAAGTGAGTATTGAGACATCTCTGCTTGTGATAGCTCTGCAACCATTCGGCCCAGACCTTTCCTATCCAGTTTCGTTGACGTAATGAAGCGCATATACCGGCAAGGGATAAAAAAAGTAGGTATCATGTATCGAGGAAGAGATATGGCAAGTTCGCCAAGCATAGCAGTAAGACGATCCTGAAGCTCCGGTTCAATGGGAAGGAATATCTTGCCATCGTCATCGGGACGGTTATCCCCTTCAATCCTCGAGTCGTCATTAAAGCAAAGATAAGCGACGAGATGGCTTCCACCATCGGCTTCGAATACATCAACGGCGACATGTCGTACACCGGAGGCTCTAAGGCTATTTCGAATGTGATGCTCAATCTCCTCAAGCTCTATACGAAGGCCGCGGATCTTAATCTGCCTATCTTTTCGACTAGAGAACTCTATCGTGCCATCGGGATTATAATAGCAAAGATCTCCGGACTTATAGAATCTGTTCCAATGTTGCATTGATCGACGCGGCGCCCAATCGGGTAAGTTTTTGATTATCGTAGCCTCCGTGCGCTGAGGGTCTGCAAGATACTCTCTTAAGATAGTTGGACCTTGAATGAGCACTTCGCCGATAGTTCCGATAGGAGCCAGGGCGTTCGGGTTATCGGGGTCAACAATCCAGCAATGCCCTCCGACCGGTCTCCCAACAGTAAGGTGGGATTCGTTTGCTGATTTCCATTCGTGTAAAGTACTAAAGCAGCAGGTTTCTGCGGGACCCCATCCGTTGATAAATCGTACCTTGCCGTACCAGGTTTCGAACACGTCTTTTGCAACAGCCTCGCCGGCAAGAAGCAGCAGCTCCAGGCTCGGCACATCCCTCGGATGTATCGTCCTAGCGAAAGTAGGCGTAAGAAAAGCCCAATTAATACTCATCTCTCGTATAAATCGTATTAAGCTATTCAATCTCGTATGCTCAGACGGGATGTAGAGAGTTGCTCCCGAGATAAGCGGCGCGATAATCTCTCCGATGGATAAATCGAAGACAAAAGCAGCGAACTGTAGCATCCTAACCTCAGGTGTCAAGGTAAGCCTCTTAGAGATTTCCATCTGGCTCGTACAGACGGAACCGTGTTCCATCACAAAGCCTTTAGGGGTACCCGTACTGCCAGACGTGAAGAGAGCATAGGCAGCATTGCGGGGACTAACGTTAACGTCCGGCCCCTGAAGGTCGGAGTACTTCTGCCCATCTAGCTTGCGATCTAGTGCAGCGGTCACTTCAACGACGGTTGGAACCAATTTTGCGCACAAAGGAACGTTGGCGACGGAAGCTAGCGCAAGCCGTGCCCTAGTCTGAGCAACGATCTGCTGATGGCGTTGAACTGGATGCGAAGGATCAAGAGGCACCCATGCCGCACCGGCCTTGTTGATGGCGAGGATAGATACGAAATACCACGCAGACTTCTCAAAGCACACGTGAACCAATTCGTCTGGCTTGACACCCCATTGAGCGAGGTAATGCGCTAACCTGTTCGCGGCGCTGTTGAATTCTTGGTACGTAAACTCGGCATCCCAAGAGCGGATGGCCATTGCATTCGGCCGGAGTTGGGCTTGTTGCTCAATCAGCTGATGGATGCAACAATCCACTATGTCGGGAACCTCATGATTCTGTTTCAGAGCTTGTTCCGTATCCCAGTTGCTTGTCATTGTGACCTTTTTAAGGGGCGCGTCGTCTTCAACTAGGAGTTTTTGGATGACTGTCTCAAATTGGTGGGCTATTGCAGTAGCCTGCGACTCCTCTAGAGCACCTGAGTCGTAGATAAGAACCAAGTCAATATGGTTGTCGTATACGTGGGTCTGGACAACAAGTGGGTAGCTGAAATAGCCTTCCATGGATTGAGTATTTCCAGAGCTCTCATCCTCCTCAATCAAAATAGGATCTGACTTGGTATGCACACCCAAGCTTTGAGCCGGCTGAATAACCAACAAGCTGGAGAAGTCGCAGGCGTCCTTGGCATCAGGGCTAAGTTTGCAGATGTTTTGAAGCCCGAACTGCTCAAAGGCAACCATTTCGGATCCCTGCTTTTGGATTTGGGCCAAAAACGTCGAAACTTTTGTCTTTTGGTCTAGAAAAATGCGTACTGGAACCGTGGCAACGACAGGCCCTGCCATTGTCGCTAGCCCGGCAACCGGCGCGTTACGGCCGGAGACTGTGGTGCCGAAGCAAACGTCTTGAGAATCGCAATAGCGGCCCAGAACTATAGCCCAAGCACCGCGAAGAATTGATGCCTTCGTGATAGAGCTATTGACAGACTGAGGAAACGGAATTCTCTTCCTCTTTACCTTGGATGCGGCCAATTCTTTTGAAGCGCCTCGAGATGCGTGCGGGAAGTTTGCTCGCCTAGCTTTGCAAAGCTGAGCCTTCCAATAATTGGCTGCCGACTCACATTCGACGCTCATAGTGTATTTGATGAAGTTGGAAAACGGCAAACTTGTTGGGGGCTCAGTGCAGCGGTAGACATTTTCCAAGGTTTCCATGGCAATCTTCACGCTCCAGCCATCGAAAATAGCATGATGGGCAATCCAGGTGAAGTAATACTCGCCATTGACCTCTTCAACGGCATGACGAGACAATCGAGACCCATAACCCATCTCAAGGCTTCGAGGCGATGTTGTCATAAATGTCTGAGAAGTTGCTGGCTCCCAGGAGCCGTCCTGCTTGATGAGAGCCTGTATGGATGCATCGCCTATGAGGATGACTCGAGTCCTGAACATGCCACAAAGTTCTATTGTGCGCTCCCAAGCAAGTTTGAATCTGCGCACTTCAATATTTGAAGCAAGTCTGTAGACATGTTTGGCGATGTAGGACCCAGGCTGTTTGACAGCCAAAGCCATAAGGCCCTCCTGCAGCTTTGAACAAGGATATGCATCTTGAATGACTTGCTGCGTCGATAAGTTACAGCGTGCCTGAATTTCAGAAATAATAGTTTCAGATTGCCCCGTCGGTAGTAGGCTGAAAGGCTTTGTCTCGAAGTTTATCTCTTGATTTCCATCACCGTGTGAAGTTGCAACCGCCACACGGGAAAGTCGTGGGTC
Organism: Tolypocladium amazonense; assembly: GCA_024340795.1. NCBI lineage: Eukaryota > Fungi > Ascomycota > Sordariomycetes > Hypocreales > Ophiocordycipitaceae > Tolypocladium > Tolypocladium amazonense. The sequence goes on along the minus strand of JALHCE010000043.1, from coordinate 578,293 downwards.
CTCAAAAATTGTTCCCACAGTTAGGTGAATACCGTTCTTCTGAGCCAATGATACTAATTGTATTGCTGTGATCGAGTCACCGCCAATTTTAAAAAAGCTGTCGTGCTTGCTGATTTGCTCGGGAGCCATTCGGAGCACCTGTGCCCACAGACCACGCAAACGGAACTCAATCTCCGAGGTTGGCTCGATCTTCTCTTGATCGGATAGAGAATAGACGGTAAGCTCTTCAGGCTTGAGTTCAGCCGCAAAGGAGCGGAGCATCTTTCTGTCCAGCTTTGAAGATGACAGAAATGGCATTGCTGGAAGCGGCAAGAACAAATTCGGTACCATGAATGCCGGCAATGATTTCTTCAGGTTCTCTGCGAGGTTTTCCAAAGATCTCTTGGTGAAGTCTTCTATAGGCAAGAAGAGACCTGGAACGCGGTCGTCGTCCTTCGATCTGATTTCCTCGTCGGCAAAGGTCAAAAACGCGGCGAGGAACTCCCGCGTTTCGGTACGGACTACCTCAACCGCGGCGTGCTCAACATTAGGAGAGCGCACCTTAATGATGTACTCAATCTCAGAGACTTCAAGTCTCTGTCCACGGATCTTAACCTGGGTGTCGCGCCTACCCAAATATTCAAAAGTGCCGCCAGAGCTGTAACGCACCAAATCTCCAGTCTTGTAGAACCGTCCCCCACGCTGAATCAATTCGGAAGGCAGCCAATCCATGGAACTTATGAAAGACCTCTTTGTTTGCTCCTCGTTGTTGATGTAGCCTCGGGCAATGGCATGCCCGTAGACGACAAGCTCACCCACGCACCCCACGGGAGTCAGTTGGTCTTCGGCATCAACAATCCAGCATGTGTTGGTGAAGCCGCGCCCAATGTTTGTTGACAAAACATCAACGGAGCGAAAAGCGCCAATAGTGCAAATAACGCAACCTTCAGCCGGCCCATACGCATTGAATAGCTGCACATGGCCCAGCCAAGTTTCCAGAACATCCCTCATAACCGCTTCGCCGCCTAATATCAATTTACTAAGCGTCGGAACGTCTAAAGGCCTAATTGTCCGCACAAAAGAGGGCGTCAGTAGAGCAGTGTTTACCCTAGCTTTTGTGATGAAGTGCGCGGTATCCTGGACTCGCTCTGTGTCATTCGGAATACAGACAGTGCCACCAAAGATGAGGGTATCGAAAATCTCCCAGACACTGGCGTCAAAATTATAACTGGAGAATTGCAAAGTCCTCGACTTGTGACTAAGCTCAAGTAGAGTGCCTTGACCTATCAATCCAGTGGCAATGGCGGAATGCTCGATAATAATGCCCTTTGGAGTCCCCGTTGAGCCGGAAGTAAACATGACGTACGCAGCATTGTGTGGAGCGGGTTTGTGATGAGATGGGACCTTTAGCTCTGGCAAGAGTAAGAGTCGCTCTACAAGCTTTGATGATATGTCCACCACATGATTTACCATGCCCTGGCATTGCTCGAGCAATGAAGAGGTACAAACCATGAACCGCGCATCAACTTGGTTGGCAAGAGCTTGGCGACGTTCAAGCGGGTGAGCCGGGTCAAGAGGGACAAAAACGCCTCCGGCCTTCATAATGCCGATCATAGCAACGACAGTCCACATGGAATGGTCACAGCAGAAAGGAACTCTTGTTTCAGGCCGTACACCGAGCCGCGAAAGATGTCCAGCGAAGAGCGAAGAAAGCCGATCAAGATAAGCAAAGGTCAAACTACCTTCAGATGAGAATATGGCCTCATGAGAAGGATTGAGCTTGGCTTGCTCAGAAAAGAGATCATGAACGCAAGCGTTTGTGACTTTGGCATCGATAACGTTCCAGCTGACGGCTTGCTGGAGGTCCCACGGGCCTGAAATAGAAACCTCACTGATGCGGGCCTCATTCTGTGCCATCAATTGTTGAATGACATGATCAAATTGTTGTGAGATGGCTTCAAGTTGGAACTCTGACATGATAGTAGAGTCATAGACAGCAAAGAGCTGCACATGGTCATCAAAGACATGCGCCTGGACAACGAGAGGATAATCAATGAAGTTCTGCATGGTCCTCTCCATCAGGACTCTGGAATCTCCGCCCGTCTGGAAAAGGTGATTGTCACCATGATTCATCTGTTGCGCTGGTTGAACCACAAAGAGACTGGAGAATTTGCATGATTCCCTGGCGTCGTCGTTGACTTGCGAGATATTCTGCAAGCCAAATTGCTCATATGGAGTCATATCGGAGGCCTGCTTCTGAACAGCCAAAAGGAAGTTTTTAATGGACTGACACCTATCAATGCGGAGACGCACAGGCACGGTCGCAACAACGGGGCCGACGACGCTTTCCAGCCCCGGCATTGGAGCATTTCTTCCGGAGACCGTGACGCCGAAGCAGATATCGTCAGTTTCACAGTGGCGAGCGAGGGTGAGGCCCCAGGCAGCGCGAAGTATGGAGGCTTTCGTAATTGATGTACCGGTCGAGCGCTGGAAGCCAATGTGCTTTTCGAAGATGAGGGTTGATTTGCCAGTCGTTGAGTTCCCACTTGCCTTTGGTGGCGGGAATGCGGCTCTTTTGGAGCCTTGCAGTTCAGCCGCCCAGTACTTGACAGCTGCTGCACTATTCAGCCCCAGGGAATATTTAACAAAGCTTGAATAGGGCTGAATGTACGGTAACTCGGACCCATGATACATGCATTGCAGCGTATCCATGATTACTTTCATGCTCCATCCATCAAAAATCGAGTGATGGGCTACCCAGACGAAGAAGCGATCACCATTCTTCTCGCGTACAATTGCATACCTCGAAAGCGGCAGCCCATACCCGACCTCCATGCCATCCACAGTGTCCAAAAAGGAGACCAAGTTCTGGTTCTCGGCCGACTCCCACTTTGGTTGATCGGTCACAATAGCTTGGATAGACTTATCGTCTACTAGCACTATCCTCGTACGAAGAGTGCTGCAAACTTGAAGCGTCTTTTCCCAAGCGGCAATAAATAGGTCCGTATCCACAGCCTCCGTAAGGCGATAAATGTTCTTGGCGATGTAAGAGCCCGGCTTTTTGATGGCAAGCGCCATTAAGCCTTCCTGTAGATTTGAGCAAGGGTAGGAATCCTCAATGATTTGGCTCGGAGAAAGCTTGCACTGCTCGTGTACTTCAGAGAGAACATGATCCAAGTGATCCGATGAGATCAAACTAAATGGGTCTGCTTCGAACGTGTCTCGCTGGTCCTGATGCACTTTTGCGGTCGCAGCAACGCTTGACAGGCGCGGATCATTGAAAATTGATTCAACCGTAAGATCAATATCGTGTTCTTGCGCCAACGATACAAGTTTGATTGTAGCGATTGAGTCACCACCGACCTGCAAGAAACTATCGTTTCTGCCAATATCACCGGGGTTGATGCGCAGCACTTGTGCCCATAGGTCCCGTATCTTAAGCTCCATCTTCGTTTTTGGCTCCGCTTTTGCTTCGCTGAGCAAAGAATAAATTGCAAGCTGCTCTCCCGAGACCGAACCGGCAAGAGACCTGAGTTTCTTGCGGTCCAGTTTGACTGATGTCAAAAATGGCATATGACGGAGGGGCAAGAAGAGGTTAGGAATCATGAATGACGGGAGGGCGGCCTTCAAGTTGTCCGACAGGGCAATGAGGGACCCGCGAAGCTCCTCATTCATCGGAAGAAAGGGGTCGTTTTCGTCGTTTGATGTATGAACAGATTCGCCGAAGTCCAAGAATGTAGCCAAGAGCTCTCGTCCATCCTTGCGGATGACTTCAACGGCCACATGGGCGATACCGGAGTACACTTTCTTGATCGTGTACTCAATTTCAGATAACTCCAGCCTCTGGCCGCGAATCTTAACTTGGGTGTCCTTCCTACCGATGTACTCTAGAGCGCCATCAGAGTTGAACCTAACAAGATCGCCAGTCTTATAAAGTCTTCCGCGATCCGAAGAAGATGGTAGCCAGTCGGCAGTATCCAGGAAAGCATTTCTTGTTAATTGGTGATTGTTAATATATTTTTCAGCAATTGCATGGCCTTGTACCACCAGCTCACCAATGCAGCCAACTGGAGTCAGGCGCTGTTGGTCATCGGGATCAAGGACCCAGTTGATACTATTGAAGCCCCGGCCGATGATTGCTGGGCCATCATCGGGCGACTGATAATGATGTACAGAGCAACAGATACAGGCCTCCGCTGGACCATACCCGTTGATAAGATTCACTTTTCCAAACCACAATTGGATCGTGTCTCTTGAGGGTGCCTCGCCACAAAGGACAAGTGTTTCCAATGTTGGAACTTGTTCGGGTGTAAAAGTTCTCACAAAGGATGGGGTAAGGATTGCGGTATTAACGCGGGCTGCTTCCATGAAGCTAGCGATATCTTGCAATCGGTCTTTGCCGGGCACACAAACAGTACCACCAAGGACGAGGGTGTCGAATATTTCACAGATGCTAGCATCAAATGCATAGCTTGAGAATTGCAGGACGCGCGAATTTTCATTAATGAGAAAAGCCTTGCCGTGACCCATAAGCCCCGTAGAGATTGCAGAGTGCTGCACAAGAATGCCTTTCGGAGTACCAGTGGATCCGGATGTAAATATAATGTAGGCTGCATCAGCCGCTGACAATTCTGGAAGAGTCGCGTTCCCGTCCGAGGTCGATAGCGTTTCGAGAAATGTTGTTGAGACCTCAACCACGTGAGGAACAAGATGTTCACAAGACTTCACGAATGAAGAAGATACGACAAGATATTGGGCGTTGACTTGGTCAATAAGAGCCTTCCGGCGGCTTGCTGGATGAGCTGGGTCAAGCGGAACAAACGCACCGCCGGCTTTCATGATGCCGATCATCGCGATAATTGTCCACATAGACTGATCGAAGCAAAAAGGAACTCGATTTCCTCGTCTTACACCAAGCTGCCATAGTTGGTTTGCCAATGCCGTACTCAGCGAATCCAGCTCTGCGTAAGTCAGGCTGCCGGTTGGGGAAAACACGGCTTCGTGTTCAGGGCGTCGCAAAGCTTGTTTCCTGATAAGATCCTGAACACAGATGTTGATAGGCTCTATGTCGCTCTTATTCCATGCGGTGATTTGACTGAGGTCCCAGGGCCCCGCGACGGAGACCCGACCCAAAGGGATGTCATCGTCCTGGACCAGAAGCAGAAGCTGTTGGACGATATGTTTAAATTGCTCCGCTATCGCTGTAATGTGAGAGCCATTGAGTACATCGGTGTCGTAGATGATGAGTAGCTCAACATGATCTTCCCGCATTTGCCCTTGGACTACAAGGGGGTAGTTTACAAAGCTCTGCATCGCCTGTTCTGAAAGCTCCTGTTCTTCGTCCCCTGACATAAGAATGTCGTCGGAGACACATGTGCTCTGCTGTGCTGGCTGAATAACCAATAGGCTCGTAAAATCACAAGCTTCCCTCGCGTCGAGATCAATTTTAGAAATGTTTTGCAGACCATATTGTTCGAATGCAACCATTTCAGAGGCTTGATTTTGTATGCTCAGCAGAAAACTGGATAAAGGCTGCTGCTGATTGAGCTGAATGCGGATCGGGACGGTAGCTACCACAGGGCCAACGATGGAATCCAAGCCTTGGACGGGGGCCTGTCGACCAGAAACTGTGGCACCGAAACACACATCATCAGTCTCGCAATAGCGTGCAAGAAGAATAGCCCAGGCGGCCCTAAGGATTGTGGCTCTGGTAATCGAGGTTCCAGTAGACTTTGGAAAATCAATGCACTTGCTCATGATATTGGACTGCCCTGGCTTTGAATTGAAAACGTTGTTTGCACCCTTGGGAGGGAAGGTTGCTTTCTTAGCTGCCTGCAGCTGAGTCTTCCAGTAGCCAGCTGCGGCGCTTTCGTCAACTTTTCCAAGATAGCTGATGAAGTTGGAGTACGGCTGAATCGAAGAATGGTCAGAGCCATGGTAAATGGCTTTAAGAGTTCTCATTATAAGGCTTGTGCTCCAGCCATCGAATACGGAGTGATGCGCGATCCAGATGAAGTAGTTCTGGCCATTTTCCTGAACGAGAGCATGGCGAGATAGCGGCTGTCCGTAGCCGATTTCGAACTCCTTCGTTGTTTTCAAAAATGATTTCAAATCATGGTTGTCGGCTGGCTCCCATGTAGTACTATTCGTGATGACGGCCTGGATGGAAACATCGCCACAGAGCACAATACGAGTGCGCAGAATGCCACACACCTCCATCGTTCTATCCCAAGCTGCCTTGAATCTAGACAGATCGATCTCTTTGGCAAGGCGGTATATATTCTTGCCCGTGTATGAGCCGGGAAGCTTGACAGCAAGAGCCACGAGACCTTCTTGAAGCTTTGTGCATGGGTAGGCATCCTCGATAATCTGGTCGTTGGATAGCTTGCACTGGATGCGGATTGCATGGAAGATTGAGTCTTTCTTTGCCGAAGGAAGGAGACCAAAGGGCTCCACTTCAAACGACGCTTGGTTCTGGGAAGCAGCGGCGGCGGCAACGGCACTTAGCTTTGGATCCTTAAAGATCGTGGAGACGCTAAGGCTAATGCTATGCTTGCCTGCTAATGTAACAAGCTCAATTGCACCAATAGAATCGCCGCCCATCCTTAAAAAGTTGCTGTTCTTGCCTATCTCACGGGGTGTGATTCGGAGTACTTGTGCCCAGAGATCACGAAGCTTAAGTTCCATCGGCGTGGTCGGAGGTTGAGCCTTGCCATCTTCTAGAGAGAAACGTTGCTTTTCTGCCGCCGATGCAGCAGCACCCAATGACACAAGGCGTTGGCGATCGATCTTCCCATTGGTCGTCCGGCCAGGCATTCCTTCGAATACGAGGTAGACGGATGGGATCATGTAGGAAGATAACACGGACCCCAAAGAGACGTCTAGATCTGAGATGAGATTTCGGGTCTGCTCCGATACGGCGTCGAGGAGACGGAGAGCTGGCCGTTGAGAAGTAGGCCCTTCGTTGTACCATAAGAAAGCCATCAAGCTTCTTGACGCTTCATTATCGCCACCAGCGACCGCGATGATACCGTCCATATTTTGTGGCAGAAATTCCTGAAGACGACCTTCAACTTCTCCAAGCTCAATTCTTTGGCCATGTAATTTGACTTGTGTGTCCTTGCGGCCCAGGTAGTCAAAAGTGCCGTCTTCATTTTGGCGAACGAGATCTCCTGTTAGATATGCTCTTGTCCGTCTATCTCTTCGTTGCTTCGGTAGCCAGTCAATTCCTTCTATAAAGTTCGAAGCAGTCTTGTCGTCGACATTTAAGTAACCACGGGCAAGAAGCGGTCCCTCAATTAGCAGCTCACCAATGCATCCCTTGGGAACAAGCCGCATTGCATTTCCAGGTTCGACTACCCAGAATGCACTCAAAAGCGGTCTACCAAGATTGGTGGGCTTGGAACTATCGACACTCGTATTCCATGCACAGATAGAGGACTCTGCGGGACCATACATCCCGTGCAACTCTGCATATCCTCTCCAACGGTCTAGGACCTTTTTCGTTACTGCCTCCCCTCCGAGGCATAAGGTCTCTAAGCCAGGAAAATCGATGGGAGACAGCAAACTAGCAACCGTAGGCGTGAGGAAGACCCAATTGGCCTTTGTGGCATTGAAAGCCCCAGCGAGGTTGTTAAGTCGGTCGTAGTCGGACGGCACGCAGATGCACCCGCCGCGAGACAAAGTAACGAGCACATCCATGATGCCCACATCAAAACTATAGGCAGAAAACTGAAAAACTCGGGTATCGGGTCCAATGGATTTGCCATAACCATTCACAGAAGAGCAAATAGCGTTGTGTGGGATCAACATCCCCTTCGGCTTGCCGGTGCTTCCGGAGGTGAAGATAATGAAGCTGGAGTTGTCCGGCTTTGCTGTACATGGGACCACAGCGGGAGGGCCAGAGAGGCTGTGAAGATATTGTTCATCAAGTACAAGAGTCTTCTGCACCAGACCCTCGAGTAGCCTGTGGCAACAAGGTGAGGTAATCCCAAATTCTGCATTGGTGTCCTCCAGCATGCTTTGGAGGCGCGCAACAGGGGCGGCAGGGTCGACAGCAACGAAGGCGCTTCCAGATATCTGAACAGCCAACATGGCAACAATTGCCCAAGTCGACTTGGGGAAGCACAATGGTACAATCACTTCGGGCCCAGCACCAAGTCTCTGCAGCTGGCTGGCCAAACGCGAAGCGTGGTCCCAGAGCTCTAAGTATGTGAGATTTCCGTCCCAAGACACCACTGCTGGTGCATCCGGCTGAGATTTGACCTGTTCGTGGACAAGCGCGTGAATGCAAGACTTGGTGGGCGCAGCAATGGGTTGGGCAGCAGCGAGGCTGGCTATGTCTTGGGTGCTAAGGATTGAGACTTCATTGGTGAGTTTTGAGGGGTCGTTAACGATGGAGCTGAGAACTGTAGTAAAGGAGCCGGCGAGACTGGCAGCTTGGGTATCAGACATTATGGAGGAGTAGTATTGTAAAGAGACTTGAAGCCCATCAGGCGCAAAATTGAAAATAATCGTGACATCGTACTGCGCCATTGGTTAGCATGGACATATACCGAGCAATTGAAAAGCCCTACTTCTGTGGCTGTCGTATTGAGCAGCTCATGGATCTTAATATCGGAGTGATTACGAGACATCATCGGAGGCGGGAAAACTATTGACATGAGGGTATTGAACAATTGACGTTCTCCCAGAGCCAGCTGATGTTGGATCTCGGCGAGTGAGCAATACTGGTTGTCCAAGCTGTCACCAAGGTGTCGCTGAACATCGCGGAGCAGATCGCCAAAGCATTTCAAATCGCCGAATTCAATGCGGCACACGAGCAAATTTATGAGCGCTCCGACCATGGATTCAACACCTGGTATAGGAGCGTCACGTCCCGACGCTAGATAGCCAAAGCACACGTCGTCGGACATTGTGTATGCTCGCAACACCGTTCCCCATACCACCTGCATGAGAGTGGCAAAAGTGATGCCCTGGGCTTTGCAGAAACTATGCAGGTCAATTGACCCGATGTCGACGGGCAACGTTCTGCAGCTTGCCTCCTCCCCAACCTGGTCGACGAGAGCTGGGAAGTAGGAAGGATTGACTCCGTCCAGATAGTTCAACCAGAACTTAAGCGTGGCCTCCTTCGGCCGGTCCTCAAGAAAAGTGATGAAGTCCGCATACTTTGGCCCAGAAGGAGTTGGTAGTAGCCCAGAATATGCTAGCCCTAAATCTCTGAACAATATGGCTCCGGACATTCCATCCACCAAGGCGTGGCTGATCTCCAATTTGCACAGCACCGCTCCGCCGTCGATGCACGTCGTCGATAATCGATGGGCGGGGCGGCTGTTTGTTATAACAAGCCTATCAATGTCTTGAAGTGCGCTCATCGCCATTTCGCGATTCCGGAATTGCGCAAGACGCAGAACCTCTGGCTCGACTTGGCTGAGCAAGACTTGGTCGAACCCAGCGCCCTCCCGAATGCTTGGTATGAAGATCGTCCGCAGAGCAGCGTGATGTGCAACCAGATCCCTCCAAGCATTCTCGAGGCGATCGAGATTGATGGGCTCTCGGGTCTCGGTATCGATCATTTCAAAGACACAATCAATCCGGTAAGTCCTTTCGCGCCGGACTTGGGCGATGAGCACGCCGTCTTGGACAGGAGAGCAGGGATACGCGGTCTCAATGGGACCGCATCCTGGACAGTCAATTGAAGATGTGAATCTTTCCAACTCGCTGTAAGTAATGGGAAGAAGCGGGAAGTCGGAGAGGGAATATATGGGGGCCGACTGGCTTAGGAGAGGCATGAAGTTTGTTTCCAGCAAGAGTCTGCACTCCGTCTTCCAAGCTAGGATTTTGTTGCTTTTGTGGATGCTTTGAGGAAATCTGAAGGTGAGACTTATATAATCTGAGTTGTTCGAAGTAATTTCAATGGTGATGAGCGATGGCACGTCCTCGCGCTTGTTGTTGCTGCTATCGGACTGACGCATTGCTTTGCCATCCGCTCCTGGCACCTGGGTGTAAATGACACAAAGTTCCGTCAATGTAATGTTGCGAATGGGAGTGTTTCGCATGAAGTTTCTGCTGGTGGCAAATGAGTCCTTGGTTCTCCGGATGACTTGAGCAAAATCATCGTTGCTTTCAAGAGATAAATGCAAAGGCAACACATCGTCGGACTCCTGCTGCGACTTGACCAGCATGGCAAGGTCCTTTCGGTCTGGGAAAGTTTGGCGAAATGACTCCGTAATCGCAGCTGTAAATACCTGCGCCAGTGTAACACCTGTGTCTATCGTACATCTGCCTAGAATGATGTCGGCAGTCTCGCTCGAAATGTCAAAAGTGTCTTCCGTCAGATGATTGTCAGCCGACCACCAAGACTCGGGACAGCCCCAGTAGGTGGGAATTTGAGATGCCATGGTCTCAAATGTGGTTTCAATGTTTCTTATTGCATCGTTTGTTGTACAAATTAGCTCGGTCTTTTCCGAGGCGACGAGGACAGCGAGCTCTGCCAAACTTTCACATCTCATAATGTCGGGAACCCTGACCGTGATGTTCGCACTGAGGCAGCCCGCCATAACCTCGATAGCAGTAATAGAGTCTCCCCCCAGTCGTATGAACGAGGCCGATGCCTCTACTTCGGAAAGGGGTAGGTGTAAAACATTCGCGACGATGGATACGATCTTGTCGATTACGGAGGAGCCTGAGTTCGCAGCTATGATGTTGGATTCGGGGCTCAGGAGCTGACGGCGCAAAGCGTTTTCATCTGCGCGGCCATTGTCGTCGACGGGGATATTATCCATCACGAACCATTTCTTCGGGACGAGTGACTTGCGGCCCTGCTCCTCCATGGTCTTGAGCAGTTGTTTCCGAGCCTTCTTGATGGTGTCGGGATCTGGGCTCGTCGAGTCGCCATTGGCAGCGAGCACAACAGCTACGGCCGATTGAGGCTCACTGCAGTCACTCGAGGGAACATCGATGATTTTCGCCTGAGGAATAGCGTCATGTGCGAGGAGGCACTGCTCCATCTCCAGCCGCGCAGGGCTATCAGGTCCCGATGCCATGATGTCGATTTGGGTGGCGTTTGAGCGTTTGAGAGATTCGACAGGCGCTATTCGAACAGTCTCCTCCGATGCGTTGTAAGCTGTAGAGGTCGCTCCGTTTATTGAGCTCATGGGAGGAAGGTAGGCGAAAGGAACATGACCTACGCATGCAGTAGGTGCGTAGATTGAGTGCTCGGGTGGCTCTTGCCTTCGATGCAGTGCCAGAGTCTCACGCGAATTCCCGAGGGCTCAAGATGGGAATCACAGTCTAGAGGGAAGCTTGCAGCAGTCTTCCGCATAACTTAGGTAGGTACGACTGCACATTCAGATCTACAAGAGAGTTGGGTCCTACGGCTGCACCGCAGACCACAGCAGCCCACAACACATGGCTTGTACTGACAGTCTGCTGCGGCTACAATTACACAGAGCGCGCCACGGCAGGATGCGCACGACAGCACTTAGTTCCCCCGTTATGCTCGAATTGGGAAATCCGCATCGAAGTCTATTTGGATGAATCTCGTGACGGATTCATGCCCATGTGTTTATGACGCCATGCTACAGCGGCTGCAAGGGGCTACGAGCAGGGGAGGCATACCCGCAGCACCCCCCATGGGGAACCCCACTCCATTATGTCAGACCTCGGGCGACCTCGAATTGCCGTTTCCAGCAGGCCGGGAGCCGCTAGCCAGCGGCCTCCACCCATCCACCCATCCACCACGGCAATGGACCTGAGCCGCCTCGCTGCAATGCACTAAGGCACATGTACCAACCATATTACTCTACGTAACCGTATGACTGTACTATCGCCAAAAATCCTTCCATGGCACTTGATGGTCTGTATGCAGATGGAGCCAGCGAGCACCGGAATGCGCTGACTGTTTCAAGTCATGGACAGTCCATGTAGTGTACATGCTTCATGGTCGACAGCGGCTGCATTACCAGACTTCACCTGATCAGATCCATGTTCGACTGGGTCCTTGGAGCAGGCTAAGGCATGTTGCGACCGAAATGCAGAGAATAGTGCAGCCATACATCCACAGTCCTTCGAGCCAATAGCTGGCGCATGCCATAGAGTTTGATTCCTCATTTACCGTCATAATAGTGGCCCAGTACTCCTAAAATTGCTGATAGATGCTAATCAGTTCTTTGGAGCCTGGCTCGGCGCTTGTAGTGCATCGCGAGGCAGCACACTGGTTGACCTGCTGCAACGAGAACCCATGTCGAGGATTTCGTCTGCTGTAGACCTCTTGTCACCTAGCATACTCGCCGACAGAGGCTTGAAGTCCGTTGGCTAAAAGTCGTCTTTGGCTGGCAGTCTATTGGTCCTGTGTCTTCCACCACTGCTGCTACTTTGTCCTGTCGGGCTAAGCCTGTCGTCGGTCGTCATTGCTGGACCATCACCGGTATTGAAAAGCCCTCATGGGACGAAAAGCGCAGACTTCTTAATCACGGCGATATCAGCGTCACCAACTTCGAGCCATGTCGCAAACGGTCTCAGTGCAGCAACCCGTACCGTCCTCGTGCCCCGACGATACATTTGGACCTTGGGCTGGGTATGACTGTCGCGGTGGATTCGACTTTACACTTCTCTTCGAAGAAAGCATACTTATCATCCCATTGCAATGCCTACTACTTGTGGCCTTGCCCATTCGCGTCTTGGAATTGCTGAAGTCGAATGTTCAAGTTCGCTTCAGCTGGCAGCTGCCTGCCAAAGCTGTATGTAATCTTTGCTCTACTCGATTCTCCTGAGGCTACCAGAGGCTAATAAAGAGCAAAACAGACTGCTGCGACGACTCTTCTAGGTATAAATGCTGCATTACTCGGGCTATGGGCCACCACATCAAACGATACCATCACTCATACCCGAGCCTCAATATCCACAGCCGCATTGGTGACGATAGCCTCCGTAGCCGCTGGTTTGTTGCAATGGCTTGAACATCAGCGTTCGCTTCGACCATCATTTGTCATTACCATCTATCTTTTTCTATCGATTCTCTTGGACCTCCCGCGAGCGCGCACTCTCTGGATGTTGGGCTCCTTTCGGCCCATCCCAATTTTGAGCATCTGTGCGCTGGTGATGAAAGCCATCTTGCTTTTCCTTGAGTCGTGGGAAAAACGCCATATTCTTATCTCGGGAAAGATGTATTCATTTGAGGAGACGAGCGGCACCCTGAGTCGTTCGGTGTTTTGGTGGCTGATGCCGATATTTCGCGAGGGCTTTAAGAGAAATCTAACATTGGACGACATGTATCCCCTCGATGAGAAGCTTCGCGCAGAGGAAGTGCTCCTCACACTAGAAACGGCGTGGAATAAAGGTAAAGAATGATTTGGAGAGCTCAATGTTTGTTTTGTTTCTAACCTGGTTTCTGCAGTACCCAACAAGTTGGTTCCCGGCGCGCTGATGAATGCGTGGATCGGCGCCTTTGCTCCAGCGTTGTTGGCTCCCATTGTCCCACGCCTTTGCGTCATGGGATTTACTTATGCCCAACCGTTTCTCATACAACAAGCTATAGGACTTGCTATAAGACCGGATATGCAGCCATATAATAATTGGGGGTACGGGTTGATCGGCGCCTTTGCCTTTGTCTATGCCGGTCTGGCGGCACGTTTCCCGATCCCGACTTTAGAACAAAGACATTACTGACGGCTTTGATAGATTGGGGCCGGCCAATATCAATGGCGAGTTCGCAGAACGTCTGCCAGATTGCGAGGGAGCATGTTCGCTCTCGTTTACAAGAAGTCGCTGCGATTAGACATCTCGTCGCCGAGCGTAAGTCCTTCGGCCGCTCTTACATTGGTTGGAAACGACACGGAAACGATCATCCAGGGAATGAATCAGGCGCATGAAGTCTGGGCAGGAATAGTGGAGATTGCTATCGCTGTGTGGTTGCTCTATCGAGAGTTAGGAGCAGCCTGTGCAATGCCGATTGCCATAGCCGTGGGTAAGATTTCTCCTTATGCAATGATTCTCAGACCTGTGCGCCCTGGCTGAATCTTCGGACAGCTGTCGTCGTTGCGACTGTCTTAATCTCGATCCCTATTGGTCAGGCGCAGGCAGCCTGGATTCAAGCATCTCAGGATCGCGTTACGACCACGTCCAAGACGCTCGGGAGCATCAAATGGCTAAAGGTCTCTGGACTGAACGACTTGGCCTTTTCCGTGATTCGAAAGCTACGAACACACGAGCTCGCCATCTCAATGAAATATAGACTTCTCCTGGGAAGTTCCATGGTCATGCGTACGTATTGTGCCATAATTGCCGACGAGCTTTCTCACACTAAAAATCCTCTCAGTTGTCCTTGTGCCAATCTGGAGCCCAATCCTTACATTTTCTACATGGGCCGGAATTAACAAGAACAATGATGACCCGGCCGACTTGATAAAAATATTCTCTGCATACTCTTTGGTCGTGCTGCTCAATAGTCCTCTGACCACGATGCTGGTCGCGCTACCGGTCCTCGCGGGTTCAATTGCTTCCTTTCAGCGTATACAGAACCATTTGAACGGCAGAGAGAGACAAGACAACAGAGTCAGCCTCACCGAGCGCAAGTCTCATGATGTGCTCCCTGATTTTCGCATGAGCGTATTCGAAATTCCAGATGCGATGCTGGCCTTGACTCCTCAAAATGAGGATACATTCGAACTTGAGTGGATGCGGCTGGATAACCCTGCCACGCCAACACCGTCGCAGGAGAGAGATGTCATTGCGTCAGTTCAGGGAACATTCTCTTGGACTCAAGCTTCAGAACCATGCCTTAACATAAGCAGCTGGATCGTTCGACGAGGATCGCTAAACATGGTGGTCGGGCCGGTCGGCTGCGGCAAATCGACACTGCTCAAATCCGTTCTCGGGGAACTGTCCGCGTTTGACGGCATCATTCGAACCGAGTACACTGGTGTCACCTATTGTGATCAAATTGCTTGGGTCCCTAATGAATGCGTACGAGATATAATTATCGGCAAATCAAATTTCGAAGAAAATTGGTATCAACAAGTCATTAAGGCATGTGCATTGGAGGAAGACTTGCGAAACTGGTCAAGCGGAGACCTGACAGTGGCTGGAACATCCGGCATCTCAATGAGCGGTGGCCAAAAACATCGACTGGTAATAGAAACGCCCTCCAATGTACCAGATTACCACGCTGACCCTTGCATAGGCTATTGCGCGAGCCGTATATTCACGACGAGAGTTTCTAGTGTTTGATGATGTACTCAGCGGCTTGGATGCCGCGACAGAGAACCGTGTCTTCAATAATCTGTTCGCCAAAGATGGCCTACTTCGCTCAGGAAGGATGACAATTGTGATGGCGACCTCGTCGAGTCAGTCTGTCCATCTCCATGTACGCCGATTTTACAGCTGCTAATCTTTAAGTAGTCGCCCGCTTAAGCTATGCCGATCAGATTATTTCTCTAAGCGAGAAAGGAAATCTCATGTACACAGGAACTCCTGATGAGCTCAGGGGTATTCTTGGCTTCTCCAATGTAGAGCTTACGTGGGAAGCTAACGCAGCGCCTAAACAAATGTCCGAAGAGGATGAGCGTCCGCCGACCGCTCGAGCTGTGCTTGACGCCCCCGAGCTAGAGGAGGACAAGACTCGCCGTTTAGGCGATTCTGGCATGTACTCTTTCTATGCCAAAGCCGCAGGCCGCACGACTCTACTGATTTTGGCCGTGTCTATGGGCGTCTACGCCTTCTGCAGTGCATTTCCAAGTGAGCCAGACCTGATCCCCGCGTAGTTCCTCGCTAACTTGACAATTTCAGCTCTTTGGATTGGATGGTGGGGCGATGCAATGGAGGAGGCATGGAAAGCTGCGAAGAGCCCCTTGTCCAATCTTGGCAAGTGGTTGGGTGTCTACGTCGCCCTTGGCGTGGGTGCAGTCATAGCTGTGGGAACAGGTATATGGTAAGTTCAGATCGTACGGCGCTGCTATTCGGGTCGGATTCTTACCTAGTAGGCAAATCCTCATTAGAATTATCGACCGAGCCGGCCGCCATTTCCACGACTCCCTAACAGATACCGTGTCCCAGTAAGGAAGCTCGTACGACTGTGTTTCCTCCGTTACTGACAACTTCAGGGCCCCAATGTCGTTTCATTCCACTATTGATAGTGGTGTTACCGTTAACAGATTTAGTCAAGATCTTCGGCTCATTGATATGGAGCTGCCCAGCGCTTCATTTGGAGTGGCCACGACGCTTGCCGCTGGCGCTGCGCAATTCATCATCGTCTGCGTTGTGTCCAAGTACATGGCAGCTTTTTTCCCCCTGCTCATTGCAATTTTGTACTTGATGCAGTATTGTTATCTTCGCACGTCAAGGCAGCTCCGCCTTCTCGACATCGAACAGAAAGCACCCCTCTACACGCAGCTTATTGAAACGCTCAATGGCTTGTCAACCATCCGGGCTTACCAGTGGGAGGATAAATTTGAGGAGAAGAACATGTTGCTCATCAACAATTCGCAACGGCCAGCTTATCTTCTTGCCACGCTGCAGTGTTGGCTGAATTTCGCGACTGATATCTTTATCCTTATTATCGCATTTGTCTTTATTGTGCTCACGACGACTTTGCGAGAGCAGATTGGCGCCAACCTCATTGGAACTGGCTTAAGCAGCGTCTTGGGCTTCAGCAATACGATGAAAACGTTTGTCACCTTCTGGGTGATGCTTGAAATTGCTCTTGGTGCGGTGGCTCGCGTCAAAACCTTTACAACCACCACGGAGCCTGAGGGCAAAAATGAAGAGGAGACGCATGAGCCGCCAGACCGCGATAACTGGCCTACACGAGGTGCAATTGAATTTCATGACGTTTCTGCATCATATCCGTGAGTGATTCCCCACACCTCCTAGCCCTCTTCTTGTGCTTTGGGGTCAGTAGAAGCAACTTCTTACGGAGATCAGAACCTCTGGCCCTGTCCTGAACGGCATCACATTTTCTGTACAACCTGGCGAAAGGGTTGGCATCTGCGGGAGAACCGGAAGGTGAATCAGACCTTATTCCTCCATTAACGTTGACGAACTAACGAAAGGGGCAGCGGAAAAAGTTCTCTGACTCTGTGTCTATTGCGGATGATTGATCAGGATGGTGGCACCATTACCATTGATGGTACTGATTTGAAGACGCTCCCTCATGAATATGTCAGGACCAAACTCGTAGCATTGCCACAAGAATCGTATGTCTTTGACGGGACAATACGACTCAATGTCGACCCTCACCAAACCGCGACCGATCAAGACATCGTGGAGGTGCTGGAAAGAGTGCAGCTGTGGCCTAAGATTGAGGCACGAGGTGGCCTTGACATGGTCATTCACAATGACTTCTTTTCGCCTGGAGAGTCTCAACTCCTTGTATTCGCGAGGGCCATGCTGAGGCGCAGCAAGATTCTCCTTCTCGACGAGTTTACCAGCAGGTAAAAGCCAACCTTCATCAAAAACTCATGATAACAAAGACGCTGACCACGCCTTTATAGTCTTGACGATGACACGAGTGGCATTGTGGACAAAGTACTGCAATCCTGGTTCAAGGATTGGACAATAATCACCATTGCTCATAAGTTGCAGTCAATCGTTGACTTTGATAAGGTCGCAGTATTAGATGCGGGTAGATTGGTGGAGTTTGGAGTGCCGCGTGAGCTGCTGCGGCAGGATTCCATCTTCCGGCGAATGTACGAGTCCAGCTCTAGCAACCGGCAGCATAATGGGCATGAGCAGTATCACGGACATGATGGACATAGTAGTCGTACCTTACACTTTATTTGATACAGTCGTTACCCACTTGGGGCAGAAAAATACTTGCGTAACCACGAAGTCAAATATCCGGCCTCATTCTACATGTACGCTGGTATCCTCTGGAAAAGTGAACGTGAATTTTTTAAAAAGGAGACGCAGTAATCCTTGATCTTTTCGTGGCCAGTACCATGTGAATGTACGGGAACGCCCTCGACGAAAATTCGCAGCTTACCCTGGACGCGTACTTAACATTTCGCGGCGAGGTTTCTAGGAAACTTTCAACAGTTGGCCCCCTGTCTATCACGCTCTGATACACAGGAAATACCTTGGAAAAATTCTGCTGTGTCAGTTAGTGGCTTGCTCAGACACCGCAGTAAGCAGTGTGAATTCCGTTCATGCTAGATACAGGCAGGCAAATAATGGAGTGTTGGTATTTGAATCGCGGACAATGCAACCCAAGATCGAATTTTTGTAGCTACGGACACTAACACAGAGGACATGAAAGCATAGAATGGAGTTTCAAATTATCTACGACGAGTTTTGACGGTTCAATCTTATCCAAAGAGCTTTCAGACTACCCGCTAGTCGTCAGATCACTCTAACTGCGCATCGCAAGAGCACGGCTGCAATTAAGGTGCATCAGCACGTGAGACCCGACATCATGAATAAATTGGGCCGCTCATGTGCTGCGCAAACTCCAGCGACTCATTCATCATTCACGCGGTGGCGCGGATACCAGGTCTATTTTCATATCTCAAGCGCAGCTTCAAAAGCACGCAGGACCGATGCGACGTACAGATGGCATGCGGGTATTCGTACCTGCTCGTACGCCTTTCCCACGACATGGTGGCTGACAAGTGATCTTACGTCAGTCTCGTATTCCCCGCTGTTACGGAAGTGGCATGCCCCCGCACCGTCCGCAACCCGTTCGACACGGTGGACTTGTGCCGACTGCGAGAACAACTGAAGATTCTATTTTCTTGTGAACGGCGGTTATTCCGTATTCCAGCCATCAGAGCTTCTCCATTTTAATACATAGTTTCACAGTCAAGCCGAGATATTGGAGACAGCCAGGATGGCTCCACCAACTGCTGCTGTTGCGACACTTCAGGAGGCGCCGGGTGTGATGCTCAAGATGAACACAGCAGCGTTTCCTTCGAATGATCATGAAGAGATGGAGTGCCAACTGCCGAGCCTAAGCCGCGGCCCAAACCCTCTCATGGGTGAGGAAATGTCTCCCCGCTCAGGGCTCGAACGCAGCATGGCTGATTGAGTATTTTACCAGGCATTCCAAAATTCCCGTCGTACCATGAGCATCGCAGGCACATTCTGGTACACATGGCAGCTGTGTTCCGCAATTGGGCCAGGAATGGATACACAGAAGGCATCTCGGGCCACATCAGTGTCCGGGACCCCGAGTTTCCAGACCTCATTTGGATGAACCCAATTGGAAAACATTTTGCTCTGCTCAACGGCAGCGATATGCTGTGCCTGAGAATTAGTGACGGGCAGATGGTTGGTGGTAACCGAGTGAGTCCTTGGAGCACACTCCTTGTATCAACTGCTAGCATCAATGGCACGGATTGACTGAGGCCTCACAGACTCGACCAGCAAACAATCCTGGCTACTACATCCACTCTGAGATTCATAAAGCCAGGCACGACATTCATGCCATATGCCATGCACACACAATTGCAGGTCGCGCTTGGGCCGTTTTCGGAAAGCCTCTCGAAATGATCACCCAGGACATTTGTGACCTCTACGGGGTTCTGGCCGTCGACAACGAGTACGCTGGCATCGTCACTGCAGAGCAGGAGGGGCAGCAGATCGCGAGAGCTCTAGGGCCCAAGGGAAAAGCTGCTATTCTCCTCAATCACGGACTCATCAGTGTTGGTCAGACTGTGGACGAGGCCTCGTTCCTATTTGGTCTCGTGGACCGCAGCTGCGAGATTCAGCTTCGTGTGGAGGCGGCATGCGCAGGCAATCCGTCGCTCAAGAAGAACATTATCCCACATGAGTTAGCGATTAATAACTTCAAGATGGCCGGCGAGAAGAACTGGTTGTACGAGGAGGCTCAGCCCGATATTCAGTACGAAATCGAGTTGGCGGGGGAGATTATCGGAGCTGGACTGGATGACATCAAGATCGATGGCCGATGATCGGAACATATTGGTTTGCATTCCATTTGACGAATGCACCACACAATTTCCGCCCCCATTAGAGCGCATGATGAATACACTACAAGTACGTAAAAAGAACCAGTATCCTGCCGGCGATATGCTTTTTGGTGTTCGGGGAAGCATGAAAGCGGTGCCGCGCTGGGGTCGGAAACCGGGGTCTGGGGTCGGAAACCGGGGCAGAAACCCACAAAAAAGTGCGAGTACTGTACATCCGGAGTACGGAGTAGTTGCATATAAAGTAGGTACAAGTACCAGATTACAATGCAAAAAGCCCTGGTTCTCGGCTGACCCACTCTCACCCGACGCCTACAAGTAGGTACTCGTACAAAACTGCGAGAAGCTGGCTGAGCTGCTGACCACCCTTCTTCGGTTGCTGGCCCAACGGTGCCGAAGGGGGCCAAGATCGCTGCTCCTGCTCATCTCGCGACCAGTGGACTCTCTTGAAGTGGGCTTTTCGAGCCATGGCCTGTCAACGAAGCCCCGCCACAGTAATATGTAAAGCTGAACGTTGACGTCGCATTACAACCCTCAGGGATTCCAGACCTGCCGCAGATACAAGCCCCACGAGATAATATGTAAGTAGCCACACCACTGAATAGGTAGGTGATCTACTTTACTTCGATCCTCCAGATTTGCCACAATTGTAGATCATGACTACAATTACGGGAGATCGGGTCCATGCATTCACGAATAATGTCTTCAAGGACCCGGGAAGATGGATAGTCATCCCAGTAATGATGATGAAAAGAGGCCACAATTATGGATATTGGGGGGAATCATAGCGATACAAAGTAACGCCTGTGAGGAGATGCCCCTTAGCTGGCCAATTACAAACCAAAATGGAGGCAAGTATCTGCGGCAGCTTCGGCATCCCTACAGCATGTACTCATGTACTATTATGTACCACGAGAGAACTGCGTCAGCGTATTCCTTGACGGGTAAGTATTGCTGCTGAGGGATAAGAGGGTCCTGGATATCACGGGCTTCGACTTCGTCGGGCCGCTGGTCCCTCTCAATGTACAATTGTCTGCTTGAAAATCTTCCTTCGCTAAGATCGTGACTCTTCACGGCTCTGCAAACCTCCTATTTCCCCCCCTCGCGGACATTTGATTGTACAGGGGATCGGGGACTGCCCGAGAATAGCTTGAATAGCTAAGGAGAGCCTCGACGATCGCGACCGACCAAAAATTCTCTGACGTCTCCTGGTGCCTTTCATACAGAATGCCGTTCTCTACACCATCGTACGTCGCGAAGCTCCCATGCGACCCTCCAGACTCGATCCCCATCCACGAATTTCTCTTTGGTGAAGGAGAAAGACATGGGCGATTTCCCTTGGCCTCGTCGCGGCCCCCATTCACCTGCGGGATCACAGGCAAGACACACTCATCCACAGAGGTCGCTGAACGCATAGAATACCTCGCCAGAGCCCTCGCTTCCGAGCTTGGACTGGAGGTCAATAGCGGCAATGAGCTGGACAAGGTGATTGGGGTTTTCAGCGTCAATGCAGTGAGTCAATTGCGCCATCCGTAGCGCCAAACTTGCGCCGTGGGCACTGACAAGCAGGGCTCCTCCAGATCGACACCATGACGGTCTCGTGGGCTACGCACCGGTTGTCTGGGGTCTCCGCACCCATCAGCCCATCATATTCAGCGCCAGAGCTTACTCAACAGCTCAAGGCTGTCAATGCCAAAGCGCTATTTACCTGTGCGCCTTTGCTTGCAATTGCTTTAGAATCCGCTGAAGCAGCAGGAATCCCGAGACACCTAGTGTACCTGCTGGAAGTGCCAGAAAAGATCCTGGAGAGAGCTACAGCGCCGAACGATCTTAAAACAGTGGACCAGCTTGTTGATGAGGGCAGAAAGCTGGCGGTGTTGCCCAGCATGGCATGGTCTGAAGGTCAGGGCGCCCGCCAAATCGCCTTCTTATGCTCTTCCAGTGGTACTTCTGGGCTGCCGGTAGGTTCACGTCGAGGCTCCATTCAACAAGAGTCTCAGTTGAGTCTCTGATAATTTGATCTCCCAGAAAAATGTAAAAATTTCACATCGGAACATAATCGCCAACGTTCTCCAAATCGCCACGTATGAGTCGAACTACAGGAAGCCGGCCGCTATGGGAAACCTTGGCGTCCTTCCTCTGAGCCATAGCTATGCCCTCATTGTAACAGGCCACTTGGGGGTATATCGTGGGCACGAGGTTGTTGTTTTGCCGGGCTTCGATATTTACGATGTCCTGCAAGCGATAGAAAAGCATCGCCTTGAGATCCTGTGGATGGTACATGACAGCTCCCGTCGGATCAACTTCTGACGCGTCGCTGACAACCGAGCACCAGGTCCCTCCCATGATCGTTGGCCTTCTCAAAGCCGCCGCAATCGCGCAAAAGCACGACTTGACTTGCGTAGATACGGTTGTAGTCGGAGCTTCTAATCTGACAAAAGAGGTTACGGAACAGTTCCAAAAATTGTTGCCTGGCTGCCATTTCGTTCAAGGCTATGGGCTCACAGAAACGGCGGTTGCTGCTTCCATGCAGAACCGCACTGACATCATGTTTGGCTCTTGTGGCAGCCTGTTCCCGCACTTCGAGGCGCGATTGCTCGACAGCGACGGTGCAGAAATTACCACGCATGATACCCCAGGAGAGCTTCTATTGCGCTCGCCGACTGTTATGCTGGGCTATCTTGACAACGAAGAAGCAACTAAAGACTCATTCATCGACGACGGGTGGCTGCGTACTGGAGACCTGATGGAGATCAGAAAGAGTGAGAATGGGTATGAGCATTTGTTCATCGTTGATCGCGTGAAAGAGCTCATCAAGGTCAGAGTATGTTCAATTGCTATCCAGATCTGCTTTCCATTTTCCAAGATCCACCAAGCCACGCTTGCTTACTCTCATGATCAGGGCCTACAAGTCTCGCCTGTTGAGGTAGAATCGCTCCTTTTGCGCCATCCTGCAATCGCTGATGTTACCGTTGTGCCGATAACAAACGACTCCGCCGGAGAACTGCCAATTGCCTTCGTCGTCAGGTCACCGGCTGGAAAGGAGGAGCATGAGAATTCTCTTCGGGACAAGATCCATGAGTTTGTCAATAATGAGCTCGCTGAATACAAGCGTCTCGCCGGCGGTATCGAGTTTTTGGATGCACTGCCGAAGTCGGCGAGCGGGAAGACCAAGAGAGGCGAGATGAAGGCTAGGGCCAAAGCCATATTCGAGACAAGCAAGGCACGGATCGCACCTGGGATTATTCAGTCATTTGAGTTTGATTCTGATGATTCTGATGATTCCGAATAGTTCTTAATAAATCTGAATATAAGACTCTTGGAACCACCCTTTGACCATTTGCATCGATCTCTTACAGCATCAAATCTAATCCCCCTCTATCCGGCCTGGGCTTCGTCAGTCTCAAGGCTCGAATGCATGTGCCCTCAATCTGTTGTAATTCTTGTGATACTTTTACAATTTTTTTGATTACTGTGCACTGCGTGGGTAGCCTACATCGCAAAGCTCGTGCTTCGGCCACTCTACGCCCCCAATTTCCAGTCCCCCATCAGATCTCACAATGAGTGAAGTGACCTTGACGGTAATGCAATACTTGAGAGAATCCTAGCCGAGGCTTCAATCCATCGGGCTCGTCACTATGCAGTACAGCGGAGACTAGCTTCGAGACTGTTAACACTCCGACCAGCCGTCCTGCTGAAGCTCACGGCAGCTTACTCCCGCTTGCGCCCTGTTGCCCACCCATTGCTGCTTGCATGTCTGCATTTGAACCACACAAAAGGAGAGGCAAAACTGGAAGGCGAACAAACTGAGCAACGGACAAGGAATTAAATGATTATTTGGGATTGGTCATTGGTAGTTGCTATGTTGTTCAATTCGAGGTTAGTAGACGGTGAGCCCTAGTTGTATACTCCGTACGGATTTGTCGCAGCTGAGTAGCCGCAAGAGTGTTCCACCAACCGCAGAATGCAGCGCATTCCCTCCAATATCATGTTGCTTTCGCACTTTTCTGCCCCCCCTCGGCAACAAACGGAACATGATAAATTCCCTAGGTACATTTGTTTACGATTTGATTGCTCGAGCCGCGTCTGCATCCTTCTGTACCTTGCAGGACTTACGCGGCACGAGGTTGCGCTGTGGCTAATTAGGGAGCAACTTAGGGCGTACTCGTATGAGCTTACATACATGCACCACCCCACACGGTAACCGGTGGGATCGCCGCGTTTTCGACCTAAATCCCTCTGACGTAATGGTTCAGCAGCACAAGACTGACTGTACTCGGACTTTTTGCCCCATGCGCGTGCTGCAGATGGGCGCCTTCGCTCCCAGAGTTTTAGGATCAGGCTGGAGCCAAACGGCGCCGAATGGATTATAATGAAGTTTGATAGACGGTTCACCTTGCGGTGGAAGAGCGTCCCCGGTAGCGCCAAGGATCTAGATCCTAGCAGGCTGACGCATGGCTCGGGCCGATGCCTGATTGGTGATATTGACAACCGAAATCTTGCGCTTCATTGGGGAGTTATGATTACGAGTGGGAGCAAGGGTTCGATGAAAGTGGCGTGCAGCGTGCTGAACCGGTTAGTTACGGGGATAGGCGAGACTATTTTGGCCTAGCAGAGGCCTTTTAGTGAGAAACCAAGTAAAGTGAAAAAGGTCAGCAATCAGAAGACCCTGCGTAGCTGGCAACAGTACCCGTGGCCCGCTTAAAACTGGGCATTCTAAGCTGAATCCTGGCGCTCAAGTGGATGACGATCACCAGCCGGCAGCATACATGTGCCTACCAGACACGGTCACGCGAGGACTTAGAAGTATGAGTACGGAGTACTCCGTACTCGGATACAATATCCGGCACTGGTGTTCCAGAGTGGGTGCCGTAACTAAGCTTGTGTACAAACCTGCTCTGACGAGTTACTTGTCTGAGCGCCGTATCCTTGTGGTGTGCGACTGTTGGTCTAAGGCTCTGGTACAGCTTGTCCCTCTTCCCGAGAGCCAATCTTCCGAAAGACCTGCTGAGGAAAGTCTCTTGTGTGTACTGTACAACATACATGTACAATATCTCATATACTTGACGATCATCAACGAGGCTGTCAACAAATTCATTAGGCGACGAGCTCATACTCTCCCTCTCTCAGCATCAACACCTGCGCCGCCTCTGTGGTTTGAGATTCCCAAATCTAGCGATTAAACCCTGGTTCGTAAAACATGGCTCCAGGAGCAATTGCGCAGCTGCCCGTCTGCCAGGTCAGCAATTGCGTCATGAAAAATGCTGTCCTTGTGCCCAGTCAATCTTCATTTACGCCGACTAATTCGGCTCTCCAATCACAGCCAGACGATGAACCACAACCCAGAAAGGGGGACGCTGTGATCAAAGAGCTAGCGAAAGAGCAGCACGGACAATCAGTGAATTCGATAACGACATTTGACAAGGCTAAAGGCATGGAAAAGTATGAGCTTAATGGAAGGGGTGCGGAGGACACAGTCAATCCGCTGCAACAAGTGTCCGCTGGATTTGAGGGCAACCGCCTTGACGAACATAGCCAAACGGACGACACAATCGATCCCACAACCCAAACAACCGCCGGCTCTGCTAACAATGTGGCTTCGACAATGCAAAACAATGACGGCCCTCCTCCGCCTATTGCTATTGTTGGCATTGGCTTGAAGCTTCCCGGCAACATCACCACCACCGACGAATATTGGGATCTTCTTGTAAACAAAAGAAATACGCGACGGCAAATACCTGAGAACCGGTACAATGCGGACGCGTTTGAAAGTCAGTTTTCTTTGCCTGGCACTCTCAAGAACACGTATGGCCACTTCTTGGACTGCGATCTTGAGGAATGGGATGCTGCTTTCTTCTCTATGAGCAAGGCCGAGGTGGAGAAATTAGACCCACAACAGCGACTGTTGTTGCAGGTCATTTGGGAATGTATGGAGTCTGGCGGACAGAAGAACTGGCGGGGCCGCAATATCGGATGCTATGTCGGCGTTTTCGGTGAGGATTGGCTAGATCTTTACGCCAAAGACCCGCAACACTTGGGTATGCATCGAATTTTAGGCGGTGGCGATTTTGCCATATCGAATCGTGCATCATATGAATACGATCTGAAAGGGCCGAGGTTTGTAGTGTCAACGAATGAACTTGAACATGCCTAGCTGATGTTGCTTACAGTATGACCATTCGGACAGCCTGTTCGTCTTCGCTTACGGCTCTTCATGAGGCGTGCGAGGCGATATACAGCGGCGAATGCGAAGGCGCCATAGTTGCTGGAACGAGCTTGGTCATGTCGCCGACAATGACCATAGCCCTCTCCGAGCAGGGTGTCTTGTCTCCCACTGGCTCTTGCAAGTCGTTTGATGCAAAAGCCGACGGATATGCCCGCGGAGAGGCCATCAACGCTATATACATAAAGAAGCTCGACGATGCAATTCACGACGGTGATCCGATCCGTGGCGTAATCCGAGCCACGGCGACCAACTTTGACGGCAAGACAATTGGAATAACAAATCCAAATCAAGAAAGCCACGTCGCTCTCATGCGCAGAGCATACAGTGTCGCGAAGATTCAAAGTCCCAGTGATACAGCTTTTGTAGAATGTCATGGCACAGGAACCTCGGTTGGAGACCCCACCGAGACCGGGGCTGTTGGGAGAGTGTTTGGAGACCATGGAATCTACATCGGATCTGTAAGTCAAACTAACACAGACTTTGTAGAGATATTACACAGTATTGACGAAAGAAGGTCAAACCCAATATCGGCCACGGTGAGGGCGCATCTGGCCTCAGTAGTCTGATCAAGTCTATCCTAGCACTTGAGCACATGACCATTCCCCCTAATATCAATTTCTCCGAACCGAGCCCCAAGAGTAAGTGCGAGTCAATGGCGCGATAACTCCATTTGCTAATATAAAGTAGTCAAATGGGACAAGTACAAATTCAAGGTACCGGTGGAACCCACTCCATGGCCGACCGACCGTCTCGCTCGAGTTTCAGTAAACTGTTTCGGCGTAGGAGGCGCAAATGCACATGTATTTCTGCTTCTGGGCCTCGAGTACGAAGCTCCAGCTAACTTACTTGAAGGTCATTCTCGATTCTGCGAAGCCTTATGTTCCAATCCACCCGTCCCCAAGGGAGACGACCTATCAACTTTTAGTGTTCTCCGCACACCAAGCCGACTCCTTGAAAGACAGGGCCACGAAAATATTGGAGTATGCACGGAAGAAGACTAACCTTCTACCAAATCTGGCCTACACATTGGGTGCCCGTCGTGATACTCTCTCACACCGCGCATTTGCGGTAACCGATAGTTCCGGGCTGGCTGAGGTCTCACCAATTAGCAGACCCAAAACTGCCCCAGCCGTCAATTTTATTTTCACAGGACAAGGTGCTCAGTGGGGGGAAATGGGTGCTGACCTATTGACTCACTACCCCTCGTTTCAACGCGATATAAGGGACATGGATGCGGCATTGCAGAAGCTAGCACATCCCCCTTTATGGACCATTGGAGGTATGGTGAAGTCTTTGAGAGAAACGTAAGAACGCAGCTAATCATCCGTTTCTAGAAGAGCTTTTGAGACCAAAAGACCAATCCAGATTACAGCAGCCGGAGTTCTCACAACCAATTTGTACGGCACTGCAAATCGGTATCGTGAATCTGCTTAGGTCATGGGGCGTCAAGCCCTCCGCAGTTGCAGGCCACTCGAGTGGAGAAATTGGAGCCGCGTATGCTGCTGGCGCTATCACATTGGAGATGGCAATAGCCATTGCATACTACCGAGGGAATGTCACCCAGAACCACGGCCGTGTCGGTGGCATGGCTGCCGTAGGACTCGGACGATCTGACGCAGTCCAGTACCTTGAAACTGGCGTTGTCATAGCTTGTGAAAACAGTCCAAAGAATGTTACTCTATCTGGAGACATTGATCGTTTAGACGCAGTCATTTCTCGCATAAAGGCTGAACAGCCAGATTGCTTTGCTCGGCGTCTAAGAGTTGAGAGGGCCTACCATTCACAACATATGCGAGATATTGCCGACATGTACGAGAAGCTGCTCACCGGCTTCATCTCAGACAAGAGGCCATCCATTCCGTTCTTCTCCACTGTAACGGCAAAGCAGATCAAAAGGGCTGGGAGTTTTGGGCCTTCCTATTGGCGAGAGAACTTGGAATCGCCTGTATTGTTTTCGTCGGCCATACAGTTGATGCTACACGCCGCCACTAAAGACTCAGTGTATCTCGAAGTTGGCCCCCACTCGGCATTGGCGGGGCCTCTTCGTGATATATTCAAGTCCGTGACGATCACAACTGCGACGACCTACGTTGCCACCCTTATCAGGAATGAAAGTGGCGCGAAGTCAATGTTGAGCTCCTTAGGACGACTTTATCAGGAAGCCGTACCCGTCGACGTGGCAGCGACTACACCTGGTCGGACAGCTCTCACAGACCTACCAAACTACCCTTGGCGACATGAGAACACATATTGGTACGAGAGCCGTGTATCTCGAGGCTGGCGTACGCGCAAGTTCCCTCCTCACGAGCTTCTGGGCAACAGACTCTTGGAGTCCGACGATCTTGAGCCGACTTGGAGAAATATGCTCTGGCTTGACAATGTGCCATGGGTTAGAGATCATAAAATACATGAAGATATAATTCTACCTGCCGCAGCCTACATTGCGATGGCTATTGAAGCCATTCGGCAGCTACAGGGCGGCAGAGAGACGGACGCATCCCTACGGCATGTTGATATCAGGAACGCCTTTGTCTTGCGCGAGTCACAGGCGCACGAAATTGTTACACATTTGCGTCCTGTACGGTTGACCTCAAAACTGGACTCTACATGGTTCGAGTTCTCTGTTTCTTCTTTCAACGGGACAGTCTGGGTGAAGCACTGTACTGGCCAGGTGCGGTCAGGCAGAGAGATCTCAGCCGGTACTGAGGACATTGATACACAGCCCCGTCATGTTTCTGTTCAAGCATGGTATCGCAAGATGAAGAAGATTGGTTTGAACTATGGCCCTGCCTTTCAAGGCCTATCGGAAATCTCAGCTAATCCGGGTCGCAACTCGGCCGCCGCTACCATCGCCAATCAAGATCAGGAGATAGGCCCATACTATCCGCTCCACCCGCGAGTCATTGATCTTGTTCTGCAAGCTTTCACGGTTGCTATTGCCGATGGATTGACGCGCCAGTTCAACAAGTTGTGCATCCCAACATACATCGGCGAATTGTATATTGGCAACGGAGGACAGAATATGCGCCTAGGAGTTACGGCCCAATCATCATCGACGGGCGTGTTGCGTGGTTCTGCTACAATTATGGCCCAAGGCCATCTTGTATTCAGCCTGAGAGACGGCGAATTCCGCCCTCTTGACGACGGCAGTTCTCAGGAGTCGACAGAAATCATTCCTGCTGCCCAGTTGCACTGGAAGCCCGACGTGGATCTTATCGATCATGTCAACCTAATCCAACCTGTAAAAAGACACAGAAGTGATCTTCTTAAGCTGGAGCGATTTTCACTTTTGTGCCTTCTTCAGGCACTTTACGTAACTAAGCCCCTCGAGACAGAAGAACGTTTGAAAAGGTTTCACTGTCGACTCGTCTCACAGCGACTGAAAGCAATCCATGGGAAACTGGAGCTCGTGCCAGATAGCTACCGACTGGTAAACTTAGATCAGACGGCGCTTGCTGCAGAGATTGATATTGCTCAACAAGAGCTCTCTGCGTCTCCTTTGGCTGAGATCAGCGACATCTTATCGAGATTCGCTGCGAGCTCTGCTGCCATCTTCAGTGGCAAAGAAGATGTTGAAAATCTCATTAACCAGCACAGTAAAACGGGGAGTCTCTACAGGCTGATGAATTCCGGGTTTGAATGCGAAAAATATCTTGAACTCCTTGGCCATGCCAACCCGACGATGAAGGTCCTCGAGATTGGGTCGGGCTTGGCTGACAAAACCGCCGAGATACTACACGGGCTTACTAACGAAGACGGCGAACTAACTTACCGCGGTTATGTGTACACCGCTAGCTCTGATCATGGGTTAGCTGTTGCCCAGGAGAAGCTCAAGAAGCACGAAAATATTGAGTACCGGTTGCTCGATATTAGCAAGGATCCAATAGAGCAAGGCTTCGAGGCAGGCTCATTTGATCTTATCATAATTTCAAATGTGAGTTCCAAACATTCTTTTTGAATCAAGCATCAAATTTAACGCCACACAAGGCGCTTCACTCGGCGCTGAGCGTCCAGAACTCCCTTCGAAATGTGCGAAAACTCATGAAGCCCAACGGGCGGTTTTTATTGCAAGAGTTCAACTCTGGTGAGTCATATAGGCTTTTCTCAACATCATATTAGCTAATATAAGCCTTAGCATTGAATTTGTTTGAGTTCATACTGGCAAGTTATCCTGCGCCCTGGCTATATACAACGTGCTAACTCAAAAGCAGGGACTACATCCCGATTTCCCGGCCCGCATAGAGGTAAACGAAGACCAACAGCCGTTTAACCCCATCTCCCGTTGGGAAATTGAGTTACGAAACGCCGGGTTCTCGGGCAACAATTATGTGATGCTTGACGATGATCATCCATACCATATTAACACCTGCATCATATCAACATTATCTTGTCCAGTACCGCCTCAAGGGGAGGTATCTATTCTTTGTGCCAAGCCCGACGCCCGTGCGCAGAAGCTGCGAGAAATTCTCGAGAAGAGTGGTTTCACTGTGTCCTTTGACACCCTCGACAAGGAATCAAATCCACAGGGAGATACAATCTCACTTCTTGACTTGGAAGAGCCATTATTTTATGGCATGTCCCCCGAAGCCTTTGCAAGCTTTCAAGGATACCTCGGCAAGTTTACTTCCCATAAAAGCATGTTATGGGTAACCGGACATGCGCAAGTCGGGTGTAAAGACCCCCGCTATGCCACAACTATAGGATTATCGCGTAACGTGCGCTCCGAGCTGTCTCTGGACTGGGCGACGCTGGAAGTCGACGCCAAGACTTATGAGGCTGAAAGCATCGCCGTCGTTTTCGACAAGTTCCGTCGCAGAATCAAGGACCCAGAGTTTGATCCTGATTGGGAGTATGCATTTGTGGATGGCACGGTCATGATTCCACGATATCGGTCGATCGACTTGTCGAAAGAATCGCAGCCTACCATCCAAGGTAGTACATGCAAGCTCGAAATTGCCCGCATGGGACAGCTTCAAACTCTGCAGTGGGTTGAGACCGAAGTCGCGTCCCTCCAGGACAATGAAATTGAAATCGAGCCTCGGGCAGTTGGAATGAACTTCAAGGTAGGGAGGAAAGTGTCTCTTTCCGTTACACAGGACTAACGTCAAACAGGATGTTTTGGTAGCCATGGGCATTGTAGAAGGCTACGAGCCTGGCCTTGGCATCGAATGCTCTGGAGTCGTGAAAAGAGTTGGCCCAAGTGTGCACAATTTGTCACCCGGAGATCGAGTCATGACGATCGGACATGGCTGTTTCAGCACGAGCTTCATCGCGAATTCTAACCTTGTCGTCAAATTGCCGGAGAATCTCAGCTTCGAAGATGCGGCAACCGTGCCGTGCGTGTATGGTACCGCCATCCATGCCCTAATTAACTTGGGTGGTTTGAGTGAAGGGCAGGTATGTTTTGAGTATGGCTTTGTGAAATATCACATTTTAACACGAATGATCTAGACTGTTCTTGTGCATTCCGCCTGCGGAGGCGTCGGCATCGCTGCGATGAATATCTGCCACATGATGGGAGCAAAGGTAAGAGGAGCTTCGTTGACGTGGGATGCTTCTCAATCTAATATCTCGTAGGTCTTTGCAACGGTAGGAAATCCAGACAAGGTTAAATATCTCATGAGCAACTTTGGGCTTCCTCGAGAGCACATCTTCAACTCCCGAGACTCATCCTTTTATCAGGATCTGATGGCTGCCACGGACGGAAACGGCGTCGATTTAGTCCTGAACTCGCTCTCTGGTGAGCTTCTGCATGTATCATGGAAATGCGTCGCACCATTCGGCAAGATGCTTGAGATTGGCAAACGGGACTTTATCGGTCGCGGTCTGCTAAGCATGGATGTGTTTGAGTCAAACCGTTCATTCCACGGCATTGATATGTCGCAAATGGCTGTTGAAAAGCCAAAGATGTGCCAGAAGTATGAAGACCTGGTTTCTGCACTCCGCCGTTAAAGCTAACAGTCAATACTGTAGGGTCTTTGAACAGTTCAATCATTACTTTGAGAAAGGCGACCTCAGACCCATTACGCCGGTCACCACCTTCAAATGGACCGAAATTGTTGAGGCCTTCCGGTACATGCAAAAAGGCCAGCATATTGGCAAGATTGTTGTCACCATGCCACAAAATCTAGACGATCTGGAGGTTGCTCCGAAGGCTCCCTACCCTACGTTTCACCCCGATGCCGCTTATCTTCTCGTCGGAGGATTTGGTGGTCTTGGCCGTTCGGTCTCAACCTGGATGGTTCAAAATGGCGCTCGTCACCTCAGCATTCTTTCCCGCACAGCGGGCGACTCGAAACGAGACCAGCAATTCATACGTGAGCTCGAGTCACAAGGTTGCACAGTGCAGACGATGAAGGGTAGCGTAAATGAAGCACAGGACGTGGTCAATGCTGTGAACAGCGCAGCAAGGCCGATCGCCGGCGTCTTCCTCATGACTATGGTATTAAAAGTGAGTTTTCTTCTAGTATCATTGGCGATTGTAAGTGACTGATCATTAACGACCCGCAGGACCGAGGCATCTTGCAATTGACGCACGATGACTGGTTCAAGGCAGCAGACCCTAAAGTCAAGGGAGCCATCAACTTGCACAATGCGCTGGAACAGGTCAAACTAGATTTCTTCATTCTTTTCAGCTCCATCTCATACGTCGTGGGTCAGATTGGCCAGGCAAACTATTCTGCAGCAAACTCATACCTGGCTGCCTTTGCGCAATTCCGGCATTCATTGGGCCTTCCTGCAGGAGTAATAAACGTGGGCGTTATGGATGATGTCGGCTATGTTGTCGAAAATGAAGCTTTGCTGGATCAGTTCCGCTCAATGAACTATCATATGCTCAAGGAAGACGACCTCCTGCACGCCCTCACATTCATGTTGTTGCACCAACAGCCGTCACCTGGGGCGAACGCATCTTTCTACAATCCTTCAGAGCTTGTTGTAGGTCTAAAGAGCACGAAGTCTCTTTCAGACCCGAACAATCGCTCCATCTGGAAGAGGGATGCCCGCATGGCATTGGCGCACCTGAAGGATGGTGGATCCCCAAAAGCGTCAGGCAATGAGGACTTCAGCCAGTTCATAAAGAATGCTACTGCTGACCCCTCTATACTGGACGTGCAAGCCAATCGAGAGTTCCTTGCGAAACAGATCGGGGAGGTTGTGTACAATCTAATGTCCCGGGAAGTCAAGGACCTAGACATGAGTATGACCATGTCTGGGCTTGGCGTCGATTCCCTGGTCGCCATCGAAATCCGCAATTGGTGGCGAAGAACTCTTGGTATCAACACCAGCGTTTTAGAGCTTATGGGTTCAGGAAGCATCGCGGAGCTAGGCGATCTGGCTGCAGAGGGCATTAAGAACGCGCGTATTGCGGCGGCTGGTGGCGGATAATGATCATTTCAAGGTCACGTCAGCTGGAAGTTTAAAATTACGTCTGGCTTGATATGTTTCTTCATCCTGGCTATTTTGGTTTCATACTAGTTGGTTTTGTAGCTTCTCAAAGGTCAACACGAAATGCCTATGTGCTTCACTCTAATTCGCTTTTCGCCGTTGCGAGGACACAGTTCTTACGTCGACTGGGCACTACGCAACAGCAATCGCTTGTGTCATCTGAGTGGGAGGGATCAAGTTGAAGGAAGCCGTACCTTTTAATTTGAACCACCTACGCATAGACATTCTATACCAAACGTTCAAGATGGGCGGCAAACATGCCCGCTCGTATCAGCCTGCATGCGTCGCGGCATCGACGATGACCAGTTCCTTTTAATAAAACATTGACGCGATGAACCATTGAATCTAATCCTTCCAAGTTCCTCGACACATAGGGGGTGAAATAAACTTCAAAATGTGCTGGGCCATTTTCCATGCAATCTCCAAGAGCGCGTCCGTGACCAGAAACCCGACGATGTACCCACTCACGGCACGATGTCTCGAGCGGATCTTTTGCTCTTACAGGTACTGCTACAATACCACCTCATCAACGGACATTTCGGGCTCAGGGGGCATAGATTGGAACCTCCATGGGCATGTCTTGGTGGGCAGTGAGAGAGTCAATGGACCCAGAAGTGTGACTCTTTTCCACAGGCTTGCGGGTAAAAAATATGAGCATATCGCGAGTGGCCTCCTTGGACTTGTCGATCGGGTATACCGGAGACAGACTATGCTTGCGCTCGTGGTCAACGATGAGAAGTGTGTCCAGGAAGTTTTTGTGTTGCACGCGGGACAAGAGATGGTGAGGGGAAATCTCGTCCAATTGGATCCCAGTGGTCTCATCCATTCCATGCATGAACGTTGCAGCGCTGTTGGGAGCCATGTTGTTGCTGCCCAGATATGTAGTCATGGTATGGTCGACTCCATCGGAGTGGACGCCTTCCAGCGCTGGTTCACCAAGGATATCCGGGGTCGTGACTGTGCGCAGATTGAAGAGTGTTGTCACCCACTTGTTGCTGTCGTACTCAAGCTTTGGTCGCCGTACTGTAGAAATACCATGCATGATCATGGCCTTGAATACAAACAAAGCCTGGAAGACGCTGTTTAGCTGGAGCTCGTCCTGGACTTCGTCGAATCGACGGATTTTTCCAGAGTCGTGTCGCTTAAAGTCCTCGTCCACGGACAGCATGAACGGCTGAAACTCGAGACGCCTCAAGGTGTTGGTATCGAAGTCGATGCAGAAGCGGCCGTTCCTAGACCTGCGGAAAGGAAGCGTCGGGTCATGGTAAAGCCGGTCGCTCACGACCTGCAGACGCTCCAAGTCTTCGGGTGACGCCCCGAGCCCGAGCATCAACGGGATCATGTCTCGGCTCTCGATAAATACGGAGCGGTCCTCCACGTACCTCTGCCTTATTTCCATAATCTTTGAGATTGTCTCATAAAACTCGGGCTTGTACGACTGCTGCAGGACGTTTAGTTGGTACTGTCCGAAGGCGCCCGGGAGTGGCTGAGTTGGCCCAAGTGGTGTGGTTGGCCGATGTCGCGCAAATGGCGCTGGCGGCGGCGGCGCTTGATGGGTTTGAGGCGTCTGTGTAACGACAGCCCCAATGGCTTTGGCCTTGCCAGACTCATGGAACAAGCGCTGACTGCGGGAAGCGACGGCAGGCGCGGTCCTCATAGGACGCAGCAAAAACGTGGAAGCACGCACTGCCCGTTTTGCTGGGGTGAGAGGAGTCATTTTCAATAGTTAATTGTGAACAACTATTAGACAGTTTGAGAGTATTTGGCTCAGGGTAGCCCTCAAGCGTGCAGATTGAGTAATGGCTCAGGGTAGCCCTCAACTTGCAATTTTGAGAGTTGGGACTGGCTCAGGGCAGCCCCCAACTTGTTAAGATCAGGATTTGTTAAGAGTGGCTCAGGATAGCCCTCTGTTGAAATCAGGATATATGAAGAGTGACTCAGGATAGCCCTCTGTTGGATCAGGATAGAAGAGATATGGCTCAGGGTAGCCCTCTTGGTGAAATCATGAAGTCTGAAAAGAGTTCTTTGAACTTGCTGTGGGAGCTCTGCCCGCGTTCGCGAAGGAACAGAAGAGTTCTTAAAGAGCAGCTTCGAGATTGCGAACCACATGTAGTATGGTCGCATGCATCGAAAGCGAAACTTCTCCCCGTCCTTTGTATGGACAACAGTCTGCCACGTCAACAATGCTACCAATTGAACAGACGAAATTTCCTCAATCAAGCTTTGAGGCCTGCAGCAAATTGTTACAGCTGATGTCAGACGCTCATATCGCAGGATTCGACTGACACGCCGATCAGTGTTACTGTCATGCACCTTACCCGGCGCTAAGCGTCGCCCAGTCAGACAATGGGCGATCCATGTCCTTTCCGAATGCCCCAAGTGGTAAATGCTCAACTCAATGAGGATAAAAAGAGGGTCTAGAGTGAATCTGCCTCGAATCTCCGCTGTCGTACAGGTTTTCCTTAGATTGGCCGTGCCTAGCGTTAGGAGATGGCAATAGTATTGCAAAATTTGGCTTACTTGGATTACAGGCAACATGAGTTGATGCCGGATTATCGCCAAAAGAAATAAATCCATAAGTTTGCGGGGCAAAGAATTCCACCGATCTACACGCCCAGGTTGATTTGGCGATGCGTCGCAGCTAGGGACGCAATTACATGTCAGTCGCAGGGTCTTTCCGTCTCTTGAAGTGCATCACGGCATTCAGCATAGTGCAAACAACCATGAAGTGAAAAGGTCCATCCCGAGTCCCTACTTGTATTTCATGTATATTCAGTCCTATAACTCTAGTATACGAGCTATACAGGACATGTCTTTTACCATTTCGTTGCGTTCCTCACACCGATAAAACTGCACTGATGGCCTGACGGCCTATCTACATTCTAAAGCGCTAAATGCATTGATTGTACATGTCCTGATTCACCCAGTTCCATTCATGAAGCCACGCTTGCATTGATGGCTTGCATCATGCACCTCTGCCAGACTTTGGCGAAACTGACAACCGCCATCAGGGCCCAGGTCTCTCCCAATTCTCCAGATGCGCCACTGTTCATGAACTCAAATTTTGCTGCCTTGGAAAGGCTCATCGATGCATCCGCCCAGACGGCGAGAACTTCCCCATCTTTTCTACTGGAACGAACCAACTTCCATCCGCGAAGCCATTGATGCAGCCCGCGCACCTCCTCTCCAGTACTGCTCACCCAAGAGAAGCACTCAAGCTGCAGCTTTGCGCCTTTTCCTACTGGGGCGGCAAACGTGTACGTCTCGATGGGGCTCCTTTTCCTCGTGATTTCTAGCTCCGTCTCGAAAGGCGGCAAGCCAGGATACGGGGGCGGGATGGTGATGAAGCTCTTATAGCCGAATGTGCCCTCATTTGTTGCAGTAGCAATAGGTCGAGAATCGAGTGAAGGGCCATCATACATTATCATGTCCCCGTGCCATCCTTTTGGCAAGTTGAAGAGATACATTGGCCGAGAGCGATCCGTTCCGAGTTGCAAGCTCAGCTTAGTCCATGTTACGTCGTAGAAGAGCAGAAATGAGTTTGGGAATCGCACACGAGCCGCTGAGGCTCGGTCCATCTGCTCCCGGACTGCTTTAGATCCTCCAGAGCCCATTCTTGCGCTGGACGACGATTTGGCAGTACAGTACCGGTGGTAGCGCTATCTTGCAATACAGCCCCCGACACTCCGAAATTTCCGTTGCGTTGAGATACGAGTATAGAGTTGCTTGTCCAGTTGGGAAAGTCGTGATAGTGCTAGGCGGCTACGTATTGGGTTAGAATACTAGCAAATGATGAATCCACAGGTATTTATGTCCTAGATGTCTCGCTACCTATCGCCTGTCTCAGTTGCCGGAATGGAGGAGTGGCGATGCGAGGCAGTGCCAACGTCGCCTTCCCACGCTAAGCCTTGTTATGTATTCGTGGAGATGTCGAAAACGACATGGATCAACGGCGTTGTGCCACGCACAAACGAAGCCTCGACGATCCAACATGTCGACCCTGGCAAAACAGTCAGGCGGGTCTTGGCACACGCCATTGTTGCGTCAGTGGGGATTATTACTAATAGTGGCGTGGGCCTCGGGCATTCGGGGGCCACTACCACTTTCCCGACTACCCAAAAGGGCAATTCAAAGTACAAACGCCACTGGCATGCTTGCCTCGGCATGTTTGTCTGCATTGGGACACAGGTCTGCCGAGAATCGATGTGTTGGGAGGATCAAGACTCTGTGTGGGAGCTAGGTACTGCACTGCACGGTGCTGCCCTGTGTTCACGCTCCGCACCTCTTGTATTGCGACGGTGCAGCTTAGCCCGGTGATAGTATGGACGGGAGGGCCAAAGGTCGTAAGCAAGCAAAGTTTCGCTTCTCGTTCTCGTCGTAGCTCCAGTCTCTCGCGCGCATGGGTACATGAAACTGGAACATCATCATATTTTGGATGCCAGAGAATGGACTTTCTGTGGCTGAACGTTTTGTATTGCAGCCATCGAAAGTCATCGTTTGGGTCTGGCTTCTTTTCCGATACAGACGAAGTCCTACTCCATAAATATGACCTGATTTGCTATTATTTTAAAGCATAACGTGTGGACTTGCGTTCCCATCACTTTATCGATTTTGCAAACGCCAACATTACCATGTACTGTATCGAGGGCAATGCCCACGAAGTCCTCAGCAAAGTGCACACAAGAATTCTTTTGCGTAGTATAGCAACAGAAATCTTTTCCACAAGATCCTCTAGGAAGCCCAGCTCTTGTGAGATTTTGATAAAATGGAAATTAAACTCAGTCAACTCCCATATTACTATCCACATCGGTCCAGCCTTGATCAGTATCCCTTTACGACTGACCATAATTTGCGTCCAACGGGGGCTTACGAACTTGAATCTGAATAGCTCAAAATACATAATTATTTACCGAGGGAAATCACTTATCAGGCGCTGGACTAACAGCCATCGCGAATGAGGAACGCTGACTTACGTTCTCGGGCTTGAAGAATGCCGTTCTGGTAAGCGATATGAGTCAATGCACTAGTGTAGAGAAATGAGGTACTCTTCACGATATTCATCTATTTGGACCGAGTCCATCGTCAAATTCTTCGTCAGCCTACAAACTGTGGGTACTTCAGATTTCCTATGATTTGGCTGCGAATGCATCCACTGCATCGGCCATCTCACCCATGCTTCTATAATGCCACGAATAAGAAACCTTGCCTTCGTATGCCTTTGGATCTCCCCCCATAACACTCTCGACT
This sequence comes from Tolypocladium amazonense, assembly GCA_024340795.1. Classification (NCBI taxonomy): domain Eukaryota; kingdom Fungi; phylum Ascomycota; class Sordariomycetes; order Hypocreales; family Ophiocordycipitaceae; genus Tolypocladium; species Tolypocladium amazonense. The sequence continues at coordinate 539,473 of JALHCE010000043.1, read as the reverse complement.
TCCACTCCACGCTCTATCCAGGCGCTTGCCAGTCCCATCTGCATGGCGGGCACGTGGTCGTGGTGCAAGCTCTGCGCCGTGTGAATGATGCCCTCTTTCTCGACGCCCAGGTCCTTCGCACAGTGCTCAATAAGATACGTAAAGTTGTTCAGGTTTGGTTTGTAGGTCCCAATCTCTTGTGCCGTGTAAATGGCGTCGAAGTCAATACCAACCAGCTGCTGGGTCAGTGTCCGCTTGAAAGAGTCCCGGTCGACATTGGACAGAATGACGAGCTTGAAGTGCTTGTGCAGACGCTTCAAGGCATCAATAGTGTCCGGGTACACCGGCCAGTCTCCCACGCTAGCCCCGAATTTCGTTTTGTCTTCCTCCGATGCCTCGACGCCGAGCTCAGCTGCGAGATTGCCATATGTCTCCGCCAGAACAGAGTGGTACAAGGCATTTGGTCGAGCTCTTTGCACCTCGCCTTCCAGCCTGATGAAAGCTCTTAGAGTCTCAGAGCGATCATTGTGCAACGGGTGAGAATCCGGGAGATTTCGTGTTAGTGGCGATAGAGCCTTGTAGATGCCTCCCTCCCAATCGACGAGGGTTCCAAAGCAGTCAAAGGTGAGGCAAGTGAAGGAGGTGATTGGTCGTGCGGTTGCCATCTTTGTGCTGGTGTTAATTTCTGCTTTGTCCTTGCTGAGCGCGCGCATTTCTGGGGGCTTCGTGAAGCTCGCTGCCCTTGTCGAGGACCGCAGAAGGATTATGAAATACGCGGGGCATGCGGGGTAGACAGCGCCTGCTTGCCAATTGCGCCCTTTGTCGTCGTCTTACTAAGTCCAAACACGGCATCTTACTGTGGCATTTGATCGATGACGGCGCTATGAGGAGAACTTGACCAGGCTATGAATGTCCGAGGCATACAAAAGGCTCACTGAACTTCTTCAGGCATACATGTTTAAATTACGAACAGGCTGTGTTCTCCGGTATTCCCAGTACTCCATATAGTCGCCATGCTACTGTGCCACATCCCCCAGCTATCCCTGCAAAGGCAAACCTTAGGCCATTGTTAGGTCCGTATGTAAAGTCCAATTAGTTACTACCTAGAGTCTCTAACGTGCCCCAAAATCTGCGCCTTGTGTGGCATATGTGCCTTCCTGGCACCGTAACAAGAAGCTTTTGTGCGCGGCGGTGATGATAATTCGAGGGAAGAATTGTATGCATAACGAATTGATGTACGGAGTATCTAAATCCGAGTTCGGATGGCTAAGATGTCATTGATGGCAGGCAGAATCGCCAAGGTGCCGCTGCTAAGCGAGAAGGATTGTGGGACCTCGGGATAGGACACTTCAGACCCCAAGGATTGCTCGGCCAAAACCATGGCAACGGTGGGATAATGAGACATGTACTTGGAAATGTTGCCTCTCGATCCGAATTGAACTCTGGGAGCATGGCAACTGTGACTGTTTGTTAAGATTGTGGATGGGTCCAGTGAGACGTGAGCGCAACAGGGCTTCGATACGCGGTCCTGGCTAGTTAGCCCTGTGGGTATCGCGCGGTTGCAGGTTCTATAGATCCGTAACGTTAGACGAGGTTGACTTGACTGGCGGAATATACAGTCCCTCATTTCTTCAACACCTTGCCCAATGAATTTTTAATTATGAGTGCTTCTTCCAGCCGTCTGCGAGCCCTCGCTCGCGCCAGGCCGTCACGGAGCCAGTTCACCGCAGCAGAACGCGAGGAGTGAGATTAACTCGCTTGAGAAGCCCAAGCCGCACCCACAGCAAGTTTCAAGCGTGTTGTCGAATTGAAGGGAAGGTACGAAGTATGTGGCTTGCATCAAGACTTTGCGCGTCTCTGCCGCCGTTGAAAGAATGAGTTCAATTGACTAAGAATACAGACTCAGTCCCAAGCTTCAGAAGACTAATACAGGGCCTGGCCCAGTGCCGCATCCTGGCTCCAGCTCCGGCTAGCCCGTCAGCTTACCTGATGCGTCGTCATTTTCGGCCCTCAGCTACGTCGCTCCGAGCTCGGTGATTCAAGTCCTTTTGAAGGTCCATGTTCAATGTGCTGTCTTCGCGAGAGGGCAATGATCCGATTTCCAGCTGCAACAATTTAGAATCCAGAAATCATGCCTGCCTCCGACCATGAACCCGAACACGAAATCGAAAACGAAAATGGCCGCAGCAATGGCTGGTCAAAGGCGAAGACAAGTCAGCTACGCGCGGACGAAGTAGATGGGTTAATTGACGCCGTAAAATCCCTCATCGTCCCCTACATCCGAGCCGCAGACGAAGCAGCGCCCGTCAGAGCAACCGGTCGGCTTCAGTCTGATGCCAGTGGTCGTCTTCGACACACGCTCGTTGATGCACACTCTCCCCAAGAATTATTAGAGCGACTCAAGTTCTCACTACCCCAAAATAAGGGACGGGGAAAAGATGGGCTCATGGATGCAATCCATGATGTTCTGCAATACAGCGTCAACACATGGGACCAAGGCTTTATGGACAAGTTGACGGCCAGCACGAACGCCGTTGGCGTCATATCGGAGATGGTCCTGGGAGTCCTCAACACAAACGTCCATGTATACCACGTGTCCCCGGCCTTGACTGTCGTTGAAAAGATCACGGCACGAACGTTGGCATCCTACTTTGGCTTCAATGGCCCTCGCGCCGGTGGAATGACTTGTCAGGGCGGCAGCGCTTCTAATTTAACGTCGCTTGTGATAGCGCGGGGGGCACTGTATCCCGATACAAAGCTGCTAGGTTCTGAGGGCCACCGCTTTGCCGTCTTCACAAGCGCACACGGTCACTACTCCATTGAGAAGGCCGCGGTGGCGTGCGGCATGGGCGCATCCAGTGTCGTATGTGTCCCCGTGGATGAGCTAGGGCGAATGATGCCTGCGGCGCTGCGGTCTCTCGTGCTAGAATCTCAGGCACAAGGCAAAACGCCGCTGTACGTCAACGCGACAGCGGGTACCACGGTCTTGGGAGTATACGATCCGCTCCGAGAGATCAAGGCCGTGTGTGAGGATTTCGGAATGTGGTTGCATGTTGACGGATCCTGGGGTGGCTCCGTGTGCTTCTCCGCGAAGCACAGGCATAAGCTAGATGGTAGCGAGCTAGCCGACTCGCTAACTATCAACCCGCAGAAGATGCTCAACGTACCCATGACCTGTTCATTTTTGTTAACGAACGATCTGCGCCGTTTTCACGCCGCCAACTCCTTGCGCGCGGGATACCTATTTCACGATCCAGAAGACGAAGAGGTTTGGGACCTAGCCGACATGACACTGCAGTGCGGACGAAGGGCAGATAGCTTAAAGCTTGCTTTGGCCTGGATATACTACGGCGCTTCTGGCTTCGAGGAGGGTATTGATCATGCTTTTGACATGGCCTATCACCTGACCGACTTAGTTGAGCAGTCCCCCGATTTTGAGCTCATCTCGAGCAACCCGCCATCTTGTTTGCAGGTCTGCTTCTACTACGCGCCCGACGGTCACGTTTCAGAAAAAAAGGAGGAGAATACCAAACGCACCAGGGCGATGGTCCAGAAGATGCTGGGCCGCGGGTTCATGTTTGATTTTGCCCCCGGTCCGAGGGGTCATTTCTTTAGAGTGGTTGTCAATTGCCAGACACTCATTGGAACTGTTGAGGGACTCCTCAAAGCCCTGCACGAAGTCGGTCAGGAGGTTGTGGTGTAGGTTGTCTCTCGAGTGAGTGTCATTCAATCACATATTTGCAGGCTCATGGTGCTTAACTGTCGAATGCTTCCTGTTCATGAACGACTTTTGCACAAGAGGTTTATAGATCAAGTATGGAGAGAATTTGAAATGAGCGAACATTTTAAGCCAGAATACAGTGCCTCCTTTCAAGATGGTCACTTCACTGAAGCGAGAAAGGGCATTATCACTCCCAATCCACCTATGCCATGTGTCATCGCTTGCACCACATATGCATTGAGGACCGCTCCTCGGCCCAGGCCCCGCTGCACATTGAACAATGCTGTTGCAGTCGCATATAGAACGGGCCGGAAACCAGGTGCAAATAGGAAAGGTCGCCGTGTTTGGGGGGGTTGTTTTGGGGTGGGGGGTCTTTCCATATGTGCTGGAACCAAAACAGTCTATTTTTGGGCATGTCTGAAGCCGCTTTAGGACCCCTTTATATACAGGTGTATCAGCCCATGACTTTCGAATCATCCTTGGGCTCGTTTTTCACCCTTTGTTCCAGCTCAAAAGAAGTCCAGTGAGGGCTTGTGCTTTGTGGGACCGGCAAGGCCGTCGAGGATCTCGAGACCCTCATTGAATTGCGCTGTCAGGCTTTCCATCTGTTCGAGATTAGGTCACCATTCGTTCTGATATAAGTGAAGAGGCTGGCTAAATTCGAACCTTTAGTTGGTCGTACTTGTCAAAGATGCTGTAATGGTCGGCATCAACGTCGATGACAGCTTTGATGAAATCGGCGTATTTTCCTTCCCAGCCCAGCAGGGTTTCTTCCCGATACAAGTCTATCAGACATGGATCACTTGCCCCTTCTGGCTTGTCTGTTGGCCGCGTGCAACGGACCATGACTGCAGGCGGAGGTGCTCTCGGCTCATCGACAGCCTTTTCGTGATTGAACGCGCGAGTCGTGATTGGTTTCCATTCTCCATCGACGGGCTTGTACAGAACGCTTCCAGGCTCCAGAGTGAAGCCTCTTCCGGCCACGTCAATCTTGATCTCCCTTCCGCCGCACGCAGGGCCGTCCCACGAGGGCAAATCCCAGTGCTCCAACATTATATCGCAGTTGTCGAAGGACTTTTGCACAAGATCGGGAAGGCCATCAAACTGTGCATCTGATGTCGGGATAGTCACCTTGGATCGCGCAATGTGGTAAGGTGAATCAATGATGAGGAAGCCCGCGATGGAGAGAGTGGACGATGGGTCGTCAGCAAGCATGCGAGCCATGGTGAGAGACAGGAAGCCTCCAAGTGACCAGCCTGCCGTGGAAAATCAGATCAATTAGTGAACCTTGCGTGACTGCAGTAGACCAGTGGGCGGCTCGCGGATAGTTCTCTGCACGATGTCTGTCCCTTACCTCCGAGCAAGATGGTGCCACTGATACCAGCCTTGATAATCAAGTCAATGTAGTGGCGCGCCATCTCGTCCATACCCCCTTCCCACGGCTCACCGTCGAAGTATTTAGGATTGTGAATGGCCCAGACATCACGTTTTAGACTTCCGAGAATAAAGTAGCTGAAGATGGTGCCGCCGCCATCGTGGATGAGGACCAGCGGCGTCGGTGGATTCGCGCGCTTGTACGGTGGCACGAGCTGGACCTTGGTCGGATTGGGGCCGTCGACGTACATGCTTCATGCAGCTCGTAGGAGAGGTCAGTCGCTGAAGTCTTTCATGGGCTCGTTCGAGGGCTTGCCGGGTTTTCGCGCAAGCTTCTGCCGAGGGAGCTCGAGATTGTCGTCGCGGCGTTGGGCTGCCCCGCGAAGGGCGCCAGCGATAACGCCGCCGCAGCGCGTTGATTGCCTTACGTGGGCCAAGGGTGGTCCCATACCCCTGTGACGTGCCCAGGGCGCACCAATGTCACTCGCGACACTCTCCCTACGGGTGCCAGTTCTGGCAGTGAAGCTGAGCTTTATTTATCAACGTATCTCGCGAATACATTCAATAAATCACTCCATTGCACAAAGTTTCGGCTCCTTACAATGTTGTTTTTCTGATAGCGGAGTGACTTGGCCAAAGCCCCACAGATTCTCAGGCCTCACGGGCGCATAACTAAATTTGTCGGCTGGAACCAAGTCGTATTGAAGTTCCGATCTCAATGTAGTTGTGGAACGTACCAAGCCTCCATTTATCTTGAGAGACGCCTTGGCCGGATGAATCCCGCCCGGGTCTGTAAGTCATGGCTGGAATAAGCTGTCTCAAGTGTTGACTTAACATAAATGCACATGTAACGGCCAACGAGATGCCATAGTTTATTTCACCCTCATGACATTTGGAAGCATTCCCCCCCAACCAACCAACCAACCAACCTCTCCAAACCATGAGCAATGTGGCTCGCCTTGGCCCCAACCATTGGCCAAAAAGCGCGTTCGGTGACGAATTTATTTATATGTAGAATCGTGAGACTCGCCATCGCACGCATTGAGCGCTTCTAGGAAGGCCTTGTCAACATCGCCAGACCGAGACTTTTGTTATGATGTATAGTAATGCATGCTGCTGCCTTTCTGCGCTGTCAAGCAGGAAAGGTTCGTTTTCTTCCAGAACTGTATTCTCGCTACATCGTTAATTGACTGAATGAGACCTAGGTATACGTCAACTACATCATCACTCTTCCGTCGAACTCAATAGAATGCTCAAAACGCACCGCCCCTAGTCTAGGGTAGCTTGGATTGTGCTGGGAGTGCGTGCTAAAGAATCCAGCCACGTCCTCCCCAGTGCGCATCTGCACTTCGGCAACGCGGCCTGGCGCCCACATCCCGACAACCCCCTTCCCTCCTGGGAAGTTGCATCATTCAGGCCTACCATTCACGAACACCGACCATTCGCAGAAGTTCGCATCTATCCAAAAGCAAAGCAACTTGCCGCACCCCGTTCCCGCACTCCTCATGGAGAAATTTGCGGAGCGTCTTTAGCCGTTGGAATCGCCCCATGCAAACGCCAGGTTGCAACCTTACTCAGAACGTCAGCCGTACCTGAGTAAGCGCGTGAACCACCACCCTCGCTACAGCAACATTGCGCCATCCGAAGCTTGAGCCTCGAAATGAGGACATGTAGATCCCCCAGTTCGAAGGATCTAGCGTTCGAATTATTCTACGTCATAGTTCCGTCTAGGCTGTATCCCATTACTGCAGGCTGTTGGTGAATGGGGGCTACGTCCCTAAGTACCAGTTTGTGTCCTGCATGGAGGCGAGGCACACTGCCCCACTAAGTTACCTTATTTGGCTTGGAGTACAGAGTAGCATGACACGCGCTCGGGATGCCAAACTTTGAATGAAGCCTCACGGTTCTAGCAATTCGTGTTCTACGGATCGGCGATGACACAACCTTCGATGCCTGCAAAGAGCGTCACATGGGTCGCAGTCCTCCCACTGAAGCAGCGAATCACTTCTAGCCGCAAGCCGTTGCAAGTGGCGAGCCAAATCTCGCCGGTTTGAATCCATGGCCGATCCGGCAGCCACATCCGTGGTCGAGGGCGTGCCGTCTGCAATGAAGGCTGCTCTTTCAGAGAGGTATGGCGTTCCTGCACCCGTCCTACATGTTTGACAAACGCACGTGGGAGGGATGCAGCGGTGCGGGACTTGTCCAGCCTCTCGGGTGCAGAAGAAAGACTACATGTACATGTATGCTCTGCACGAAGCTAAGTGCTGCTCGTTGACATCACGGTGCACTAATTAAGCTGGACTACCGACTCTGCAAGCATGAGGAGAGTCAGGTAGCGAATAGGCGGCCGCTTAGGCTGTGCGAGTACGTAGTCATGGGTAGTCCGGTCTGCACTTCTTTGCAACGCCCGGATGGATGCGCCAGGGGATGCACCCCCTCGTGGCACAGGAAGGATCACGCCTCTCGCCCCAGCTCCATCTGTACTCGTACGAGTACAGATGCCAGGCAAATCGGACTCAGCTGTAGCCACAATCCCCACGGCTGTGGGCCGTGGTAACACTTCCAATGCTGGCCCCCAAGGTTAGCACCCGGGTTAGAGTGGGTGCCTCCATGGCTCAGTTGGGTAAGGTACGCGTACAAGTCGATTGAGGCGGCTAGAAGCGTGTAAGTTGATCGGAAAGTAGGCGCTCCTAGCCAAAGTCGGTATTCGGCCCTGGAGCTCAGATGGGGAAGCTGGTAGCTTGACGCGACTTTCGCACGCTTCCCATACCGTACGAAATCTGAATTCGCGAAAGAAAGAACACAAACAGAGCCAGTGGAACGAAGTATTGTGCGCTTCGGACGCTATACCCCGACTCTTTCGCATCTTTGCCATTCAGGAAACTGAAAAGTTATGTCTGTCTCTTCCGGTATTGAGCGATCCCCTTCACGGGAGCTCGTCGAAGTTGAAAACACGCAGGACTTCGTTGATGCAAGGTAAACTTTCCGGTAGCGGTCATCGGAGAATCGTATTGACCAAAGTATAGCGACGCCGAGTTTGACTCTTTTGAAGACGACGAGGACGCAATTGGAGACTTGTCCTTCGCGGGCGACTGGGATTTCGACCAGCAGGCCCAATTCAACACCGAACAGCCCGAGATCATCGAAGCATGCATGCATCAGCTTTTCGAGAGGCAAGCCCAGCAACAACCTGAAGCCACCGCCATCCACGCGTGGGATGGCACGTTCACATACAGACAATTGAACGAAGCTGCCAACAGACTTGCGCACCATCTTGTGCTGGATTGCCGTGTGCGATCGGAAGATTTCGTCCTGGTCTGCTTTGAGAAGTCCGCTTGGTTTTACGTCGCAATTTTAGCAGTCAACAAGGCTGGCGCGGCTTGGGTTCCTCTCGACCCTTCTCACCCGACTAAGCGGCAGCAGGAGATTGCCAAACAGACCTGCGCGAATCTTGCGCTGGCCTCGAGTGCCAATGCGACGATGTGCGCTGGCTTGGTCCCTAATGTTGTTGAAGTCACGCCTGCTTTAAACGACCAGCTAGCACTGAACTCAGATATCAAGCGAGACGGCCCGGCCTGCGAAGTCTCGCCGCGAAATGCAATTTATGTTCTCTTCACTTCCGGGAGCACAGGTACACCGAAAGGCCTCGTGATGGAGCACGGAGCAGTGTGCACCAGTCAGACAGCTATCAGCGAACGGCTCGGCATGGATTCTAACGTCCGAATACTCCAATTTGCCGCCTATATTTTCGATCTCTCAATCGGTGAGATCGTAGCTCCTCTTATATCTGGAGCCTGCCTTTGCGTGCCTTCTGAATATACCCGACTGAACGATATCGAGACATTTATCCGCGACGCTAACGTAAACTGGGCATTTATGACTCCTTCGTTTGCGCGAACGCTCTCCCCGGCCGCTATTCCGAATCTGCAGCTCCTATTGCTAGCAGGTGAGCCTGTTGGTCGAGATATCTTCGAGGCTTGGTTTGGAAAAGTTCGCCTCATCAATGGGTGGGGCCCGGCCGAGACTTGTGTCTTCAGCACAATGCACGAATGGGCTTCGGAAACCGAGTCTCCCCTCACAGTAGGCCGGCCGGTGGGCGGGTTTTGTTGGATTGTTGACCCCGAAGACTTCCGACGATTGGCTCCTTTCGGCACTGTAGGCGAAGTGGTTATTCAAGGTCCCACTATCCTCCGCGAATATCTATCCGACCCGGAAAGGACAAAAGCGACTACGGTTACTCATCTACCTGATTGGGCCCCGAAAGCTGACCAGCCCAGCTGGAATCGGTTCTATATGTCGGGTGACCTGTGTTCATATAATGAAAATGGGACGATTGAGTTTTCGAGCCGGAAGGACACGCAGGTCAAGATCCGAGGCCAACGGGTGGAGCTGGGCGAGGTAGAACACAATATCCGGACTGCTCTTGAGGGTGTGCAACAAGTTGTCGTTGACGTTTTCCAAAGCGATGCCGCCACCAGTCTCGTTTCCTACTTTTCCTTTAACAATAATACTCGGACAACAGGCACGGACCCAGAAAATCATAGCGATGGCATGTTTTTGCCGTTGGGCGACGAGCTTCAGGAGCGAGTCACAGCTTTGGTCGGTCAACTGAGTGTCGCCATGCCAAGCTATATGATTCCATCCATTTTTGTTCCGTGCGAGTACATGCCGTTCGTAACTTCGGGCAAGTTGGACCGAAATCTACTCCGTTCGAAGACCGCTGGGCTTGGCCGGGACCAATTAGCCAGATACTCACTACACGAGAGCCACAAAAGGTCCCCTGAAACAAGCATGGAAGAAAGACTGCAGCGAATATGGGCCGAGATTCTTAATATACCGGCGGAGTCTATTGGAAGGGATGACAGCTTCCTTCGCATAGGCGGCGACTCCCTTGCTGCCATACATTTGGCCACAACGGCTCGTGAAGACGGCATTCTGATAACAGTCAAGGACATTTTTGACGATCCTCGGCTAATGGGAGTCGCTTCGAGGGCCACCGAGGTAGATTCGGGCACGGCTATTCAGACAGAAGTTGTCCCATTTGCGCTGTTGGATCAACACGCTCGCGAAGTCATACTTGGAGAAGAGGTGAAGGCGCAATGCCGGCTCGGCCACGACCAACAAATTGAGGATGCTTACCCCTGCACCAAGCTTCAAGAGGGACTTATGGCTCTTGCTGAGAAGCAACCCGGTTCATACATCGCGAAAAATGTCTCTCGACTGCCAACAGACGTCGACATCCACCGCTTTAAAGAGGCTTGGCAGCGAACCGTGGATCAGTGCACCAACCTCCGTACACGAGTTGTGAACTTGGACGGATCTTCCATCCAAGTTGTTGTCAGAGAGGCTGTCAGCTGGGAGCCAACGGGGAGGTTTGATAGCCTCCGCTCATATGTTGCTTCTACGCACGATGTCGAGATGGCCTACGGATCACCGTTATGCCGCTCTGCGATAGTAGAAGAGGCAGAGGGAACCAAGTATTTCGTCTGGATGGTACATCATGCCATTTTCGACGGCTGGTCTGCGCTTTTAATTACGGATGCGCTAGATCGGGCTTATAAGGGCGCTGTGCCGGCGCTTTTGCAGCCTTTCTCTGGCTTTATTAAGTATGCAATGGACATCCAAGACGATTCTGCCCAAGTCTACTGGAGGGAACAACTGCGAGACGCAAAGCGAGCACCATTCCCCCCTCCACCACGTTTTTCGGAGAACTCCGCCGAAAATGTCACCAGAATTATGAAGACCCGGATCGAGTTCCCCAGATCGACAGATACATCGATTACTAAAGCGTCAATACTACGTGCCGCCTGGGCCATAGTTCTTGCTAGATATTGCGAAACAGATGATATTTGCTTCGGTGCAACGGTGTCGGGGCGCAACGCACCTGTGGCTGGTTTGGAGGTCATGCCGGGACCTGCTGTCGCTACTGTTCCCGTACGAGTACGACTAGATCATCAACGATCGGTTGGAAGCTTCCTTCAAGAAGTACAGACGCAAGCGACAAATATGGTTGAATTTGAGCAATTTGGTATGCTCAATATCTCCCGACTTGGCCCAGATGCGCGAGAGGCGTGCGACTTTTCAACTTTGCTGGTCATCCAGCCAATGGCGCACTCCTCAGCGGACGCAGCCAGTGAAACACTGTTGTTACCTGTCGAGTCCGATAAATGTGTGGAAGAAGAGTCAATGCAGAACTACTACAGCTACCCTCTTGTCAATGACTGCCTGATCTATGATGACTCGATAGAGCTGGTTCTAACTTATCATACGAATGTTCTCAACGAAGCGCAATTAGTGGCTCTCGCGCAGCAATTTAAGAATGTCATTGTTCAGCTTCTGGCACAGGACGAAAGGGCTCTGAGGGACGTGTCTGTTGCCGGTGAGTGGGACCGTCTTCAAGCTCTGTGCTGGAATAAGGACGAGCATGAGATCCTCCAGGCCTGTGTCCATGATTTGGTCTCAAGTCAAGCTTCAAAAGCCCCGAACCATCAAGCCATCTTCACGTCTTCCGGCTGTATGACGTATGGAGAACTTGAGCGCAATTCGAACCTGTTAGCTGCTCACCTTTCTGATCTGGGAGTGCGGCCAGAGACGATGGTTCCTATGTGCTTTGAGAAGTCGATGTGGGCTATTGTGGCTATGCTTGGCATTTTGAAGGCCGGCGGCGTTTTCATCCCCCTTGACCATTCGCACCCTCCTTCTCGACGTCGCGCCGTGGTTCAAGAAGCAAATGCACGGTTTATGATGGTTTCACCATTCACATCTAAAACCTGTGAGGCTATGGGGGCTCAGATAATTGAGTTGTCTGAAGACCTGTTGTCCCGACTATCACAGACGCTTTACGTTGATTCACATCCGGGAGAGAGACCAACGCCTGAAAATGCCGCATATGTTCTTTTCACGTCTGGCTCCACGGGGAAGCCGAAAGCGATCGTTGTTGATCACTCGGCTCTCTGCTCTAGCTTGATGGGTTACGGACGGGTTTACTGTCTGAACAATGCGGCCCGTGTGGTTCAATTTTCCGCCTGTGTTTTTGACGTCAGCTTGAGTGAAATACTAGAGACATTGGTCTTCGGCGGCACTGTTTGTGTCCCCTCGGATCAGGAAAGACTAGAAGGCCTTGCCGGATTCATCGCCGCTTCCAAGGCTAATACGGCGTTGCTTACTTCATCGTTCCTGCGAACGCTAGATCCGGATGACGTACCGAGCATCGACATGCTCATGCTTGTGGGTGAACCACCAACAAGAGACGTGCTGCAACGGTGGCACGGCCGTGTGAAGCTTATTAATGCCTACGGTCCGTCTGAGGCGTCTATTTTCTGTGCTTCCCACCAATACGAATCTCCCTACGAGAGCCCTACGAATATCGGGCGTGCTTTCAGCGGCGCCTGCTGGATCGTGGAGGTGGATGACCATAACCGTCTAGCACCTATCGGCTGCGCGGGAGAAATATTGTTGCAGCGTCACATGGCTCGCGGGTATCTTAATGATGAGGAGCGGACACAGGACGCGTTTATTGAAAGCGTCTCATGGCAGCCGTCTTCCTCATCGTCTAAGAATAAACGCAGGTTCTATAAAACAGGCGATCTTGGCAGATATAATACGGATGGCACCATCGACTACCTTGGCCGCAGGGATACTCAAGTCAAGGTTCGAGGTTATCGAATCGAACTTGGAGAGATTGAGTATAATATCAAGAAAGCGCTTCCTGATGCTAGACATATCGCGGTCGACGTCACGCGGCAGGATTCGCGAGAGACCCTCGTGGCCTTCATAAGCTTTAAGAACGGCGAGGGAGTCTACGAAGACACCAGCTCGGGTGGCGAATCTAGCATCGTCGTGCCTACAGATGAGGTTGGACAACGTCTCGCTGATCTAGTCGATGACTTGAGGACTACGCTACCAGACTACATGATTCCTACCCTTTTCATGCCACTACGCTATATGCCATTTATCACGTCTATGAAAGTCGACAGGCAACGACTACGAGCACTAGCCGCTGGCCTTTCGACCGAACAGTTGGCTCTTTTTTCGTTAAACAGCAGACAATTGATCGCACCCACGACCGACATGGAGTTTAGGCTTCGAGACCTTTGGGCGCAGATATTACGCACTAAGGCTGAATTAATCGGGAAGAACCATAGCTTTCTTGAAGTTGGTGGTGATTCCATATTGGCAATCCAACTCGTCACAGCGGCCCAAAATCGAGGCATTAGCCTCACAGTGGCAAAGATCTTTGAAGATCCGCGCTTGTCTGCCGTTGCAGAAGCCGCCGTCATATCAGACGAGAAAAGCACCACTGTGGCACCCTTCAGCTTGATGCCATCGAGTATTGAAAAGGTCTTGACCAAAGTAAGAAATCAGTGCGGTATACCTGAGAGCCTTGAGATTGAGGATGTTTTGCCTTGCACACCGCTGCAGGAAGGCTTGATGGCTTTGACAGCCAAGCAGCCAGGATCCTACATTGACAAGGCAGTATTTCGACTGCCTTCCCACGTCGATATTGCGCGTTTCAAGGCAGCTTGGGAAAGGACACTGGACCTTTGCGGCAACCTTCGAACCCGGATTGTCCTCATTGACGGAACGTCCGTTCAGGTACTGATCAAACATACAGCTACTTGGGAGACCAGCTCTGATCTCAATGTCCGAGATGTCCTGAACAAACATGGAATGAGAGAAATGGCGTATGGATCTCCTCTGTGCCGGTACGCACTTGTTCGCGAGGCCAACAATGAAACATACTTTGTGTGGACCATGCACCATGCTATATTTGACGGCTGGACGAAAGCCCTCATTGTCAATGTTCTCTACACAGCGTACAATAACACCAAAATCCCGACTCTGAGACCCTACGCAGGATTCGTGAAATATGCGACTGAGATAGACAGACACAGTGCAAGCAAATATTGGCAATCGCAACTCCGTGAGGCCAAGCGAGCGCCGTTCCCAAACAGAGATCAAGTCTCCAACTCTGATCTGAAGAACACCACTGGAATATTCAAGAAAGTGATCAACTTTTCACATTTCAAGAGCACCGCCATCACTAAAGCCTCAATCATACGAGCCGCTTGGGCACTTGTTCTGTCTCGTTACTGCGATGATGATGATGTGTGCTTTGGAGCCACCGTCTCAGGCCGCGATGCGCCTGTCTCAGGCCTTGCCGAGATGGCCGGCCCGATGATTGCAACGGCACCGGTCCGCGTTCAAATCAAAAGAGAGCAAAGCATTGCCAAATTTTTACTCGAAATACAGCGACAGGCATCAGAAATGACTGAGTATGAGCAGTTTGGCCTTCAAAACATCGCCAAACTTGGATACGAGGCCAGGGAAGCTTGCGATTTCGGCACTCTACTGGTAATCCAGCCATTGCAACATGTTACGAAAGAAGAAGGCTCAGAATTTATTTTGCAAACCCCAGACCCGAAGGTCTATCGATCTGAAGAGGCTATGGAGGGCCACTTCAACTACCCCCTTGTGATTGAGGCCAATGTTCTGGTTGAACGCGTCGAGCTTCGTATGATCTTTCGCTCTGATGTTCTTAACGACCAGCAAGTCGAGGCTCTTTCGCACCACATTGATCACGTCGTCAACCAACTCGACGGGAGCGATAAGCCGCTCAGCTCCATATCTATCTCCGGCTCATGGGACATGGCCCAAGCGTCCTCTTACAATATGGAGCGACCCGAGAAGATCGAAGCCTGCATCAATGATATCATTGACGAACGAGCCGCGCGAACGCCTGATCAACAAGCAATCTTCTCGTTCGATACCTGCATGACTTACAATCAGCTAAAAACTGCCTCCTCCCTTTTTGCTGATCATCTGTCGCGCCTTGGGGTAGGACTTGAAACATTGGTGCCTATTTGCATTGAGAAATCGCTCTGGGGAATCGTGGCCATGCTTGGAATTATGAAGGCTGGTGGCGTATTTGTACCCCTTGATCCTACCCACCCTTTCGGTCGCCGCCAGGAAATTGTCCAAGATATCAATGCTCAGTTCGTCGTGGTATCTCCGAGTACGGCCGTATCATGCAAAGGCCTCACGAAGCACCTTATCGAGCTGTCGGCATTGGCCCTTGAGACATCACCGAGGATAAATGATGTCAGCCTTCGAACCAAGCCCTCACCCAAGAACGCAGCGTATGTGCTTTTCACATCCGGCTCAACAGGAAAGCCCAAAGGGGTCGTTGTTGGACACACCGCACTGTCTTCTAGTGTCAAAGGTCAGGCTGAGGCATTTGGGATCGACACGTTCTCCCGAGTGTACCAATTCTCCAACTATGTGTTCGACGTCAGCTTGGGAGAGATATTCACCACTCTCGCCTATGGAGGGACAATTTGCGTACCTTCTGATGACGAACGCCTACAGAATTCTGCTGGATTCATCAACAACGCAGACGTCAATACGGCTAACCTAACACCGTCCTTTCTTAGGATCTTTAATCCGTCCCAAGTCCCAAACCTTAAGACCATAATCGTTGGTGGTGAGGCGCCTACGAGGGATACTGTCGATAATTGGATCGGCAAAGTCAAGCTCATTAATGGATACGGCCCAGCAGAGGCTTGTATCTATTGTACAGCGCATGCTTACCGATCGTTGGATCAAGCACCGACGACCATTGGTCGCGGCATCAACAACGCCTGTTGGATCGTGGAACCTGATAATCACAACCGTCTGGCCCCAATTGGCTGCATAGGTGAGCTCGTCGTGCAGGGATACACTATTGCGCAAGGTTATAAAAACCAAGATGATCTCACAAAGGATGTCTTTTTGGATAACGTTGACTGGCTGCCGTCATTTGCAAGCGACTCGCCCAGATTCTATAAGACGGGGGACTTGGTGCGCTACAACTCTGATGGGACCATCATTTATCTTGGGCGGCGCGATGGACAGGTAAAGATTAGAGGCCAACGCATTGAATTGGCTGAGATCGAAAATGGCATCAAGCGAGCATGGCCCAGCATCGACCATGTGGCGGCGGATGTCCTCCACTTTGATTCGCGCGAGGTACTAGTTGCGTTCGTGAGCTTCAGGAAAGACAAAAAAGTCGAGGGAGCACTTTCTCTGCGGGCCATGGACGATGCCATGAAAGACACATTTATGCGACTCACGACAAACCTGAAAGACGTGCTTCCCAAGTATATGGTGCCAAGCCTCTTCCTCCCTCTGGAATCTATGCCCTTGAATTCATCTATGAAGCTGGAGAGAAAGAAATTGAGGGCTCTCGCAGCGTCTTTGTCATCCGAACAACTTGCTATGTTCTCGTTGTCTACAGCAAAGGAGAAGGTTGAGCCGACCACAGCCACGGAGCTCCAGCTCAGGGATATCTGGGCCCAGATCCTTAAGCTTTCACCAGAGGGCATCGGAAAATATGACAGCTTTCTTGAGATTGGTGGTGATTCGATATCTGCCATACACCTCGTATCTGCCGCCCAGGAACTGGGCATTTACATCACCGTTGCTGGGATATTTGAGAACTCGGAGCTTGCTCATATGGCGGCAACTGCCACATTGGGCAGCAATACTTTGCGCAAATTTGTGACGGAACCTTTCAGTTTGCTATCTCCATCTGCCTTGGAGGCCGTAACGACGGCGGTCAATCATCAATGCAAACTTTCTGCGGCGCAGAGTCTCGAAGATGCATATCCATGCACGCAATTGCAAGAGGGTCTCATGGCATTGTCAGTAAAGCAGCCTGGGTCGTACATAGCTAAGCACCTGTATAGGCTGCCAGAGTCCGTTGATATTGCTCGCTTCCGGGCATCTTGGGAAAAGACCGTCGAGTTATGCAGCAACCTTCGAACTCGGATTATTCTCGAGGCTGATAGTCACATTCAAGCCTTGGTCACTAACGACATCAAATGGGAAGACACCGATGGCCTCAATCTGGAAGCGTTCATGCAACGGGCAAACAGGATTACCATGCAGTACGGAAGCCGATTGTGCCGTTATGCTCTACTTCAACAAGAGGATGGTAGAAACTTTTTTATATGGATTGTCCACCATTCTGTCTTTGATGGCTGGTCTATCAACCTTGTTTTAGACCACTTGCACCGGATCTATAGAGATGAGAATCCGGAGCCGCTTCAGCCCTATGCCAACTTCATCAGATACACCATGGACATCGATGATGAAGAAGCTTCCAGTTTCTGGAAGAGCCATTTGCAGAACGCTACGAAAGCTACATTTCCCCCAATGCCAAAAGTTAGATCGGAGTATAACAGCCAAACCTCGCGAAAGAAGATATCTTTCTCCCAAGCTTCTGGAACTTCTATTACAAAGGCCACCATACTTCGAGCTGCGTGGGCACTCGTCCTTGCGAAGTATTGCGATACTGATGATGTGTGTTTCGGGACCACTATTTCAGGGAGACACGCACCGGTGCCGGGCCTCACAAGCATGACGGGCCCAATGATCGCTACAATTCCCGTTCGTATTCGAATGAATAGCCAACAGACAGTCACAGAATTCCTTCATGACGTGCAGGTACAAGCGTTACGAACGGTTTTATTCGAACAGTACGGTCTGCAAAGAATTTCGAAGCTGGGAACCACCGAAAAAGATGCCTGTGACTTTTCGAGCTTGTTGGTTATTCAGCCGGGTCAACAGTCAGAGTTTCTAATGACCAATAAGCAACCTATCCTGGTTTCGGGCATGTCTGAGGAGCGCTTAACGGAAGATGGTATGCAGAACTACTTCAGCTACCCACTTGTTTTGCAAGGTTATTTGCAAGATAGCTACGTGGATCTTGTCATCACGTATGACAGGTCTATTCTTGCAGAGACCCAATTAGAGGCCCTCTCACAACAGCTCGAATACGTGGTTGGACAGCTGTCAGCCCAGCTCGATGCCGTTGTTGGCAGCGTATCCATTACGTCGCCTTGGGATTATCAGCACGCTTTGAACTCAAATAGCGAGCAGCCTGAGATTTTGGAGTCTTGCGTCCACACACTTATTGAGAGACAGGCAGAAATACGCCCTCATTCCTTGGCGATTCGAGCCTGGGATGGAGAGCTCACATACGCTAAGCTGAATGATCTGGCAAACCGTCTAGCACATTGCTTGGTCTCGGAGTACGATGTGAAATCGGAAAGTCTAGTCCACGTGTGTTTCGAAAAGTCCGTATGGTATTTCGTCTCAATTCTCGCTATTAACAAAGCGGGTGCTGCTTGGGTGCCACTCGACCCCTCGCATCCAAAGCAGCGTCAGCAACAAATAGTCGAGCAAACACAAGCAAGGCTAGCCCTAGCCTCTGCTGCACATATGAATCTCTGCTTCGATTTAGTGCCTAAAGTTCTCGAAATATCTTCAGCTTTTTGCGAGGACCTAAAGAGCTGGCCTAATAAACAACAAACTACAGCTTCTAAAGTATCACCTCGCAGTGCAGCTTACGTTCTTTTTACATCTGGAAGCACGGGAATACCAAAAGGTCTCATTATGGAACATATATCTGTCTGCACTAGCCAAATCGCTATAAGCAGGCGCCTTGGACTAGGTCCTAAGGTAAACATATTACAATTTGCCGCCTTCGTATTCGACTTATCTATCGGCGAAATTATCGGACCCTTGATATCTGGAGCCTGCATTTGTGTACCATCAGACTATGCACGGATGAATGGGCTGGCTGAATTTATTCAGTCGTTTAATATTAATTGGGCCTTTCTAACCCCAGCCTTTGCTCGCACTTTGAGCCCTGAAACAGTCCCCCGTCTCGAACTCTTGCTCCTAGCCGGCGAGGTAGTCGGCCGGGACGTTTTTGAGCAGTGGTTCGGAAAAGTTCGATTAGTGAATGGCTGGGGACCTGCAGAAACCTGTGTTTTTAGCACATTGCATGAGTGGAAATCGGCAGACGAGTCACCTCTTACGATTGGAAAGCCAGTGGGCGGGTTCTGTTGGATCGTCGATCCGAACGATGTGCAGCGCCTAGCTCCGACGGGCTGTCTCGGCGAAGTTGTAATTCAAGGCCCGACAGTTCTTCGAGAATACCTTGCGGATCCAAATCGCACGAACGACCATTTAGTCAGATGCCTTCCAGAGTGGGTTCCAAATCGCGAGTCTCACTACTGGAACCGGATGTATAAGTCCGGCGATCTCTGCACACATAACGCCGACGGAACATTTGAATTTTCTAGCCGACGTGACACTCAAGTAAAGATCCGTGGCCTTCGTGTGGAATTAAGCGAGGTTGAACATCGCGTTCGGGGCGCGCTCGATAGCATCTGCCAAGTTGTGGTGGACGTTCATGCTACGGATGCCGGATCTAACCTCGTTGCGTATATTTGCCTCAACAACACCTCAAAAATCAGCAGTGCAGCGCTTCCGGCTAAAAGCGATGTATTCTTGCCAATTACCGAAGAGCTCCAGGGCCAATTGACTGCAGCAGTAGGCAAGCTTGAGATCCAGTTGCCTTCATACATGGTCCCGAAGATGTATATTCCATGCAATTACATGCCCTCTATTACATCAACAAAGCTGGATCGCACAACGTTGCGGAAGCTGTCGGCAGAATTGGAGCAGTCTGAATTGGCTATGTATGCCCTTCTTGACGGAAAGAAGAGAGTGCCGGAGACCGCTATGGAGGCAAGGCTACAACAACTCTGGGCCGAGATTCTGAAAGTCCCGTCGGAATCTATTGGACTAGATGATAGTTTTCTCCGACTTGGTGGAGATTCTGTGGCTGCAATACGTCTAGTAACAGCCGCGCGAGCTAGAGACATCAAGCTATCTGTTCAGGACGTATTTGATGATCCACGACTGTTCAGTTTGGCGGCAAAGGCTATCGACTCGGATGCAAAACACGAAGCCGACGTGCCACCTTTCAGTCTCTTGCCTCAACGGAGTGACGGCAAATCCGTTGTTGATGACTTGACCAAGCACGTGCCACTTAGTGGAGATGAATATATTGAGGATGCCTATCCTTGCACCAAGCTCCAGGAAGGACTATTGGCGCTTGCTGCCAAGCAGCCAGGCTCTTACATCGCAAAGTATGTCTATAAAATTCCAACAAAAATCGATATTGAGCGATTCAAGAACGCCTGGTCTCGAACCGTCGAGCTATGCAGCAACCTCCGAACGAGAATTGTACACAGCGCCAATAACTCCTTTCAAGTCATTGTCGGCAACGAGTTTAGCTGGGAGCCCATTGACTGCAATCTGTCGTCATTCATGGACAATATTCGTGCTATCAATATGGGTTATGGAACGCGTCTCTGTCGATATGCTCTACTGCGAGAAGAAGACGACCAGTACCATTTCGTTTGGATCATGCACCACGCAACTTTTGATGGCTGGTCTATGGGGATCATTCTCAGTGTTCTTCTTGCCAATTATAACAAGACCTCGATGCCTGAGTTAAGACATTTCTCTGGGTTTATTAACCATCTGGAACAAGTCGATCACGTCGCTGCCAGTAACTTCTGGCGGTCGCAGCTGCAAGATGCCACCCGGGCCACATTTCCCTCGCCTATGACACCACCAGAGAGCTCTCTGCAGAGCTTTACACGTATAATGTCCACAAATATCGAGTTTCAGTCTCAAGATACGTCTATTACCAAGGCTACGGTCATTCGAGCGGCCTGGGCAATACTCCTCGCACGTTATTGCGATTCTGACGATGTTTGCTTCGGCACCACCGTATCTGGAAGAAATGCGCCGGTGCCTGGTCTTGATGTTATGCCTGGTCCAATGGTTGCAACAGTGCCTGTTCGCGTGCGGCTTGATATGGCACAGTGTGTTGATGCCTTTCTCGAAAGCATCCAGACACAAGCCTCGGCGATGGTTCCTTATGAGCAATATGGTGTTCAAAATATTCAGAAGCTGGGTATTAATGCAAAGGAGGCTTGTGAATTTACAAGCTTGCTGGTTATACAACCTTCCTTGAGTGTAATCCCTGGACACGATGACGAAAGCAGCGTGCTCGCACCCACCGACAGCCGATTATACTCAACAAAAGCAGCTATGGAAGCTATGGAAGGGTACTTCAGCTATCCGCTGGTTGTACAGAGCCAAATTGCTGAGACGCACGTCAACTTGTCGTTGACATACAATTCCGAAGTATTAAGTGAGGCTCAGATGGTGGCCTTGTCCCAGCAGTTCAACCATGTTACGCAACAGCTGATATCCAGGGACGAGAAAACCACAATGAGCAACATTTCCGTAGCAGGTTCTTGGGATTTTGAACAAGCCATGGCTTGGAACAAGCGAGATCATCCTGTTCTCCGAGCTTGCGTGCACGACCTCATTTTCAAACAAGCCAATTTTGACTCCGAACAGCTCGCTTTATGGTCCTCAAACGGTAGCTTCACATACGGTGAGCTTCATGATTTATCTAATCGTTTGGCCCGTTACCTTCATCACATCGGCGTTCGTCCTGAGACAATGGTCCCAATCTGCTTTGAGAAGTCTATCTGGGCAGTTGTCGCGATGGTTGGAATTCTAAAGGCTGGAGGTGTCTTCATCCCTCTTGACCCTTCGCACCCAATGAAGCGCCGGCAGTTCTTCATACAGGAAGCAAATGCACGACAAATCATAGTTTCACCATCAACAGCGGCACTCTGTGACAAGCTGGCGCCAAATGTTATTGAGCTTTCACCAGAGCTTATGTCTCGTTTGTTGTTGTCAGAAGATGAGTATGACGAGATACAACCAGAGGATATGCCTACGCCCTACAATGCTGCATATGTCCTGTTTACATCCGGGTCCACAGGAAAGCCGAAAGCGATCGTGGTTGATCATGCTGCCTTATCGTCGAGCATAATGGGCTATGATAGAGCATATCAACTGGATCGCACCACCAGAGTCCTTCAGTTCTCTAATTACGTCTTCGACGTCAGCTTGAGTGAGATTTTAGAGACTTTGGCCTTTGGTGGAACGGTATGTGTACCGTCTGATGAAGAGCGACTGGAAAATCTCGTTGGGTTTATCAATACTGCTTCCATCAACACAGCAATGTTGACATCATCATTCCTTCATACCTTGAAGCCGGAAGAGGTGCCCTCTTTGCACACGCTGCTTTTAGTTGGCGAACCTCCCACAAAGGACGTGCTCCGTAGTTGGTACGGCAAGGCCACGATCATCAATGCGTACGGGCCTTCTGAAGCGTCTATCTTCTGTGCATCCTACAGATACCAGTCAGCCGAGGATTCTCCTACCAATATTGGTCGTGGATTCAGCGGTTCTTGTTGGATTGTAGATCCCGGTACAGAGTGTCTGGCCCCAATTGGGTGTATAGGAGAACTTCTTGTTCAGCGCCACATGGCTCGTGGCTACCTGAATGACAGAGAAAGGTCAGACAGGGCCTTTATAAAGAGTGTGCCGTGGTTCGAAGCTTCGGATGAAGATACGCGCAAATTTCATAAGACTGGGGACCTCGCGCGATACAACTTCGACGGAACAATCGAATATCTTGGCCGTAGAGATACGCAAGTCAAGGTCAGAGGCTACAGGATAGAGCTCGGAGAGATTGAATATTATGTTCAAGAACTACTACCAGGCGTCGAACATGTCGCTGCTGATGTCATCAGCCGAGACTCTCGCGAGATGCTGGTAGTGTTCATCTCCTTCTCGGACAAGACTGCTTTTTCGTTGCCTGCCGAAGGCAACTTGCTTAAGTTTAATGGCACCTTGAAAGAGACCGTGGCTGCATTATTCAGCGATCTCAAAGCATCACTACCGACATATATGATTCCAAGCTTGTTTTTGCCCCTACGAAGTATGCCATTCGTTACATCAATGAAGGTGGACCGACAGCAACTGCGTGCGCTAGCAAGTGGCCTGACAACGGAGGAACTGACTGAATTCTCTCCGGCCATTCGCGAGAAAATAGAGCCTACGACGGATATGGAATTTAAGTTACGAGGCATGTGGGCAGACATGTTACGGCTGGATGTCGCGGAAATCGGCAAGCATGACAGCTTCCTCGAAATAGGGGGCGACTCGATCCTAGCAATCCAACTCGTTACGACGGCGCAATACCACAACATAAGTCTCACTGTGGCAGACATTTTCAAAGACTCACGACTTTCCAGTCTGGCCAAGATTGCCAGCACCGCCGGCACATGTAATGCCACCTCTTTCGTCGCTGCGCGGTTTAGCCTTCTACCCTCTGGTGACACAGAGTCGATTTTGAACGACATTCAAACTGAATGCAAACTATCAGGCGACAGAGATCAACTAGTGCAGGACGCGTTTCCTTGTACTCCTCTGCAAGAGGGGCTGATGGCACTAACAGTGAAGCAACCGGGATCTTACGTGGTGAAGTCACTGTACAAGTTGCCAGCGCATATTGATCTCGATCGCTTCAAAGCCGCTTGGCAGAGCACTATCGCCCAGTGCGCGAATTTACGCACCAGAATCTTGATCTCAAATGGAATTGCTATTCAAGCTGTCCTAAGTTACGGCATCGACTGGGATTCGGCTGATGGTCTTGACGCTCAGGAATACATGTCATCCCTAACTCGAATGGGCTATGGTTTACCCCTCTGTCGATATGCACTGATACGGAACGACAAAGGCGACAACTATTTTGCTTGGATAATGCACCATGCCATATTTGATGGCTGGACAAGTGCACTTGTCATTAGAACGTTGTACGCGAACTACTGGGAAACTGATGCCCCTACCCTGCAGCCTTATTCCAGCTTCATCAAATACATCACAGATATGGATAAGCAAGCAGCAATTCAATATTGGAGGCAGCAACTCCGTGATGCAAAAAAGTCGTCATTCCCTGGCGCCATTGCCAGCGATCATTCCGACAACCGGACGACGGTAATGAGATATGCCATTAAAGTCTTTCCTCAAAAAGATTCTTCTATTACCAGAGCATCTCTGATTCGCGCCGCATGGGCAATTGTATTATCCGAATACTGCGAGTCTGACGATATATGTTTTGGCACAACGGTCTCTGGTCGTAACGCCGCAATCCCGGGCCTCACAGAAATGGCCGGGCCGATGATTGCTACCGTGCCGGTTCGGATCCGTCTCGACCGACGAAAGACGGTGTCCCAATTCTTAAGAGATGTGCAGAAACAGTCGGCCGAGATGGTTGCCTACGAACAATATGGCTTACAAAATATCTCTAAAATTGGACCTGACGCCAAAGATGCCTGCGACCTTTCTATGCTCCTAATTGTTCAGCCGGGACCACAGCTTTCAAGTGAAGACGATCCAAGATCAATACTTCTACCTTCCGACTCTGAGATATTCAAGGCCGAAGACGCGATTGAAGGCCACTTTAATTATCCTCTCGTCATAGAAGGCTATACACACAATGAGCAGGTTGAACTCCGACTTACTTACCGCCCGGAAATTCTCAATGATCATCAGGCGCTGGCAGTGGCTCATCATATTGACCATGTCATGGAACAAGTCACGCAAAATGACACACAAACCCTAGATCAAGTATCAGTATCTGGCCCATGGGACTTGGAACAGGCTATAGGCTGGAACAGCACCGTACCACAGCGTTTCGACTTCTGTGTAAACGATCTCATTTCAGAAATTGCGGCGCGAGATCCTGCACGCGAAGCCATTTTCTCTACAAATTGCAGCATGTCATATGGAGAGATAGAAGAAGCTACTGAAAAGCTGGCTGACCATCTCTCTACTATTGGAGTTCGGCCAGAGACACCAGTCCCTTTCTGTTTTGAGAAATCTGTCTGGGCAATTGTTGCTATGATTGGTATTATGAAGGCTGGAGGCGTGTTTATCCCTCTCGATCCGTCACATCCAGAGAGTCGCCGTCGAGCTCTCATTGACGAAGTCGGTGCGGATATTATGATCGTGTCCAAAGCATCGACCGCGTTGGCAGAGAATATGACTCGTATTGTCATTGAACTTTCCGAGACCACAATAGACCAATTGTCTTGGGATCTACAGCCTCGCAGCAAGCCGGCCTCTAATAACTCTGCGTACGTGTTATTCACCTCTGGATCAACTGGAAAGCCCAAAGGAGTCCGCGTGAGCCACTCAGCTTTGTGCTCGAGCATTATGGGCCACGGCCGAGCATATGGGCTTAGTGCCTCTTCACGTGTATTGCAATTTTCCAATTTCGTATTTGACGTTAGTCTGGGCGAAATCCTCAGCACATTAGCTCTCGGAGGCACTGTTTGTGTTCCGAACGATGTCGAGAGGCTCCAGAGAACCGCTGCATTCATAGCTTCATCGAATACCAATACGGCCATGCTTACCCCATCGTTCGCAAGGACTATAAATCCGCAGGATGTGCCCTCTTTGAAGACGTTAGTCATTGGGGGGGAGGCTCCTTCACGAGATGTATTGGAAGCATGGCATGGCAAGTTGACTCTTATCAACGGCTACGGACCAGCTGAAGCTTGCATTTACTGCTGCACCCACACTTACGACTCTATTCATGATGCTGCAAGTACTATTGGACGTGGAGCCAACAATAATTGTTGGGTTGTCAATCCAGATGACTACCAAAAGCTTACCCCTATCGGATGTACCGGGGAGCTTTTAATACAAGGCTACACACTCGCTCAAGGTTATATCAATGACCTAACACAAACGATGCAGTCCTTTATCCCCAGCGTTAGATGGCTACCAAAACGTTCGAGCAAATCTTCCCCAGGGTTCTATAGAACAGGTGACCTGGTGCGATATAGACCTGATGGTGTGCTGGAATATATGGGACGGAGGGACACGCAGGTCAAGATCAGAGGCCAAAGAGTCGACCTCCTAGAGATCGAGTATGCCGCCAAAACATGTCTGACGATCATTGATCAAGTTGTTGCCGACGTAATGAATCTGGACTCTCGAGACGTCTTAGTCGCCTTTGTATCTTTTCATACCCATGAAAACCGAGAGGACATCACGAAAAGCGACAGGATTCTACCAATGAGCGACAACACAAAGAGAGTTCTAAGTTCTCTTGCGAAGTGTCTTGAAGAGTCTCTTCCAAAATTCATGGTCCCGACTTTATTTATTCCTCTGCGAGATATGCCCTTCATCACGTCTATGAAGTTAGACCGAAAGGCGTTGAAAACTCTTCTTAGTAGTTTCTCGACTGAGTACTGTTGGCAATTCTCCCTGGCGAGAAAAGAACATGTGGAGCCGACTACAGATGCGGAGCTACAATTGCGCGATATTTGGGCCGAGGTTTTGCGAATTGATGCCCAGAATATTGGTAAAACAGACAGCTTCCTCGACATTGGCGGAGACTCTATTAGCGCTATTCAGCTCGTAAATATTGCGCAGAAGAACGATATCAGCCTCACAGTTGCCGACATCTTCAGACCTTTGACGCTATCCACTATGGCAAAAACCATGAAATACGGCTCACTGGAACCGTTTATATCTCCAAAACCGTTCTCTCTGCTCAAGACCATCGACCTTGATCGTACCCTGACTCAAATTCAGGAACAAAATCGACTTCCCAGCAAGGACATCATTGAAGATGTGTATCCATGTACACCACTTCAAGAGGGTCTTATGGCTTTGGGTGTCAAGCAGCCTGGGTCATACGTGGCAAAATATGTTTATCAAATACCCAAACATGTTAATATCGACCTCCTTAAGGCCTCATGGAGCTGTGTTGTTGAGCTTTGCGGCAATCTTCGCACAACGATAATTAACTTTGAGGGACTGAGTTTGCAGGCGGTGCTAAGGCATGAAGCAACATGGGAAGAGCATCAAGAGGTCGATGTGCGTTCATTTATCAACAAAACTCAACATTTGACAATGGGCTATGGCGAACGTCTTTGCCGATATGGACTCGTCCGGAGTGAGAATGGCGATAACTTTTTGGTCTGGATGATGCAACACGCAATCTTCGATGGCTGGTCAATGCAGCTTGCATTGGATATCTTGCACCGTACTTATTACGGGTCTAGCCCTTCTGATGTGTATCCTTATTCCGGATTCATCAAATACGTGTCTGACTTGGACAGCGACCTAGCACGCGAATACTGGACGAATCAGCTTTGCGACGCTAAACGTGCCACTTTCCCACCTCCTTCAACAAGTCGGCCTAAAAGCCAGGCAGTAACGCATATCTTCAAGAAGGAGATCATCTTGGCTCCCGCAAGCGATAGCTCCATCACCAAGGCCACCATTCTTCGAGCGGCTTGGGCTATTGTATTAGCACGATATTGCGACGCTGACGAGGTTTGCTTTGGTACAACGGTATCAGGGCGCAATGCGTCTTTGCATGGACTTGCAGGGATGGCAGGACCAGTCATTGCAACAGTTCCAGTACGCATTCAAGTGGAAAAACAGCAGAGCGTATCACGTTATCTTCACACCGTACAGTCTCAAGCATCGGATATGGTACCGTACGAGCAGTTCGGTTTGGCCAACATTTCAAAGCTAGGGGGTAATATTAAGGATGCCTGCGACTTTTCGAGTTTGTTGGTCATCCAACCAGGAAACGAAACGACGCCTTCGGGGACTCACGATGCGCTCCTCGTTTCGTCAGACGCAGACCAGTATCAAGCCGAGGACGCGGTCCAAAATTACTTCACATATCCTCTGGTCCTCCAAGCGTATATGTCAAGCGATACTGTCAATCTGGTCATGGCGTATGATACCAGTATCTTGAAGGAACAGCAGCTTGTTGCTTTGGCTGAACAATACGACAACGTTGTGCAGCAACTCCTTACTCAAAGCCAGGCTCAACTTGGTGGCTTATCTGTTGCGGCCCGGTGGGATGAGCGGCAAGCTGCAGCATTTAATGTCGATGACCCCGATATAATTGATCACTGTGTCCATCATATGATTGAGCGCCAAGCTGAGATTCGACCATCTTCACCTGCCATTAAGTCATGGGATGGCATTTTGACTTATTCGGACCTGAATTCTACTGCCAACCGACTGGCGCATTTTCTCGTCAACGAGCACCGTGTGAAGCCGGATGAGCTAATTCACGTGTGTTTCGAAAAGTCAGCGTGGCATTTTGTGTCTATCCTTGGAATCAACAAAGCCGGCGCAGCTTGGGTGCCGCTTGATCCTTCTCATCCAATTGAGCGCCAACGACAGATCATCAGCCAGACTGGTGCGCGAATTGTATTGGCTTCTGCAACCAACGCTGCAAGGTTTTCGGAGCTGGTCGATGCGGTGGTTGAGGTCACACCTGCCCTCGACAAGAGACTTGCCCTGCAAGATATTAGCACGAGCCAGCAGGGTCCACTGGTACAAGTGACTCCACGTAACGCAGCATATGTGCTGTTCACATCGGGCAGCACTGGGACTCCAAAAGGTCTGGTTATGGAACATGGATCTGTGACAACGAGTCAAACCGCTATCAGCAAGAGGCTGGGACTTGAACCGGAAGTCAGGATGTTGCAATTCGCTGCTTTCGTATTTGACCTCTCTATTGGAGAAATCTTCGCCACCTTATTCTCCGGCGCTTGCCTTTACATACCGTCAGATGAAGTTCGAGTTAATAGCCTACCTAACTTTATCAAAGAAAATCGGATTAATTGGGCCTTCCTGACGCCGGCTTTTGTGGGAACGATTCAGCCAGATGATGTTCCCAGCCTAGAGCTCCTATTGCTTGCAGGAGAAGCTGTCAGCCGCAATATCCTTAAGGCATGGTTTGGAAAGCTCCGCTTGGTTAACGGCTGGGGCCCAGCAGAAACCTGCTGTTTCAGTTCACTCCATGAATGGGAAAGCCCAGAGGAATCACCTCTAACGATAGGACGGCCCGTTGGTGGGCATTGCTGGATCGTTGACCCCGAAAACGCGGAGGTCCTTGCTCCAATCGGATGCCTAGGCGAGGTTATTATTCAAGGACCAACAGTCTTGCGGGAGTATTTATCGGACCCAGAGCGAACGCGACAGTCCATAATGGCCGGCCCAAAATGGGCTCCTCGAAAGGACTCACCGAATTGGCAACGATTCTACAAGTCAGGAGACTTGTGCTACTACAATCCTGATGGCAGCATTGAATTCTTTAGCCGAAAAGATACGCAAGTTAAAATTCGAGGCCTTCGAGTGGAACTTGGCGAAGTCGAGCATAACATTCGGGCCGCGCTCCAGGGGGCCAGACAGGTTGTCGTCGATATCTTCAAGTCAAGTGGAGGCTCAAATTTGGTGTCTTACTTCAGTTTCTCGGAGGAAACTAAAGTATCGACAGGGTCAAGCCTTGACAATACAATCCTGCTACCGCTGACAGAAGAGTTGCAAAGCCAGCTGATAGCCTTGATTGGAAAACTCAACGTGTTATTACCGCAGTACATGGTGCCTACGCTCTTCCTCCCTTGCCGCTATATGCCAACCATTACGTCTACAAAGCTAGACCGTAAAGGTTTGAGGATGTTGGCCGAGGCTCTCAACCAGGCAGACCTTGAGAGATATTCACTCTTGGGAAAAGAAAAGCGACGCCCCGAGAATGCCATAGAAGCTCAACTGCAAGCTATTTGGGCCAAGGTCTTGGGAATCTCGAGAAATCCGATTGGCCGCGACGATAACTTCTTACGGGTTGGTGGCGATTCAATTGCCGCTATTCGTCTTGTCTCTGTCGCTCGTGAGGAAGGTATTAGCCTAACAGTTCAGGATGTCTTTGACGACCCAAGGCTACTAGCAGTTTCCCAGAAGGCTGTCAAACTACATTCTGCTGTTGCCGATGAAATGCAAATAGCACCACTGAGTCTTTTGACGGAGACCGAGCGCGAAGATCTTTCGAGCGCCAACCAGCGCGTGCAGTTCGGACTGAAAAATGATTTGACCATCGAGGATGCCTTCCCTTGTACTCGGCTTCAAGAAGGCCTCATGGTGCTGGCTGCAAAGCAACCTGGTTCCTATATGGCAAGATACGTTTACCGTCTGCCCTGCCACGTTGACCTTGATCTGTTCAAAGCCTCGTGGAAGCGCACGGTTGAACAGTGTGGAAATCTACGTACCCGAATTTGCCGTCTTGGTGATTCGTCCGTACAAGTCTTGATCAAAAATGACTTTCTTTGGGAGCAAACCGAAGATATAACTTTGCAAACCTTTATGAACAAAGCTCACCGCATCCGGATGGGATATGGCTCCCGGTTGTGCCGTTACGCAGTTGTTCCAGATGATGAAGGCAGCTATTATTTTGCTTGGGTCATACACCACGCAGTCTTTGACGGTTGGTCTCTGGGTTTGGTCATGAGCACCCTCTTATCCGCCTATAGAGGAACACAGTCTCTCCCTTTGAAGCCGTTCTCAGGTTTTATCAAGTACACCATGGATGTGAATATCACGATGGCGAGGGAATTTTGGCTGGAGCAACTACGAGGAGCAACGAAAGCAGCTTTCCCTCCGTCTGCTCGCTCATCTGGACGAAACGCGTCTGCTCTTAGCGCCACAAAATTGATGTCGACTCAGATAAAATTTTCAGTGCAGACTGGCACAGCAATCACTAAGGCTTCAGTCTTGAGGGCCACTTGGGCTATTCTGCTAGCACGCTATTGCGATACTAAAGACATTTGCTTTGGAACCACCGTTTCTGGCCGCAATGCGCCGGTGCCTGGATTAGATATGATGCCAGGTCCAATGGTTGCCACGGTCCCTGTTCGATTACGTTTAAACGAAGGGACGGTGCAGGACTTCCTTGAACTTGTGCAAAATCAAGCATCCACGATGGTGCCTTATGAACAGTTTGGCATGCAGAATATTGCGAGACTTGGTTCGGATGCTAAAGAAGCCTGCGAATTTTCGAGTTTACTGGTGATTCAGCCTTCACAAAGCAGTACAGAGTTGGGCGAAGATGAAGATCAGATTTTGATAGCGGCTAATGGGAATGGCTATAATGCCGAAGAAGCCATGGAGGGATACTTCAGCTATCCCCTCGTCGTTCAAAGTCAAATCGCCGACCGTCATGTTGACCTGCTGTTCACATATGACTCAGAAGTGCTCACTGAGCTGCAGATAACAGCACTCTCACAGCAATTCAACCACGTGGCTCAGCAGTTGCTTGTTTTTAGAAGTCAGCATCTGAGTGAAGTAATCGTGACCGGACCGTGGGATGTTGCGCAAGCAATGAAATGGACGGCACAAGATCACCCAACGGAGCGGACATGCATCCATCGCCTCATATCGAACACTGCTGAATGCGATCCCGGGCATGAAGCAGTCTACTCTTCCGATGGTTCTTTGACATATATGGAGCTTGAAAGTTTATCAACTGCTTTCGCAAGTCATCTTTATCGCCTAGGTGTTAGACCAGAAACCATGGTCCCGATTTGCTTTGAGAAGTCGAGATGGACGATAGTAGCGATGCTAGGCATATTGAAGGCTGGGGGAATTTTTGTTCCCCTTGATCCGTCTCATCCAAATAGCCGCAGGCAAGCCTTCGTAGACGAGGCGCACGCACGCTACATGGTTGTCTCATCGCAGACTGCCGCTTCATGCGAGAGAATGGTTTCAACAATTGTGGAATTCTCGTCAAACTTCATCGCACAACTCAAGGCTGACCACTCTATTGAGGCCCTGGTTGAACCATCTGCAGACAACGGCGCCTACGTGATCTTTACTTCCGGATCAACCGGTAAGCCGAAAGCTATTGTGGTCGACCACACTGCTCTCTGTACCAGCATTGCTGGACATGATAGGGCTTATGCTCTACAGAAGACGTCTCGTGTGTTGCAGTTCTCCAATTACGTTTTCGACGTCTCCCTATGCGAGATTTTGGAGACTTTGGTATTTGGAGGTACGGTTTGCGTGCCATCTGACAACCAGCGCGTAGAAGCCCTCCCTAGCTTCATTAACGAGTCTCGCGTCAATGTCGCAATGCTGACGACATCGTTCCTTCGCACAATCCGCCCCGAAGAAGTTCAGTCTCTCGAGATGTTGCTGCTGGTCGGAGAGCCTCCGACTCGAGATGTATTGAGGACTTGGTTTGACCACGTTAAACTTATCAACGCCTATGGACCATCTGAGGCGTCAATCTTCTGTGCGTCACATATGTATCGCTCGGCAGACGAAACGCCAACCAATATTGGAAAGGGGTTTAGCGGAGCTTGTTGGATCGTGGAGCCAAGTAATACGGAACAACTCGCTCCTATAGGATGCGTCGGAGAAATCTTGCTACAGCGCCACATGGCAAGGGGCTATCTCAACGATAAAGACAGGTCTCAAAATGCTTTCATCGATAGCGTGGCTTGGCTACCACGCAGAACAGAGGGCGACACGCGCAAGTTTTACAAAACTGGTGACCTAGCCAAATATATGCCAGATGGAACGATTGAGTATTTAGGGCGACGAGATACGCAAGTTAAGGTGAGGGGGCACCGCATTGAGCTGGGTGAGATTGAATTCAACATCAAACAGTCAATGCATGTGGAGCATGTGGCAGTGGATGTCATTCGGCAAGAGTCGCGAGAGACTCTCGTTGCATTCATATCGTTCAATGAAGCTTCGTCTTTGGTATCCTCAACAAACGAGAGCGGTTCAGCTATTGCTTTGCCAATGACTGAGCAGTTGAAGCTGGCTCTATCTAATATGGTTGATCAAGCTAGGGCTGCACTTCCAGCCTACATGATGCCGAGTTTATACATACCTCTTCGAAAAATGCCCTTCATTACGTCAATGAAAGTTGATAGGCGGCAACTAAGAGCTCTTGCTAGTGACCTTTCAGCGGACGAGCAGAGCGTCTTATCTCTCTCAGGTCGAGTAAAAAGTGCTCCAACCACTGAGATGGAGTTCCAACTTCGCGACCTGTGGGCACAGGTTCTCCAAACAACACCCGATGATATCGGAAAGACTGACAATTTCCTTCATCTTGGAGGAGACTCCATCAGTGCTATCCAGCTGGTAGCATTGGCTCAGCAGCAAAGCATTGATTTATCAGTAGCAATGATCTTCCAGCAGCCCAAATTGGAAGACCTTGCCATCGCTACTGTTGGTGGAGCAAGCCAGATGAACTACGAGGTGGCACCCTTTGATTTGCTTCCGAATCATGACGCCGATTCGGTGCGGGCCTTGATGAAATTGCAAGGCCATTTGCCGGATGACGCTCTCGTGGAAGATGCCTATCCTTGCACCCCCCTCCAATCGGGCCTCATGGCGCTATCTATGAAACAACGAGGATCCTATATCGGCAAGTACGTCTATAAGATCTCGAAAAACGTCAAGTTAGATTCTTTTAAGGCTGCGTGGCACGAGACGCTGGAGAGATGTACCAATCTGCGAACCAGGATATTGACAGACGACGGCTCTTACATTCAGGCGGTGATTAAGAGTCCGGCCAGCTGGTTGCTCACTGAACAAGTGGGCCTGGCAGAGTTCCTGAGCTCTACTCGAGATATTGACATGTGTATCGGATCACAACTCTGTCAGTATGCGCTTATTTGCACGCCATCCGGAGACAAATATTTCACCTTGATGATGCATCACGCCATTTTTGATGGTTGGACTAATGCAATAACATTTGGTCAGCTATATGGAGCATATCGAAAGATCAAGATGCCGCGGTTAAAGCCATACTCAAGCTTTATTAACTACACATTGCGTGCTGACTATGACTCTGCCGCCAAATACTGGAGATCGCAACTTGAGAATGCCCAAAGGTCGTCCTTCCCATCTGTTGGGCCCGAGTCTGCGGCAATAAGCTCTGAAAAAAAGAGCACCAGTCGTGTACTACGGAAAACTTTTGGATTCGGCAACCTTAGCGGGCTCTCTTTCACCAAAGCATCTGTGTTGCGGGCAACTTGGGCTCTAATACTAGCCAGATACTGTGAAACAGATGATATCTGCTTCGGAAGCACTGTGTCTGGCCGTAATGCCCCTGTGCCTGGCCTAGCAGAGATGCCAGGGCCCATGATTGCAACAGTCCCCGTTCGCGTAATCGTTGATTACCAAAAGTCGGTATCGGAATTTCTAAAGGGTATTCAATCCCAAGCATCTCAAATGACACCCTACGAACAATTTGGTCTCCAGAACATTTCTGGGGTCAGTACCGACGCGCAAGACGCCTGCAATTTCTCAAATTTGCTAGTCATTCAGCCAGCTCAGGATACAGCAGTGATTGCCGAAGGGGGTGAGGCAATTTTGATGCCAACGAGTCAAGGAATTGACGCGATTGAGATGACTGAGGAGCAGTTCAATTATCCTCTTGTTCTCGAGGCAAAGGTCTCCCGTGACGGGGTTGAAATGGTCTACACCTACCATTCCAGCATTTTGACAGACTTCCGTGTTGAAGCACTCTCTCGCCATTTCGAGCACGTTGCCAAGCAACTCGTTGCACAACAAAACTCTGCACTGAGTACAATCTCTGTGACAAGCTCCTGGGACCTCAAGACTGCTGCTAGCTGGATGCCGAAAACAGTAGACATAGCAAATACGTGTCTCCACGATATGATATCAGAGACAGCCGCCAAATTACCCCAACACGAGGCTATTTACTCCACCGCTGGCAGCTTGACGTATGCCGAGCTAGACCGCGTTTCTACGCAATTAGCAAACTATTTGTTCACGCTTGGCGTGCGTCCAGAAAGCAAGATTCCCCTGTGCTTTGAAAAGTCAACTTGGGCAATTGTGGCTATGCTGAGTATCATCAAAGCCGGTGGTGTATTTGTTCCTCTAGACCCATCTCACCCAATCGAGCGTCGGGCAGCGTTGGTGAGGGAAGTTCAAGCTCGAGTCTTGGTCGCATCTTCATCAATGACGGAATCATGCCGCGGCATGGCCCCTCATGTCATTGAATTCTCGGACGATCGATTAAGAAGCTTTGTCAACAATGAAGGCGATATTTCTGAGCTGAAGCTGAGTCCAAGTAACGCCGCATACGTCTTATTCACGTCTGGTTCAACTGGGAAACCGAAAGGGATCGAGGTTGAACACTCAGCTATTTGCACAAGTCTACTGGGGCAAGGCCGCATCTTTGGCCTCAGTACAACTACAAGATATCTTCAATTCGCAAACTATGCGTTTGATGCCAGCATCAGCGAGATATTCTCGACCCTGATTTTTGGCGGCACTATCTGCGTACCAACAAACGATGAGAGACTGCAGCAAATTAGTTCCTTTATGTCGTCTTCCCGGACGAATACTGCTCTCTTAACGCCCTCCTTTGTCAGAACTCTTCTTCCCAGCCAAGTCCCAACACTCAAGACCCTCATTGTTGGCGGTGAAGCGCCGGGCAAAGATACAGTAGCTATTTGGCAGAGCCAGGTAAACTTGATCAATGCATATGGCCCCACAGAGGTGTGCATAGCTTGCGCTGCCCATGCATTCAAGTCTCCTACAGAATCTCCGACCACTATCGGCAAGAGCCTTATTGGTGCTAATTGGGTGGTTGAACCTAACGATCATCACATTCTCGCTCCCATTGGATGTCCCGGGGAACTTCTTGTTCAAGGGCATGCGTTAGCACGCGGATACTTGAATGAAATTCTTAAAACCGAAACAGCTTTTGTGGAAGAGGCAGACGGTCTGCCGAAGCTTCCCGTACATGCCCAACGATTCTACAAGACCGGAGATATCGTGAGATATAACGACGATGGTACTCTGGAGTATCTCGGCCGACGAGACTCTCAGTTGAAGCTTCGCGGTCAGCGAATTGAGCTCGCTGAGATTGAGTACAGCATCAAAGCTGCTGACAACAGTATCAATCACACTGCAGTCGACCTGATCCATCTCGAAACCGGCGATGCTCTGGTCGCGTTTATCAATTTCACAGACCGAAACAGTCATGGCATGAATGGTAGCGAACTAAAGCGAGCGACGAGGCCTATCTCCATTGATCATATTTTGAAACAAAGGATCATAAATCTGGCTGAAAGCTTGAGGGCCAGTCTTCCGGCGTACATGATTCCGTCATACTTCTTGCCAATGTACCAAATGCCATTCGTCTCGTCCATGAAATTGGATAGGAAAAGGCTTAGGCAACTGGCTGAGAGCTTATCCTCGGATGAGATTTCCTCATTCTCGTTGGCTGCTTCGAGGAAAAAGGTCGAGCCTACCACAGATATGGAATTGCGCCTGCGACATCTGTGGTCCCAGATCTTGAAAGTGTCCGCACAAAGTATCGGGAGAACCGATAGCTTTTTAGAGCTTGGCGGAGACTCTATCAAGGCGATTCACCTAGTATCGTTAGCGCAGGAGCATGGCATTGCCATCACCGTATCACAAATTTTTGAAGACTCCCGTCTATCCGAATTAGCTGCTGTCGCAAAAGCTCTCGATGGGAACGAAGCTTTTGAAGTTGAGCCATTTGCTCTACTGACACCTGCTCAAGTTCAGGCAGTCAAGGAAGCCTTGAAGGAGCAATCTGGGATCTCAACCCATCAAATAGTTGAAGATGCCTATCCTTGTACTCAACTTCAGGAAGGTCTGATGGCATTGTCTGTGAAACAGCCAGGGTCCTATATTGCAAAGCATATTTATCGACTTGCTGGGTCTGTAGAGATTCAGCGTTTCAAACAAGCGTGGCAGCGAACGGTCGAGCTTTGCAGCAACCTGCGCACCAGAATCGTTCTAGCAGGAGATGTACCTATCCAAACGGTTATCGGTAACGATTTTTGCTGGGATCACACTGAGGGTCAAGACGTCTATACAGTTGTGGAGTCGGCAAAATCATCAATAATGACATACGGTTCTCGCCTGTGTCATTACGCTCTTGTCGAGCAGGTCAACGGCCAGAAATACTTTGTTTGGACTCTTCACCACGCAATTTTTGATGGCTGGTCGGTGAGCCTCGTGCTCGATTGCCTTCATCGCCTGTATTGGGGCACCACCGTGAATCCGCTGCATCGATACGCCTGTTTCATCAAGTACACAAGCCAAATCAATGAAAGCGAGGCATCAAACTTCTGGAGAGAACAGCTTCTAGATGCCAAACGAGCAACTTTTCCGCGCCCCTCTAAGTCTACCATTCAAACATCAAGCAGGACTTTTACGAAGAGCATTGCTTTTCCACATATGCCGGGCTCCAATATTACTTTGGCGTCTGTACTTAGGGCTGCCTGGGCTCTAGTGCTGGCAAAATACTGCGATAGCGATGACATTTGCTTCGGAACTACCATCTCCGGTCGTCACGCTCCTGTCTCTGGGCTTACGTCGATGGTAGGGCCCATGGTTGCTACCGTTCCGGTGCGAATCCGCCTAGACCCAAAGGTGACGACGTCGAGCCTTATTGAAGATGTTCAAAGGCAAGCTTCCGCCATGATTCCTTACGAGCAATACGGGCTGCAAAGGATTTCAAAATTGGGGCTTGACGCCAAGGATGCCTGTGATTTCTCAAGCCTGCTCGTTATCCAACCTGCGCAGCACCAGAGTACTGATAAAGGGAGCGAGCAATTACTAGTTTCAGACCTCGACGAGGAGCGGCTGTCTAGGAACGCAATGACAAATTACTTCAGCTATCCACTCGTCTTAGAAGGATTCATGATGAACGATGGCATCAAGCTCAATTTTACATACGATCCGACAGCCCTAAAAGAAACACAGATTTCAACCTTAGCCGGTCACTTTCAGCATATTATACACCAACTGCTCAAAACGGACGCCACACTAGTCGGAGATTTGTCAATGACTCCTCAACAAGACTTGCAGCAGGCCATGAGCTGGAACAAAACCGCGGAGCCTCAAATCATGGACGCTTGTATTCATGAACTTATTGAGAAACAAGCAATCTCCCGACCACTAGCCATAGCCATCCAGGCCTGGGACGGACTTCTCACTTACAAAGAGCTCAATGAAATCGCAAATCGACTTGCAAATCACCTCGTTTTAGAGCTTGACGTCAAGCCAGAAGACCTGGTCCATGTTTGCTTCGAAAAGTCTGTGTGGTATTTCGTAGCCATTCTGGCCATCAATAAGGCCGGCGCTGCATGGGTGCCCTTGGACCCATCACACCCAGTCCAGCGGCAAGAACAGGTGGTGCAGCAAACTCATTCGAAGCTTGCTCTTACATCTCCATCAAATTACAAGATGTGCGACCGAATACTTGAAAGAGTCCTTGAAGTGTCTCCGTCTCTTGATCATATTCTGAGGCAAGATGGCGATGTTGTGGCCAAGAGCTTGCGTGGCCCGTTGGTTACAATTACACCTCGCAACGCTGCTTACGTCTTGTTCACCTCTGGGAGCACTGGAACACCTAAAGGCCTCGTCATGGAGCATGGATCTGTCTGTACAAGCCAGATTGCCATTGGACAGAGGCTGCGAATCACGGCTGATGTGCGCATGCTACAATTTGCCGCATTTGTCTTCGATTTGTCTATCGGCGAGATCATTGCTCCGCTTATTGCTGGTGCTTGTCTATGTGTGCCCTCTGACCAAGAACGGACGAACGGTTTAGAGAGTTTTGCTCAGAAGCATAATATCAACTGGGCGTTTCTCACTCCGGCTTTTGTACGCACCCTAAGGCCGGCTGACTTTCCTAGTCTTGAATTACTGCTTCTTGCTGGAGAAGCTGTGAGCCAAGACATCTTTGAAACATGGTTTGGAAGAGTCCGGTTGATCAATGGCTGGGGCCCAGCCGAGACCTGCTGTTTTAGCAGTCTCCACGAATGGAGCTCTCCTGATGAGTCGCCCTTGACTATTGGCAAACCGGTGGGAGGATACTGCTGGATAGTGGATCGAGACGACCCCCACAAGCTAGCACCTATTGGGTGTTTAGGTGAAGTTGTGATTCAAGGGCCAACTATTTTACGCGAATATCTCTCGGACCCCGTGAGGACCAAGGAGGCCACTATGCTGTCTCCGCCAGACTGGGCTCCTCACGCAGAGTCGATACCTTGGGGCCGAGTTTACAAGTCTGGAGACTTGTGCTTCTATAATTCAGATGGAACTATGGAATTTTCAACCCGTAAAGACACTCAAATCAAGATAAGAGGTTTGCGTGTTGAGCTTGGAGAGGTTGAATACCAAATCCGGAGAAGCCTTAAGAAGATTCGGGACGTTGCAGTCGACGTCTTCACTGGCAACAGCGGGACAAGTCTTGTCGCATTCTTTACGTGCAGTGACGACACAAGTTCTACAAGCCCGAAAGCTGTGACAGAAGACATTTTCCTACCGCCAACGGCCGAATTGCAAACCCTGATTACTGCGATGCATGGCAACCTTGTTGTTCAGCTCCCTCGATACATGATTCCAACTTTCTTCGTCCCCTGTCGCTGTATGCCGTTCATCACGTCTACAAAGCTTGATCGGAGCAAATTGCGGCGCCTGATAAACTCCCAAAGTCCGGCACAGCTGGCCAAGTACACTCTGCAGAACGAAAAGAAACGAAAGCCAATAACACGGATGGAAAATCGTCTGCTAACTATTTGGGCAAAGCTTCTAAACCTGGAGCCAGAATCTATCGGTCG
Source organism: Tolypocladium amazonense (assembly GCA_024340795.1). Taxonomy (NCBI): domain Eukaryota; kingdom Fungi; phylum Ascomycota; class Sordariomycetes; order Hypocreales; family Ophiocordycipitaceae; genus Tolypocladium; species Tolypocladium amazonense. Next base: position 500,161 of record JALHCE010000043.1, on the reverse strand, counting down.
CGACGATAGCTTCCTCCAAATTGGCGGAGATTCCGTGTCAGCAATTCATCTGGTCACTATGGCTAGAGAACAAGGGATTTCCCTGACCGTTCAAAATGTGTTCGATGACCCGCGACTGCTAGCACTCGCTTTAAGTGCTACTGAAGTTGACATCGGCATTCAAAGCCAAAACATTGCTCCCTTTAGTCTGCTAAGCAATGAGGCCCGCGAGTGTGTTTCTGGGCATGGTATCCGGACTCAGCTCTCCTTGTCTGATGATCAGAAAGTTGAGGACGCCTACCCTTGCACGTCGCTACAGGACGGTCTTATGGCATTGGCAGTTACGCAGCCGGGGTCTTATATTGCAAGATACGTATACAAACTACCTTCGAATATCGATTTGGGTCGTTTCAAAGATGCATGGTCTCGAACTATTGAGACTTGTGGTAATTTGCGCACAAGAATCCTTAGAATTGAGGACTCAGCCATCCAAGCCGTGGTGACCAACGACTTGCTATGGGAAGCGGTGAATGGTATGTCTCTGCGAAGCTTCATGGATACAAGCAATTCCTGGCGAATGGGGCCGAGATCGCGGCTTTGTCGCTACGCATTAATCACAGAAGATGATGGGGAGACTCATTTTGTCTGGATCATCCACCACGCTGTGTTTGATGGCTGGTCTATGGCTTTGGCCCTGGAGTCACTTCACAAGGCCTACCAAGGCATGCCTCCCCGGGTATTGCAGCCGTACTCAGACTTCATCAATTATACCGTGAATTTGGATCGTACTGCGGCCAAAAGATTCTGGATGTCCGAGCTCTCGAACGCACGCAGAGCGACCTTTCCGGATTCTCTCGAGGCGTCAGACGACTCTATTCAGGGCAAGCACACCGCCTTTATGACAAGTCATATTGACTTTCCGCGCCAGGAGAACACGTCGATCACGAAGGCTTCTATTCTTCGGGCTGCATGGGCTGTGCTTCTTGCCAGATACTGTGACGCTGATGACGTTTGTTTTGGCACAACAGTTTCGGGACGAAATGCAGCAGTTGCTGGATTAGACTCTATGCCTGGCCCTATGGTCGCGACTATTCCAGTCCGCATTCGCTTGGACAGGACTCAGCCAATCAGAGACTTTCTGATGAATGTGCAATCACAAGCATCTGCTATGGTCCCTTTTGAGCAGTTTGGCATTCAAAATATCTCAAAAGTGAGCCTTGCGGCGAAGGAAGCCTGCGCCTTCTCAAGTCTGCTTGTAATTCAGCCAGGCCTCAAAACTGCTTCCGAAGGTGATGCAGCTTCGGCAGTCATGCTGCCCGCTAATAGCAAGAAATTTGCTTCCGAAGAGGCGATGGAAGGGTATTTCACCTATCCGCTCGTGATCCAGGGCGAGATTGGGGACAACAGTGTCAACCTACTCTTGACATATAACTCGAAGCTATTGAGCAAGCCACAAATGAACGCGTTATCTCAACAGTTCAAACACGTGGTTCAACAGCTCCTCATCCAAGATGGAAGCTTGGGAGATGTCTCCGTAGCTGGACCCTGGGATCTAGAGAAAGCCAAATCCTGGACTAGCCACGACCATGCTGTTGTCCAGTCTTGTGTGCATGACTTGATCTCGGAACAGGCGCTGCAGGGACCTGATAACGTTGCTATATGCACATCTGAATCACAGTTCACCTACTCCGAGATTGACGAAATGTCAACTAAACTTTCGATCTGTTTAGCTGACCTTGGAGTTGGACCTGAGTCTATGGTTGCAATGTGTTTCGAGAAATCTTCATGGGCAATAATTGCCATACTCGGTATCATGAAAGCAGGCGGAGCGTTCGTACCGCTCGATCCGACACATCCAGTTGCCCGCCGCCAAGCAATCATTGTTGAAGCGGCTGTACAGCACGTTCTCGTATCGCCATCAACCCTTAACTTATGCGAGAACATTGCACCTAACACCATCGAGCTTTCACCTGCTCTTTTCGAAACCTTGCCCCTAATAAATGCTGCTACGTTAGCTTCAGTCATAAAAGCGAGTCCAAACAATGCTGCATATGTCCTGTTTACGTCCGGATCTACAGGAAAGCCGAAAGCTATTGTCGTCGACCACTCCGCTCTTTGTTCCTCGATTATGGGATTCGATAGAGTATACCAGTTTAACCAAAATACTCGCACTTTACAGTTTTCCAACTATGTTTTCGATGTCAGCCTCAGCGAGATCTTAGAAACACTAGTTTTCGGCGGCACCGTCTGCGTTCCTTCCGACCAAGAACGCCTAGAAAACTTAGCTGGCTTTATTAACAGAACCGGGGTTAATACAGCCTTGCTTACTTCTTCATTCTTACGGACCTTGGATCCTAGAGACGTACCAAGTATTGATACACTACTGCTAGTTGGCGAGCCCCCTACAAAGGATATCATCCAAATGTGGCACGGAAGAGTTTCAGAGCTGGTAAATGCTTACGGACCATCCGAAGCATCCATATTCTGCGCGTCTCATCGTTATGAGTCAGCTAATGAAGCACCGACGAATATTGGTCGCGGTTTTAGCGGCAACTGCTGGATCGTCGAGCCTGGAGATGCGAATCAAATCTCACCTATAGGATGTATAGGAGAGATCTTACTGCAAAGACACATGGCTCGAGGATATTTGAATGATATCGATAGAACTGAGCAGTTGTTCCTGCCCAGTGTAACATGGCTTCCGGTCGATAGCTCTCGGAAGTTCCACAAGACCGGAGATTTAGCAAGGTATAACTTTGATGGGACGATCGAATATCTAGGTCGTCGCGATACCCAGGTTAAAGTTCGTGGCTATCGCATCGAGCTTGGCGAGATTGAGTATCACATCAAAAAAGCGGTCAACGGCATTGAGCATGTCGCTGTGGAGGTGATTCACCACGGGTCCCGAGACATTTTAGCTGCATTCTTCAGCTTCGACTCCAAAGAAGATCTTATAAAGGGTCTGGGGCGTATCAATGCCTATGTTCTCGAGATGGCCCCCAGCATCCAGCAAAAGCTTTCTGGTCTTCACAATGATTTGAAAAGAGCACTACCAATCTATATGGTGCCTACACTCTTCTTCCCGCTTGCTACAATGCCTTTTGTAACTTCAATGAAGATCGATAGACTCACATTGCGTTCTGTCATCAACGAAATGTCCTTAGAGGAACTCACTTCATTCTCACCAAGCAAGCGCGATAGAATTGAACCTACAACACAAACGGAGCTGAAGCTTCGAGATTTGTGGGCACAATTGTTAAATCTTGACTCAGAGGAGATAGGGAAGAATGACAGCTTCATCGAAATCGGCGGTGATTCAATCACGGCTATCCAGATGGTATCCCTGGCGGAGCAGCTTGGCTTCAATCTCACGGTATCAATAATCTTCCGAGATCCACGCCTGCTGGCTGTGGCTGCTCATATCGATGAGCACCGTCACATTGAGGGCAACGATTTTCGCGCCAAGCCATTTGAGTTGCTTCCCAAGAATGAAGCACATCTTATTCGGGAGAGAATTGAGAGCGAATGCCGCCTTCGGAGCGTGGAACAAATCGAAGATTCTTATCCCTGCACGCCGCTTCAAGCTGGTCTGATGGCCTTATCGGTCAAACAACCAGGCTCTTACATTGCGACAAACGTCTACCGGATCCCCAGTCATGTCGACATATCTCGCTTCAAAGAGGCATGGGCCTCCACGATCAGACTTTGCAGCAACTTACGTACCAGAATCATTGCTGCACAGGGGTCATACATCCAAGCAGTTTTAGATGAGGTACCGGAGTGGGAAGAGATCACCACGGACGTTTCTAGTTATTTGCATGCTAATCATGTCAAAATGGGCTATGGTACAAAGCTTTGCCGGTACGCCATAGTTGACGACACTCAAGGCGAACACTACTTCATCTGGATAATGCATCACGCTATCTATGATGGTTGGACTAACTCGATAGTCCTCAACGTGTTGCATGCCGTTTATCGTGGCTTCGATATTCCCGCACTTGAAAACTATTCGGGATTCATCAAATACACTTTAGAGACTGACAAATCGGCTGCTGAAGAATATTGGACCTCTCAACTTCGTGGAGCCCAGAGAGCCTCATTTCCTCGTCATCCCAGCGGTAATGACACCGGCTGCGGTACCAGTTGCATAATGCGAAAGACAGTCAACTTTGCGCCCAATTCTGACAGCTCGGTCACCAAGGCCACTATCATTCGCGGTGCTTGGGCAATAATACTTAGCCGCTATTGTGATTCGAACGATGTGTCCTTTGGAACAACGGTCTCTGGCCGAAACGCTGCAGTAAAAGGGCTTTCAGAAATGTGTGGCCCGATGATTGCAACTGTTCCTATTAGGGTCGTACTCAATCATAAGCAACCCGCATCTCGGATGTTGGAGGAGCTTCAGACCCAAGCGTCAGAGATGGTTCCATACGAGCAGTTCGGACTTCAGAACATTTCCAAGTTAACCCAGTATGCAAGGGAAGCTTGCGATTTCTCCAGCCTCCTGGTCATCCAGCCTGGCCAGGCTTCCGCCACATCGGATGACAAACAGGATACGATCTTGACTCCCAGTCGCTCCGGTAAAACCGGTGCCAGCGATGAGGTAGCCGGTGCCCAATTCAACTACCCGCTGGTTCTTGAGAGCAATGTCTTCGACAAGCATATCGAGATTATTTTGATCTATCAGTCGAACGTCTTGACTAAGTTTCAGGTTGAGGCTTTGTCGCAGCAACTCAGCAATGTCCTCAATCAGCTTATTAAACCATGCAACATACCTCTTGAGCAAATATCAGTTGCTGGAGAATGGGATGGACAAATCGCGACTAAATGGAATCAAGAACAGAGTCCAATCATCGACTCCTGCCTCCACGATATGATCTCAACGCAAGCAAAGCAAGACCCTAGCCGAGAGGCGATATTCTCGACGGAAAGGACAATTACATACATGGAACTAGACCATCTTTCAACTCAGCTGGCCATCTATCTGTCTGAGCAGGGTGTAGGTCCAGAGAAAAGGGTTCCCTTTTGCTTCGAAAAGTCTATTTGGGTCATTATCACCATGCTTGGGATTATGAAAGCAGGTGGTGCTTTTATTCCTCTTGATCCTTCTCACTCATTCGAGCGCCGCCAGAGTCTTATAAAGGAGCTCAAGGCCGATATCCTGATTGTTTCGCCATCAACAGCTCAGTCATGTATGAACATGACGGAGAGAACGATCGAGCTCTCGAGCGAACTCATTGAGCGACTAGGCAGGTCAGGCTGTGATAGCTTAGACGCTAGCACCAAGCCGCGCTCGGACAACGCAGTTTATATACTCTTTACGTCCGGATCCACGGGAAAGCCGAAGGGAATTGTTGTTGAGCATTCCCCTCTCTGCACTAGCTTGTTTGCGCAAGGTCAGGCGTTTGGGCTGAGTAAAAAGTCTCGGTACCTGCAATTTGCAAATTACGTCTTCGATGCCAGCATCAGCGAAATCTTTTCTACCCTCTTATATGGTGGCACAGTCTGTGTTCCGTCAGAAAGACAGAGGCTTGAGGGGACGTCTGAGTTTATCACAAGCGCCGAGGTAAATATCGCTTTATTGACGCCATCATTCGTGAGGACTATTACACCGCGTCAAGTGCCCACCTTGAGGACGCTCGTTGTCGGGGGCGAGGCACCAACGAGGGACACTCTCAGCGTTTGGCAACGACACGTCAGTCTAATCAACGCCTATGGACCTACGGAAGTCTGTATTGCTTGTGCTTCTCACGTCTTCCAGTCACCAAAGGACTCGCCAACTGTGATTGGCACTAGCTTGGTAGGTCCTTGCTGGATCGTGGATCCTGATACTTACTCACGCTTGACGCCCATCGGATGTGTGGGTGAGCTGGTGGTTCAAGGTCATGCGCTGGCCCGTGGATATCTGGACGATCCACTCAAGACAGAACAGGCTTTTGCAGCAGACCTTCCTTTCTTGCCATCTACTACCAGCAACCGCCGCGTCTACAAGACCGGGGACTTGGTCAGGTATACATCTGATGGCAAGTTGGACTACGTCGGAAGGCAAGACTCGCAACTTAAGCTGCGTGGTCAGCGCATCGAGCTCTCCGAAATCGAATACGCCATCAAAAAAGTCATCCCAACCGCGGAACACGTTGTAGCAGACATGATTCACCTGCAAACCGGTGATGCATTGCTGTCATTTGTCGCCTTTAATGACAATAAGCCATGCAGTGACGTCAAAGATCTCGAACAATTCCTTTTGCCACTAAACGAGAGCTCGCAAGAAATTTTTCGCGCCGCAGCGGCTGAGCTCAAGGCCATTCTGCCGCCATACATGATTCCATCAATTTTCCTGCCAATGCGGAATATTCCTTTCGTGTCCTCTATGAAGCTGGATAGAAAGCGACTCAGAGGTCTAGCAACAGATCTTTCGATTGATATAATTACCCGGTATACTGTGGGAAAAGGCCAAATGGTGGAACCGACCAACGCGATGGAGTTTAAACTTCGAGATCTTTGGGCCTCAGTGTTGAGCCTGAATCCAAAAGACATCTCAAGGAACGACAATTTCCTTCAAATCGGCGGAGATTCACTCACAGCCATTCAGCTCGTGTCTGCAGCTCAGGAAAAAGGGATGAGTCTTTCGGTTTCAGATATTTTTGAGGACTCTCGTCTTTCACGTCTTGCCGCTACGGCCACAGACGTGTCCGACAACGTCCTGTCGTTTGACGCAGAACCATTCAGCATGATCGAGCCCTCACAGCTACAGTCCATCATTTTACGGACGCAAGAGCAGTGCGAATTACCAAATGAAAACGCCATTGAAGATGCCTATCCTTGCACTCAAATGCAGGAAGGGCTCATGGCTCTTGCAGTTAAGCAGCCGGGATCATACATCGCGAAACATGTTTATCGCCTTCCTCCAAATATCGATATATCACGGTTCAGGAGCTCTTGGGAGAATATAATAAGGTCGTGTGACATTCTTCGCACGAGGATTATCTTTTCTGCCGGCACCGCTATCCAAACCCTGATTAAAGACGATGTACAGTGGGAACCAAGTTCAGGATTTTCCAACCTGCAGTCGTTTATGGACCATGTGAAAGGAATTCAGATGACATATGGCTCTCGCATGTGCCGCTATGCCCTTTTGGAGCAAGACGATGGGCAATTCTACTTTATATGGATCCTTCACCACACAGTCTTTGATGGATGGACTGTGAACCTGGTTCTGAACAGGCTCTACCAGGAATATCTCGGCGAGGCAACAGAGCCATTGGGCATATATTCGGAGTTCATAAACTACATAAAAGGCATTGATGAGCAGGATGCAGAGAAGTTCTGGACGGGCCAACTTCAAGGGGCTAAACGGGCAACATTTCCTCGGTTCCCCCGCCATGGATCTCGAGCTGCTAGCCAAATTTTCCGACACACTATTTCCTTGCCACGGTCGAGACAGAACTCAATTACACAAGCTACCGTCTTACGTGCAGCATGGGCCATCATCCTCGCTCGATATTGCGATACTGATGATGTCTGCTTCGGAACTACGGTGTCTGGCCGTAACGCTCCGGTACGAGGTATCACTTCAATGCCAGGCCCGATGATTGCAACGGTGCCAGTAAGGATTCGTCTAAGTGGCCAACAATCGATTGCAAGCCTACTACGTGATATCCAGACGCAGGGATCCAGAATGGTGCCTTTCGAGCAGTATGGGCTACAGAAAATCGCGAAGTTGGGCCCAGATGTGAGAGACGCTTGCGACTTCTCAAGCCTACTGGTTATTCAACCAGTCCAGCAAGCTTTGACAAGATCGCAAGCCAGTAGCGAACAAATTCTCGTTTCGGGCAGCTTTGAAGAGCAACTTACTCAAGAAAGCATGCAAAATTATTTCAGCTACCCACTAGTTTTGCAGGGGTTCATGGCGGACAACCAGGCTGATTTAGTCATGACATATGATCCTTCCGTCCTCTCTGAGTCAGAACTCTTAGCACTTTCAAGCCAACTTGATCACATTGTCCATCAGCTAGTTACGCAGAACGAACAGCCACTTATGGCCTTATCGTTAGCCGGACCTTTGGACGTTCGACAGGCAGTTGAGAGAAACAACGATGAACCCACGATCATCGACTCCTGCTTCCATAATCTTGTTGAGGACCAAGCTCGAAAACTGCCTAACGCGCTTGCTATTTGCGCATGGGATGCCGAGCTTACGTATCTTGAATTTGATCGTGCGGCAAATAGACTGGCGCATCATCTCATCGCAACTCATAGCGTCAAACCCAACGACCTTGTTCACGTATGCTTTGAGAAATCTGTCTGGCACTTTGTTGCTATCTTGGCAATCAACAAAGCCGGAGCCGCTTGGGTGCCTCTGGACCCCTCACATCCAATTCAACGGCAGAAGCAAGTTGTTCTTCGAACCGGAGCCTCCCTCGCTCTCACATCGTCCACCCATGCAACTTTATGCTCGAAATTATTGCAGAATGTGCTTGAAGTCAATTTTGACTTAGACAACTCGTTAGCCGCTGAGGGGGACACGCTTAGCTTCTCGCCTCCAAGGGTAGAAGTATCGCCACGCAGCGCAGTCTACGTGCTTTTCACATCCGGTAGCACCGGCATACCAAAAGGCTTCGTTATGGAACATCGATCCGTTTGCACGAGTCAAGTTGCTATCGGGCAGAGACTAGGCATATCTCCGGAGGTTAGAATGCTTCAATTCGCCGCTTTCGTATTCGATCTTTCTATAGGCGAGATTATCGCACCGCTTATCTCCGGCGCCAGCCTTTTCATTCCTTCGGAGTCGACACGAATGAATAATTTAGCCGATTTTATTACAGAATCACGTGTCAATTGGGCATTCCTCACGCCAGCCTTTGCTCGAACGCTTAATCCAGCAGCTGTACCGTCGTTGACTCTGCTCCTACTTGCTGGCGAAGCTGTTAGCCGCGATGTCTTCTCTTCTTGGTTTGGCAAGGTCCGATTAATTAATGGATGGGGTCCAGCAGAGACTTGTTGCTTCAGTACGCTACATGAGTGGACGTCCTGTGAGGAGTCTCCGCTCACTATCGGGCGCCCCGTTGGCTGTTCCTGCTGGATCGTGGATCCTAACGATCCGAGTCAATTGGCACCAGTTGGAACTATTGGGGAAGCAGTCATCCAAGGACCTACTATTTTAAGGAACTACCTGTCTGACCCAGAGCGTACAGAGAAGGCAATTGTCTCTTCACCCCTTCCGGAATGGGCGTCACGCCGAGAGCTACAGTTTTGGAACCGCTTCTACAAATCCGGCGACTTGTGTTCGTATAATCCCGATGGTACAATCGAGTTCTACAACCGCAAAGACACCCAAATCAAGATCCGCGGCCTTCGGGTTGAGCTCGGCGAAGTTGAACATCACATTAACAGCGGCCTTGCCGGTATTCGACAGGTTGTGGTAGATGTGTACAAGACTGATGCCGGCTCTAATCTTGTGTCGTATTTATGCTTTACCGACGCGTCTCAGACCGTTGGCGTTTCTCTGGATAATTCAAGCGAATCTGTCTTCATGCCGTTGACAAATGAACTTCAGACTCAGCTTGCAACGCTGGTCGGAAAGCTGGCCGTCTCGTTGCCAAAATATATGATTCCTACGCTTTTTATCCCATGCCGCTTTATGCCTACTATCACGTCGACAAAATTGGATAGGAATAGGCTTAAACAGCTGACGTCGACCCTGAGTCAAGAGGACATTGCTAAGTACTCTCTACAAGAAGCTACCAAGCGTGAGCCGAAGACGCCAATGGAGGTCAAACTGCAGAAGCTTTGGGCAACTATCCTCAACATCCCGATCAAGTCTATCGGCCGCGATAGTAGCTTTCTGGGGATTGGTGGCGACTCAGTGGCTGCTATCAATCTCGTCGCAGTTGCACGCGAGAATTCTATCAGCCTGTCCGTCCAAGATGTCTTTGATGATCCTCGACTCTTAGCAATTGCCGCTAAAGCTTCCGAAACGTCCGATTCAAACAAACCTGCCGCCTCCATACCCCCTTTTAGCTTGTTGGATGAGTCTAGTGGCGGCGACATCCTAAACGACGCGTTGAAAACTCAGTGCTCCCTTACAAACAGCCCCGACGTAGAAGACGCGTTCCCTTGCACGAAGCTTCAAGAGGGATTGATGGCTTTGGCTGTGAAGGAACCTAGTCTTTACATCGCCAAATACCTCTATAAAATCCCACCCCACGTCGATATTACCAGGTTCAAACGGTCATGGGAGAAAACTGTTGGGCTGTGCAGCAACCTTCGGACCCGGATTATTCTCTCCGGTGGCTCGTCCGTCCAGGCTATATTTAAGAGCGACGTCCACTGGGAGGCCACGGAACAGCATACCCTGCGATCGTTTGTTGCCGCCTGCAAGGACTTGCAAATGACCTACGGCTCGCGGCTTTGTCGATATGGCATCATTCGCGAGAACGGTGATCACTACTTCTCATGGGTTATTCATCACGCAGTATTTGATGGCTGGTCAATGGCCCTCGTATTGGGCACGCTTTTCGCCGCGTACGATGGCAGAGATATCATGCCTCTGCAGCCATTTGCAAACTTCATCAAATACACCTCAAATATTGAACACGATTCTGCAGCTCAATTCTGGGCCGTACAACTTAAAGGGGCAACTCGGGCTTCATTCCCTCCAGATGCTGTCCTTCAAGCCGAATTACGCAATTCCACGCGACTCATGACAACAACATTCAGCTTTCCCCGCCAGCTCAACACTTCAGTCACGAAAGCCACAGTTTTGAGAGCAGCTTGGACTTTGCTTTTAGCTAGATACTGTGATACAGATGATATCTGCTTCGGTACCACAGTATCTGGGCGCAACGCACCTGTCCCAGGTCTCGATGCAATGCCCGGTCCAATGGTTGCGACTGTCCCTGTGCGGGTCCAAATTGACCGCTTGCAGTCAAAATGTAGCTTTCTACAAGCAATTCAGTCGCAATCTTCGGATATGGTACCCTATGAGCAGTTTGGTATTCAGAATATTGCTAAGCTTGGTCCTGATGCCCGCGACGCTTGCAATTTTTCTAGTCTCTTAATCATTCAGCCAAGTCAAAAACATGTCAGCTTTGACAACGGTATTGAGACACAAGACGCTCTTCTTACTTCTGATGTCGGAGAAGCCTTCAGTGCTGAGGAGGCCATGGAAGGTTACTTCAGTTATCCTCTCGTCATCCAAGGTCAAATATCTGATGAAGGAGTGCAATTGCTTCTCACCTACAACTCGGACATATTGAGCGAGCCACAGATGAATGCCCTCTCACAGCAATACAACAATCTTGTCGATCAACTTCTTGCTCCAGATGACCAGCCACTGCAGAATATTACGGTCTCTGGCTCGTGGGATTTGCAACAGGCTATGCTGTGGACTAATCAGGAACACCCGGTTCTGGAGGAATGCATCCATGACCTTTTCTCCAAGCAGGCCGCTATCACTCCACACCACGAAGCTGTTATTTATTCGGACGGGAATCTATCGTACGCAATGCTAGATCAACTCTCGACTCAACTCGGAAACCACTTATCCCAGCTTGGGGTTCATCCAGAGATAATGGTACCGATCTGCTTCGAGAAATCCATATGGGCCATCGTCGCTATGCTTGCTATCCTCAAGTCCGGCGGTGCTTTTATTCCTCTCGACCCGTCACATCCTATCGGTCGTCGAAAGGCCATCGTTAGAGAGACGAATGCATCCGTCATGCTGGTATCATCGGCATCGGCATCTATCTGTAATGGTTTGGCACAAACAATTATTGAAGTGAATGGTTACCTTTTCGAAAACGGCTTAAAACACTTCAACAAACCAGTGCAAGGGCCCGCTCCCAGCAACGCAGCATACGTGTTGTTTACCTCCGGATCTACTGGCAAGCCGAAAGCTATAGTAGTCGATCATACAGCTCTGTGTTCTAGTATCAGGGGCTATGATAGAGCCTATAAGTTCGATGAGACCAGTCGTGTCCTTCAATTTTCTAATTACGTCTTCGACGTAAGCCTAAGCGAAATTTTCGAAACGCTAGTGTTTGGAGGCACTATTTGTGTACCTTCCGAAGAGGAAAGATTGAACAGCCTTGCAGATTTCATCACCGCAAACAACGTCAATACTGCAATGCTTACCGCTTCTTTCCTCCATACTCTGTCACCGTCAGAGGTTCCAACGCTCAGAATGCTATTATTAGTAGGCGAGCCTCCATCACGAGATATACTGCAAGCATGGCATGGGCACGTGCAGCTAATCAACGCGTACGGGCCTTCGGAAGCCTCCGTCTTCTGCGCTTCACACCGCTATAAAAACGCTCAAGAATCACCAACTACCATAGGTCGTGGGTTCAGCGGTTGTTGCTGGCTTGTGGAACCTGGGCGGCCTGACGTGCTCGCCCCTATCGGCTGCGTTGGAGAGATCCTATTGCAACGACACATGGCTCGGGGTTATCTCAATGACGATGAAAGAACCCAGAGATCGTTCATCAAGCAGGTCGCCTGGTTGCCTTCTGCTGGAGGCGATTCTCGCAAATTTCACAAGACAGGCGATCTCGCAAGATATAACTTTGATGGTACAATTGAGTACCTAGGTCGGCGAGATACCCAGGTCAAAGTGCGAGGCAACCGAGTTGAGCTGGGAGAAATTGAGTCTGCAATCAAGCGGCTGTTGCCTGGTGTCGAGCATGTGGCTGTCGACCTTCTTCGTCTCGAAGCTCGCAAGGCGCTTGCAGCTTTTGTCAGCTTCGTCGATGCTCGTGGAACAATCGGTACGGCTGATAATGGAAATGACTCCAACATAATCATTCCAATGCATGAGAAGCTGCAAGCTTCTTTAAGCGCACTATTGGACGAGTTGCGGGCCGAGTTGCCAACCTATATGATACCAGACATGTTTCTGCCCCTCCAAAAGATGCCTTTCGTTACCTCCATGAAGGTAGATCGGCAGAAGTTAAGACATCTTGCGGTGGGTTTGTCCAAACATGCGCTGGCTGAGTTATCTCTTGCGAATCGGGCAAAGGTTTCCCCAACAACCAACACAGAGCTAGCTCTGAGGGACATTTGGGCTCAAATCCTCCGGATCGATGCATCGGAAATTGGCAAGAATGACAGTTTCATCGAGATTGGTGGCGATTCAATTACGGCCATCCAGTTGGTGTCTCTCTCACAGCAGCATGGCTATTCCTTGTCTGTGGCGATGGTCTTTCAGAACCCGCGGCTGGGAGCTCTAGCCGCCGCCGCCGAGGCATCAGACGGTCCCGTATCTTTCAAAGCCAGGCCTTTCAGTCTTTTGCCATCCACAACGCTTGATGCTGCAAAAGAGCTGCTGGCGTCACAGTGCGGACTTGCTAGCACGGACATGATCGAAGACGCCTACCCTTGTACGCCACTTCAAGCTGGGTTGATGGCTTTGTCCATCAAGGACGCCGGCTCGTACGTTTCTACTAATATTTATCGCATTCCCAATCATATTGATCTCGGAAAATTCAAAACTTCTTGGGAAGGAACGATGAAGTTATGCGGTAATCTTCGGACTCGAATTATCGCATCTCAGGGATCACACGTGCAGGCCGTCATCAGGCATTGTGCTGAGTGGGAGCCAATGGAGACCTTAGATTTGCGAAGTGCCTTGGCTCATATTTCAACCATTCGCATGGGCTATGGCTCAAATCTCTGCCGCTATGGTCTCGCTCAAAGCTCTGCCGGCGAGCGCTTCTTTGTTTGGGCTATGCACCACGCCATCTTTGACGGTTGGTCTAATGCCATCGTCATTGGCGTGTTGCACAATCTATATCATGGCCACGAGATGTCGGCATTGGAGCCATACTCTAGCTTCATTAAGTATACTTCGGAGCTAAACTCAAACGATGCCAGGACTTATTGGAGCTTGCAGCTGAAAGGCTCCAGAAAGGCTTCGTTTCCACCTGCCAAGAGCAACTGGGGCTCAACAGAAAGATCCATCCGGACCACCAGTCGACTTGTGAAGAAGAAGATTGATCTGACAGGAGGCACTGATATGTCAATCACAAAAGCCACGGTCATGCAAGCAACTTGGGCCGTGGTGCTTGCGCGCTACTGCGAGGTTGACGATATCTGCTTTGGGACAACAGTGTCTGGCCGCAATGCTCCTGTGGCGGGCTTGTCAGAGACTCCTGGCCCCATGATTGCGACCGTCCCAGTTCGTGTGCTTCTTGACTCGAAGCAGAAGGTTTCTATCTTCCTGCAGAAACTTCAGAACCAGATTGCAGGCATGGTCCCTTTTGAACAGTTTGGCTTACAAAATATCGCCAAGATTGATTCAGACGCTAATGAAGCATGTGACTTCTCGAGTTTGTTGGGGATACAGCCAATTGGAGACGCCAGTACCGCTACAAACGACGATGATCTTATACTCGCCCCAGCCCGTCTGCAAGAACAGGTCAACGTCGACGCTGAGGGGACCCAGTTCAATTATCCCCTCGTTATCGAAGTTAGGATCGCGAGTGACTACGCTGAGTTGACGTTCACCTATCATTCAGATTGCCTGGACGACTTCCGAATCCAGGCCCTGTGTAATCAATTCGATCATGTCTCCAGACAACTCATGACAATGCAAGATGGCAACACATTAGGCGATATTTCAGTTTCGGGCCCGTGGGACTTGCAAACGGCACTTGAATGGAATCAATTCTCAATCGAGCCAGTTCAAGCCTGTCTTCACGATATCATTTCGCAACAAGCCCTTCGGACGCCTAAAGCAGAAGCCATCTTTACTTCCAATGGTAGCATGTCATATGCGGAGCTGGATCGCTTTTCAACGCAATTAGCAAGCTGCCTCTTTGACCTCGGGGTCAGGCCGGAGATGAAGATCCCACTCTGCTCAGAGAAGTCCATGTGGGCGATAGTAGCCATGCTCGGTATTATGAAGGCTGGCGGCGCATTCGTCCCACTAGACCCTGATCATCCACCGGCCCGACGCCAAGACTTGGTTAATCAAGTCGGGGCGAATCTAATAGTGTCATCACCTACAGCATTTTTGGCGTGCGAAAAGATGGCCTCAACCGTTGTGCAGCTGTCAGATTCATTTATCTCAACACTTGGTGCGTCAGAAGTTCTGGCCATCCCATCGGAGAATAGGCCAAGACCAAATGACGCTGTGTATGTTCTCTTTACATCTGGATCAACAGGGAAGCCAAAGGGAATAGTTGTCGAGCACTCTGCTATCTGCACAAGTCTTCTGGGCCAGGGAAAGCGTTTCGGTCTTAGTGACGACACTCGGTACCTTCAATTCGCGAACTACGCATTTGATGCTAGCATTAGCGAGATACTATCGACCCTTCTCTTTGGAGGAACTGTTTGCGTCCCGACAGATGCGGAACGCCTTCAGAATACCTCGAATTTTATTAACACAGCTCGAGTCAACACAGCCCTACTCACACCATCGTTCGCCGCAACGCTTAAGCCAAAGCAAATCCCAGCCCTCCGAACGCTGATCGTTGGAGGCGAGGCTCCGTCAAAGGAAACACTCAGCACTTGGCAGGGACATGTGACACTGATTAACGCGTACGGTCCTACCGAAGTTTGCATTGCGTGCACTGCCTACACCTTCCAATCATCATCAGAACCACCAACAACCATGGGAACTGGATTTGTCGGACCAAACTGGGTTGTTGATCCCGAGGATCATAATCGTCTTGCACCAATTGGCTGCGTTGGGGAGCTCTTAGTCCAAGGTCATGCTTTGGCGAGATGCTACATCAATGATGAGGAAAAGACTGCCCAGGCATTTGTCTACGATGCAGACTGGCTTCCGTCCTCTGCAGTTCAACACGCGCGAAGGTTCTATAAAACAGGAGATCTTGTCAGGTACAATTCTGATGGGAAACTGGAGTATATGGGTCGTCGAGACTCTCAGTTGAAGCTACGCGGTCAGAGGCTTGAGGTAGCCGAGATTGAGTTTCGAATCAAGGCCCTACAGCCAACTATCGAGCACGTTGTCGTTGATCTTGTCCAACGGGATGCCAGCAACTTTCTTTTCGCCTTTATTTCATTCAATGATACATTGTCACGATATAAGTCAGAACCTATCCATCCGACGAGCTCTCTATATCAAATGGACGAGGCAATGCATCAGACAATCAACACGCTCGCCGAGAGCCTACGAACCATACTGCCGGCATTCATGGTTCCTTCTTTCTTTCTGCCGCTGAATTCGGTTCCATTTGTTTCTTCTATGAAGATTGACAGAAAGAAACTGCGTGACTGGGCGGCCAGCTTACCTGCTGATAATTTGCATCCATATTCTTTGTCTAGTACGGAAAAAGTCGAGCCAACGACTGACATGGAACGGAAGCTTCGCGATCTCTGGTCACAGGTGCTTGGAATAGACGCCTCTATCATTGGCACAAATGACCATTTCCTCCAGATAGGTGGTGATTCAATCACGGCAATTCAGCTAGCTACCCTTGCACAGGAAAATGGTATTCGTCTCTCAGTCGCCAATATCTTCGAAAATTCTCGACTATCTCATTTAGCAGAACATGCTGTTCCGGGCGAGAAAAGCCTCACATTGGATGTCACGCCTTTCAGCCTTCTCCCAGCCGGGTCAGCTAGAGATATTCTTCATGAAGCTGGAAAGCAATGTGACCTAGCGACCAACCAGTCCATCGAGGATGTCTATCCATGCACTACATTGCAGGAAGGCCTCATGGCCCTCGCAGTAAGACAACCTGGTTCATATATCGTCAAGCATGTCTATCGCCTTCCTACAAACACAGACATCGGGCGTTTCAAGGCTGCATGGGATCAAGTGGTTCATCTCTGCGGCAGCCTCCGAGCTCGCATAATACTGCTTCATGGTAAAACATATCAAGCACTGGTGAGCCCAGGAAGCCTCTGGGACACTGCAGGAGATAGCCTTCAGTCGTACATGAAGTTCGCGCAGAAGATGGAGATGCATTATGGTTCACCGTTATGCCGTAATGCTCTCATTGAAGAGCCGACTGGCAGTAAGTATTTTGTTTGGGTCATGCATCACGCCGTCTTTGATGGATGGTCCGCCGCTATTATCTTGAGTATGCTACACCGCGCATATCAAGGAGAACTCTTACGTCCGCCGCAACCTTATGCCAGCTTTATCAACTACACAATGAATCTCGATCATGCAGATGCTCGCGACTTCTGGAGGTCACAGCTTGCCAACGCTAAACGAGCAACCTTCCCGTCTGCCCTTCCAGCCAAAGCACAGAATTCTGGACAAGTTACTCGTTTGTTCAAGAAGACAATTGAGCTGCCCAGCATTCGGGGTAGCTCTATTACCAAAGCCTCTATCCTACGAGCGGCGTGGGCCATAGTAATTGCCCGGCATTGCGACTCTGACGATGTTTGTTTCGGCGCTACTGTTTCGGGTCGAAATGCATCAGTCCCGGGCTTAGCGGATATAGTTGGGCCAGTCGTTGCCACTGTTCCTATTCGCATCCGCCTCGACCGTTCTCGCTCAATATCTAAATTTCTTCAAGATATCCAAAACCAGGCATCTCATATGGTGCCGTTCGAGCAATATGGGCTGCAAAATATTTCCAAGCTAGGACCTGATGCCAAGGAAGCTTGTGACTTCGCCAGCCTTCTTGTGATTCAACCAGTACAACAAGCAACAGCTGCTGACAGCGAGGATGCCCTTCTTCTATCCAGTGATTCAGGAGAAGAATTGATTGAGGAAGCCATTCAAAATTACTTCACGTATCCTTTAGTCAGCGACTGCTTCGTGTACGACGAGCGAGTCGAGCTTCATTTCACTTATCAATCCGCTGTCTTATCAGAAAGCCAGCTTTTAGCTATTTCACACCAGTTTGATCATGTAGTACAGCAGCTGATCCCGCAAGACGAACGACCACTTGGTGTTATCTCCGTTGCAGGCCCATGGGATGTGGAGCAGGCCAAGGCGTGGACTGACCAAAGCCACCAGGTCCTGCAAGCTTGCATTCACGACATGATTGCGGAACAAGCAGCGCGGACCCCGTACCACGAGGCAATTTTCTGTTCTTCTGGAAGGTTGACCTATCAAGAGCTCGATCGTCAATCCAGCCACCTAGCCGACTACCTTAGTACGGTTGGGGTTGGCCCGGAAGTAATGGTCCCCATTTGCTTCGAGAAGTCTATGTGGACTATCGTGGCTATGTTGGGTATATTGAAAGCGGGCGGTGCCTTTATTCCGTTGGATCCCTCACATCCACTGAGCCGTCGCAAGGCCCTGGTTGAAGAGCTGAAGGCTAAGCATATTCTTGTGTCAACCTCAACTAGCTCGTCTTGCAAAGACATGGTGGAGCACGTTATTGAATTATCTCCGTCGTTCTTAAACGAACTCTCTCAGAAGAGTGACGATGCTGTTCAACTGCGAATCAAACCCGATCCTAGCAGCACTGCTTACGTTCTTTTTACATCTGGCTCCACCGGAACACCAAAGGCAATCATCGTGGATCATGCGGCTCTCTGTTCTAGCATTATGGGCTTTGGTAGAGCCTATTCTCTTGGCTCTGCCGACCGAGTGCTTCAGTTCTCAAACTATGTGTTTGACGTGAGCTTAAGTGAAATCTTCGAGACACTCGTTTTCGGGGGTACAGTGTGCGTTCCAGAGGATCAGGAACGGCTCGAGAGCATCCCCAACTTCGTCGAAAAGGCTAAGGTCAACACCGCTATGCTGACTTCCTCTTTTCTGCGTACGTTGAAGCCAGACGATATGCCGGGTTTAAAGAGGCTATTGCTCGTTGGAGAGCCGCCGACTAAGGATATTCTAGAAACTTGGTTCGGGCGCGTGGATCTGATCAATGCTTTTGGTCCATCCGAGGCCTCAATTTTTTGCGCCTCGCATTTTTACCAGTCAATCAACGAGTCGCCCACGACTATTGGCAAAGGCTTTAGTGGTTCTTGCTGGATAACTGAGCTGGATGACCACAACAAGCTCGCGCCAATAGGCTGCGTGGGCGAAATTCTCCTCCAGCGACACATGGCCCGTGGGTATTTAAATAACGAAGAGAGGACCAAAACAGCATTTATCAAGAAGGTCGATTGGTTGCCGCCGCCTTCCGAAGACGACACTAGAACCTTTTATAAGACAGGAGACTTAGCCAAGTACAACTCCAACGGCACTATTCAATATCTGGGCCGAAGGGATACCCAGGTCAAAGTTCGCGGTTATCGAATCGAGTTAGGAGAAATTGAGTATCATATCAAGCGTGCAGTTGGAGTCGAGCATGTTGCCGTGGATTTAGTTCGTCACCACCCTCACGATACTGGTGAAGAACTTGCAGCATTCATCAGCTTCAAAGATAAATCTCTCGGGACAAGTGGTAAAGAGCTTAATCAACCAGTCCTACTGCT
This sequence comes from Tolypocladium amazonense, assembly GCA_024340795.1. Taxonomy (NCBI): domain Eukaryota; kingdom Fungi; phylum Ascomycota; class Sordariomycetes; order Hypocreales; family Ophiocordycipitaceae; genus Tolypocladium; species Tolypocladium amazonense. The sequence goes on along the minus strand of JALHCE010000043.1, from coordinate 480,829 downwards.
GGATGAAGCATTGCATCACATATTATGCAGCCTGGTGGATGATCTTCGGGGAGCACTGCCTGGATATATGGTTCCCCGCTTATTCTTGCCGGTTCGATTTATGCCGTTCATCACGTCGATGAAGATTGACAGGCAGCGTCTGCGCTTGTTGACACAGGACCTCTCTCAGGAGGAGCTAATGGCGTACGCGTTGGCAGCACGCGACAAGATCGCCCCAACGACGAACGCTGAGATTAAGCTCCGGGCTCTCTGGGCTCAGGTGCTGGGGGCGAATCCAGAAGAGATTGGCAAAAACGACTTGTTCTTCCAAATTGGAGGTGACTCCATTACAGCCATACAGCTGGCCACTCTCGCGCAACAGCGAGGTCTGAACCTGACAGTAGCGATGATCTTTCAAGACCCACGCCTGTCGAGCATGGCACTTATTGCCACGGGCAAAAACAGCGACAGTCACTCTCACACGGAGCTATTTGACGTGGGGCCGTTCTCCTTACTGCCCGCAGAAGAATTGGAGAGTATCACTTCTGAATTCCGACGCCAATGCCAACTCTCCGAGGACAAGATCATCGAGGACGCTTACCCATGCACGGCAGTTCAAGAGAGCTTCATGTCTACTGCTGTCCTTCAACCGGGGTCATACGTATCCAAGCGAGTATACAAGATCCCGGACCACGTGAATCTTGCCCGGTTCAAGAAAGCCTGGGAACAGACTCTCACAACTTGCAATACTCTGCGAACAAGAATCATTGAATTCAACGGATCTTCCATCCAGGCGACCATTCAAAATGACATCTCGTGGGAGCCGACTTCTGGCTTTTCCAGTCTCCGATCCTTCATGATGACGACTAATGATATGTACATGGGCTATGGAACGAGACTGTGTCGCTATGCCATTGTGAAAGAAGAATGTGGCACATGCTACTTTGTCTGGTTCTTACATCACTCTGTTTTCGATGGGTGGTCTACAGCAATAGTCCTTGATGTCCTGCACAAGGCATATCTCAACGTCGCCCCGACAGCCATTCAGCCATTCTCCAGCTTCATCACTTACACAACAATGGTTGATCGCGATGCTGCAAGCAAGTTCTGGGCGTCCCAGCTTGAAGGCGCTCAGCCTTGCAGTTTCCCACCCATGGCGGGCTCCGCACAAAGCCGGCCGAGGAACATTACCCGCTTCATGAGGAAGACAATTAAGTTACCATCAACTACAGACACCACAGTAACCAAGGCCACACTCCTCAGAGCTGCATGGGCTATGATGCTCGCTGAAAACAGCAAAACGAATGATGTTTGCTTCGTCTCGACCGTTTCGGGGCGTCAAGCGCCGGTTCCTGGAATTGAGAGAGTGGCCGGTCCAGTCATGGCTCGGGTACCCGTTCGAATCCGACTCGATCCGCAGCAGCCAGTCTCTGCATTTCTTAAAGATGTACAGACACAGGCCTCTGATATGATTGAGCACGAGCAATTTGGCGTACAGAATATCACCAAAATCTGTCCGAGCATTGCCGCGGCATGCAAATTCTCCAGCTTGCTCGTGATCCAGCCAACCCAATTCACTGCCGCTACTGCCGTTGATTCCGTGTCCAAGGCACTCATTATCCCCGAAACCTCTGAGAAGTTTAGCGCAGAAAACTCCATGGAAGGATTCTACAATTATCCACTCGTGCTCCACGGATTCTTGTCTACAGAGCACCTTGACCTCAATTTCATCTACCAGCGTGATGTTCTTTCTGTAACTCAGCTTCAGAAAATCGCGGAGCAAGTAGGAGGTTTTGCTCAGCAGCTCGTCTCACAAAACAACTCGCTGCTCAGGGACTTGACACATTCGAAAGTAACAGCTCGGTAGAGCCTACCTCATTGCGTCACAAAGGGGGGTTGGAGGAAACGTGATGTTTTTGCTTGAACATGTGCTCGTCGCATAATGCAGTACAATTTCGTGCTTGTTTCGTGCTGATCGTATATTTTCGTATGTAATTTCATTTTCTTGTACCTTTTCTGCGTTTTTATTCCACTTTAGGTGATAGTTTAGATTTCATGGCGTGTGCAGTTGCTATTTGTGTTCTTATTTTATAAACCAGAAATTTTCTCCTTATCCTATCGCACCCTCTGTGTGAATGAGATACTAGTAGACGCCTACTGTGCATTCATTTGTAGACAAATCGATCGACTGACAAGAGTTAGCTCATAACATGCCCACCTCGGTAGCCAGCTTTGTGGTCATCCGGCGCGAACAGGCCCAACAAAGGTGCTGGCTCTCAATTCAACCCGACAGCTTCACAATAAATTAGGGCTGAGAAAATGCCGTATTCCCCTGAAATTCCTATGCCAAAGAATGGATTAAGTCATAGAGCAGGATACCCATCAACTAGCCCCCACAGGGCTCACTGATTCACAAACAGGATCTTCGTGTTCGAATGTATATATTCGGGGCCGTAGAAGCCCCTCAGCCTGGTTGCAATACGTACAGGAGCTATTTACAGGCTGAATAAATATTTATTGTTGAAGTTCTGGCACTGGCAGTGCCACCAACGTCTATATTGCTGCCCAAATTCGGCAGGCAATGTTCAGAATTTATATACAGAAGACAACAGTCCATCGATTTGACTCCTCTTCCGCTCCATAATTGTATTGCTTGTCGCGCCAACTTCTAGTTTTCACGCTCTGTGATGGCTGCTGTCCTCAGAGTCTAGTTATACGACAGAACTGTGGATCGAAGGACAGGGCGTTTGTCTAGCCGATTCATGGGGCCCTGATAGCCGGCGAAATGCGCCTTGCCGGTAGGTTGTTACCACTGGTTGCGACGCAATGCATGACGTTTATGAGGAGATATCAAAAGGCTCGTGACTTTTGCGTCTCAATGTTGCTGTTGCTCTACACAAGTCAGCCGATTGAATCGCTGGAGCTTCATGATGTCTCACCTTTCCTTGACTGTTCCCGCAGCCTGATCTCAGAGTGGAGCTCTTTTCATGGTTCATTGAGTATTTTGTTTCACAGGCATGCGTCTATCAACTGAAGAAGTTGATCATTGGGGATCCGGCCGGAGCATTGCAGCAACAGAATCGTAGCCAGGGCCGTGCTGGAGCGATCTCGCCCCCAGGACGATCTGCTATCTGTGGCCAAAGCCATTGTCAGCGCCCAGGAGTTTGGCAACTGTACGCAGTTAACAGGATTGATCCAATGAGGTGCTCACGTTTTGTGTCAAGCACTTACTTCGTTTTGAATGGATTTCTTCATGCCGAGCAGGACCTCGCCGGCATTAGGTGCGATGCTGCCGTCCGGGGTCTCAATCAAGGGTCTGATCTGGGACATGAGGTCGGTGCGAGCACAAGAGCCTTCTGAGATGAGCATTGATTCGGCCGTTTTGAGTATTTCTTCCTGAAACCCACGGCGCTCCCATGGACTCCATTTGTTTGTCGCCTGAAACACATCAGAGATCACCTTTGGTAGCCGCCTGTTGCGACTCAGATGCTGCTCATTCGCTAGAGGCGATGTTTGGCAAAATGTGTTGCTGTAGTATGCCGTCACGAGGTCGTCGAAGCTCTCGAATCCGGCCGCCTTCACGTGCGGCATGATGCCTTCGACTCGTTGGCCCAGCGACACCGTCCCATGAGGCATCGGCGGCGGTATTTGTCTCATATCGATGTTTGGGTCTAAGACTGGAGGGCCCATTTGAGGCGGCACGGCAGCTAATGGCGTAAAGTGCATCGCTTCAGAGGGTGATGAGCGATCAAGATGCTCCGTCTTCCAGATGTGTACTGGCGCATCAAAAGCATACTCTATGCCGTCCGTGTGTGCTGAATTGAAGGCGCTGACGCAGCTGACCTGGTCCGCTCGGCTCATAGCATCTATAATTAGCTTGTTAGCCCAACAGAAAGCCCGTACACTCCAGGGGAGTAGACACATACCGCCCCCCATACTATCAGATGCTCCATATGCGGGCGGCCCGACGCTGTAGGGATCTTGTTGCAGGCTGTTTAGTCTATTGAGAACTTGCGACTGAAATCGCAGGCAGTCGAGCACAAAGTCTTCAGATACTTTGACAGAGCGTTCAGGGCCCGGTGGTCCTGGCGGCGAGAGGAGGTCATGAGCTGATGGAGGTGATGGATGAGAATTCGGTGGGCTATTGAGGAATTGTGGCGCTTGGGCGTAGATTGAAGGATCGCTTTCTTCCATGGACTGCTCGTACATGTTCGGCCGAAGCATTTGCATCTGGACAGGAATCTTGTCTCCTGGAATTGGTGACGGCGAAGTCTCCGCCCCGTACCCGTTAGTGGTAGGCGATTGACCAGCCATTCTGATGCCGTTGTTTGCGGCATTGATGGCAGCTGTGTTGTAGGGGTGGCTACAGCCAGGGTTCATCGTGTTTGAGGGGTCGCTGTTCTCGGGAGTTCCTTGCTGTACACTCCGTCGCTCATGGCTGTCGAGTCTAGCCTGCAGTTCACCCAGTCTTGCCTTCATTCGATGGCCTGTTATGTTCGTTTACCGTCAGTATTGGCCCAAGTAAAAATGTCAGATAAATACAGCAGGTTGCGCGATCGCAGAAGATGTTGAGGCACGAATGTGAGGCGTCGTGTCAAAGCCGACGTATATATATCAAGTGACACAATGACTTACGATACGTTCTTTGTGCGACCCGATTCTGTATCCTCTTCTTCTCTTTTGGATCCTTGACTCGAGTCCAGTCGTCCTCCTTGCTAAGCTCCTTGGGATTCGGTAGCGAAGATGAATTTGGCATCTTTCTGCTCCTGAGCGTTGGAGGACTAACAGCTCGGGCCCCTGCGCTGGGAGGGGGCGTTAAAGATGAATGAGGAGGAGGAGCAGAAGTAACAGCAAGGTGAGAAGCACAAGTTGATGGTGCACTCGCTAGCGGATCGACGGTGAGTGAAGATGTTGCGGGAAACGTCCAAGCCTCTGTCAAGGACATGATCCAGGCTGAGTGCGAGAATTGAGAAGGGAATAGCGGTATGGGCAAACTTCAAAGACAAAATCCCAACGGTATGGCCAAGTATGCCAGATGGTTGCTATATTGAAGCTCAGGGTCGTGGAGCAGCGGTGTTCCACTTGTATATATCGACCATCGGCAGCTCGCGATTACCCCGGTCCCAGTAGTACCCTCCCTCACGGAAGTCTGCCCTGGGGTTGGACCTGTGGATCGGTACTAGCTTTGAGCGTACTCGTGTACGCACGTTTAAAAAGTATGAGGTACCTGGGTGTCGGTTCAGCGCATCCTCATTCGGCATTGCGGCAGAGACAAGGCGACATGGACTCTTTACCCACCAGCCTCCACAGCCTACCCCGGCCATCTCTCCGCTGGTTGCAGGTCACAAGCCTCGGGTCTCAGGCCCGGTGGAGGAGGTAGGGGGTACTCCATACTCGTGCGAGCACTCATAGGACTCCGAAGTGGGATCTGACCCTGACCTAGGAGCAATGGAGAGGACACGCGGGAGGGGTCTGATGGCGGAGAGAGGTGGAAAGGGTGTGGGGGAGAGTCCGACGGGATGAGACGGGCCACACCACCACATCACCACCCATGTGGCCGGCAGGCAGGGTTTACGAGCGGCTTGGTCCGGATTGACGTACTTGTTGGAGCTTCTGAGATTGTGGCTTTGCTAGAACAAGTACTTTTTACGAATCGCGTTGTCCCATACACTGACTGCCATGTACATGCACTTAGTCGAGACTAGGTACGAATTGCTGCTGGGCCGAGATGAGACGAGGCTTGTGGGCACTGCGCGTACTTCTCTAGGATGCGAGACCTACGAGGAGCAGCTTGGTACGTGTACGTGGCATGTTGTGGAATCAGGAACGTGTACATGTATCTGTAGGATGGACGAATAGGTGGCATCCAGGCCATGTGCGCTGCAAACCCTACACCGTACCTGCGCATTTAGTCGGCCAGAACGACGGGAAGCATTACTAACAGCAGTGCTGGCTGGCGGCGTTAGTTGTAGGAGATAACGACAGCCAGAGGCTCCCTCCACGTTGTTAGCCCAGCCGCTCCCTACGGGCTCGGGTACCTACCTTACACTCCGAGCACAGATCCGTAGAATGCCTGCAGACGTGTGCCAAGCATAAAAGGAATGCGCAGTGGAGATGCCAGGTGAATCTGCAGCCACCTCAGCTCAAAAAAGCTGGGGCTGCAGATTCCTACGGCGGCCCCCCCTCCATCATCCCCAGACACCCTCCCGGCGGAACCGGCACCCCTGCACACAGGCAGTGACTGGTCAGGCCCCTGTCCTCGGCCCATCCGATGCCGACCTGCACATGGACTGCCACCGCCAAATCCAGCCAAGGCGGCAAGATTGGATGGATCGGAAGCCATGTCTCTCAGTCCCACGATGCCAGCAATCTGTGTTAGCCTGCTCCTGTTTTAACTCGTGTCGCGACAGTCGAGGTAACAATCCTCTTGACTCTCGGCCATTGTGAATGGCTGGCGCAATCGCATCGCCGCTGGGTCTAAACCATTTCTGATCCGCGGTGATTGCCGTCTACCGCACGGTTGAGTGAGGCACGTCGGTTCGTCGTCGGGACAGCCGAAGGCTCTGGATGTTGCGTCCATCATCCCAAAGAGGTTCACCACCTTTCGCCGTGGCCACCTGGCTCAACGTAATCCTCGCAAGGGGGACAGAGCTCCGTGACCAGCCTTCAAGGTCTTTCTTCGGGCTTTTTAACGAAACGGATGCATTTTGAGTTGTCTAGCGTTAAGCAGGCCTTCATCTCTTCCCCCAAGCTCGTGGTAGTAAGTTAGTGCCGATGGCATATGCCGTCCCCGCCCCATGACGATCTCGCTCTGCGTCGTAGGATCAGAGTAGGCGCTGCGAGTCTCCCCTCGCCTTTTGCGAGTTTGCCCTGCTGACAATGCGCACGCAAGGTTTCCCGCTCCGCTCCGAGTAGTCAGCCTTAACATCCACCTCTGGACTACTCCTACATTGTGTTGCGGGCACCTCAGGTGGCAAGGTGCTTTTGTGTGGGGGGGACGGGGTACATGTCCGGAGCAGGTCCACACGGGGGGCGGATTCAGGAACCGAATGGGGCTCGCGCTTAAGATGGAATTCGATTTTCCCTCCGATGACCTCGAGCTTCCTGTGTTTCGAGAACTTCCGGAAGACGCAGAACGAGGCATCAAAATTGAGGTGATGCCGCTGGGATTATCGGAAGAGGCGAGGCGGTCTGGATCAGACAGCTGCAAGGGAAGAGCTATGGGCTTTGACGTTGCTGTACTCCGTGGTAAAGACGATTGACGAAACCCGACAATGCGGTTCACTCCACGTCATGGCTGATGCATCCCGAGAAAGAAGAGCTCGCGAAGTTGAACCATCAGCCAGATTGGACGTTCGCAAACAAAGGACGGGTAGCGCGAAGGATCCAGCACAACGCCAAAGGAGAGCCATGGTAGCCCGGATGACCAGCGCCCCACGCTAAAGCGGGCTCACTGATCGTCGGCGGTGGAGTCCGCGACAGCTCCCCGTATTCACAGCGAAGTTGCCAAATGCTTGTGTCATGTTCAGAGGAATTTGCGATCAGACTGAATCATGGCCAAGCGAGAGTAAGGCTTTGCCTCTGCGGACAGATGAACCCAGCAATCCGTTAAGGTCCTGTCTGTTCTTGCTGGTGCTCCACAATGGCGCGAGGCTACTCGATCCGCGGGAAGGCTGATCCTGAAACCCTGGATCATCCCAATGCACCCTTCTTTTGGGCATGATCCATTTTCAGCGCCACGAAGGCTTGGGCCCGGCCCCTTGTCCTCGTGCTCAGCCCAATCTCGGCACTACCTGTCCCGCAGTCTTGCCTCCAACTACGTCAATGACCGCATCCTCAGAGCAGGTCGGCTGCCGCGGCCGACCTGCCGCCAAGCCTGCCCGCGACAGCCGATCCACCCCAACACGAACGGCCAAGTTCCGTAAATTCTTCGGCGCCTGGCTGCCCTTAGCCATCGGTGCGAGGTGGTACCTCTTCAGCGACTGCCGGGCAGGGAGCCACTTGCAAACATTAACTTGAACACAGCCTCCCTAGTAGTCAACACCCGCCCGCGGTGACGAGATTGGCGGGGCAGCGACCCGGATCTCCGCCGTTGTCCGTCGTCTCTCAAAGGCCGTTCCAGATTGCCAAAACTGTGAACTTCAGACAGAAAGTGGAATATGGCAAACCACTAAATGGCCGCCATGTCGCTGCGTCGTACCTACCAGTGAGCAACGTCCGATGCGACCTCAACTGGGTTCCAGTACGTTGACTGTCAACCGACACACGCTATGAAGAAAGGCGTTGGCCTGCGTGCTCGTAGAACGGCGTATCATCGACCCGAAGCACACCCGATACGCCATGCCCAAAATTCGACCGAGTGCCGAGCCGTGGCTTAAAGGTTCACGCGCGCATTGCGGGAGGCCCATTTGTAGATTTAAGAAACCCCGGTCAACCGCCGTTGAACTATGCCGTATTGCGTTTAGGCCCATTGTGGGTATTTTAGCCGCTTCATGTTTGCGAGCTGCGAGCTCCATAGAAGGAATACCTCACGTTGCCTTCGTGGAAGAATCCCTGCCTGGCAAGAAAACCGGGATGAAAAGGGACTGACTCGAGCATTAGCTTCGTCCCCAAGAATGCTGCGCCGCCATTTACAACTATACTCGTAGAAGAGTACGAGTACATGTAGGAAGTGGCGCGCCAGCAGCAAAAGGCATAGAGCAATCTGTGTGCTGTTGTTGGTCGTGTTGTCAAGCTTCGGGTTGATCTACTCCGTAACTGGGTACAATTCGCGTGCCCGCTTGGCTGGTCACAGCCATACGAGTCCGAGCATCCTTGCCTGTCAACCCTTGTGGAACCCAAATAGAAGGATATCCATGGCTGTCAAAAACGTGGACTAGCCCAGCAAGGAAGCTGCCACCCTGCCTCCGGTACTTTGCCCTATAGCTGAAGCTCAGCCGCTGCGGCATGAATCCCTTGTGGCCAGCTCGCTATCGCTCCATCTTCCCCCTTCTTTATGTAATAACCATCCATACCTCACTCGGGGAAGATCGGCGGGGGATCTAGCGCGTCGCACTCCGATGACGGCGGGAGCTCTAGCGTTAGCCCTTCAAGGCTCAGTGTCAATCCAGGCACATAATGGTGTAACCGATGGCGCGGGACTTTCCACACACTCTGTGGAGAACATGAGTGAGAAGACATCGGCATGGACGTCCCAATTCTCCAACTACAAGATTACTGAAGAGTTTTCAGATGTGCACCCTTTCTCTCTACGTACATGTAATATTGAAGTCGTCCAATGCAATTGCTTCTGATCCGGGGCTACGACCCTACGCTTGCGGCGTCAGACCAACCACCGGGTGCACGAGGCTCGGTACTCGTACAAGCTAAATGCACTTTTCCAGACTAAAGCACATTGACGTAATAGGCGCAATAGGGTACTGTTTCTCTCGGACCGACAAGTCATCCATGGATGCAAATGTCAATTCTCCTGCAGTGTGCGTGGCAGTGTACTTGATCGACGATTTGACGGCTTAAAGTAGCATCGTTGCCAAGCGCTATGGCTTCTAGTCTAGTTGCCGGATCCCGGATTCGACCCCGGCCAAGTAGAGTACCACGCCCAGGGTAGGCTACGGGTAGACAATACGTGTACACGGAGTGCATCAAAGAGCTCAGGCTGTCATCCTAGGAGCACTAAGTCAGGTCACCGGTGTGTTACAGTCGCTTGCATGCGCTCCATGCCTCGTGGCCCTGGTGATCTGTACGAGTAATGGGACATGTACAATGCAAGCTTTTCCAGTTTGATGAAACCGTGGTGAGTCCTGGAGCTTGACCTCCGTCTTCATCCTCACCTATGGTCCTCAATACTCGATAGAAAGTTTTAAGTTTGTTGATTACAGTGGTTCCCAACTCGGGGGCAATCATGTACATGGAGTGGGTGGGAAATGGTTGCCGGCAAATGGGCAAATTGCAGGCAGCTGTTCAACGATAGCTTTGAGGATTCATCCTTGTCAGTAGCCCGGACGAGTAGGCATAAGATATTGAAATCACCATGCGAAGTGAAACGTGAACCGGTAAAGAGCACAACGTGTAGGCAACACGTTGTCGGAGGGTGCAGGAGCGTGATGCCTACCGCAGATCTGGCTCGTGGTAGCCTCAAATTGACCGAAAGAATGCATAGCCAGATTAGGTCGATGGATCAATCCATGGCGTGTGTCATCGGAGCCAAGAATCTGTCCGCGCACGTGCTGCCCCCCTGGTTATTTTCATCCACCCGCGGACGGAATTCGTCCCGAGTGCTGGTGGAACGATCGTACGTCCACCGATTGATCTTCTCCCTTTTGAGGAGCGTGTGGTTGTCGATCATGCCTTGACCGGATCTCGCGGCATTCTGATGCATTGGCTTGCAGACTTGGGGTATCTGGAGCAGTATACTAAATAGGGGCAAAGGGGCGAATTGTCATCGCACGCGGATTGTCCAATGGGACACACCTGGAATTGGCGTGCCAGCTCAGAGGGAAGAAGCAGGTAAGTCATAGGATTTGGAAATTCAACGCAAGCATGCGAATGGTAAACTTCGCTGATGGCTGACATGATCCACCAACCAATTTGCCTTCACTTATTACATGCAGCCTTTGCGGTCAGGTCGTTTTACGACGGGACCCAGATTGACGGCAGCCACTCTCTTCTGCAGCTTTTCACATACCTTCAATGCTCAAGCGATGTCATCTTTTGTCAATCGAAACCGACGCGGCAGGAGCGGCCTAGTCTTTCCTGTCAGAGTGAGGCGGTAGCCGAAGCGGCTCTGTCAGTCCCAGTGCCGGGCTGACCAGGACCCAATGAATCCACCACTGCGGTGTTTGTGCCTGTCAGGACGTTCGAACCAATTTACGTTTGAAGGATCACGCCAATTGTAGAACCTCGCGAAGGGTGGGCCGGCTAGCGCGCAAGGTTTAAAAGCCTGCATACACGCAAGGCTCAAAGTTGACTGGCGCGGTAAATCGCTCGGCACGTGTCGCGGACACTGACGATCCCGGGGCTCAATCCGGATTTGCCTGGGTGGCCGGTAATCAAGGTTACCGCATTCTGGGCCCCAAGATCCAATCATTCTCACCAGGCCAGGTGCCAATCAGCAACCTTTTAATCCCATGTGGAATTGTCAGTTCGGAGTCTCTGACCATCGCTTGCGGCCATCATTCGCGCTTTGGTGAAAGCTTCTCTGCTCCTGCTTTAGTCCGCTCGGTTGTCCATGGACAATACATGTACACAACGGTGACTAGAAATCTCTGCAGCCATGCCACACAGCTGAGGATATAATGGTTGTTTACGATGCTCACATGCCGACTCAGCCCCTTCACAATAATGGCTCCATAGCCGAATAATTTTTAAAACGATGCAGTCCCACGTGCGTCCCGAGATACCCTAGTGATCTCGTCCTGGCGCAGATAAGCGCCGACGTTATCTCACCACTGCAACACCACGTCGCGGCATGTGCATGCAGCCACAGTAGTAGCAAGGACTGATCAAAGTTCTACGTTTGCTCTCCATATCCATCATCATCACAGAGTAGAACAATATTCGCCGCGAATTTGCCACCACGAGGCTGCATAATCGACAGCCGCATCTTCCTCGGTGTGCTCTCGTTGTTACCAACAATTTTCTTTTGCTTGTCACAGAAGCAGCAATCCTAGCCAGAAGTGACGAGGAGAGCCAGGAGCAGCAAATCCTTGCTGTCTTCTGATTATCTTGTTCGCGCTTCATGAGCAATGACCGACGCGCTCAGGCCGAGCTGTATCGCATCAGACTTGGATGCATCCATGTTCATTGCTGGGTGTGCATGTTGCTTCAGCTACACCCTGTTTTTTGTGCCAACGAAGTTCTCGACTACCATGACATCTTCTTTTAATGTCACCTAAGTTGGGGGCAAGCTCAGAATGCCGTGAACTAAAATTCAAACACTCTGCCCAACACATCGGGGGCGGGGCGTCTTCTTGGGAGTCTTCGTGTTCGCTTCGAATTCACAACGATTGTTGCATGAATCGAGCTTGAAATTTTGCTCGCAGCTTCAACGCCTCCCCAATTCTGGCTCCACATCGCCCGCGGGCTTCTCCATAGTATCTACACGATGCTAACAAATGTCCTTAGCAGTCAATTCTACCAGGAGTCAGGTCCAAATAGTGTGCTTCCGGCCTTGCATTGAAGGAAGTATGGCTGCCACAAGAGGGTCCCTCTTAGATGGTAAAATGAAATAACCACGAGCTCTGAGGCGTCTGTGTATCCTGTTTCTTTGAATGGGTAGTGATAACGTTTAACTTCCGCAAGTCCTCGACATCGACGAAGTTGAGCAAGTACCTCTCACCAGCGATGCAGAACAGATGCATTTGTCAAAATTTCGTCTCGCGAACATATACTAAAGACACTCACGTAGTTGCGAAGACATAGAACATGGCGAGCGCATTGCACCAAATAGGGCGGCGACGTTCGCTTTCTACTTCAGCGTTTCATCTCTCCAGGAAGAATTCGAAACAGCTCTTTCTCAATCATCTACAATTACTTGCTGTCGAATTTCAGGCACCTCGCCAGACTCGCCGAATGCGGGGGGGAGCTACCACCTGTCGTTCTCATGTTGCTCGTCTGACACTAATAGCGGGTCCCGCCACACATCCAACTCTCCACACCAGACATCCGATCTCAGTACCGCCAACACATCGCATCACGACACCCATTTGGGACCTCAGGTTTCGAAGGAATCCCACCCCAGCAGGCACTGGTCAAGGTGGCGCTAAGTCGGACAACCGCCCGGACGGTACTCTCGCGCCACCGTCGTCATTGTTCGTTGTAAGTTGCCCGACTTGCTTAGCCAGCGATTGCCGAGCGTCTTGAAGTCCTGTCAATCTGTATCAAAGCCTGGTTCGGAAACCTATCCTGCACATGCCGTAGCCCCAGTATGATGCCCTCTACAAAGAATTGCCGCCTCCAGTGAACTCTTCCTCATGCATATTGCGTCATCATGTCACACCCCGGCGGCACTCAAGCTTCCTCGTTGACCGTGATCGCCGTCTCAGAAGCGAGGTCCAATCTAGGCCCACCTTGTTGCCTACAGAACGCATGATCAAGCATTCCGGTTACACGTGCCAAGGACAAGGTGATATGGGTTCCTCCGCTCCAGGAAACTGCCCTCCGGTGTCAGCTAGTTGTCCATCTTGAGTCCATCTACTCGTAAACAAGAGTGCCAAATCCGCTCATTATCTGGCTGGTCATTACAAGTGTGGAGGCGCACGTTAGTCCCTCTGCTTCGCGTTCTCTGCAAATCGCAGGAAACCTGCAATCATTCGATGCGCAACACACATCTATTCCATGTAGCCCCTGTAGATAGGTGCGAGGAAATCAAGCAATGCTGCGTGAACAGCCGCCACTGCGTCTCTCAAGATTTCTCGGGGCGAAGAGGCCTGTCACACTTATCGGCGAACACGAATGATTTTCGCGTCCGAGCTGAGTACGTATACTACTCTCCGTCCTTAAAATCTTCAGAGCATGAAGCTCTGGCCACCAGGAATTATTTGCTGGCGCGGGAAAGCAAAAGAAGATCGCCGGTCGCTACGGGCTTCAGCTCGACGGTCAGCAGCGGTGACACTTGGACAGGGCCCTTTCCCAACGGCCACAGTCCACGCGAACAGCCGAATGCAACAAGAAGAAGAAGAAGCGATCCCCCATTGCCATGCAAGAGGTACTGAGATCAGTACCTTTATGTCTCCCGTACGAGGAGTGGCTTGGGTGATACGACGATAAGCCCAATTACCCAAATAGGAAATTCGGACCCGCCGGGACACGGCCGCCATTGGTGGCTATGGAGCTATCTCGGAGGGCTCTCCCAAGTTCCAAATCGCATCGCAGGACGAGCAGAGTGAAGGCAGGGGATTGATTTGTCCCCACCCAGCGTACAAAACTAATGAAGATCATCTAGCAGGCTGGTTCCCCGGCTTTGGCATGTCCTACTCGCACCCGGGCGAAAGCTCGCCTCTGTGGTACAAGTACTCGTACGGAGTAGAGCGTCCGTGGTTCTGGTTACGGGGACAGGGGCTAGTGCGGAACCCACCTGGGAACTAGAACCCACCTGGGACTTGTGGTTGGCGCCGGTCAGATGATGTCAATAGCTCGTTAGCCACAAGTCGACAGCCCGGGATGACTGAGACGGGGGGCCTCGCCGGAGACTTGTTGATCTTGTGATTGGACGGGAACAAGGGAGCACTAGGACGTGGGCAACTCGTGGCAATTCGACCATCATGCCACTTAAAACCTTGCGGCCGCCCCAGCAATGCAGATCCCACCCCCTGTACAGAGTAGTGACAGGGCAAGACAATCCCTCATTTGAACTGGAAGCATGCTAAATTTACGGCCACCTCTAATGCAGTCATTCTCTGGGTCGCAGGGGAAGCCTCCCAAGGAATTCGTAGTCGGCTTAACCCATGGTACCGAACGCACCGGAAGATCGTGGATTGCAATTTTAGATGTTTCTTCCTTTACAATTTTTTGGTTGATCTATGACCAGGAAAGATCCGCCGGTGGAGTAATTACGGATGGCGGAAAGCGCAAAGTCGGGGAAGTTCAGATCGAGAGGGCTCAATTGACGGTTGGGAGTGCATGAAGATCAGCGTCACGCCTGCCCAATGACCCTTTACTGGCGCCACCTTGAAATGCTATTCTCCTGCTCACGTAGATGTAACGATGGCCACGGAAGCCGGAGGAGGGACCACAACACGTGTGTGTGGCCACGAAGGAATCCCACGTGCATCCGCATTCTAGGATCCATTTCTGAGAACCGGTAAGCCGAGGGGGCTCGACGATTCTCGACGGGCAAAAGGTCGGCAGCCCGTAGTCTCATAGCATCAGATGTGCGTATTTTTGCCCTAGACTTGGGTGTTGACAACTGCAGACTGAGGATGAGCTACGGTTTCTAGGGAGGCCTTTGTGCATTGTGCATGGCACCTTCTTCATCATGCCGTCAGCAAGTCTAGTCCTGGATTCCAGCCAACCATTGTACGCCCGCACAAGCGTTCTGTAAGCGTCCCAGTGAGCACGAAGTGCTGCGTCGCATTGTGGGATCAGGGAAATTGCCCCGCCCATTCTCCTCACGAGCTGGCCGCAAGCTCAAGCCATGTCCTTAACCATGAGCTTGCTAGTCGCCACGGGCTTCCAATCTAGTTGTCCATTTGCGACTTCCAATCCTTTGGACCTAACACGTAGGCTTGCCTTAGTGCTTCTCCATGCATGAGTATGCGGCAAACACATGGAGACAGGGGCGTGATTCCTCCTTTCCACAAGCCCGTCGAGTCATTGCTCAACCACCCCGCCACAATACCATCGGCTATGCGGCTGCGGAGCTAGACGCACTGATCATATTGTGGTCCCTACGTCATTAACTGGTCTCTTTAAGTCTTCGTATGCAGTAATTCACTTGCTCCCGTCGTTCTTGGCCGGTTCTCTGAGCTAGCAGAGTCCTAGCCAGCCCAGGCCCCGGCATGCACTGCCGGCGCCTGCCAAATCATAAGCACAGCCTACGAGCCATTAAACAACACACACTCCGGTGTGGAGATAGTTAATTGAGCTTCTAGCCTCACTGCAACTACCCGGGACTTGGCAATCATGTAGAAGTACAAGCTGGGACCTGGCGACGATTCGTGTTTCCATGTGTCAGAAGATACGTCTCTGGTCCACTGCCTAATCTCAAATTATACGCGAGTATTATAGGTATGGAAAGCACATATTTCCATCCAAAACAAATTAGAATTCAATAATTCAGGCACTTTGGTATTGGGCTAGGACAAGTGCAAGCTCACTTTAGAACGAAGAGCGGCGCGCGTGTTGAGGTTGGGAGACAAGCTGCACCTGGGAAGTTCCTTCTGCTGGTTCTCCAGCTGGCGCAACCTCATCGTACCGATGGTGCAGAATCGTTTTTAGATCTCGGAACTCCTTTCTTTGTTCGATCAAAGCACACCAGCATTCGCGACATTCGGCATACGTACGCGTTCCCTAAATGTCAACCGGCAAACTTCAGCCCAGCAGAAGACCAGAACAGATCTAAGAGCTAGTCTTAGTTCTTGATGTTTTTCCGTACCCCCATTTCTATGTCTTAAAAATTGTCCTTTTGATGGCACACGATGCGGCTTACTTTTTTTGGTTTCCAGCGTGATTCTCTAATCCTCGGTGAGTTACACAGTGTATGAGTCCCCATGCCTTTGTCTGTATAATTCAGGGTTTTAAAAAACTTTCCAGAAGGATCAAGCATTGCTAGCCAGCTATGGTCTCAAAACATCGGGGTTTTTCCAAGAGCCAACCAAGTCCGGAAGGTCGTGTTCGGGTGTTGAGAAGGTTTTAATGAAACAGTCAGACACGGCCTTCCAGCGTTCTGGGTCACAGTCGGCATGCTCGAAGCTTCGAACTATCTCAAACCGAGAGTCGGCATCTTGCATGCATTTTGGCGCTGTTCAAAGATGTTCCTTTACAGCATTCTTCTATCTTGCTGTTGTACCGTACGAACCATCCTCAATCAGACCGCAATCAATCTTCTGTATTTCATCCGAACACGATCCGACGTGGCCCTGGATATACTGCTCTAAGAAGCATCTACACAGCGTAGGTATCCGAAGCCCTGCTGCTCGATGCAGCTTTTGAAACATGCCGCGTTTGATTGTGGTGGCGACCAATACCTGCGGCAGCTTGAGCTTGATCCGCAACGTTGTTCAGCACCAAGAGTCGTGCTCTTTTTAGCCAGAAGGTAGATATTTGCGTCTAACAAGTATTCGATCATCGGTTTAATATAATATCCCAAGCCTTTTCGTGAATTCCCGACACAGTGTTTCCAATCTCATCATCGCATATTAATCTATTGACATTTTGTTTTATTAGACCAACTTTTGCAAACTCTTGAGAAGTGTAGCTTTTTAAGAAGACTGGACTTGAATCCAGGATGGAATTTTCATTAAAAACAAGAATCCATCTGTCAGTGCATCAAAGGCATTGCCACACAATTTCTCATTGAAGTTTATTGGTCTATCCTCAGTCACTTGTTCGAGAGTGGTAACTCAAAAGTCTTTCGCGCCCTTGGTGGCTTGGAATGACGTTCCTACTTCCTATGCAGCACCTTGAAACATCTACTAGCACTATCTCTGGTATTGTAGGAGCTTTTTTGCTCACGAAATGATAAATTTCCACAGTTCTACAAGCTATGCATTCATGCATGTAATACGTTCTATGATGTCAGAATTTGGCTGCAGGAGCAAACTCTGCGAAGGAGGGAATGACCATGTCAAAAGACATTGCTGCAATCTAATAAATGCAACTTGCAAACGCCGTAATAGAAATCAGAAAAGCCGCAGTCGGCTTAATGGGGCAAAAGACGCACAGTCCAAGAAAATACCTTGGCTTGAACGAGAAATGACAAAAGCGAGACTCTTCCTGTCTTTCCACCAGCGTCATTGAATGAAGATTCGAACCCTGTTAACACCACTTTCCCTCGACATGATCTTCGAAGGCATAGCTCTTTTTTGAGGATATAACACTGTGTTCGGTTACGGGATACATACAACTCGATCGAAAATTCTCCATGACGTCCCCATCAGAGATTCACGATTCGTAAGACGACAATGCTTAGAGAACGTCACTTGCGAAAAGTGTCTCTTATGATCTTAGCTCTTAAATGCCTTGTAGTCAGTCTCAGAGTTCATGGAGAGCCGGCACTTGCATGACTCCGTGGCGGTGTGTCTATTCAATGTGCTGGGAATCGAGCTCAGTTAAGCTAAGGGAACTACGGAGCGCTCTTGATGATAAAATGAGATTAATCCTCGCTCGCCAAGCAGACCTGTTGCATTAAACGAAACCCGGCGAAAGCTTAAGATCAGGCAGAATCGGCAATTTGGCGTTTACCCACTCATGTACCAAGGTACTGGCACTTGCCTAATTGGGCATCGGCTCGGGCGATCTTGCCCCGGGTGGCATTGACGTTAGTCGGGCGCCGTCTGAATCCTTCAGGACGCCTCTTGTCCCGCCTTGCCGCAAGGACCCGCAAGGCTTCGCCCAACTCGTACTCGCTCGTGATGGCCAGTGACACGCTACCGGTAGTCGCTATACTGTCAACACACGCACACGGCTGAGTATTGTGGCAGGAGTTGAGGTTTCGCCTTCGCGCCAGTGTTTGTCGCAACAATGATAGTGCCAGGCCTTTTTGCCGATTCCGCATTTCTGGTCGTCTTGTACTTTGCGCAGAAGACACTGAAGCATGTTGTGCGTCTTGAACTACAGTCGTCGAAGCCTAAGCCAGGGCTCGATGCTTCCAGCGGCTATCGCTCAATTGGCACGCACCGTGGTGCTGGATCTCGTCCAAAAGCACGGCTTTGGGATCTTACAGTAGCTTGCGATCTACGTCAGTGGCTGGGAGCCCGTTGAAGTCGTCAACCCTTCAGCGCAGCGTGACTTCTATCGGGATGCCTAAGGTGGTCGAACCGCAGATCCATGTCGCCGATGCCGCCACGCCGCCCGGTCGGGCGTCATTGTTTTGCGCAAGGCACGTAACTCCAACGTTGTACTCCACTCGAGTGCTGCAGGGCAACCGCAACGGCCCAGAGACGTCTGGGGCGGTGGCGTCTAGTTCTTAAGGCACCCCGGGGATGTTGCCTTGTCACTTGAGGGAGTCGGTGAGAAGCCTCTGCTGCGCGTTTAATCGCAAGCTAGCTCTGCTCTTCCATCAGGCAGGTCTTCGCCGTGCAGGGCGCGTTTTTTATGAACCAAATGCCGTGTCTTCATTGCAGACAGCGTCCCATTCGTTCCTTGTCAGGATGGATGCTCCACGAAGCGAGGCCGATCTTGAGGCACTGCCGTCAGATTCTGGCCCACCCTCTGCCACGCGGCGGCACATGGCGCCAAAAGAGCAAAAGAGGAAAGACTACGTACATCTACACCAAGTAGCCGCCTTGGCTTCTTGAATATTAATAAGACCCGTCCACACAGCTTACTACTATCCATGGAGCCAAAGGTCGACTCTGACTACATTCACGCAACAGCAGAACGCGCACCAGCCGTTTCCTTCCTTTCAGGCCTGACGGGCAACTCGAAGGGCGCAGCCAAGCTTTCTGCGAGCGGTCACCAGTCCTCCCTGACGCGTTTCTGCAGCGAAACTGTTCGCCATATTTCCCCCTTCGGCCGAGTCATTATCGACGTGGTCCTTCTTGCGATCGCCGCCGCCGCCGTCATATCCATCCCTGTGGCGTCGCGAGGCGCCTGATTGAGGCTCTCCTGCAGCGAACCGACTGCCTCGCTCGGCAACAACATTGGAGCTAGAAGCGTTGGGTCAAGCTCTGGAGATCCCTTCCCCACTCTGCAGCTCTTGTTGCTGCCCTGAGCGGTGTCGTGAGAACCAGAATGCGCCTAGGTTAACCTGGATATCGTGCAATTCCAAATTGATCCAAACTGGCTCCTCGCTGCCGGCCACATATCGCATTGGCCGGAGCCCTGCTTTGGCATCGTCCAGGTTATTTCATCCACGCAAAATTTCAGGCCACGTCCCATCGGAACACACTGAACCATCGCGCAACATCGAGCAAATTGCACCGTCTTTTATGATAGACACGTCGCTCTGCGCCGTGGTGATTAGCCACAATGTCTCTCTATCGCCAGACAAATACGCTTACCAACAAGACTCTTAAAATCATTCTCACGCGGCATCTGGTCACAACCGTTTACAGCGCCCTCATCCTTCCTGTCATCGCATCCGTCTACCTTGGCCTGGGTCAGAACTTTAATCAGCCGAACTCCAAGTTCGGCATCGGGGACTCGTACAACATCCGCTCCCTTGGCGATGCACTTTCCCAGGCTGCCGGCGGGCGTAACACCGTGGCCTTTGTCAACAACGGTCATGCCGGCGGGGAAATCGACCGTGTTATCGATTCCCTCTCCAAAATTGTATCTGACGCGGGCAAGAACGCGACCAAGCTGACCAACTCAGACGAGCTTGGTTACGTCTGCCGCAGCTCTATCCGGGGAACGTCGACCTGCTTCGGCGCCGTTGTCTTCCATTCGTCTCCTAACGAAGGTGATGGCAAGCTCTGGAACTACACCCTGCGCGCCGACGGTGGCTTGGGCCAACAATTCACGGTCACTCAGAACAGCAATGATGCCCAGATCTACGCGTTGCCCCTCCAGCGAGCCGTCGACGCCGCTATCGCCGGCTCGTCGTTCCCCGACACGACAAAACAATATGCCTTTACCGCCGAAACAGAGGAAGAGCGCCAAGCAACCGTGCGGCGCGAGTACCAGTCTTCGTTCATAGACTACCTCAGCGTTGCCTTTCTCATTGCCCTCATCGGTGTCTGCTACCATATGCCAGGTCTGATCGCCACGGAACGCGAGAGCGGCATGTCCCAGCTCATCGATGCCATGTTGCCAGTCACGCAGGGCTGGCATCGCCAGTTTGTACGGCTCATTTCTCATCACAACGCCTTCACCGTGACGTATATGCCCGGTTGGATAATCGCTTCCGTCGTCTGCCGGATCATGATCTGGAAGAACACGAGCTACGGCATCCTGATTATCTTTTTCATTCTTAGTGGCACTGCTATTACCTCAATGTCGCTGCTCAGTGCCTCTTTCTTCAAGAAGGCACAGCTCTCTGGAGTTGTTACCGCAGTTGTATGGATAGTCTTCGGAATTGTCGCTCAGGCTTTGACCAACCCTGGTACTCCGGCTGTCGCCATTCTCGGCTTGCTCTTCACGCCTTGCACTTTTGTCTTCTTTGTCACTTACATCGCTCGGTATGAACAACAGAGTAGCGGCCCCAGCCTCACCCGTGCTCCTTCCAACAGCCCGTGGAACCTGCCTGGCATTGTCCTCTGGGTGTTCCTCGTTGTCCAAATCTTGGTCTACCCCATTATCGCCGCGTACTTGGAGCGAACTTTCCATGGCGTAACGACTGGGGTGCGGAATTCGCGTTCGGGCGAGGTCGCAGGCTCCGGTGCAGACGAGGTTGTGCGCGTTGAAAATATGACCAAAATATTCCGCCCAAGTCTTCTCCGGCGATTGTTTCGTTTTGTCTCTCCCCCGCGACCCAAGGTTGTCGCTGTTGACAACTTAACTCTGAGCGCAAAAAGGGGGCAGATATTGGCCCTTCTCGGTGCCAATGGCAGCGGCAAGAGTACGACGTTGGATATCATAGCCGGGATCAGCAATCTCACGAAAGGCAATGTGTCCATTGACGCAAGCGGTGGATTGGGCATCGCCCCCCAAAAGAATGTCCTGTGGGACGAATTGACTGTCGAAGAACACATCAAAATCTTCAACCAACTCAAGTCTCCCACTAAGCATGCGCCCGCCGGAGAGGTCAAGGACTTGATACACGCAATTGGCCTGAGCGAGAAGACCAAATCGCAAGCAAAGACACTCTCTGGAGGTCAAAAGAGAAAACTCCAGCTCGGTATGATGTTGACGGGCGGGAGTGCTGTCTGCTGTGTCGATGAGGTTTCATCTGGCATTGATCCACTCTCTCGTCGAAAGATTTGGGATATTCTGCTCTCCGAACGCGGTAGCCGCACCATTATCATGACTACCCACTTTCTTGATGAGGCAGATCTCCTTGCTGATAACATCGCCATTCTTTCCAAGGGGTCTCTGCGCGCTGAAGGCTCTTCAGCTCAGCTCAAGGACTCCTTCGGGGCGGGGTACCGCATTCATGTACTCAATGCTCGGCACACGAGGCGCGTACCGCAAGTCAACGGCGTTGAGTGCAAGGTTAAATCCAACACCATCACCTACGTTGCGCCGTCGTCTGGCCTTGCCGCAGATGTCATCCGCGCATTGGACGCCGAGTGTATTCCATACAAGTTTTCTGGTCCCACCATCGAGGACGTGTTTCTGAACCTGGCGGAAGAAGTCACTGACGAGACCGGCCATAAGATGTCGCAAAACGGTTCTATTCCTTCTCTCAGGAATGACCACTCCAACGATTCCAAGGAGGCCGCTCTCAAGAGCACTGGCAACGGACCCCAAGGCTTGCTGTCTGGCCGTAGGGTTGGGTGGAGCAAGCAAGTTATTGTGTTTCTTCGCAAGCGCTTCGTCGTATTCAAGACAAATTGGATTCCTTACGTGGCCGCCTTTTTGATCCCCATCATAGCTGCTGCAATTACCCAGAGATTGGTCATGAATGAGAGTGCGGTCGGATGCTCTCCGACCGACCAGAGCAGCCAGGCATCCAACAGTGATTACACTGACTTGCTCAAAAAGGCTCTTCTGGTCGGCGGCCCTTCTTCCAAGTTTTCCGGCCCTGCCACTAGCGACTTATTCAAGCCCATTGTCCCCGGTCAATCAGGAGGCGGTCGGAGCGGGAATGGCGAGACGTCTTTGGGTAACGTGACCCTCAAGCTAGTCGACTCGCTTGACAGCTTCAACTCTTTCATTCAAGACAACCGCAAGATGGTCACTCCGGGCGGATGGTGGCTCGAGGACTCTGGCTCTATTCCCACTCTTTCATACCGTGCGGACAACTTTTCTATGTATACGGCAGTTATGGTGCAAAGCTTTCTCGACACGATGCTGGCCAACAAGAGCATTGCCACAACATACGCTCACTTCGACTATCCCGTCGCTCCCTTTACCGCCAAAGCTCTGCAGCTGGTCATTTATTTTGCTTTGGCCTGCTCCATTTACCCCGGACTCTTCGGTCTGTACCCCAACCTGGAACGACGCATGAATGTTCGCGGCCTCCAGTACTCCAGCGGTGCGCGCACACTACCTGTCTGGATTGCCCATCTACTCTTTGACTTTTCCATCATACTTGTTTCTATGGCTATCGTCACAATCATCTTTGCCACAACTTCGAGTGTTTGGTACCACCAGGCATACCTCTTCCCTGTCTTCATGCTATACGGGCTGGTGTCCATTCTAGTTGCATACTTTTTCTCTCTCTTCTGCGGCAGCTCTCTCGCTACATACGCTGCTACATCAGTCCTCCAAGGTCTAGGGTTCGCAGTATATATGATTGCCTTCTTGTACATTCTCACATACTCGCCTGCGGCCGACACCGAACGCAACACCCTCATCGGTCATTGGGTAATCTCTGCCATCTTTCCCACCGGATCCCTCATCAGAGCCTTTTTCGTTGCACTCAACACGTACTCAACCTCTTGCGACGGCGACAGGTTACGTGACAACCCGGGAGCTATCACCGCCTACGGCGGTCCCATACTCTACCTTGCTCTTCAGGCCATTCTTCTCTTTACCTTGGTTGTATGGTTCGAAAGCGGAAGCGGCAAGTACGCGACTGAGAAGGCCGAAAAGTCCAAGGAGGTCGATGACCCAGAGATTGCGAGTGAACTTGTTCGCGTCGACGGTCCCGAGAGGAAGAAGGATGGCCTTCGCGTCGCGCATCTGACTAAGGCATTTGGGAAGAATATTGCCGTGGATAATGTCACGTTTGGGGTTGAGCATGGTGAGGTCTTTGCCCTTCTCGGTCCCAACGGAGCTGGTAAATCAACTACGATCTCGTTGATCCGCGGTGATGTTGCTCCCAGCAAGAATGGGGGCGACGTTTTCATTGAGGAAGCTTCGGTGACAAAGAGTCGCGCTCTGGCACGCCAGAATCTCGGTGTTTGTCCTCAATTCGATGCTATCGACTCCATGACTGTCGTTGAGCACCTTGAACATTTTGCCCGCATCAGAGGCATTACCGATGTGAAACACCAGGTTCAGTCTGTCGTTCGTGCAGTCGGCCTGGACGCTTATACGAATGTTATGGCTCACACTCTCTCTGGTGGTAACAAGCGCAAGCTGTCTTTGGCTATTGCGCTGACTGGAAATCCCTCTGTCATCCTGCTTGACGAGCCGTCTTCAGGGCTCGATGCGGCCGCCAAGCGAATCATGTGGCGAACACTCGAAACGATCATTCCAGGCCGATCTATTCTGCTCACTACTCATAGCATGGAGGAAGCAGATGCCTTGGCCAACCGTGCTGGCATCATGGCTCGGCGTATGCTTGCTCTCGGTTCTACCGATAAGTTGCGTCACCGCTTCGGTGACACCCTCCACGTTCATCTCGTGAGCGAAACGGCTCCTCACTCCACCGCCGATGAAATGGATCGAGTACGCTCGTGGGTACTCGACGCCTTCCCCGGTGCCGAGGTCGAACAAGAGACATTCCACGGCCAGATGCGCTTTTCTATTCCTTCTTCAGCTGTGGCGGAGCACAGAACAAGCTCTCCTCGTCAGGGAGGAAACTTAAGCGATTCTGAAAGCGCCATGGGCCAGCTCCTGATCATTCTTGAGGAGAATAAGGCGAATCTGGGCATCGCCCACCACAGTGTCAGTCCCACCACATTGAATGAGGTGTTTTTGACCATTGTGGGCCAGCATGACGTGGTGGAGGAGGGATATAAGCAGGAAGGTGCGAGTGAGAAGCCATGGTGGAAGAAGAACATATGGGAGTTCTAACTGCATAACAATCGTTATGTGCCATATTCCAGGAAGCTATTTGCTGCTATACCTCAGTTCGTACTATAAACTACGAGGCTTTATCAATAGGTAGAGATTCGGGCAAGTATTCCGGCGCGTCCTGTTGTACTAGTATCCCTTTTTATAATGAGCGAATATGGATTTCGATTTTCACGCACTGCACAACAATAAACGATTGTCCTTCATTTCAACTCCGGGCCTTCATGCTATAAATTGCTAAAAGATTAAGCGTATAGCAGCCAATCGCGGTCAAGAGAAAGTTGAGGCTCAATCGCAAGAAGTCTGTGAAAGGGTCTTGATTGCTCATTCTACTTTGTCGCTGGTCAGCTCGTGACTAACCTGGCCACCGCTTCTAAGTGTCATCGACGTCTCAGTAATTGCTTTGTCTGGACCCGACGGAGATCGGAGCAGCACCGAAACGTGCCCGTAGCCACGTACTGTCCCGACCAAGACACAGGTCAGTCAAGCGCGCACATGCGGCACTCATATCTCGCCCGCATGAGGCTGGCAGAGGATGTCTGATATCTGGGTCTTTTCCCAGGTGCTTGGAAGTGATTGTCTGGCGGCGCTTCGAAGCGATGAGTCTCTTTCACGACTTAATCGTTTACAGAGAGAGGCCTGGCTTTGGGTCAGTGGTATGTGGCATTGCTTCGAATCCCCAACCAAATCCCGTAGGCAGAGTGATTGAGCTATCTGACTGCGAGTGCGAATGTACCCTGTACGGTGTACGGAGTCCTCCGTACTAGTTAGTATGCCCAATGCGGCCTCTCGCAGAAAAAGAGCAGTAGATTTCATGCCGGTGACACCGTGGTCAGCCACCTGTGGCAAGGTTCATCTGTCGGGTTCGATAACCCAATCGGAGTCTTAGGCTCCATGCTATCACATCCAGCCAGCCACATGAGACATGCGGTTCGTCCACTAGGTTTCTCAAGTCGTCTAGTCCGCGCATGTGCGTATTACAATGTTCAACTCCAGACATCCCTGCAATTGTTTTGTCGAATTTGAGCTGCCAATTGCCGAAACTGGAAGCTCATTGCATCACAAGCAGCCATGTCACCGAAGCTCCCCATCCACCTACCCTCAGGGGTCGGCATTGGGATGGTCCGCGGACGCCTCGGGGTCCCGGCATGAACATGTCTCGGAGCCCTGCAACAATTCGGTCGGGGTAAACCCAGCACCCAGCACACCGGTTGTATGGTGCATACGATTATCAGCTGTACTCCACAGAACGCTGCACATGCGCGTACTTCCCACGAATCCGAAGCGGAGCAGCCGCGCAGACGTGTGCCCGTGGACAAGATCGTGTCAAACTGACTGGAATGGGGCCTCGATTTGAACTTACATGTAGGCAAGGCAGCAACCAGTCGCCTCTCAGAATCCTCCCTGAGCGATGAGGCACATGGCGGCAATGACTGAGGGGTGCTCAATGGCTTATCCAGCACGGAAGTACAAAGCATCGAAGGACCACAATTCTCCTTACATTTCTTTTCTCAATGCGTACAAGCGTATCCCGTAGCCTCAGACGGCTTCCAGACCTTCTCGCAGAGCAGAAGGATGGACTCGTGACGTACGACGTGACAATAGACAGACAGCAATGCCTTTGGCTATGTGCGAATTCAGCCAGCGGCGCTCCGTTTGCAATGTCCTTTTAACAAGCACGTCTCGACACAGGGTCATAATGGTGTATATTACACAATGGCACGGCTTCGCGCAAGCGTTACTCTGACTTCATGAAAAAAAGCACGCTTTTATCACTTACGCTTTCGTCACGCAATGCCCATGGTGGCGTACTTTCTGCTTGTCCTAGCCTTCAAAAATACCGCTATGGCAGTTGGAAGTGGGATCCTCGCTTTCATGCTGCAAACATTTGCAATGGCGTGGTGACGGTGGTGCAACGAAATCCATTGCCGATCATTTGGCAGGGAGCCTTTAATGGGAAGGGCATTGTAAAGACGAAACACGTGCAGCGGCCTAGATACGATATCGACGGAGAGCTCTATCTTCAGAACTAATTAGGAGATCTGCCCGCTCACCGTCTTTTTTGACACGGCCGATTCCGGTTGCCGGCTCAAAATAGGATTCTATTGCCCGGTTTGGCCCGCTCGACGATTTGATTTCAGCTCCGCTCCGGGCTGGAGTGGATCATACAGATGTGACATGTAGGGATTGTTCCGCCTCATTGTGCCAACGACGCATGCGCTGTTGCCAAACAAGGATGGCCCGGTCACCGTCACATGGACCCATGCAAGCTACAGCCACAGAAGAGTCTATGCAGGTTCGATGCTGTACACTCCCGTTTTGGGCATGTGAAGACGCGTGAGTGAAGCCACATGTCTTTGTGAACAAATCAACGAACGGTTGGACGCGTCAATGACGCAAAGACTACTCCGTAACTGCTCATCACGTTCAGCATGGCCGCGTTCGGCTCTCATGCGTGCGCAATATTCTCGTACCAGTGGAGGAAATGTCACGATGGTCATTCTCCTATTTAGTGCCAGGCAGTTGCAGCTTCCACGCCTTTGTCTTGGCCCACCGATGCCCGAGATATTTTTACGAATGTTAGGTCCGTCGGTACACTGCAAGCTGTGTTTCATGTCTGCGAGCGCGCCGTCCCGTGTCGACGATCGGGTGGCCGCCCTCGCATTGAAGATGCGGCAGGGCCTTTGACAGGCATTGCCGCATAAAGCGCTTTACGGTATCATTACCACCAGTGCCATATCACATTGTACAAGCGGAGCGGGGATCCGAAACTGTCTTGGATTAGCTGGGTCGGTCAGGCTCCCATGACAGAGAATGCTTCCTAGTTTCCCAGGAAAGTCTGGACATGGGAGCAAGGTAAAAGTGACATCTGTTATTTGTATCACCGTTTTCACCTTTGTATCTGCCACAAGCTGCCAGGGTGTCGAAAAAATGCTGGAATGATCTGCGCAAACATGCACGGATCTTCGCTCCACTAAAAAGCGTGCAGTGACAGTGACGATAGCTTATAGACCTCTACAGCATGGCTCGATGCACGAGCGCATTTCAGACTTCCCACATCGGATGTTGAATTGTGAGGTTTTCAATTGTCGTTACGAACTGCCACGTTGTTCTGCTTTGTAGACCCCCTAGGCCAACAGATTCTAAAATTTCGATACTGGATAATGCTGAACAGCTACTTTTTAAATTGTGTACCATTTCGGAAATAAGAGGATGTTGAGGAAAGTTGCTTTAGAATTGATAGGCTGTATTTGATGATATTTTTCTGGAAGTTTCCCGGAGACTTCCATGGCTGCGACCGACAATTTCGAACACAAGTGTTGGCGAAAGTTGATCAAATTTATGGGTTACCAAATCTGCCCCTCGCCAGTACTGCCTATAGTTACATGTCCATTACCGGCAAGAGACTCTTCAATTATAGGTGCATGCATGTGGAGTGCTTACCCGTCAGTTCCTCCCAAATAGACCCCCACAGGCATGCGCGAGCCTATGAATTACTTGTAACCATGAATATACTTGAGCTAATGCAAAAACAGTCTTTTGACTCAATAAACATGGCAGATGCCGCATATCAGCAGAGTTCGTTAGCGACTGTTGCAGGAGAGCGAGTCGTCGGTTGAGGATACCGAGAGGCGATCAAAACCCCTATCACCCTTTGAAATCAGCTTTTTTCCTTCAGCAGGCAGAGACATAACTGACACCATTCAGAACCCTCAAGCCCAGCGAATGAAAGGCATACAATAGGCAAAAGTCAAGACGGTGACATGGAGATTGGCGCATTACACTGCCATTGAGTTTCAGATAGGCGCGCATAGGATTATCTCTGGGAGTGCTAAATCTCGAATACATTGAAGACTCTTTGCAGCTCATGCTTGCTTCAACGCTTGATATTGTATTCTGGGAAACGGTGACCTGAAAAATGAGAATATCAAATGCGCCCTCGCGCGCGCAGTCTTTGAGCCTTCCATGCCCTCATGCATGATTGGTCGTTTTGCTCGGCGCTTCGAGCACGAGCGGCTGGTAGCCAATCATCCAGCCACCGTGCTCAACCATCAAATCTTCAGTCGCTCTTTGGACGCGAGTGGCAGTTCGAAGCCTTAATCTGCGCCATTGAGGGGGATTTTTACCACAATCATTGTCCGTTCAATGAAATCATATTTGCACCCTCTTCTCCTGTCAAGTACATTTGCCTGCACCCCGCGGGTAACGCAGCGAATCCTTTCGCCGCTGAGCCTATCGCAGCTTTAATTGTGGGGACTCACCGTCATCGCTTGAACAAAACTCAAGGTTGGCCGCCTCCCTTTCGTAGAAAACGCTCGGTACGCCAATTCCCTGACCAACTCTTTCAAACTTGACCCTAACATTTTGCAGTCGCTTACGTGCGCGCTGTAGCCTCTTGGCCGGAAAGTTCATGTTTGCCCGCCATGGCTTTCACAATGCATTCCCACTCAGGGCAGTTTTGCCCTGGGCACGCCGCTGATCAACTCGAGGACATCATTCTCCACGCCATTTCCGTTGGTTACAAGACCATGGGACTGACTGAGCACATGCCTCGGTATCATGAGCAGGATTTGTACCCGGAAGAGGTGAGCGATGCTGGACATGACGGAGACTATCCTAGTGCAGGGTAGGAGACGCGCACACGACTCACCACTACTTGCCATACTTACTGCACCTCTCTCTAATGTCATCGACAGATGGACGACCCAAAGGGCAGCTTGGAAGTGCTTCCAGTGCGTCATGAGGCCTACTTAGTAGAAGCACAGCGTCTACAAGCAAAATACGCTTCAAGCATCCACGTCATCATCGGATTCGAAGCCGAGTTCATTCGCCCCGACTTCGGACCCCTCGTGCATGCCCTCGCCGCGCCCTCTTGTGTCGATTACTTCATCGGCTCGGTGCACCACGTACACAGTCTACCTATTGACTACGACGCCACGACGTTCGCTGCCGCTGTTGCTGCCGCTGGAGGCTCGGAGGAGCGCCTTTTCGAGGATTACTACGACCTGCAGCACGCCATGCTCACTGCGCTCAAACCCCGCATCGTAGGGCATTTTGACCTGGTCCGCTTACTGAGCGAGAAGCCCGGCCGAGACATCCGGGAGTGGAAAGGCGTGTGGGCGAAGGTGACGCGGAATCTCAAGCTCGTCGCTGAGCAGGGCGGGTGGCTAGAGTGCAATACGGCGGCGCTGAGGAAGGGCCTGGATGAGCCATATCCGTGCCGAGTTATTGCAGAGGTGAATAATCTTCTTACAAGACATGAGCATTGGGGGAACCAATGTGCTAATGCCCTCTAGGAATGGATCAAAATGGGGGGCAAGTTCACCATGTCCGACGACAGCCACGGCATCAGCCACATCGCCACCAACTACGCCCGCGGAGTCGCCTACCTTGAAAGTCTGGGAGTCGAGCATGTTTGGACCTTTCGGCGACGGCCGCATCCGGGAGTCGAAGGCTCGGCAAAGGCTGCACTGGAAGATGCGAGTGTGCCTCTGCGGGAGTTTCAGCGATGCTTCAACTAATCTACTGGATCTCTTTCGCTACATCACATCACGGAATTTACAAATATCCCAGGAAAGCGGATCATAGCTTACATATTAGACATATTCTTTGAAAATCATTAAAAAGGGTATCAAACAGCCAAGTTGACCATTAAGAGCAAGCCTGTGCTCCTTCGCAGAGACCAAATCAGTCAATCCCAAACACGCCCCCAGAATCATACATGAGTGTACTATCACACCCTCAAACATCCAAAGCTCCGCTCAGATCAACCATATCTTGTCGTTTCTCCTCATTGCTGAGATGAAGTCTATTTTTGAGGCGTCTCGGGTATATCCCAAATCGAGTTCATGTTCCCGTCGTCCATTTTGGCTTGAGTGGTACTCGATGGAGCACCCAGCTTCGGCTTTGGCGCGAACGGTATCCCAGAGGTGTAGTGGAACAGTTTGTCCTGCCTTTTAACAGGGCTGGGCGTCGCCATAGGGGTATTGGCGGAGGGTGTGGGCACATTTGGAGGCAGCCATTGCAACGGCTCCTGTTGAGAGACAGGGATGGGCATCGGTCCCTCAGGTTGATAGGGAATAAAAAACTCGCCCCCATCACTGGTTGGCTGCGCCGCGACATAGGGCACAGCGGGAGGGGGCTCCGATAGAGAAAGTTGGTGAGAATTCGGCATGGCTACCGAGGTAGGAGACAAGTCCTCGACGGGAGTTCGCAGTTCCGTTGGCGAAGAAGGGAGAGGCGGGAAAGACTGAGCTTCGGCCGCACCTTGTGCATGCGATACTGTCATCGTCGTATCGGGTTGTGTGGCAAGTCCAGGTGTCTCGGTGTTCGATGCGATCGATGGCTTATGATTCTCGGGTGCCTCATCTGTAGGGCTCGAACCAGCCTTCGACGTTGCGATTTTGGGTTCGAGTCGAGCTCTTTCTCTTTCCTCCTTCTGGGTCTGTGTGATCAAGTTGATCCTAATCTTTTTCAAACCCGTTGTAATATTATCCAAGGCCTGCGATCCATCATCTGTCGCCACATCAGGCGCAGTTGAGGGCCTGGGAGCCTGAGCGGCTGCAGCGGTAGGTCCGGTCCTTGCAAGTTTAGAACCTTTCCTAGGACTGCTTCGAACTTTGCGAGGCGCCGCATCCTTGCGAACGACCGGCGCTGCTCGAACTTTTTTCACTGCCAATTTACCCGTGCTTTGAGTCTGAGCACCCATAGAAGAAGTCCGACTGACGCTTGGGTTACTGCCAGCCTGAGGTGGTTCCTCCTTTGCCGGACTAAGAGCAATCGATGTTCCACTAAGACGTCGACTGGTTCTCCTTGCCGACTGCGACCCGTTGGGGCGAGAAGGAGTGGTCCGTGTGGAAGACTGGTGGTCATTTGCGTCAGCTATTCCTGTTTTCTTCCACTCGAGTGGCCGTGAACATACCCTCTCAGGTGATGTGGCCGGCGTCTTTTGTCGTGACTTTGGCCTCTGACCAATGGACTCTTCATCAATAGGACCAATGACCCTTCCGCGCCGCTCACGGAGAGCCATTCTCGACGTAGGCCGGCTGGGTGGTTCAGACGATGGAGCTGAGAGGCCCATCAGAATTGACTGGCGGTTCCGCCGGGCCTTGGTTGCCTCTGCATTAAGGTCTTCTGGCTTGCAGCTGTCGGTTTGTCGCCCGGTCGGGATGAGGAGGCTTGAAAGCTCGTGAGCCGCCACGAACCAGGGAACGTCAGGGGGTGGGGGAGACGGGGCCCGCTCAATCACTTTGGTGGTTGAGAGCCCAGACAGACTCCGCCGCATTTTGACGGGGTCAGCAACTTTAGCTGTTGAAGCCTGTGTGGGCGAGCAGTACGTTGGCGGTGTCGAAGTGCGCGACTTTCTAGGTGGTGAAGGCGGCACGAACGGACGTTCCAGCTTGTCCAGCTGAACGCTCGACCACCACGAGGGATTGTACTGATGGATCGATGACAACGCTCGGTCATGGCCAGTTCCGCGGTCGGCAGCGCCGGCACCGCTTCGTTGACTCATTTCAAAAGCGAGCCCATGTGGTTCCAACTGCTGAGCTTCCAACGTCTGGTCGCCCACGAGCCCACTGAGATGGCTGAAGACGCCGGAGCATAAGGCTCTGTCGCTATAGCCGCCCTCCAAAACGCTGATGACGCGACCGTCGACATGCAGGCCCTCTTCAGCAGCAAGCTTGACCACATCCTGGCTGAGTCTGGCGTAGAACTCTGTCGGAACATTGACTTGATGGCGCTGCATCCCTGCACTCTCCCATTCGCTCGCATCGAAGCCAGCCGAGAAAAAGATTGTCGCTTTAGGGGTTTGATTCAGAGCTCGCAGACGCTCAGCTTGATTCTTGAGGTAGTTTCGCGTCTTCTCCAAGAGGACGGCGTATTTAGTATCGTACAGTCGCCAAAAGTCCTGCTCAGTCCTCCACGATTGGAGGTGAACATTCCAGACAGTCTGGCCGTGGGCATTGTCAATACAGAGACTCGCATTCTTCACCTTTTCCTCATCCCCCATCTCACAGGGATAGGAATTGATGTCGTGTAAGCTGAAGTATCCAATCGATGTCTTTTTCCAAGCAGCGGCATTCTTGGGAGCGGTCATGGCTCGAGTATTGTGCTGCCACGTAATGGCTTGAGAGCCATCTCCGTGATGTAGGTCAAAGTCGATAATGGCTGCATGCGTGAGGCCGTGAGTGAGAGCCGCATGCATGATTCCGACGTGCACGTTGTTAACCCAGCAGAATCCAGATGGATGCGATGCCGAGCAGTGGTGTCCCGGTGGTCTGACACCGACGAATGCACGTCGGTGAATTGTGGTGAAGACGGTATCCACGGCTTCGCAGACCGCACCCAAGGCCCCTTCCATGGCCGCCAGCGACTCAGAGCATAGGTAGAGGTCCCCTTCGTGGAGCTTTTGTGGCGGGTCATCGTCCGGGCCTCTGCTCATCACGGGCCGCTGAAGCTCCTTTCCGCCCATAGCCAGCTTTGACTCCGCTGATTCGCACATAAGCTTCAGCTCATCCATCCATTTCGTCCCATGCACGTTGGTGACGGCTTGGGAGGTTAGTGGCAGCCTCCTGGCCGTCTTATGGATGCGAAAAGGGATGCTAGGCAACGTGCTGACGTCCCTCTTCGGAGAAATGGGGAGCATTCCCTCGCTATGGCGTCCACCAAGCAGCACGTACGCCGATGAAATGCCTAATACACTTGCTTTAATTCTCTCCGGGCGCTCTACAATCGTACTCAGCGCGCTTCGCGAGGTCCTTGGGCGAGAGAACCTATGGCCGTAGACGTCATCGTTGAGAATGACAATCGTCTCAGTCGGCAACGTCGATTCTTGACCGTGGTGGACTTGCAGTTCCGTCCGCAAACAGCTGTTGGCGACCGAGTTTGCGGTGACAGGCGGCTTCTCCTCCTCTTGCAACGGTGCGCCGAATGGTGCGGTCTTGGCCGACGGGGAGAGGATCTGCGCTGAGCTTGACCTCCGAGAAACGGGTCGCGTCGACCCAGTACCATTCCCCGAGTGCAACGAGTTCGTAGAGGCTTTTCGAAGAAGAAGAGGCGGCGTAACAGCGCAGGACGCCCGGGATTCGCGTCTATTTGATGGGCTTCGAGAGGGAGGGCGAGGGCGGGGCAACACCGACGTCGACATCGAGGAGCGGCGGGACGGCGGTTCCGAGGGTTTCGATGTGGCTCTCAATCGTGGAGATGTACTCGGGGCGGGCTGCGTCGTCAGGGACAATTGGCTGAGCGACTGTGTCAGGCCAGCGTCGTCGTCGTCGGCCATGTTTGCTGCTGACTGTCGCCGCGCGGGCAGCGACACTCGAGGGGGTGACGACATCGAGAGGCGGCGTGCAAACTCATGAGACAAACGTTGAAGTTCAGAGACCCGCAGGCATGAGTCTACGTTTCTCGAGAGGCCGTACTACAGGTCGGCTTGCGCCAGCGTCTCGTTGCGCGGCGTCGCAGCAAATGTGGTGTTGGTGTTGTTTTTGTTGACCCCCTCGTGTCCGGCAACTGCGCCGACGATATTCAGGGTCTCTAGGGAGCGCGTCCCGCAGTCGCGCCATCACGTGATGGCCCTGCAATTCCGAGATGCCCCCTTTGATTAAGACGACGACGGACACAGAGATGGGAGTTGTGATTGTGCCCATCAGCTGGTTGACACTAATAGCGTTGAAGTGTTCATTGTCAGGCGAAACTTACGTGCCATTGTGCTGTTGGCGATGCTTACGGAGGAGCACTTGGACGGCCGATGCCGCGAGCAGGGGCCTGCCTTACTGCGAAGCATGAGAAGCGGCTGGTTCACGACGACTCGCTCGACATAAATACAATCTTCTGCATGAATATCAAGAAAATTTGTTTCATACGGCCAACATTTGCGACTGCAGGATGATGTGACCTTTGCGTACATATGGGCTATGAACCCCGTCCACGCGTGTTTAGACTCTGCCGGCTACGACGTCGCTCGCACGGGGCAACCGTCACCCGTGACGCTGAGGCTCTGCGGGACAAACACTTCTCATCGCTCCCTTGCAAGTTGTTTTCGGCTGCGCAGGTCTTGAAGGTTGCTGGGTTGGGTCACTTACAGCGGAAGCGCGCATTGCGTTTGCAGAACCTCGCCGAGAGACTCGTTCCGACCGGCCAAGCCGGCAGCGCACCGGCTTCGCATGGGTATGTCCGATGTCCATTTCCGCTCCCTTTGTCACCTCGTCAGGCGTTAATCCAGATGAACCCTTGGACCTTGTTCTTCCGGCAGCTCCTCATGCTTTCCACCTCTCGGCATGAGATCCCTGCAACTCCGCAAACACGCTCTGGACTCAGATGTTGTTGACTTGAGCCTAAAGGGAAGGTCAACCACACCGCCGCTCGATTGTTCTCAAGTCTCTTCGAGCACGCGTAGACTGACCCGCCTCAAGGCACACACCGACGCCGCCTTGTCACGCGGCAAAACATGCCAAGGTGCGGTCGCCGCTGCTGCACGAAGCTCCCTGGTCAGTTCAGCCGCATGCACAAAGGGGATGGGTAGCTGCCAACCCTGGTCGCCTTTAGATTCCACGACACCAATGTCCATAGGCGCGCCTGCTACTGCCGGGCTAATGGGCAGGCTGCCAAGCCTGAACTGGCTGAAAGCATGGCAAGCAATAAATTGTCAGCCCGCCCCCGGCGTCGCGCCGCTCGGCTCACCATGTCTGCCCGAAGCCTTTGAACGAGCCCACTGATGCCCGCTGCCTGTCTTTCTATATACGAGTAAGGCGAACCTCTCGGTCGAGATGAAGAACGCCGTGCTCCTCCAAGCCCTCGCCGGCCTTGCCGCGGCCCAGCACATGGCGCTCCCTGTCGTCGACAATGCCGCCGTTATTGCTGCGATCAATCCGACGGACCAAGCCTACAAGATATGCTCAGCCATCAACGACAAGCTGCAAGGTTGCGCTAACCAGGCCGGCGGCATCAGCGGTTTGACAACCGCCGCTGTGTCTGAACTCGCCCAGTGCGCGTGCTGTAATGGCGGTTCTCGCATTGCCGGGGCCTACTCAACCTGTTCAAGCTATCTGGCGTCTGCTGCGCCGACGCTCTCGGCTCAATACTCTGGTTGGTAGTCGTGCGTGGGAATGTGACGAAATGTGCGTCTAACTCTTCGACAGCGTATGGCAATTTGTATTCCATTTGCAATTTGAACAGCCGCGCGTGTTCTGGCAGCGCCATCGCAAGCCCGACGAGCGTCGCAGTAACCATCAAGTCCATCAGCGGAGCTCCAGACGCATCAAGCACCAGTGTCGCCTCTGGGTTGCCTCCGCCAAGCGTTACGTCTGCTGCGAGCCTCAGCTCCGTCAACCCTGCATGCAGCTCCATGTACGGCCTGTATCTGTCCTGCTCGAAAAATGTGCTAGGGTTCAAGGACCAGCCCTACGGCTTACAGGCCCCTTGCTACTGGTAAGCTTCGAACGGTATGAACTCGGGCCCGTGTTATCTAATACAAGCACAGCTGCGTCACCGCTCAGGGACAAGCGAGCTGGACAGATGGCTTGGACAAGTACGCCCAGACGTGTCAAGACTGGGCCTCTTCCAGCGGGGTCACGTCCATCTACGACGGTTTGTACCCCTGGGTCGTTGCAAACATTCCGCTGATCTAACGCATTGCAGTTGCCAAAACGTTTGCCGGTTTTTGCAAGAAGTTTAGCAACGCTTGCGTTGCACCCCCAACGTTGGGTTCGTCCGAGGCCACCGCAACATCGACAGACGTGCAGACGACCGGCGGCAGCGACTCAACTACCACGACGAATACCGCTAGCCACACCACCCCGACAACCACGAAGGCCAGCGCAACATCGACCGGGGCTGCCTCGAACCTACGCATCGGCGGTGCCGCAAGCCTCGTCGCCGCCGTCGCCATAGCTGTCGCATTCTGAAAGGGTGTTGATGTGGAAACCGACTTTCGTCTTCTGCAAATCAGAGAGCAGATGTAAATATTTCCTGGAGTTTGGCATACTTGTTATAGGTGTCATGAGACGTAGATATTGTCCAGCGAAGACTTGATGTGAAATGGGCACTATGGCCATGTCTTGATCAGCTTTCGTCTATTGCCTTCTATTCCAACATCAAGTCTACCCCAACTCCTCTCAGGGCCTCCACCGCCCAATCCGGATATTCTGTTTTGCTATTATACAAGCCCGCGAAAAACTCACGGATATATGCTGGAAACCTATCCTCGATGATGGACTGTCGCACCTCCCGCATCAAGTTGAGCTGATACCAGACGTTGTGGATCGTCAGCAGGTGTGCCGCGACAGTCTCTTTGGAGGCATTGTGATTGACAAATGCGCGAGTGATGCCCATTCCCCCGTCCCCTGTCCTGCAGCACATGCAGCCGCAACCTGGCTCAATAGGCCCAAAGTCGTTTGCATACTTGAGGTTTCGGATATTCAGGACCCCCTGCTTCGTGACCGCATTGCCGAACCTGGCTGTTCTGGTGGGCCACACGCAGTCGAACATGTCGGCGCCTAGGGCAACACTGACAACCAGATCCTCAGGGTAGCCGATGCCCATGACATACCGCGGTTTGAGGTCCGGCAGCAGAGCCGTACATGCAGCGACGACGCGGCAGTAGTCAGCTTTTGCCTCTCCTCCGCTGAGTCCTCCGATGGCGATCCCCGGCGTATTTCGGGCCAGCATCTCCGCGACACACTCTCGCCGCATGTCCAGGTCCAAGCCACCCTGAATGATGCAGAACAGGTTTTGGCTGTCTGGGTTCTTGTGCGCGGCGATGCACCTGTCCAGCCAACGCACGCTCCTCTCCATAGCCTCGCGCATACGCTCCTTGTCCGGCGATGTGGTGACCAGGACATCGTCGAGCTGCATGATGATGTCACTGCCAATTGTGTTCTGAAGAGAGATGGAATGCTCGGGAGTGAGCAGCATCGGAGATCCGTCGTGCGGGCTCAGAAATCGCACGCCTTCCTCTGTAATCTTGGCCAGCTTGAGCAGACTGACCATCTGAAAGCTGCCAGGCGTCAGCTGTAGCTTTCTCACATGTCGAGTTCGCGCATCTTACCCTCCGCTATCTGTGAGGATGTTGTGGTTCCAGCCTTGAAGCTTGTGTGCTCCCCCTACGGCCTCAAGCACATCTTGACCTGGCTTGAGCCCCAGGTGATACGTGTTGTTCAGGCATAACCGACAACCCGTCTCTTCGAGCTGCTGTGGTGTGATGCCCTTTAAAGATGCCTGCGTAGCCACAGGCATGAACATGGGGAGCTGCACTGGGCCATGAGGAAGGGTAAGGTTGGAAGCGCGGGCTCTGGTAGTCTGGTAAAGAGGCAAATGTCAGAATACGCTGGGCTACGTTGGAACGCAGCAGACTCACAGAACACCGAGCCACAAGCTCAAAGGTGAGGGCTGGGGACGACAAAATGTTGGAGCCCATCTTCCTGGCACTGAGCATTATATGGCTGCTACCCAATCCCCACGACTGTATGCTTTTCTCACAAAGGTGGTCTCGTGAGACTGAGTCTGCCTCTCGACTCGAGGTCTAGGTTAGGTGAGCCTCCAGCCACAGCGCGTCCGGCGCCTGCAAGTTTTAGTGGGCCTGCGCCCACCTCGCAGCAGGAAACGGTGGTGTCGTCCGGCTCATCGCCGGCTGATCCTGAGCTCTCAAATTTGCTCCCGTCGACACAGCCAAGAACGCAGCTTGCTGGTCGACAACACGACAGCATTCAGGCATTGAGCCTCCGCGACAACTCTGATCCTCACAATGGGGGGCCGCGCCATATCCCCGGGAGGGGCTTTGCTGAGGACGTCGCGGATGTTCTCTATCCCCAAGCCTCTTCCCGAGCCGCAGTCCACGAACCTCCATATCGGCGATCACAAGTCGAACACGATGACGAGGCAATACCCCCAGCATCAGTCAATCACCTCGCCACTGTCGTCGCGCGAAAAGGGCGACTGGGGATACAAGCGCCCTTTCCCTCTCAAGTCAACCATGGCCACATCGACGCCCCTGATTCGCATCAAGCAGGTCGACTCGATTGAAAACGTGACCGACTTCGCGTCTGCTGCGGACCATTCCCTGTCACTTGAGAAATTCCAGGAGCTGCGAGTTGCGCTCTCCGTCCCTCGAAGCAGCGACCGCAAGAGCTTCTTGAAATCTGATCTATGGTTCAAGTCCGTATTCGAAGAGGACATGGACTTTACCGACTTTGATCGCGGCCGAGGAGACGATCGGCGGTGGAAGTTCCAGGGCCCGTGGTTGGCCAGAATGACAGAGGGCGATTTCATTGAATACATCGACAAGAAAGTACGGCCGAAGCGTGCCCAGTTCCGAATGCTGCTCAAGGAGAAGCTCGCCGAGGATATCACGACTCGCCAAAACAACCTTGCCCTGGAGCAGGGGAAGCCGGCGCCGAGAAAGACGAATGTCCGGGATATTACGGAGGAGCAGTTCACTGATTACTTGCGGTCGCTGCGGAACGATCGCGTCACGCTGTACTCCCTTGTCTCCAAGTTCCTGGACCTGGCGCCGCTGGGTCAACCGGTCGGGTTCCTCCAGTCATTTTGGTCGAGGCAGGACAACGCCGCCCCAGAGAGCCCATACGGCAAGTCTGGACCTCCTCCAAGCCACCCATCTGCCGGTATCAGCTACCTGCGGACCAACTCCTTCATGGAGAACCATCCCGTCTACGGACCTCAAGCGAAGCGAACGCCGGCGCTGGCCCGGGTGGTGTACCCCAGAGTCGGTCCATCGCCCGCCAAGCTCGGCGTCGGCGGCTTCGTCGCGGATGCGCCACCTGGCGACAACGAATTCAACACCAGGCACGGCAGAGGCCGAACCGCGGCCAACAAGACCATGCTGAACGGCATCATGCACCTGGATACGACAACCTTCGGCGGCGCCAAGGCCTACGTGGAGCCACAGACCGCCAGCGTTGACCCCAGCGGGAAGGTCGTGCTGCAGCTGCGGGAAACACATCCCGAGGCGCAGGTCATTGCAAAGGAGAGCAAAGGTCTGTCTCACATTTACCACAGCGGGTCGACGAAGCGCGTTACGTCCAGGCAGCCAACCCAGAAGTCTGCTAGCAAATCCGACCAGCGGCGGATGGAGCGAGTCGCCGAAGAGATTCTTGACGACGCGCCTAAGGCCTGAGGAGAATGGAGCACTTCAAGTGCCTTTTGTCATTGAGCCGTAGAGGCGTATACTTTGTAGAGCGTTGTATGTTGACGGCCCGTTGCCGCATTTATGTACCAAGAACACATCTGTACAACTAGAACCAAGCCAGAAATGGATCAATTCGCAACCTACCTCACCCTGAGATTCGTTATGAACAATAGTAGGTACTCTTCGCTGTCAATGGAGTGCTGTTTGGCTGCGTTTGAGAGCGACAACGGCGATTAGGTAATGCATCGGAGTGCCGGTCTTGCCGCACGGGACCAAGAAAATAGTCATGTGACTAGTCCCGTGCTCGATCTTTGTCAAGCCCTAAGCACCAAACACCCCACTTTTTGCAAACCACCACCAATTTTCTGGCAGTCTGGACTTCGCGAACGACTCTTGCAACACCCATCACCCACCGACAACCACCAGCCCAACACCGCCAAAATGGGTCGCGTTCGTACCAAGACCGTCAAGAAGTCCGCCAAGGTCATCATTGAGCGGTACTACCCCAAGCTCACCCTGGACTTTGAGACCAACAAGCGCATCTGCG
Organism: Tolypocladium amazonense; assembly: GCA_024340795.1. Classification (NCBI taxonomy): domain Eukaryota; kingdom Fungi; phylum Ascomycota; class Sordariomycetes; order Hypocreales; family Ophiocordycipitaceae; genus Tolypocladium; species Tolypocladium amazonense. Next base: position 440,711 of record JALHCE010000043.1, on the reverse strand, counting down.
ATGAGATTGCCATCATTGCCTCCAAGCGCCTGCGCAACAAGGTCAGCACGCGCCCCGAACGAGAACGACATCCGAGTCCCGAAGGACCAATCCGCTGACTGAAAAACTGAACAGATTGCCGGCTACACCACGCATCTCATGAAGCGCATTCAGCGAGGACCCGTCCGCGGCATCTCCTTCAAGCTGCAGGAGGAGGAGCGTGAGCGCAAGGACCAGTACGTCCCCGAGATCTCTGCTCTGGACTTCGCCCAGCTCTCCGAGAACGGCCAGCTGGATGTGGATGGCGAGACCAAGGACCTGCTCAAGCACCTCGGCGTACGTGCTCCCCTCCATGGAATGCTTGTCGAGCGTCGACCGCTTGCTAACCTGCCCTTCAGTTCGACTCCATCCCCGTCAACGTCGTTGCCGTCTCTCAGACCCAGGTCGTTGAGCGCGGTGGCCGGAGGTTCGGTGGCGACCGTCCCCGTCGCGACTAAAAAAACGAAGCGATTGTTTGTGGGTTGTTGGGTTTCAGGCATTTTACAGGGTTTTTGCTACTTGGCGTCTCTGGACGGTAGTGAGTGCATAGATCTCAAAGAAAGATCTTCCTTCCCCACAAGGTGTCGCCGATTCTTCAGACCTGTCTGGAGATGACGCTTGATTGCCAAGACAATGATCCCACCCCTCCGTGACTGTCGCCCGACCTGGTGTTTCCTGGATGTTTACTGCTTGCTGGCAGTCGATGACTTTTATTTTAGCCTATGGGCAGACACGAAACGCCTATCTGGCTTTCTGGCTCCGGCTCTCTTGGGTATCATTGCATCCCTTTCATTCGAATGCCCAGCCGCTGGCAAGCTACCTTGAATGAAAGCCTATCCCACCAAACGCCGAAACCCTCAAAACTTTTGATCTACGTAGATGTGCCAGACTTAATCCTGCCGTTTGGGTCGAAACGGGAGCTGGCTTTTATGCCCTTCGACGAGTAGATGACCGTCCGCAACATCTGGTGTAGCAACCTCTGGCTTGGGAGCGGGCGCATCCTTTTCCTTGAGAGTAACCTGGACCTTGTCCCGGCTTGGTACCGAGCTAGAATCGCCTCGCTCGAGAGCAAGCGCGGCAGCATTCTGAGCAGCCTGTCGCTGGTCCTCGAGTGTCATCTCTCCAAGCTTGCGAGCCGTACGATCTTGTTCGCTTTCCGCGAGGTTGCCTTCTTCGTCGAGGAGATCAATTTGGATCTCTGGGATGCCAACTCTCTCCCAGGCAGCTGTCTCGATGAGCTGCACTTTGACAAAGAGGGCGCGCTTGGCGCAGCGAGCGGAGCACCACATCTCGAGGTCCTTGCGCTTGAAAATGCCAGTAGCGGTGATTTTCCACTCTCCGCCCGGGCCAAGATTGCGATGAGGGTTTGGACACAGCGTGTAGCCGCAGAGACCGTTGACATGTCGCTCCTCGAGCAGATCGGAGTAGTCGGATGGCTGGAATAGGCGCACGTGCTCCTTGAAGCCGGCAACATCAGAGGGCGCGGGGGAAGCGGCCGAGTACTCGGAGCCCCGGACGAGCGGATACTCGGACAGTAGAATGAGGCTGTCGAGGATCGAGCTCTCGAGAGCTTTTCGATGTTGGAGCAGCTTGGCATGGTGGATGGCCACCTCTCGCGCGTCGGCGGTTGCGGACGCGGTCTGAGGCGGCTTGTTTCGTTCGAGAAGATCTCGCGACTCGTCGTCCATCTCTACGGAGATGTTGTTAGATGCCTTTGCCCCGAATGGGGCAGCGCTGCGTGCGGTCCCGGAGTTTCAGGAATGATGCCTTGCGGTGGTGAAGGTTTGCAGCTGCGGCAGGGTTGGCGTTGTGAACAGGACCCTCCAGCTGCCACAAACCAAAGCAGCCAGCTGCTAGCACCACATTTGTTTTAGCGGGGTCGAGCGTTGGTGGCGGCGGTGTCGGGGTGACGAGGGTCCTCGAACCGCTGCAGGGCCGCTAGGGGAGCGCTGGGGGGCTTTTGTGGCTGGGAGCTTGGCTTGGTGAGGCAGCAGGGCGCATGGATGAGCTGGAGTTTCACCAGGGCGTCTCAAGCTGCAGGCAGAGTCAGTCATGGCCTTGACGACGACTGCCGAGGTTGCCTGGCTTTGGAGTCAATGCTCTGGCACGCCTGACTGCGATGCACGATGGCGGCATCGATGGAAGCCGCCTCCGTCTGAGCCGTACGTGCTCGTAGATGGCCTGACCCGCGCTGAAACTGCGATTCGCTGCCCGCGCCTCCGAGGCTAACAGCCTAGGTCGGGTAGCTCCCCAACCTCTGTAACCGTCATTGCTCACCCGCTGACGTCGACACCCTCCGCCCGCAACCCACGTTGTCCCACCCAACCACACGCTCGACCTCTCAAGCTGTCGATCCCGCGACGCTACGCCTCACAGCCGCCTCCTGCTTCGCCTGACCATCTCGCCTCCGCCTTGGCCACATCTTGCCCGTGAGTCCCTGGACTTGCCCTGCTTTGCATCATCGCAGTCATCCCATCGCCGACACCTCGCCCTGAGCTCGACGCACGCTCGACGGACCCGAGCCGAGGCGACTGTGCATTCTCCCGCAACGGTCCCCGCTTCTCGCAGGCTGACGAAGCCCTCAACAAAGGCCTCCCCCTCGCCTCGCTTTGCTCTCTGACTCTCCCCCCACCGCGTGCGACCGACGACTCGCAAAGGGCAGACAAAAGCTTGCTTATCCCGCCGCGGCAGACGTGCCACAGGCCATTTGTGTCTGCGTCGTGTCGCAGCGATCAACCGCCGCCATGGCCGCTCCGTTCCGCGTCAAGGCCATCTACGAATACTCGTCGCCGCACGATGACGACCTCAACTTTGCTGTGGGCCAGATCATCACTGTCACCGAGGAGGAAGACGAAGACTGGTACAGCGGAGAATACGTCGACGACGGCGGTGCTAAGCGGGAGGGCATCTTCCCTCGCAACTTTGTCGAAAAGTTTGAGCCGACTGCACCGCCGCGGCCCACGAGGACACGTACCAAGAAGGAGCCTGAAGCTGCTCAACACCCTCTTCCAGGAGACCTAGCAGCTCCGCCTGCACCGCTGCAGGCCCACGACGATTCAGCTCCGACAAAGCACGCCGAGCCCGAGGCTGAAGAGACAGAAGAACCCGTGCAGAGAGCCCCAGCTGCCCCTCCCCCAGCTCCAACCCAACGTTCTGAGCCGGTGCCGACCCCAGCATCTCCTGCTGTAGCGAAAGCAGCCGAGCACTCTGCCGCAGCTCCTGTCCCTGTCCCATCGTCACCTCCGAAGGCGAAGCCCGCCGCCCCGCCCCCGGCTGCGGAGAAGCCCGCGAGCAACTCCTTCAAAGATCGCATCGCAGCCTTCAACAAGCCGGCCGCCCCGCCTGTGGCCCCTTTCAAGCCCAGTGGTCTGAGCGGAAGCGGAGGCGGTGCTGGCTTCATTAAGAAACCCTTCGTTGCACCTCCCCCGAGCCGCAACGCGTACGTGCCTCCGCCGCGGGAGGTGCCCGCGGCCAATGTATATCGACGGGAAGAGGATCCTGAAATCAAGGAGAAAGAGGCTGAGAATCTGGGACAAGCTGAGAGGGCTGGACTCATCCCAACAGAGCAGCACCCGGAGGCCGGGGACGATGATCAGCCCAAGCCGACCAGCTTAAAGGAGCGCATCGCTCTGCTTCAGAAACAGCAGATGGAACAGGCTCAGCGCCACGCCGATGCCGCAGCTAAGAAGGAAAAGCCCAAGCGACCTCCGCCTCCCAAGAAGCGAACCGAGCAAGCAGCACCAGCGGAGGCCTCTGCCGAAGCTGTTGAGGAACCTCTGTCTCCTCTTGAGCGAAGAGATACTGGGGACACGGGTACGAGAACGTCCATCGACGAGACTCACTCGGCTCGAGCCCCTCTTCCCCCGCGACGCAGGTCCTCCAAGGGACAAGCAGCTGAGCCTGTCCACGACGGCAACGAAGCTGACATGTCAGGCGCTGGCGACACGACCGAAGGGCAGGACGACACTACAGAGCGCGATGACAGCGACGGGGCGGCACGCCGCGTTTCTCGAGTAGGCACCGCCTCCACAACCACTGCTGCTGCCGGTAACGAGGGCGAGGATGAAGAAGATGAAGGAGTCGAGGCAGAAGAGGAGGAAGAGGGAGAGGAAGAGGATGTTGATCCTGAAGTCAAGCGCAAGGAGGAATTGCGAGCGAGAATGGCGAAGATGAGCGGGGGCATGGGCTTCCACGGCATGTTCGGAGCCCCTCCGCCGCCTACTGCCGCAGTATCGAAGAAGAAGGCCTCCAAGACGGAACCCACGGTTGGAGACGAGGAGGAGGCATCGAGTCCTGTTTCTCGAGCAGCTCCCCCGATCCCGACACCCATGGCCATGCCTTTTCTGGGAAATCATAAATTGCACCATGAGCCTGTGCATTTGGAAGACCATGAGCCCGCTCGTCCCTCGAGACCACCACCACCTCCCTTGCCGACACGACCAGCTGACGATGACGACCAAGGTGAGGAGGAAGAAGAGGAGGCCACTACGCCGGCCCCGATCGCTGAACCCAAAGGTATGCCTGGAGCGAGCCAGCAAATTGTATGGCCTGCTAATCACGACGCAGCACCTCGGCGAGATATCAGCGGGCCGCCTCCTGTCCCAAGCGGCCGACCCGCGCCTCCCCCAGTACCATCAGAGGGTAAGTGGACACCTGATGGCATTCCAACTTCGCAAACTCAACCATATTGCAGCGCGACCGCCTCCCCCACCTCCGCCGGCCGATATCACCACGCCGACGGATGGATCCGAGTCTGACGACGAGCTCTCTGCGGCAGCCCGAGAAAGAGACCTTTCGCAAGTGACGACGGCTGTTCGATCGCCTCCCATGCCGCCGCAGCCCTTACAATCATCTGGCTTGCCGACAAGATCGCCACCTCTGTCTCCTCTCCCGGTGGAAACCTCACCTGCCAGTGTTCATACCACTGCCAACAAACGCACCAGTAGGCCCCCACCTCCAATCCCGGGGTCTGCGCCTGCTCCTCCCCCGGTCCAAGGCCGTCCGCCCCCTCCTCCGCCCCCTGGCAGCCTGAGCCGGCAGTCAACCGCAGACATCCCCTCCACGCCGGCCTTGCCATCAAGACCGCATCAAGCTGGTGAAGAAGACGATGAAGAAGTCACGGAGTACGAAGGTGACTACGACACCGACATCGCATCCTCTGTTCCTCACAAGGATGCGCTCAAGTCGCATGCCCGGGAATCTAGCCTGGAAGACAACACACTTCAGTCTCCTATTACTAGCACAGCGCCCAATCTTCCACCTCCGATTCCAGCGGCCTCTGCTCCGAGGGCAGTGCCACCGCCCATCCCTACTCAACCACCGCCTGGTGAAGGCAGCAGACGACGATCGTCCGATGTTCCTCGAGCTGCCCCTCCTCCGCCGCCCCCTGCAAAGGAGACGCCGACAGCGCATAATGACGAGTATGACCCTTACAACTACTCATCGCCGCCAGCAGCAGCATACAGCCGGAAAACGCCCAAGATTGAGGAGGAGGCGTACTTCCCTGGCCCATCACCTGCCATGTCACCGCCAGATCGAAGGGCGCCTCCAGCTGCTCCCGTCGGCCGCGCCAGGCAGTCACTGGACGTTCCGAGGTCGAGTACAAGCAATCGAAGATCAGTCGATTTGCACCGCCCATCAATGGAGTCTGGCTTCATTGCGAATGACATTGACCTTGCCGTTCAGAGCGGGTGGTGGAAGCAAGCCAATCAAGTGCCTCCTGTGCTGCAAGGGCGGAAAGACATCCACTTTGAGTGCGAGGAGTCGACGTCTACGAACCAAGGCTCCAAGACGGTCATTAGTCGAGAGGTGTTCGTGCTGTTCCAGGACTACTCACAGACAATACTGTCGGTGCAGTACGACCCTTATGACCCCTCAGACGTAGAGCTGGCGCAGCGCCACGAGCAGCCGCCGCGAGCCCTGCGACAGGACCAGATGGAAGAGTTTTACGAGCGATTCGGACGTCAAATTTCTGAAGCGGCCACGGCCCGAAAGGACACGGTCGTGGCTGATGGCTCACCTCAGGGGCTGGTGTTGGATCTCTTGCGACCGCTCAAAGATGCTCTCTGGCCTGTCGGAACGCGCTCATACGGCGCCTTGGTATACGCCAACATGGCAAACGCGTCAACACAGCAGAACGATGTTATCCGTCCCGGAGACATAATATCCATTCGCAATGCCAAGTTTCAGGGAAAGCACGGGCCGATGCACGCAAAGTACTCGGCTGAAGTGGGCAAACCCGATCATGTCGCTGTAGTGGCGGAATGGGACGGCACGAAGAAGAAGGTACGGGCGTGGGAGCAGGGGCGGGAGAGCAAGAAGGTCAAGATGGAGAGCTTTAAGCTGGACGACTTGCGGAGCGGCGAGGTCAAGATCTGGCGCGTGGTGCCGCGAAGCTGGGTCGGGTGGAATAGCCAGCCTTAGTGGGGCTGGAGAAGCAGCAGGACGGATATGATGCCCGAAGTTAAGTCTTGGGCTCATGGCTGGGCGTGTTGAGGTTTAGTCAAGTCATGTAAGTGGTGTTGAGAGTCCCTTTGTACGCAGTTCCATTTGCCAAGTACCCGGCCTGCTTGTTGTGTGACCCTAGCTACCTCTCATAGCATAGTGCATTTTAACTTGCAAGCCGTCTTATGAAATGCGCGCATATGCCGCTTAGAAGTGCTACAGTATTCATTCGGGGACTTGTAAGTGCTCGCCTATGGCCAGGGTGCGCGATGAATCTGTCTCTTGAGCGAGGGAGGTTGCAGGTAGCAATGTCACGCGTAGTTTTTACTGACCCTCTTGAGCTCATTCACTTGTTGGCATCGAGACGGGCATAAAAGCTGCTCGTTGAAGCTTGATCTGGGTCCCTCGTCGCGAGAGGAGAGGAGCCAAGGTCGATCCGTGGTAAGGGAATAAATGCCTTAATTCGCGGAGAGCCGACATCGGGGAGGAAGTCGGGCAACGATGCTGATGACTCCCACGTTCGGCGCTGTACGCGGCCGTGTTGGGAACAGCGTTGATGATTTGGGCTGCGTTTCTTGGAACAAACAAGGATGCACGCAGTCCGTCTTCAGCCAACGGCCCTGGTCTGGCCCAAATGACGGCATAGCCATGGCCGTTCCCGCCGTCAGCCGGACATGTGATGGCGTTCCAGGCGCAGTCACTCGCAAACGCACCAGCCGCATCTGTTGGTTGAGTAAAGACTCATCCCGACTTCGGGTGGTAAACGCACATATATGTAATACTGTGCGCAACACCACGCTGGTTTTGTTACAAGTAACGATCCCACGCTCAGCACACCCCCATCGGCATCCACGAAGTACAATCGTGAGCAACTTGTTTTCGCCTGTTAGAAGCGCTGAAACATGACACGTACAAATGAACTGGCCATGTCTCTCGAAACCAGACTTGGAGATTTGACTATCCAACGTCGCAAAGCAACAGCCAACCTAGATCACCTACCTACTGAGCTCTTTCTCAAAATTTTCGCTCGCATTCCCGACCTGGCATCACTTGACAGTCTTCTCAGAGCATCGCCTAAAGCATATCGCATATTCGACAGAAACGCTATAGAGATTACACAAGCTATCTTAGATTCTGGATATACTTGCGATCATATTCGAGTCATCTTCCGTATAATTGCTTTACTCCGGTCAGGGACGCTCCCAATTAAGAGCCTCTCCGAGTTTCAGGAAAGAGTCATAGAGGATACTATGAGAGATGCATATTCTCGTATAGGGGAACGTCCGCGAGGATTCGCCCCAAAGCAGTTAGATGAAAGCACGAAGCCGACTATCATACGAACTATCTTAGCAACAGCTCGACAAATCTCCCGGGCTTCTCTCGACTGTCTCGCCATCCGTCTCACCAGGTTCAGGACTCTCAGCCCAAAGGCTTTAATAGACGAAAGGCTTGAGCTCTATTGGTCGAAGGGACCGGCAAGTAAGGATGATATTCCTGCCTCGGAATTCAGGTCTCAGATAAGAAAGGTTGAAGTACAGGACGTCGGTGCGCCGTCGTGGGCTGAGGAACAACGCGCAGGGCGTGCCTTCTGGCGTCTTCAGCTTATCTACGATTTGAAGAAGGCTGCTACACGTGGCATGCTAAACTGGTCAGAGGCAGACCTCAGTCAACTCAAGAAACGTGCCGCAGTTAGCCTCCCTTGCGAGCTGGACTTGCAGGAGAAAGTTATCAGCGGAGCGCGCTACAATCGCAACTGGGGTTCGCATCCTCAGAATGCAGACTTCTACCATCCTCGAGCGCACCTGCGTCCCAATGAGCTGACGACAAAGCCTCCGGAATATGAAGAACTCACTTCTGTTGTCGACTACATCAGAGAAGGGCACGGTCAGAAAGCAGCCGTTCGTGTGTCAGGCGGCCAGCTATGCCTCGCCGAATTACAAGGGCTTCAAGAGGTTCAACGATCATGGCCACTTCCATTGCCCGCCGATGGAGAATGGCATAGCCTCGCTTTCATATCACCTGGTGCCCGTTGGTACGGGTACTCAGCTGTGTCTTCGATAAGCGATGGTGTAGAATCACCTTTAAGTCTCATTGAGTTCGAGGTGTTTGGACGTTATGGGTTTGCGTTCTGGTCAAAAAAGAGAATGGCCTCTTATGGCCTCGTTCCCAAGGCTCATACTAAATATAAAGGTCAGTTCAACTACACATGGAAAAGCATTCTCAGACCTCAGGATTTTGCCAAAATGCCAAGCAAAACACAGAAAATACTAGGTAATATGCGCATAAGACTGAATCGCAGATAGCAGCATAGGCATAAGCGGCACGTTTATGCCTGTTGGAATTTATATTCTGGAAATTCTTTGCAAATATTTTGTCAATTGAACACACATCTTTTGTTGTCCAAAATATTTTGCGAGCCCTGTTCGTGCTCAGTGCATGTCTGCTGACGGCCATCATTTCCCAGAAGGGTTGGCTTGATCCTCCATAGGAGAAATATCTCTTGTCGCGGCAAAGGAGACATTTGCACCTTGTGCGTAGCTTCTCCGAACGAATTGCAGGACATAACAAGCTACGATCTTACCGACGCAGCCTCCATTATTTACACGTCGGCACCAGACAGTAGCACCATCGTCTAGGCCAATGCCTTTAATGGTATTGAGGAAATTCCCTTCAGCCCTCCAACAGAGCCGTCAAATACCTCGGTCCAGAATCTAAGCCTTGTACGGAGTAAATGCTTTGAGCTTCAAAGTACTCCGTGGTTGACCGAGCATATGAGGCTGAGCCGCAAAAGATAAAGACGCAAGATAAAAGCCCCCTTCCAACATGAATCATAAAATCAACCGCGGCAATAGCTAGGGCTTCTTCGCGAAAAAATCGACCAATCTACTTACGTACTTGTAAGACCATTATTATCCTCTAAACATCGTCCCTGATACTCTCGTACATGTACAGAGGATCTTTGGGCACTTAAGCGCGGCGAATCCACATGCTTCAGCGTATTCGTGCGGCCCAGATAGGCAGGCCCAAATGGCTCGGCAGCGGCAGCAGGTGAGTGCGGCCCGTCTCGCGGGCGGCGTGACGAGGCGAGCCGCGAGATCGTAGGCCGAGGAATCGCGCGAATCGGCGACTGACACGCCGCGGGTGGACGGATGCGGCACGTTGATTGGGTGGCTTTGTGCACACGAGGCACCTAGGAGGGGGGGATAGTCAGGGCGTGCAGGTTTTTGGAACGTTTCGCTGTGGTTGTCACCTGTAGACTCGTGTTCGTTGATGAATCACAGGCGGTCGGGGGCTTTGCTGTTTAATGCGAATTGTTCACTTGACAGGAGAGTTGACTTGTCATTTACTATGGCTGGAGAACCTCGAGCCCAGCACTTTCATCACTGCCCACGCCTCGGCTTATGGTCACAGCCTGACATTCCGGAATGGCAGCCTCCTTCTGGAAGAACCTATCGCAAAGTGAGGCTTTGTAAAAAGACGTCTCACGTTGTGCCGTCGACGATGCAAGTGAAAGCGATTGCTACGGCAGGGCAGCGGCATGCAACCAGGACGGGCAAGCTGCTGTGACGTCCGCTCGTCTCGCTGCAGCTAGTGGTCACGTACACGCACAAGCAGAGAGAGACGTTGAGGAATGACCGTTGGGATGCCCAGGCCTTGGCTTGGGCAAGGAGGTGTAGAACAAGCTGTGTGAGGACTTCCAGAAGCTCGGGCCGATCCGAAACCAGCCCGTCGGGCAGCAACGAGACACAGTAAGTTAAGCCTCCCGCGTCACTAGCAGCATTCCGAAGCCAAGCAGCACTCGGTCTGTCATCTCTCTCCTCCCACTCGAACCACTGGAATCAATTGAACTAGCAAACCCTCCATCCATCGTAACGTCATGCTCTTCCATGGGAGGGGTGGACTGGCTGTTTCTCATGGAATCTTGGCAGCAAGCGGGAAAGCCGCAACGTGTTCGTCATCTTGCAATGGATGTCTAAGACGGGCGTACGGCGTGGTGCCACCGCGGAGCCCAGTCCTGCTTACCTCTATGGCAGGGTCGGACGATAATGATTAGCAGCTGCGCCGTCTGGGCACCCTGCTTGGCTTCCGCTGCTCTCCGAACAAACCCGCTAGCTATCTGGCCTCGGCTGCTGCCGCCGTTCCCGAAGTCACAATTGACACTTAGCCTGTTCTTCCCCATTTCCGAGTGACAAGGGAGATGCAAAACGTAGCCCACACGTCCAATTCCATTAGTAGAAGGTAACAAAGAACCGCCAGATGCTTGCTTACTTGCACGATGGCATCTTTGCGCATTGCTCTGTCGCAGCCGGACATTCCGCGGAGCTGGGGCTTGCTGCTCTGAGCCTGTAAGCACCTCGGGCAGAGCAAGCAACAGGGCTTAGGAAAAACACGGAGCAGTGCGTGTGCCATCGCACCCAACAGCGTAGTCCATCTTGGCAAGACATCGCACGTCGAGTTGGCTGGTGGCATGCTCCGACACAGAATCATGCCATGGCGTTGGGAATCAGCAGAGGTCGCTGCGCACCAGCGCCTCGATGAATCACCTGCACAACCCGACAGGCAGACACACAGAACCTCTCAGGCCTGGCATGAGGAGCGCGTTAGTGCCCATGCAGCCCAAGCTGACACCTCACTAGCAGCGCTATTTCCATCGAGAGTCCAGTTCTCCAATCCTCAGTGCCTCGCCTCGCGCAGCTTCGTCAAGTCGTCGGCCCACTTCAGCAGCACTGTTTCCAGCCCTGGCCGCATCCACCCAACCAGTAACGCCATGGGGCCGGGTGTCGAAGGTGGAAAGAAGCCATTTGAAATCCTGCATGCGCCGCAGCCAACGACTCGTCCGAGGCTCCGGTGCAGGGGTGACGCACCCAGCGGATCGGCAGGGCGGGCCTCGGGGTGCAGCTGCGGTCGCTCCGTCGGGCCTTGGCTCGCTGTTTCGCCTTCGCCTGGCGTTGTGTGATGCGGCTATTCGCACATCGCAACCCTGCCGGTGCGAGTGCCGCTTCCTTCTCGCTCGTTGCTCCCCTGCGGGCGCGTTATCGATGCCCGCGCTGTACAAAAGGCCTCGCGGTTCCCCGGCCCCGATGTCCGGTCCTTGTGGATGTGACGGCTTCCCCGGCATAGAGCCACTTTGATACATATAACCCATTGCGTTTGCCCGCTTTGCCTCCTGGTTGTATCGTATCGTCAAGACTATACCCAATTATCTCCCCCACACCCGCCCACTTACACCATTGCCATGACGGCACACATGCACAGACAGCACCCCGAAGAGCAAAGTAAACGCATTGTAGAGGTTCAAACCTCAATGGCCTCTTCGCACTCCTCCTCTTCCTCCTACACATCAGCATTGTCCTCCTCGGGCGAGTCTTATCAATACCTCTCTACGGCGCCCACCAAGCCCGCCGCTGCAACACAGCAAAGCAATCGGCAACAACGGCCGCGACGTCGAGATCGCGAGCAAAGAGAAAGGGAACAAGAAGAAGACCGCCCCACAACCATCACCTACTTCCCCCCTTCACTCTCCGCGTCCGTCTCCTCCGTCGATACCTACGACTCTCTCCTCTCCGACGCCGACTCGGACAACCCCCTCGTCGACTCTGACGACGACGAAGCCGCCGGCCCGCACGCCATCCGCCTCGACGCTCCCGGCGAGGCCGCCATCCCCTCCGTGCTTCCCCCGTACCATGCCTACCATGACGCCACCGCCGACCCGGCGCTCCGGCCCTCGGACCCCGTCACCTTCGGTCGCCTCTTCCCGTCAATGAACCGTCTGTCCGTGCGCCACGACGACACCACAGCTGACGGAAACATGAATCTGCGCGTCGAGATGGTCGTCGCCCCCGGCTCCGCCGACGCTGAAGTGCTCGGTCGAGCCCGGAGAGCGGCCACAGTGCAGCTCTTCCACCTGCGCATGCGCGACCTCGCACGCCGAGACTTTTCCTTGCGCCGCTACTGCCGTGACTCGGGCCGCGAGGTCTGCTTCTCCAAGCGTGCCTACGCCGCGCCCTCTGGCGCAGCCGCTGCCACGGGAGGCTTCTCGCGTTCCATGTCGGCGGCTCTGCGTTCCGTCAAAACGCCCTTCCGCCGCTCCACAGCGTCCTCGTCGCATGCGTCGTCCTCACCGCGCTCCTCGTCGTCCATGTGCCGTCCGTTGCCCTGCGTCGGCGGCCCCGGCAGCACGGCGTCGGCCAATTCCACCGCGATGTCCTCAACCCGGAGCCGCCGCCCCTCAACCTCTTCGTCCAACAACTCGCTGTTCGGAAAACCATTGCCGACGCCATCGGTTCTCGTGCCTACCGACACCATCAAGCTCGAGTTCAGCAACTACGCGCGCGTCGACCTCAGCCGCCGCCATCACGGCAAGCGTTACGAGTTCGAGTGGTGGGGGCGCAACTACGCCTGGCGGCGTGCCGTCGACGAGGCGCTCGGCACCGTGTCCTTTCACCTCGTGCGCAACGGTGAGTCTGACGCCGTGGCGCACATTGTGCCCGAGGTGCGCAGCCCGAATCAGATCGAGGAAGAGAAGCGCGCCGCGGGCTGGATCCCGCCGTGCTACATGTGGATCAGCGACGAGTCCGTTGTCGAGGCCCTGACAGATGTGGCCGAGTAAGTCTCGCTCAATCTTTGCCTTTGGGACAACAATACTGACTGGTTACGCAGTGTCATTGTCGCCACGGGCCTCATGGCACTCGTCGACGACTGCATCCGGGAACGATGGCAGACGACGAAGTCGGCCCCACTCCTCTCGGGGCTGCCCCACATCGGCGCCGGTGAGGCGGACGGCGATCACCGCAAGACCGGCGTCCGTGGTTTTTTCTCCCGACGACCGTCTACACAGCACCCTCACAGTCCGCTGCGACTTGGGCGCACAGTCGCCATATATTGAAGTCGGCGCATTGATTATGACAGATGAGATTCTGAACACCACGTTGCTCAGATTAATGGACAGCTACTGCTTCTTCGGCGCATCTCGGGGCAAAATTCCTTTCCTTTGTACGAGCATATAACAAAAGCTTCCCTCTCGAGTTTCGAGGGCATAGATGACATGACAGCATTGGCATTGCGTGGAGCATACGGCGTTGAATTCGGCATGCGGTGCTCGGGCATGGAGTTTCGCTGCAGCGTAATGATACTGACGAAGACGAAAAGAGGAAACATTTGCGTGCAATTCAGCCCGCAAGCTATTTTTCTACAATCATAGCGCCGTGGCTCTTTACTGAAAGCTACCAAATCCCCGGACACGCTCATAACTCCGTGCAATGTGCATCATGTTCATTAGTCATCCCTGTCCCAAGTCCCATGCCTGCTGCCCAGCCAGCTTCCAAAGTCCAGCTTCATCAGTAGTCGGTTCACACCCCCTATCCTCCCCGGCGCGTAAGCTTGGCCTACTGTATTCGACTCGTAGTCATCAGCCACCGCTCCCTCGGCCTCCCACTCCGCTAAAAAGTCGGCGTCGCTTTCGAGGGTCCGCAGAGCGTCCACCACATCTTCTATACCCCGCCTAACCTTTCCTTCGACACCGCGCAGCAGCGCCATCACCTCGCGTTCCTCTCGCTCCAGATCCACGAAGGCGTCGACAACTCCAGCGTCTGTCTCGAGATCCATCGACGTGAAGATGGAATGCAATCGCTGGATGTGCGACACGAAGTGGTCGATGTGTACGAGGAGCGCATAGAGTGGTTCGGTGAAGGTGGGTCGAGTGAGAAGAAGTCTGTTAACCAGCGTGCGCAGGTAGAGACGGTGAGCAATGGAAAGGGTCTGAGGATCATGCGCAGGCTGCTTGTAACTTGCGTCTCCTGTGTTCTGGGCCGTAGCATTCCACTCATGCATGAAGATGTCTTCATCATCGTCCTCACTGTCCTTCTCATCTTGGGCTGTGGAATATTTTGCCCGGGAGTGGCCACAGGCTCGCTGATCGCGGGGCACGTCTTTCCCGTTGAGCCAAGAACTAAAGGTCTCCCACGTGCCTTCAACAATCTCCGTCTGGAGGTACGCTTCCGTCTCGCCAAGGAAAAAGATGACAGCACTGGCCGTCGTCCAGGAGCTTCGCAATGCAGAAGACCGCGCTGACCACCGCTGCCGAAGAAGAACGGCGTGCTGTTCTGCCCCTCGTGGAGCCGGATGTTGTCGCCGCAGCGACGTCAACTTCCACAGATTCGTCAGTCGAATGTGGGCGCGGCGCAAAGAGAGCAAATAGGAGTTGATGCAAGAATAGACTTGGAGGTCGGATGGCGAAATGACCATGTCCAAAGGCGGCGGAAGCTCCATAAAGAGCATTGCCGGCACCGAGAAAAGCATGTCTCGGAAAGGAGACGTCTCCAAGAGCTTCGCAGCCTCCGCACTTAATCCCTGATCACCATTCATGGGTATCGAGGGCCTAGACTTGGTCAGCTGCAGCCGTAACAGATCGCGAGCCAGTTCCAGCTGCTCGTCTTCATCGGCATGCTGCCCCTGCATCGAAGCCAAGACGCCCCACGTCCTGTTCAGAACCGCAGTGACTTCTCCATCCTTGACTGTCAGATTCTTTATGCCGTCGTTCTTTTCGTATGCAAGGTTGTCCGCCCTCCGCCACCGGCTCCGTATCTTTTCATCTGCTTCTTGCGTCAAAGCCAGGGCAAACTCTCCACGGCCGAGCAAAAAGAACTCGCGCAGCAACTGGAGCATTCCAACGACTTTCTCCAACGGCAATATCTTTGACAGCGTATTTTCGGAGAGGGACAGGCGAATGGACGTTATTGTCCGTGCGAAGCTCGCGCTGTTCAGGGGGAATGTCAAACTCCCCAGCTCCTGCAGCTTCGACGAAATGTGATGCATCCCTCCAACGCCGGAGACGATGTTGCCTATGGCTCGAACATGATTAAGCGACTTGCCGATGAAAAGCATTGACGAGGCTGCTGCCGGCGTGACAAATGATGGCAGCCGGTCCGGCACACAAGTGAAGTCCTGCCATCAGTCAGCCTCTGGTAAAAGAGCGGGAATTGAAGCATGGGATACCTCTTCGGGCGCTTCTGACTCCTGAACAAAGAAGTCGCCCGCACCGAAGCTTGGTAGTCGGCCATAGAGAACCCAGGCGGACACCTGCTTCAACCATGCCGTCTCCGCCGCTGTCACCAAGCTCAGCGCCGTCTCTGCCACGTCCTGATATCCGCTCTGCAGCTCAGACCTGAGCCGATCGATCAATCTTGCACCCTGACACGCCGCAGCACCCTTCTCCGGCGCCATTATGAACCGCACCGTCTCCCACAGCCATTCCATCTGCCGCGTCCACGGCTGAAATTCGCCCATGACGGCCGTCAGTGGCACGATGTTGTAGGCGCCCACGAACGCCGGGTCATCCTTGAGTATGGTCCGCTCCACATCGAGTATCTTTCGCTGAAACGCCGACAGGTGCACGGAGTGGATGGCCGTAGCGACGGCGCGGCATATCGTGGACGGGTGGGAAGCCGATATCTGCGACGCGTGCGTCATGAGCTTGGTGTGGAGGTCGCTGAGATGCGCGGCGGAGGCTAGCAGCTGACGTTCGGGAGGAGTTATGCCGGCGAGAGCGTGCGACTGGGAATTGGCAGATTGGAGGAGGGGAGACGGGTGTCCCGAGAGGGAGAGGAGGATTTCGTGGAGCATGGCTGGGTCGAGAGGCGCCTGCACCTGGTTAGAAAGAGTTTGAAAGAATCAAGCCGTCTTCTTACTTCTTCTGCGCCTTGCTCGGCCTGATTGCGTCGCCAATGTCTTGGATTGTGAGGATTATGACGCCGAGAAGCTCGTATCGACACATGAGCGCCAGAATGCAGCTCCTAGACGGCAAGCCTCAGAGGGGACTCGTCGGCGAACGGTCGCGTTTCGTTGTTCGTTGATTTTGTCGTCGACGAAGTTGAAGCTTCACTCTAGCTCACCAAAGGGCAGATGCTACCAGCAGGGCTACGCTCGAGTCGCAACATAGCCCAGCGACATCTTGTCGCAGTTGCAATGGGGGGTGATGCCCTGGATCTGGCGGGGTGTTCAGGTTCGCGACGCGCGACGTCAGTGATTCGCGCCAACACGTGACCGCTCTTGGATGGTTTCCCTCACTGCTTCACTCTTCACCACCAAACGGCATCTTCTTGATCAATGTCTTTGGATGCCTTCTATGGTAAATTGAATATGAACGCAGTAGCCATGAATCTACGTTTCATCGAGGTATTCCGCAGCTGCTGCGAGGCACGTCACTTGATAGGTAAGGTAGTTTCAAAGGTACCTTAGGCTGCAACGCTTCACCTGGCATCGTCAATTCATATGGTCTTGACGTCTTGACGCCTTGCTTACATTCTGCAAATGAGATTGCACATCTCATACTCCCAGCAGAATGTGGAACGCTTCTATTTTCTTCAACGCCAGTAGGAGCTTCAAATCCATTCTTCCGCACAAGTGACTCGTTATCTTCGTTATTCCTCAGTCTTCCCATCTACGACGCCGGCTTCTTCCCGTTAGGATCATATCCGCCGGCGGTGCTCGCCGTGTCATACGCGCCCTGAGCCTGCTTGCCATTGCCATTGCCCTCCGAAGCCGCGGCGCCGTCATCGCCGCCAACGACAACCTGGCCGCCGCCCTTAACTTTGCCCACCACCATGCCCTTCGCCACACCCTTGAGGATGGCGCGCCGCGACACGCCCGTGACGTCGATGTAGACGAGACCGACGTTCTTGACGCCGCCGCCCAGATTCCGCGACACTTCGGCGGCCTCAGGGCCCCAGCGGTGACCGACGACCGTAGTCATGCTCGACGAAGTGCCCGTGAGCAGCGTCCGGCCCGCCTGCTCCATGCCGTCGACGACGGTGTTGAACGCCATCAGGCTCTTGTTCAAGACACCCGGCTTGTAGCTGTCAATGACGTTGCCGTCCTTGTCGTAGCCCCTGGCCTTGCCGTCTTTGCGCTTGGAAACGGTCGCGCCGAAGTTCTGCGCAACCTTGGTGATGGAGCCGATTGTCGCGGCCGACAGTCCAGCCGCCTTGGTGGAGAACTGGTTGATGCGGCGGATGTGCGCGTGCGTGGTTGGGTTGAACGTGACGGGTTTGGCGACGGGCTGCGTGCTCTTGGTGAAGCCGTCGGCCTGGGACTGCAGCGTCTTGGAGACGTAGTCGGACGTTGTGATGAGGAAGCGCGATGCTCTCGAGGCTGTGTTGACAATGGTCGACTTTTTGTAGGCGGGATGCATCGCGTCCTCGTCGAGTATGGGCTGGACAGCGATGGCTTGGCCCTCAGCTGAAGGCAGAGCGATTTCGACGGGGTCTGACCACTTTTCAGCAGCGGTTCATCGCGAAGAGAGGTCTTGGAGAGAAGCGTACCTTTTGAACCTGGCCGGACAGCGCCATCCTCGACAAGCTGGTAGCCGTCGCCGAGCTCGCCAATGACGCTTCCATCCTCCTCGTCCACAAGCACAATTCTGCCTGCCTTGCTGGAGCTCGCGCTGCCCTGCACGTATCCCTCGCCAGCAGTGTAGTCGGCCGGGTTATACGGTGGCAGCTCCTCGCCAGCCGCCTCCCGGGCCTTGGTCTCAGCAGCCTTGGACTGCCTCGACTTGGGCGCCGACGCGCGCTCAAGGAAAGCGGTGCACTGCGCCAGGATCGTCTCAAAGGTATCGACGTCCTCTTGCACGCCGGGCCTGCTCCCAATGGCCGGGAATTCGATGCGCGTAAAGGCCCCGCTGTCGGGACCAAGGTCCCAGCGCGGGATCAGATAGCTGGTAGGCGGCTGGTGGTAGATCTGCGTCGTGGCGGGTAGAGGCAGGTCGAGCTCGGGTGGGAGGTGGAGGTGCAGGTAGAAGTCCTGCTCGCCAGTCTCAATGCCCGAGGGATCCGCGAAGCCAGACGAGGTCGGGACCATGAGCAGCGACAGCGTCTGGGGGCCGCTTGGCGTCAACGACTGCTCGTTTCCATTGGCGATGTGGAAGGCTTTGATGCCGTCGACAAAGTACAGCAGCTTGGGGTCCTGGGGACTGTCAGCAGGCTGGTCGAACAAGGGAGCTAAGTCAGGGGCGCACATTGTGTCCTGAAGCCATACTGGGCAATCTGATGCCAATTCACTAGACCCGGCCCGTTATGTCGAGCAATCACTCGGTATGCAGCTGTCGACGTGACGCGGCGCGTTGGGTTGAAAGTGGGTGGGGTTCTGATGTTGCCGTGATGCAGTCTCCTGGGCTTTCGAGTTGAAGATGCAGAATGCCAGGCTTGGAGATCTGTCCCCAGTCAAGAGGAATTTAACTCAAAATAAAGACGGGGTGGCGATACTCCATCCAAGGCCTTCCTTGGTTGGCCGTCGAAGCGCTGGGCCGTCGCGGGTGAGGCCTCTCGCCGCCCCTCCACGACGTCATTGGCCTGCGACGGCGGGGGAGGTCACGCCAAAACCTGGAGCTTGAGCTCAGGCGCCTTGCGTTTCTGGTTCGACTTGGCGCGCGGCCCTGTCGCTACGAGCGCCTCTTACTGGACACCATGTGTCGTGCGCTTGGCTCAATATAGCGCCTTGTTGGTCTTGAAGCCGCGGAGACACCAAGGACGGCATCGCGAGGGCTGGCTGCTGAGATGCTTGGGTTCTGTGAATACAGGTCTTCAGCGCGCGCTACGCCCAGGCTGAGCGGCTGACGGCCCAGTCTCTCTGTTCCTCTCCTCGCGTCTCCCCTTCCCTCACCACCATCACCACCACCACCATCACAGCTTCGGGCACCAGTCGACCCGCTTCTCCCGACCCATGTCGTGGCACCGACTGCCGCCCGAGATTGTGCTTCACATCCTCCATCTGCTAGATTCCGCCTTCTTCCGCGAGGATATCCGCCGCCTGCTCGTCTCCAAGCAGTGGTATCACCTGGCTCGCCCTGTGCTCCTCCAGCACCTCGTATTGTCCGGGAGATCACTCGGCAACGTCATCGCAGCTTCACAATGCGGCCTCACGGCCGCCTTGATACAGCAGCATGTGTCCACAGTTACGATTCGCCTCGACGGCTTCAAGGACTGGCCCTCGGAGGTGGACCCAGAGGCAGTGAGGTACTCTTCGCCGCGTAGTGATGCTACAAACCACAACATCATCCGTGCGTGGGTCGCGGATACGAATGGCAGTTTGGCTACTCTTGGCGACGTCCTCCGACAGTGTCCGAGGCTGCGGTCTCTCAAGCTCAAGGCGAAACCCGGGCAACGCGATACCAGCTATGGCGTAGAACCCATGTACTACCATTTGAAAACCCAGTCTGTGGCCAGCCTCGTCGCCGTCAGCCACCTGAGCCGCCTAGTAATCGATACAGCCGGTGTAGAGATCAGGGAGTCATTCGCCAGTCCTTCTATAATTGACCTTTGCCGAGAGGTCAACGCCCTTCTTCCCTCGCTTCGATGCCTTCACTACCGCATGCTCAGAATCTGCCCCAGCATCTTGGATGTGCCAGCGACAGGCCAGCTTCTCCGCCTCGAAGATGTGCTAATCAACCTATGTGTCCCCTTCGGAGGGCCCTGGGTCGAGCTGTCGATGCGTTGTCTGGGCATTGCGCCGCCCGGCCCCCCAACACTCCTTGCCGACGTGGAACACGGCGCGAGAGAGCTGGCACAAAGGATGCGGAGCCCACGAATCGTCAGAGTCTTGTCTCCAGGGCGTCACGGCCTGGATATGCTTTCGTTTGATGCTCTTACCGGGCGCCGAAGGCGACTCCCAACTACCGCGACATGGGATGCAGACGGTGTCGAGGTGGAGGAGGACGACGACGAGGAGTATCTCTCTAGCGATCTGCTTGGCGAGGATGATTCTTCCACGGCAACCGGGGACGCTTTTTGATAGAGGAGGAGAGGTGCACTCCAAACCGTGAAATGGGTAAGTGTTCATTTGATCTAGGGTATCAAGCAACAGCTCACCGCCAACGGCATCAAATCTCAGGAAGTCAGAGTAACACGCAAACTTGCACTGGCCATCTCCTTGTATTCACTGGCAAATCCGGGCCTCTGCCTCATCTTTTACCAACTCTGCCTGCTCTCCCATTCAAGCTTAATCGACGATTTCTACGGTTGGTCCCGAGTATATGTCGCCGCTCTCTCTACTACCATCAGGGGGCGTCTTCGTGCTTCTGCCCCTGCTCCTGCTCCTGCTCCTGCTCTTAATACTATCGACGCTGCGGACACTCGGACTCCTAATCTCAGCAACACTGCCAGATCTCTTGCTAGCGTTGTCTTCAAGAACCTCTTCCTCATCAATCACGTAGCGCGGAAACGATATCTTGCGCTGGCCAGGCACGCGCTCCGGAACTGCACCACACCGAAATCAGTTGAACAAAGTTCGTTCCACAATTACATGGGTAGTTCGTGCCGGACCACGGATCCGGTGTACTTACCTGTATCCGGCTGAGCGGCTCTGAAGCGGTTGTCATCGGCGTCCGAGCTCCCCTCGTAGTCGTCGACCCTTGGCGTCCTCGACATGCGGGGGTTGTCGTCCGTGTGACTCTCGCCGCCTTCACCATCATCGCTAGAGAGAGTTTTCCCTACACGTATCCTAACAGGCTCCTCCTTACTCTCGCCACCACCGTCACTGTCGCTGAAATCACTCATCCCTGTAAACCTTATAGTCTGGCGCTTCGTTTTTCTCTCGTATACCCGTGGTGCTTGCGGCTCCGACTCGGATTGGCGAGCCTGTCGAAGCATGTCTGTTTCATTCTCCAGCCTCGCTATAGCTTCTATGTCCCTTGTGGTGCTTCGCTGCAGCCGTCTCGTCTCCTTTAGGTAGACTTTAAGGCGTTGCCGTATACGACGGATTTCGGGGTGCTCGTTCTCGTCTGAATTCTTTGCCAGATTGCGCGTCTGGTCGCCGATGTCATTTTGACCATGTTGTCTCTCTTTGCCTTTCTTCTTAGGGCCACGGTCCTTCGTCAAACCTGAGCTGATTTGGCCCAGCTTTTCCTTTCGCCAGTCGCCGTACGACGTGGCCTTGTTAGCCAGCTTTCCTCCTTTTCCTGTGCCTTCGCCAGCCACAGTGATTCTCTGGTGGCGGGAAGTGCCTCGGGTTTCGTGCAGTTGCCGTATGGACGTCTTCATGGCCTCGGCTCTGGCAAGGTAGGATTCTTTTTCGCGAGCTTTCGGGGTCAGGGCCCGAAGGATCATGTACTGCGCATATCCTTCCCAGAATCCGGCGAAGGCGAACTCACCGCCCATGAGGATATCTCTGCGCAGCTTTTCACGGTCCTCCGGGCTCTTAGCTACCATATACCGGAACAACTGCGTCTGCTGGACTTTTGCCATGCTCCCGGCAGACAACCACATGCGCTCGAGCTCTTTCAGTACTACTTCTGCATCTCGCTGGCCCTGATACATGAGCTCCTGTAGGCATGCTGCCTGCGTCTCGATATCTCCAAGATTCTTGGCCATCTCTAAGACATATTCCGTTTTGAGCGTCAGAACGTCACCCTTGGGGTCAACCTGGCGTGGACGCCACGTCGGGACTTCATCATCGGCAGGTGCATATATTGGAAGAGTCTCGGAGGGGAATAGGTGTCGAGAGAGGAGCAAATCGCCTCTTCGTTGGTCCGGGAAAGATATAATGCCGTCTCTCGCACTTGGCACCCCGGGGTTTTCTGTCAGAGCAGAGGCCATCAGAAAGCGAAGGCATGGACGGCAATGAGATCGCTCTCCGCTATCACCGGCTACGATGATATCGTAATGTTCGGCAATCTCCAGACATTTCCTCATGATCGACCCGTGCTCCGGCTTTCTTACAAATGCCAGCGCCAGAGCGGAGAAAATGTCGATCAGGGCGTACAATGATGACTCGTCTTCGGCGCCCCAGTCATCTTCAAGGCGGTCCACGAGCGCTTCTGCGGAGCTCTCATGCGCCTCCGAGTTGATAAGAAGCTTCAGGGTTTCTTCGGCGCCGCGTACTTGCTCGAGCTCCAAGAAGACATCTCGAAACTCCCAAATTAGTCCCTCCGCCAGCAGGTGATCATAAAGTTGCCTCCACTCATCAGTGTCTATCCAGGTCACAAATTCGTCGAATAGACTGATAGAATGCGCTAGTATCTGCATCTGCTGAGTGTGAGTTGCTGTCGAGCTGAAGGGATGTTACTGATTTGAGCAGCGCCTACCTCTGTAGAGTCGAGCTGGGGCCATCTCAATCGAATCAGGTCGTAAGCTTGTTCTGCCAGCAGATATGTGTCCTGTAGCCCAGGAAATTCCAGCGCACTCTCAACCTCGGCTTTCCTGAGGAGAATATTCCAGCTCAACTGTAGGGTCTCCACGGACGGCTTGGGCGGGTAGTCTCTGGCGAGGTCGGCGAGCTGCTGGTACCTCTTGGCTTCAAGAAGGCACTGACCGTACTGAACAAGCACATACTTGTTGTCTAGAAAATGTTCGAGGTGATCTGCGAAGTGCGTCAGGGCGGCGTCAAAGTACCCCAGCCTCCGCAGCTTCGAATGCTCCTCAAGGACGCCTCCCAGATCGTCTGTGGTGTCGAGCGACATGTGTACGGTAATGTCTTGAGGTGCTAGCGGATTTAGATGATATGTGTGCGGCTTATCGGACTCCTGAAATGCGGCTTTATCCTTGCGAAGGCTCTTTCGTGTTACTGACCGAGGCACGCCTCGCCTGATGACTACGTCTTCGACGTCACTGACCAAATCACTGTCTGATTCCTGCGAGTCGTAGATGATATTGTTTATGATGACTTGCGGCTGGCTGTTTGCCTTGTTGTATGTGTTGGGCGAAGCCGCGACACTGGGTTCCGGTCCTTGAGTGGTTGTATGCGAGCTCTGAGGGGGCGGCATCTGAGGGTAACCGGGCTTAGCATCGCGCCGAGGTTTCAAATTCTGCTTCGACGTGTTTTGAGTCTGCTCCTCGCGTGACGACTCTTCATCTGGCCCGCCACGGAAGACATGGTTGTTTATGACGATGGGGGTGCGAGACTGAGGATCAGCAGCAGCTTGCGGAGCGGTTGGATAACCTGACGCAGCTGGGTAACCATGTGAATAGGTTGGCGGAACTGAAAATGGGTTGTATGGGTTGTACGGGTAGGGAACATAATGCCCGGAGTAGTACGGGGTTAAGGAGCTCCCGTAATACAGTCCAGACGAAGGCTGCTGTTGGGGAGCGGTGCCGTAACCTGAGTCCGCCGATGGCTTGTCTGGCTTAGGAGGAGCTGGAATATACTGTCCCAATTGTCCGGGAGCGGACTTTGCGGGCTGCTCATAAATATTATCCCACACAGTGTGCCTCGAGCGTTCCCGTCGTGGTGGTGATGGTGATACTGAACGTGCTACTGGGCCACCTAACGGTGGGGATCGTGGTGGTCGTGATGTCGGTGGTGCAGGCTGTCGATACCGGGGTTCTTCTTGCACTATGGCGCCTTCATGTCGCTTCTGCGTATACTGCCACTCGTAGTCCCGCGGCGGGGAATGCCGATGGGGCGGGCTCTTTGACCTGGCATAACGGCTGTCCATGCTGCCATCATTGACGCAACGCGGAGTTTGTCGACCTGGGGCCGGATAACGGGATTCTCCAAGGGTAAGGAATGGATTTTGTGAAAAGCGCGATCCTCACCCAGCCCCCTCAGAAACAACTCTTCCGTAGCACAGCCGCTCTGTATCCGTAAGCCGAGGCTGCATGACAGTGGCTCAAAGCTGACAACCCCTGCCTGCTGCAGACGGGCCGCCCCATTCTACTGGCTTGGACTGCATCGCAAGCGCCTTATTTACGCTGGGGTCCAGAGGCCGCCTACCAGTGCCAGGCAGCCTTAAAACCAAGCGCATCCCCAGCCAGCCTCGCCTGTCCGCTGACTGCTCCTCCTGTGCTTTGCGAGCTCATGTTTCGCCACCTTTCGCGCCCAATTGCGCACGCACTGGGCGCCGCCGGTCGCAGCAGACTCCCGCGGCCATGAGCCGGCCGGCCCCACTTTCACGGCCTCGAGCGGCCCGGGGGCCGCCGATCCAGGTCCGGCGTTTCGGGCGCAACGACTTCGAGCGCTTCGACGAGGAGGCGGCGCGTGGGTCGCACCTCTGCGTCGGGTCCGCGAGCATCGGCAAGGTCGACATCGACTGCAAGTACCACTGGAAAAAGGCCCAATGGGGCGTGCTGGGCAACGACAAGAGCCCAGCGGGCATCGTATACATGGACATCACCTTCAAGCAACCGCACGGCTACTGGCTCGAGCGCGCAAGCGTCTTCATCACCCTCAGTGAGGACACGACATCGTATGCTCTCGTCGCGCCGCACAAGTGGAAGCAGCCGCGGAAGAAGAGGATCGGAACCGGTTCATCCTCCGCCCGCGACTACAACGTCCAACTTACGGAGCACTATGGCCCGCGCTACCTTACCGGCAGCCAGACGACGGCCTCGAAGAGCAAAGCCACAAAATTCACCCCCAGAATCGATGTCGCGGGCGTCGGCGTCGGCGGCATGGGATTCGAGTCCAGTACATCGCGCGAAAAGGCCGCGCGCTGGGCCTTTCGAGGCCTCGTCGGCCGGCCCAAGGACGGCTTCGGCATGCGCACGCTGCAGTGGGAGCTGAGCGAGAACGCGCTCGACCCGGACCAGGCGCACAGCCAGGAATACCGCACGGCCTTTGCGTTTGAGCACAGCGAGCGGCCCGTCTTCATGCGCGTCGAGGTCGAGGGCAAACTGCGTAGCCTAGGCCGTCAGCTCAAGCATGAATGGCTGACCTTTTCCTCGTGGTCGCGCCGCCGGGACAACTCGACACTGACGCACATGGACTTTAGCAGCGCCATGACCTTTGACAAGAGCCTCGATGCCCTGGCCCGCGGCCTAGATAAGGCGATGCAGGAGGAGAATGTGGAAAAGGGGCCCGTAGAGGTGCCGGACCCGATGCCCGCGCTCTTTGCGCCGGATCGTGTAAATGAAGAGCTGGGGAGGCTCCCCTCGACAATGGCTTCAGCAGCGGGGCTTTCACCGGGCGCGGGCCATCAGGTAGGGGGCAGCATGCAGCCGACTATCGACGGAGTAACAAGTCGCATTGAGGGCCTGGAGGAGTGCGGCCTGAGGCACTTCAATGGGCGGCTTTACCCCCGAGCCAACGGTGATCTCAATGCCCATGTTCGGTTGCAAGAAGCAGACGAGCGCTCTGCACCCAAGGCGCCAGAAGAGGATGACCGAGCATCCACCGCCCTGGACAGTGAGTCCGTAAGCTCCGAAAAGGCGCCCGACGAAGCAGTCAACGACCTGCTCAAGATCCCCGCTGTGCTGTTCATCCTCAAATTTGTGGTCATGATTGCGCGCTTCTTCAGCAACTTGCCGCCGCCGCCTCGTCACCCCAACGCAGACCAGGACGAGGCCTGGATGGCGTCAATGGAGGCCCAGGCGGAGTACAACTTTGGCCCCAGGATGCTAGAGTCAAGTCTGCCGTTCCAGTTACGCCGACGCGCAGGCGACAGGTCGGTTCCAGCCCTATCCAGGACATTACTTCGGTCGCCAGAGATTGAGAGACGCCAGGGGGAGCCGATTCTGAGGAGGAATCCCCCAGGACGTATCAGGAGTTGGTGAGAGAGTGATGCTGGGCTGTTACGAGATGCACTATTGGGCAAAGCGTTCATGTTTGGTTCCTTGAGAGAGGAGGGGGCAGTTGACGGCGCCGCGGGATGCATGGAATGGAGTTTTTAGGAGTAGTGAACAAATGACGAGCTGTCTCATTTAGTGTGAAGAAAAATGATACCATCTGATGACATTTTGAGGGCTTTGCGGAGATGTGTTTGTTGATGGACGCTCTTCAAATGTGTGTGTGTAATTACATGTAGTGGTAAAATAATGTTTCATTTTTCTGTCGCGAGAGTTGTCATAAAGCCTGCAGAAAGAAAAACATTTCGGTGCGATGGTTTCGATCCCCATATGTATCCTCCTTCATTCTCATGGCAGGTACAGACGGGCTGTGAGTCAAGATGCGTATACTTCAGGTACTCTAGGGTAAGACTTCCCTTTCGAGAAGCATCTTCCATGATAAACGGCAACCCCAATTCCCTCCACGTCTGCCAATAAATTGTATCCGCCCGCCCACAAGTCGTATTCGTATGCAAGAAAAAGGAGGCCGTCAGCAGAATCAGCCTGCGACTTCCCTCACGCTACAATGTATCGAGATCCATACCTCACCCAGATGTGTCGAGATCTCGATGCGAGCTAAGCCTTGACAGCAGCGGGGCTCGGACTTGGCTGCCCGTTCGAACCCCACGGCGGGTCGAGCCTGCTCGTACGAGGTCGGGACTCCGTCAAGGCCGTAGACAAGCAAGACAACGTCGGGAGCAAGAAAGAATCAGCCGAGTTTCAGACAACGTTGCACGGCGTCGCGCGCGCGCGGCACAGGGCGACAATTCTACGGGACGCTGAAGTAGCCCGGGAACAGCAGCGAAGCGATGCCGCATCGGAAACGGCCACTGTCCGTCTGCAAGGGCTGCAGACGTGGCATCCGTAACGGTAACGGGCATCGCGGAATGCGGTTACACACGGTCCATAGCAGCCAACTTGGATTAACACGCAACCAGTTTTCTTGCAGAGCGCTTCAGAATCCGATCCGAGAGCTTGGCGGTGCCTGAAGGGGGAATCCGTGGCGCCCTTCTCTCGCACAAGCATCGTCATCGAACCCCCCTTCTCCGCACCCGGGCTCCCAACCATGTTTCCGGCACGGCGGTGTTCACGCCGGGGCCTCTTCCGAGCTCAGATATTCACGCAGCACAGTACTCCGTACGGGGTTCATCGCGGACTTGGCACGTTGCTGCAGCGTAACGCGTCGTTGACAAATCCGACTGTCCGTGCCGTGCCCACCGACGAGCCGACCTGGCCCTGGCAATGACAAAGCCCGCAACCGCTTCAGCAACGGCGTTCTCCATCGACATGACGTCCACCAGCCAGCCAGTGGCGTCGGCCCTAATCTAGATGAAGGCTGATGCCAACGGGCCCCTCCCTCCACCATGCAGCTGCCCTGCCCTGAGCGACGCTGTGCCGCATCTCTGTCGCTCTGGGTGCCCGCCAGCTTACACGCCTTGCGCTGGAGCAGCGGGCCGCACGACCCCATGATTCCAAACTCCTGGCATTAGCCGCCTCACGGTGGCCCCCGCTTTGTTCCTGGACATTGCCTTGCCCTGGCGAGCCCGCACCGAGCAGTTCGCATCAGCATGTGAAGCTGAGCGTTTTTAATTCCATGGCGCATGTACTCAGAAGGGCGTTCCGTTCCAGAAGCGGCCACCCGGCGCGTCGCGAGGCTTTCTGGCCTGCAGCCTGTCGTGAACTGTACTGCCCTGGCTTTCATCCGTCTCCAGTCGAAAAGTGGCCCCCCTGCGACTATGTTTAGCTATCGGCACTGCGGTTGTGGGCCACTACACCCCTCTTCAATCGCCGAAGCTTGATGGGGAAACCGGCTACGGAGAGAAGCTCCATGCAGATGGATACAGCTGTGTAGCTGCGGTCCAATGGCTGCCAGCATGTTCCCAGCTCGAGGCCAAATAGCTCATTTGCGGGAGCTTGTAGAACGAGCGGAAGGGTCGGGGCTGGACGGGACGTGGTCTTTGGAGCTGTGGTAGGACCCTTCCGATCCATATGTACTTGGGGGTCCCATCTTCACCTCAACTCGATCTCATCCTCAACATCGAATATCAGCGTCAGATCATCCCGGGAAGTACTAGCTTCCGAGTTGCACTTACTGAATCTGCGCCTCGCCTACCAGCAATACCGACATCCGCCCATCATGCCCGCCGCCAAGGAGTCCTTCCTCGGCCACGACCACCTGGCACACGTCGAAGGCAAGCACTTTGCCGCTACTAAGCAGCATCTCCAACAACAGCAACAGCAGAAGCGCCAACAAGAACAACAACCACCACAGGCCGTCGACATCATCGATATTCGTAGCGACAAGGTCAAAATCAACCTCAAGGACGAGGTCGCCGCCCAGCTCAACCCCGAAGACGGTGGCGTCCGTAGACTGCCCACGCTGCTGCTGTACGACGAACGGGGACTGCAGCTGTTTGAGGATGTATGTCGTCCCGTTCTCTCGCCCTCCATTGCCCCTTGAGAACATAGCGAAGGACAATGTGGCGAAGAAGCGCGCGTCCCGTTTCGTTTCGTTCCGTCCCCGTAGCGTCCGTTCCGTTCCGTTCCGCTCATGACCACCCCAGATCACGTATCTGGACGAGTACTACCTCACCAACTATGAGATCGAGCTGCTCGGCCAGGCTAGCGCCGAGCTGGCGAGCCGCATCCCCGCCGGGGCCATGGTGATTGAACTGGGGAGCGGGTCAGTCGTTGATTGTTCTCGGGGAGAGAACTGCTGAACTGACATGAAGCGCCGGCCTCAAGTAACCTGCGCAAGGTCTGTCTCCTCTTGCAGGCCTTCGAGGACCAGGCCAAGCCAATCGACTACTACGCGCTCGACCTGTCGCAGCGCGAGCTGGAGCGCACGCTGGCGCACGTTCCAGACTTCAAGTACGTCTCGTGCCACGGCCTCCTGGGCACCTACGACGACGGGCGCGAGTGGTTGAAGCAGGCCACCCTCATGGACAGACCCAAGTGCATCCTGCACCTCGGGTCCAGCATTGGTATATTGTGCCGTGTCCTTGAGAGTAAGTTCACGCTGATCTCTGTTGTCAGGCAACTTCCAGCGTGACGAAGCTGCCGATTTTCTGCACGACTTTGCCGACCTCTTGCAGTCTGAGAATGATGCAATGATTGTCGGCGTGGACTCGTGCGACGACCCAGACAAGATCTAGTAAGCTTTGAGGCTTTTCTTTTACCTGTGCTTTATGGGCAGTCATGTTAACCAAGCCTCCAGCCGCGCGTATAATGGTCAGTCAACCTGCTCATCAGACACCCTTTGCCGTATACTAAGACAGCGCTTCAGACAGCAAAGGCATCACCCACCAGTAAGGAGGCCTCACACTACTTGCATGTTTCCGGTGTAACCCCAACTAACAAAACAGATTTATTCTCAACGGCCTCCAGCACGCCAACGAGATATACGGCGAGCAGATCTTTCGCCCCGACGAGTGGAAGGTTATTGGCGAGTACGTGTACGACGAGGAGGGTGGCCGCCACCAGGCCTTCCTCTCACCGTTGCGCGAGACAACAGTCCTCGGCTCCGTCGTCAAGCCGCACGAGCGCATTCAGATCGAGCAGAGCCTCAAGTACTCGCCCGTGGGCTCCGAGCGCCTGTGGAAGCAGGCCGGCCTGCGAGAGGTCGAGACCTGGAGCCGGGGCAGCGAATATGGTAATGCGTTCATGAATGACAACGATGGTGAGCTCGGCTAACAACACCTCAGGCCTTCACTTCCTGAAGCGGGCAAAGCTCCCCTTCAGCAAGGTTCCGGCTCTCTATGCCGCTGGCCCGCTGCCCACCATGAACGACTGGGAGGCCCTCTGGTCCGCCTGGGACACGGTGACCAAGGGCATGCTTCCCCCCCAGGAGTTGACCGAGAAGCCCATCAAGCTGCGCAACGCGTGCATCTTCTACCTCGGGCACATCCCGGCTTTCCTCGACATCCAGCTCACCAAGAGGATCCCCGACGCGGCGCCCACCGACCCCGCGTCCTTCCATGGCATCTTCGAGCGCGGCATCGACCCGGACGTCGACAATCCGCAGCAGTGCCACGACCACTCGCCCATTCCCGACGAGTGGCCCCCCGTCAATGAAATTGCCGCCTATCAGGGCCGCGTGCGGGAGCGCCTGCGCAGCTTGTACGCTGATGGCCCTGAGGCCATTCCCCGGAGCGTCGGCCGCGCCATCTGGGTAGGCTTCGAGCACGAGCTGATGCACATCGAGACGCTGCTGTACATGATGCTGCAGAGCGACAAGACGCTACCCCCGCCGCACACGGCGAGGCCCGACTTCGAGCGCATGGCCGCCAAGGCATACGAGGCGAGGGTGCCGAATGAGTGGTTTGACATCCCGGAGCAAACCATCTCTGTGGGCATGGACGACCCCGAGGATGGAACGGACCCGGATCGCTATTTTGGCTGGTATGTCGGCTCTCTTCACCCCCCCTGAGCTCTTTTACTGATCGTTATTAATCTCTACAGGGACAATGAGAAACCGGTGCGCAAAGAGACTGTTCAGGCCTTTCAGGCCAAGGGCAGACCCATCACCAACGAGGAGGTACCATCCACCACTTTCACATCTAGCCATGCTGCAGACGAATCCTGACCGCAATAGTATGCCCAATACATGTACAGCGCCAACATCGACACCATCCCCGCCTCTTGGTTCTGCGTCGCCTCTGACGCCCCCAATGCGGCCAATGGCCACGCCAACGGCACTACCAACGGCACCACCAACGGCGTCACTAATGGCACCAATGGTCATGCCGCTGCATCGCTTCCCGAGTCCTTCCTCCAGGGCAAGGCCGTCCGCACCGTCTACGGTCTCGTGCCCCTCCGTCTCGCCCTCGACTGGCCCGTCTTCGCCTCGTACGACGAGCTCGCTCGCTGCGCGACCTGGATGGGCGGCCGCGTGCCCACGCTCGAAGAGGCCAAGAGCATCTACGGCTACGTCGAGGGCCAGAAGGAGCTCTCGACGCGAAGCAAGCTGGCCAACAAGGTTCCAGCCGTGAACGGGTATGTATACAGACGACGAGTCCACGTCACCGCTTAAGAAGATTATCGACTGACATGTGTGGTGTAGTCATTTAGTCAACGATGGCGTCGAGGAGACGCCCCCACAAAGCCGACCATCCACCGTCGAGGACAGCTCCCCCGAGCTGTTCATCGACCTCGCCGGCGCAAACGTCGGTTTCAAGCACTGGCACCCGGTGCCCGTCACCGCCCGCGGCAACACGCTCGCCGGCCAGGCCGCCATGGGCGGCGTCTGGGAGTGGACCAGCTCGCCGCTGCGCCGCCACGCCGGCTTCGAGCCAATGCCGCTGTACCCGGCCTACACGGCCGACTTCTTCGACGGCAAGCACAATGTCGTCCTCGGCGGCTCGTGGGCCACGCACCCGCGCATTGCCGGCCGCAAGAGCTTCATCAACTGGTACCAGCGCAACTACCCCTATGCGTGGGTGGGCGCGAGACTGGTGAGGGACATCCAGTAGTGTATTGCGCGAGTGACACAGACGTGGCCTTTGACGGGCTGCGACACAAAGTGAAACGGAAAACACGGGAAATTGCCTAGGATACGGACTGGGATATGAAAGCAAAGGATGGTAATGACAGCAATCAGGATGTGAATCTGGGGCTCCATCTCTCCCTTCTTGAGTGTGCGCTTCGGGAAAAATTTCCGATACTCATTCTTTCAAATGTGGACTGCATGCTATAAGCTTACTTGAGTCAACGATACTGTCATTTCTCAAATGTCGAATGTACGCTATACGCTCACTTGGGGTCAACTTGATACATATTTGTCCGAAATGTTTGATTGTGTGTCTATTTGTTCATGGCTCGGCGACGTTACCGCGAACCGTCTATCTCTGGGGCCGTCGTCGTGACAAGTGTGTTGGTCTTACAGTCGACGTGAACATGCCTCCTAGTAATATTGGGAGGAGAGCAAACTCCTTAAGCCCAATTCAATGTCCCCCGTCCAAGTTTCCCATCGCCCGGCGTTGCACGCAAGAAGTCTCTACCGTCGCAACGACGTAGCATGCCAAGCCAATGGCCAACTGTTCATGGCCTAGGAAACAACACTTTGGGTTATGCCGACCCGCTACCAGCGCAGCGCTTGATCCGAAGCCAAGCAAGGTGCTTCAAGCTTCATCCCGGCTCAATCATCCGTTGAGACTGCCGTAGATGTCGAGGAGCTGCTCGAAGACGTATCCCGGCAGCTGGACACCATTTTCCGTCACCAAATTGCTGATGAGCTCCGGAGGCTGCGAAGAGTCAGATTCAGGATACAGAGATATGAAAGCAGTCTTTTGCCATAGAAACTCACAGTGTAGTCGACAATGTCCCGAGGCTGCTTGCTAGCGGCATCGGTGCTAAAGTCCAGTACCTCCTGCTGGAAGCCAATGTCGCGCTGGTCGAGGGGGAACTTGCGAACAAATTTGTGCGTTTCGGCGGCCACGTAAAAGGGAATGCCGGCCTTGGACGCCAGCTGGGCAATCTGATAGGTGCCAACGCGCGAAATGATGCCGCCATTCTGCGTGACAGCCTCGGCGCCGACAAACACCATGTGGACCTGTCGCAACAGTCCCATGACGTGGGCTACAGCCGACTCGGGGATCTCCGCGACAGGGATGCCCATCTGCCGCAGCTCCTTGACGACGCGGTCACTCTCCTCACTCCGCGCTTCGTCGCGGACGTAGATGACCCTGAACTTGGCGTTGAGGCTCTTGGACGCGCGCTCGAGCAGCCCCGTCACCGACCTCGACGCGCCGTGCGTCAGCACGCACTTTCCCTCGCCGACGAAGCGCCATCCCGCCTCGGCGACGCCGTTGCGGGCGGCAATGGCTCTCGCGGCGAACAGGCGGCCGTTGCGCAGCAGGTGCTGGCGCACGGCGTCGAAGCTCCCCTCCTGCTGCTTAAGCGAGGAAACGAGATACTGCAGGAAGAGGTCGGTGCCGGCGGTGAGGGGCACGGGGTTCGCGACAGAGGCTTTGAGGTGGTCGGAGTGGATCTTGACCGTGTCGAGCGTCTCGTACACGGTCGTCGAAGGGACGGTGTTGAGGAGGGCGATGAGGGACTCGATGGCGGCGACGGGCTTGGTCAGCTCGGGATCAGACGCGAGGAGGTTGCGGTAGGTGGAGACGATGCTGGAGAGGGTGTCAGTATTGCTTCCTTGGGTGCAGAAGCCGTGAGAGAGGCGAGTGACGACTGACTCAAAGTTGGTAGACGAGATGGAATGGCGGCGGATGGGCAACTCGGCGGCGGGTGCCTCCTGCGTCGCAGCTGCGGGGAACGTGTCAGCAACGAAATCTCTTGTCATCTGGGCCATGGGTAGCATTACCAGTAGCCGGGTCGGCGGTAGCCATGGTCGAAATGCGGTTGCGCTCGGGTGATGGCGGAGATGCAGCGGCGGAGATGCAGCGGCGGAGATGCAGTCGTGCTGGGCTGGGCCAGTAAATTTTGTGGTGACTCAGGCAGGCGGCTGGACCACGGAGGCACGGCGCTGCTGGCGCCGACGCAGACGCCGTGGCGGGGCAGCTTCCGGGCCGGACAGCCCCTGTATTTCCGGCGCTCGCTTGGAACCGACGGGCCACCGGGCACCTCGAGGACCTGGGCTTGTTGTCCCTTGGCATCACTGCTGAAAACCACTCCCTTAAATGTATCAAAGCCTTCGACTGTCTTCGTTCAAGTAAATACCTGGGACACACATCACCATAGGTAATCGCGGGGCTGCAGCGACCCCTCCCTCCACCTGGACCCTGGCTTGATTGGACCCTCCCTCCCCGTGGCTGTGGGTGGAGAGCTCAAAGCAGCACGTCGTCACTCCACCATAGTCATTAGCTCGTGAATACGATGCGCTCTCGACATGTAACGCGCTCCTCACCGCCTTCGACTCTAGCTACAGCCTCTCTGTCGCGCAAGCAGCGCTTCACTGCATCGCAACGCATCGTCTCTTGCCCGTTGAGCCATTGCCGTCTGCCAGACCATGGAGCTCCTCGACCCCGCGACTGGCCGCCCGCTTGCCGGCGACGCCATCCAGCGCGTCCTCTTCCTCGCCAACACGGTCCACGTCTACAACATCCCGCCGCTGGCCTCGATGCGCGGCCACAGCGCCAGCTCGTGGACCGATGACCCTCAGCGCCACATCTTCACCGCCCGCCTACGCGTTGTCGAGACGTCGTTCGACGCCCCGTCCTCCCCCGACGCGAGCCTCAAGGTCGACGTCGTCCTTGAGGATCCCTCGTCCGGCCAGCTCTTCGCCGCCTGCCCCTACAACGACCGCGCCGCCGTCGAGCCCGTCGTGGACAGCAGTCGCTTCTTCGCCGTCACCGTCCGTGACGACAAGGGCCGCAAGGCCGTTCTCGGCATTGGCTTCGAGGAGCGCTCCGACGCCTTCGACCTCGCCGTCGCGCTGCAGGAAGCCCGGCGCAGCCTTGGCTGGGAGCGTGAGCAGCCCAAGCGCCTCGAGGCGGCGGCGGGGGCAAAGGAGAATGCGCGCGACTACAGTCTCAAGGAGGGCGAGACCATCACTGTCAACCTCGGCAAGTCCAAGCTCGGCCGCCGGCGTGAGCAGCAGCAGCCCGAGGCGGAATCGAATGCCACTCTCCAGTCCTTTGCTTTGCCTCCTCCCCCGTCGCTGTCGTCTTCATCGTCTGGCGGCTCAGGGGGCGCTTTCACTCTGCCACCGCCGCCTACTGCCGAGGACGTCAAGCGCAAGAGACGCTCCTTGCGAGACCTAGGCTTTGACGACGGCCAGTTTGGAGAGTTTGCATAAGCACACGATTGACGAAGCGACATGACTTTTCTCACAATACTGGATAAAGAGGAGGATCGGGCATACTGGATACCACGTGCAAGATCAGTCACGAAAAGGGTCGTTGGTGTTTAATTTATACGTATCGCGCCAGACTGCGCCAAGTGCATATGATGCATTATTAGTAGAGCCTATGCAGGATGCATAACAAGCAATTGTCCAACTCGAGTCGCGCCAACAGTCCCCAGCGATTTCAGCTCGGCCACAGTGACTCCAAACTCGGTAGACTCAGACGATTCTCTCGGAACCTCGGTGCATCGCCGCGGCGAAGTGTACACTCGCGGGGGCTTCCCTCTTCTTCGTCCATCCTTTTCGCCTCCTTGTACCTATAGCTCAGTCCATGATTGCTTGCAAAGTCCTCGCTACCCTCTTCTACAGTCTCAAGAACAAGGCTGGCCATCTTCAAGCCACCCAGCGAAGAGCTCGGGGACCCTCTGGCAACATCATTTTGCGCTATGTAAATACTCGCGCGAGCGTCGGTTGCATGGCTCTGTGGCACAAATTCTGGCGTTGCTCCACTGAGTGCCGTCGAATGGCTCGAGACGGTGCCTATAGAGGACTCGGAGTCGGTTGTGCTGCCCGAGGAGGAGCTCATGGTACCCTTTCTCTCTCGGAACGATGCCACCTGCTGATATGTTTTGCCCAGCGTGTCACGGCTCCGGATTTCCATATACAGCTCGCTCAGCCGGAGGAAGATGGCCTTTTCTTGCTCAGCCGCCTTGTTGACCTGTGATCGCAAGAGGTTGAGCCGTTTTCGCAGCCTGCGCCTTTCCTTGCTCGCCTCCATGACTGCCACCTCGGATTCAATGCCAGAGTACTGCCGGATCAGGTCAGCTACCTTGGTAGACTGTGCTTGAAGCGAGCTGGACAAGTACGCCTGTTCAGCATATATATCCTCGTACGGCCGTGGCCGAAAGATGGCGTTGCACGTCGGCAATGAGCGCCTGGTGACCTGTCGGAGCTGGTCAGGTGGCCTGGCCGCGTTTCTCCTTGCTTGAGTGAGTGATGCATTGCTTGGAATCGAGATCTCTTCAAGAGGTGACGTGCTTCCAGAGCTTGAAGGCTTCTCAACGGGCTTCTCGGTTACCCCGTCCAATCTGAAGGCCGGAGACGGGGGAGGCGTTATCACTCTGTCAGTCATTGATGGTGGAACTGCACGGGCTGTATCTGACTTCTAAGCACGTCAATGAAGCCTGTGACAAGTATATTCGGCGTTCCTTAGAGGTCGATGGAGATATGGCGCGTGCAGCACTGCTGTCCTCTATGAGCTTACCGACTGAACGGATATAACGCCCAACGTACAGTATGTCTTGCATGAAGAATACGGGCAGTGTCAGTCGGGGTAACCCACCCGGCTAATACTGTCCTTTGCCTCCCTCCCCATCTTCCAATGATCTGCCCCACAGGGGTTCGATCTCAAAGCTGTGCCTCCACCTTTCATCGTGTCG
This sequence comes from Tolypocladium amazonense, assembly GCA_024340795.1. NCBI lineage: Eukaryota > Fungi > Ascomycota > Sordariomycetes > Hypocreales > Ophiocordycipitaceae > Tolypocladium > Tolypocladium amazonense. Next base: position 404,478 of record JALHCE010000043.1, on the reverse strand, counting down.
TGGCATGTGGCACCGTCAGATCCGTGCTGTCTAGATGCATCAGCGAAGGGACACACAGCTTGTATTGTTCGCAGTTCGAGATGCCGCCGGCGCAGGGACGGCTGCGCGGTGCCAAGCGCTGGTTGGTCGGGACGGAGGTGGCGTCGTGGTTGGCTCGGGCTTAACACCAAATCGCTTCCAGAAGCTCCATCCAACCCAGCGAGGCTTGGCACTAGTGAGTGTGTGAATAGGAGTATACGGCGCATTCGTGCTCATTCATAAGGCGAAGCCGTCATGCTGTGGCGGGTCGTTGAATCTCCAGAGCCCGGCATCTACCGCAGCTCTGCGGATGGAGGAGACTTCCTCTCCGCTGACGGCGCGGTTGAGGTCCTCGTACCGGACGCCGTCGTCGTGGCTGCCACTCGACCTGCCTCTTTTCTTCTTGCCCACGTGCGCATCGGGGTGATACTGTTCCATGATGTTCACAAAGCAGTCCGTCGAAATTTCCGAAGCCAAGAACCGCATGATCTCGGCCCCCTCGGCTGTCTTGCCAGGCATGACTAGATGCCGGACCAGGAGCCCCTTCTTGGCGATGCCATCGCCCGTGAAGCACAGGTCACCGACCTGCGCTTGCATGGCCCGTATGCTCTCCCTAGCCGTTGCAGCGTAGTCGTCGGCCTTCAGCAGCCTCTTGGAAGTGCTGCTCTCCCAGACCTTGAAGTCGGCCAGGTATACGTCGACGAGCCCGTCCATGAGCTCCAAAGACTTGAGCGAGTCGAAGCTGGACGTGTTGTACACGATAGGCACCCGGAGGCCCTGATCTCTGGCGTGCAAGATGCTCAGTGCCACTTGGGGAACCACGTGCTCCGGCGTCACAATATTGATATTGTGCACGTTGCCCACCTCCTGCAGCTTCATATACCAGTCGCCAAGCTCCTCTGGCGTGAGATCCATGCCGTTGCGCTGGTGCGCGATGTCAAAGTTCTGGCAGAAGATGCAACGCAAGTTGCATCCACTCATGAAGACTGCTCCGCTGCCGTTGTGGCCTTGGATGCATGGCTCTGAAGCAAGCAAATATGTCGTGTCAGCACGGCGATTGGTCTCGATGCATTGGTATTAATCTAGATCGTGGACAGACCTTCGCCAAAGTGCGGCGCTATGACATTGACCTTGGCCTTGCTGCCAATGAGACACATGCCCGTCGTCTCCTCGCGATTTACGCCACACATCCGGGGGCACAGGTTGCAGTTGCGGAGGTGCGCATAGGCCAGCGACCGTTTTCGCGCCGCATCTCGTGAGCTGAGGCTCTGGTAACGCGGGACGTAGTCGTCGAGGAGAAAGGGAGGTGCCAGGTGCAGCAGGCGACGTTGCGGGAGCAGGCGTCCCTCCTGTCTCACGAGAGGGGCCAGTCTCTGCCGCAGAGTCGCTCTGCTGGAGACAAAAGTCATGGCTCCCGATGCCACATTTCTGACTGTTTTGGGACGCCGCCTTGAGTATTGGTGGCACGGGTGAGGCTGTTGCGGAGCTGCAGCTCAGTGCTTCCTGGAACTGGCTCTGGAGTGGGAGTGACAAGCGACTCCTAGCGCAACAATCACGGGACTCGGCGTACAGCTCACTCTTGCCGCAATCTCACTTGCTTCGTACCGCCGCAAGCATTTCCTCTTAGCACACCATTTTGAGATGCAATGCTCCGTGTGTCCAATTCTGTATTTGGGCCTTTTCTTGGTGTAAACCTGCTGGAGCAGTCTCTGGGAGGAATTACGACGGCGATGACGACACATGATGGACGGCGAGAGCTCTCACGACCTCGGCATTCTCTGGCTCACACCTGAGGATCTGCGACCCTCGCTACGAGTTCATTCGATGATGTACTGAGGCAGACTATCCGACCCATGTGTCCACGATCTTACTCGTATTTCGTCATACTCTTCAAAGCTGTCGGCTGCGCGTTGGGCTGTGTCGACGCTTGTTCCACCTCGGCTGGCGCTGTCCAGACCGTTCGCGACGGCGTACGGAGCCAGTCGGTTGACGCAATGGTGAAGCTCATGTCTTTGTCCCCCCGCACGGATTGCAGATCCCGGAGTGTGATCGCCAACCGGCTACAGGATGCTCCGCACAAGATGGGAAATTTCGCGACGGGTGCATTCGACAGAGGATCGTCTGGCCATGGCAAGTCCATATCAGCGTCATGGTGTCAATGCGACTCCATTCAGATACTCGAGCCCGACATTTACGCTCAGGGCAAGTAATGGTCCGGCAACGCTCTCCACGAGTAGCTGTGTCATCTTCGCCTTCTTCGCCGTGCAATCACTGCAGTCACGATAGCTCCCTTTACGTATGAGCCGGGAACATGCCGAGGCCACGTTCGTGGTCGTGCTGCCCCTCGTCGCGCGTGCCTCATTAAACAGACGCCCACATGGTGCCCTCGGTCGGACGGCGTGGCGCCGGTGGTCTGGTGGACCCGGACGGGCATCGGCACGGCAGCCCAGCGGGCGACACTCCAGGCCAGCGGACGCGGCCGTCCATCGAGCATGGTAGATGGGCGAGTCTCGGCCGTGGGCTTGTCAAGCTTGTTGGCGCTGCTTGGTCTGTCAGCCCGCCAATGGGGGCGAAGCCGCCCATTCAGCTGGCCCTGAAACCAGGGACGAACTCTTTCTTGTACGCCCTGCTTGCAGACTCGTGTCGGCTCAACATGTGCGTCGCCGTCCCAGAGAGCGATGCGGGCACGACGAGCAAACGGTACTGAAGCAAAACGCCGCCTGCGTGTTGCGCCGTTTTTGAGTTTGCGCCCCGACGTTGGAGGTGTCTGCAGTGGTGGTGGTGGTGACGGGGAATTGGCTTTAGCGCAACGGACAGACGCGAAGCTTTCTGCCCGATTCTTGGAGCTTGCCGAGGCGCATCCCGGCAGACGGAGGGCGCCCTCTGCCCGCTGCAAGCAGAATCCACAGGGCTGGTTGCGCTAGCAAGGACTGCCGTCATCGAGCATCGGCCAGCAGCGTTTGCAGCAATTATTGACTGTTAGTGACGCCGTTGGACGATGGCCTTGCACCTCAACGGCGAGGCCGCTTCTGAGAAGAGAGGTGTCGCCTGCAAGCGAGGGCAATCACGACGCCAATTCCTCCCGCGATGACTACGCTTCGTGATGATTCATGGTCGTCCTGCAGGACATCAACATTCTGGAGCGCGCGTCGCTGTCACGGGCAGACGCGCGGGGCGACAGTGGTTCGACATGAGTGACATCACCATGATTGGGCGTTCCTTGCTTTTCTGCCCTTGGGTTGGCACAAGACGGGGCTAAAGTCTATCGCTGTTCGCGCACGCAGACCAGAGGGGCCGCCTTGTGCTTCTTCGGAATGATCAGCGCTGGCTTTGTTGTGTTTTTGCTCTCGCCTCGCTTTCGTTGGAACGATGCAGGGGTGACGGCAGAACTGCCGACCTGTGTGCGACGACAGCAGGCGACACGAGCTCGGCCCAGAGCGAGCACCGATGACAAGAATGGCCCGGGGGGGGAGCGCACAGCTGAACAAGGGTTCGTCCATCGTGGGTCCCGCAGGGGGTCGATCTGGTGGTGTGTACTCCGTAGATTGCATGTGGATGGATGGACGGGCCCCAGTGCCGGGGAGCTCCAGCAGAGAGATTGCGCAGGCAAGTTTTTCCTCCCACTCGGACCATCGACGGCAAGGAGTTCATCGTACCCGGCGCAGCGAGAGGTTCTGGCCGTCGTCTGATATACTGCAAGGGGATGAACGCGGGTCGCGCCACGGCAACGGGGTAGCCACGAGCGAAATAGCATGAACGTGAACACAGCAACAGCCTCAACCGAGCCCATCACAGACACCCAGCAGCAGCAGAGACATGGTAGGCGAGACTCGAGCGATCATCGGCCAAGCCGCAAGCGCCAGCGCCAGCTGCAGCACGCCGCAAGCCACACTCTGATAGCTGGGCCCGGCTGTCTCCTGTGCCGTCATGGGGCCCCGGGGCAACTTCCGGCTGCCATTTGCTGCTGCATCGCCTGCGGGTCTGGACTGGCGTGAGACACTGACTTACGAGTATTTGCTGTGGCGCCCGATCAAGTGAGCCCAAGCGCGCACTGCTCGTCATCGTGCCTTGCAACGGTCGAGAGCTACGAGGTAGCAGGCTGGGGCCGCGGTAGCACCACCGGCAGAGCTCCTGGGCGCGAATTGAGTTTCAATTTTCAACGTTATTTATTAGTACTCTTATACGTGCCCATCCCTGGCTCGAGCTCCCTCTGCCCTTCCTTTTCCCCCTTGACTCGTACTTGCCGACCTCATCGTCTCAGTCGAGCATCGCGAAAACACAGCTTGGGTGTCTCCGAACGAGATAGGGGTGTGAGAGAGCATCAACGCGACAACCTCGACAGACAGCGCAGCTAGGCTGCCCACGCCGCCGCAATGGGCTCCTTCGTCAGCTGGATCAAGTCGAACCTGGGTTCGGGCGGACAGGCGACGACGACGCCGCCGCAGTCAGTATGGGGTGAGTTGCACCACCATTGCGGCCGCTGCCTTTGAGAGCGAGAAGCTGACAGCCCTCGCAGGCATGGTTAACACGCTGGTGCCCGTGCTGGCCGTGTCGCTCGCGTATATTGTGCTTTTCCTATTTTTTAGGCGGTCGCAGCGCAGGTTCTATGCGCCGAGGACGTACTTGGGGTCGATACGTGACAAGTGAGTTCATGAGTCGCGATAGCCTCATCGCGCGCCAATGCGGCACCGCGTGCTGACTTTTCTCCAGCGAACGGAGTCCCGACCTCCCCAGCGGGTGGTTCAACTGGTTTGGCACATTTTGGAAGATCCCCGACGCATATGCGCTCTCGCATCAGGGTCTGGACGCCTTTCTCTTCCTGCGTTACCTGCGCATCTCGACCATCATCGCCTTCGTCAGCATGTGCATCACATGGCCCATCCTCTTCCCCGTCAACGCCACGGGCGGCGGCGGCCAGAAGCAGCTCGAGATCCTCTCGTACAGCAACGTCGACGTCAACACGAGCGGCAACCGCTTCTACGCCCACGCCCTCGTCGGCTGGGTCGTCTACGGCTTCGTCATGTACATGATCATGCGCGAGTGCATCTACTACATCAACCTGCGCCAGGCCTACCTGCTCACGCCGCACTACTCCCGCCGCATCTCGTCGCGCACCGTGCTCTTCACCAGCGTGCCCGACGACTACCTCGACGAGGCGCGCATCCGGCAGATGTTCAACAACTCGGTCCAGCGCATCTGGATCGTCGGCAAGACGGACGAGCTCGACAAGCTGGTCGAGGAGCGCGACAAGACGGCTTTCAGGCTGGAAAAGGCAGAGATCAAGCTCATCAAGATGGCTAACAAGGCGCGCTCCAAGGCGGCCAAGGCGGGCGGCAGCAACACCACCACCAGCGAGCCTGGCAACGGCCACGAGGCGGCCCGCGCCGATGCCGACGCCGACACGGAGACGGGCAACATTGCTGCCCGCTACGTCCCCGACAAGAAGCGACCCACGCACCGCCTCGGCTTCAAGGGTCTGATCGGCAAGAAGGTCGACACCATCGAGTGGTCGCGCACCGAGCTGCAGCGCACCGTGCCCGAGGTCGAGAAGGCGCAGGCTGAGTGGGCCAACGGCCACGATAACCTCAACGCCGTCTTCGTCGAGTTCCAGAACCAGTCCGACGCCCAGGCCGCCTACCAGGTCGTCACGCACCACCAGGCCATGCGCATGTGCCCCAAGTACATCGGCGTCAAGCCCGACGAGGTGGTGTGGAAGAGCCTGAGCATCCCGTGGTGGCAGATCTCCGTCCGCCAGTACCTCGTCTACGCCTTCATCGCGATCCTCATCATCTTCTGGGCCATTCCCGTCGCCATCGTCGGTCTCATCTCCCAGGTCAGCACGCTCGAGCAGCTGCCGGGCCTGAGCTGGATCAAGTCTATCCCCCGGCAGTTGCTTGGTGTCATCTCGGGCCTGCTGCCTGCCATCGCCCTCTCCATCCTCATGTCTCTCGTGCCCGTCGTCATGCGCTGGTGCGGCAAAAAGTCTGGCTTGGCAACGCTCTCCCGCGTCGAGCTCTTCACGCAGAACGCCTACTTTTGCTTCCAGGTCGTCCAGGTCTTCTTGGTCCGATCGGTTGCCGACGCGGCCTCGACGGCCATTGTCAAGATTGTCAACAACCCTTCCGACGTCTTCTCCATCCTTGGCTCGGCGATCCCGACCTCGTCCAACTTCTACATCTCCTACTTCATGCTCCAGGGCATCACCGTTGCTACGAGTGTCGTCACCCAGGTCGTCGGCATGTTCATCTTCAGAATCCTGTACAAATTCCTGACGGGCACCCCGAGATCCATGTACACCAAGTGGACGACGCTCAGCGCCATCCTATGGGGCAGCCTGCTTCCGGTCTACACCAACATCATCTGCATCAGTAGGTCCCCATATCGCGTCTCTTCGCGCGGCACCCGTTTTAACATTTCGCAGGCATCATCTTCTCCGTCATCGCTCCCTTCATGCTGTTCTGGTCGACGCTCGCCCTCTTCCTCTTCCACCTCGCGTACCGCTACAACATTCTCTTCGTGTCCGACACTTCCGTGGACACGCAGGGCCTCATCTACCCGCGCGCTCTTAAGCAGCTGTTCACCGGCATCTACATCGCCGAGATTGCAATGGTCGGTCTGTTCGCAGTCAGCAAGGCGGCAGGGCCCGCCATCCTGATGGCCATCTTCCTCGTTTTCTCCATTCTCGTCCAGATCACCCTGTCGCGTAACCTCGACCCCTTGCTGTACGGCCTGCCGCGCAGCACCCAGGCGCAGGAGCTGGCCATCCAGGAGCGCCACGCTTCCGCCACCAACGGTGCTGGTGCCGCGGCCGAGGAGGGCCTGACTCCCACCAAGGAGTCCACCACCGAGAGCTCCAAGGCGGCCAACGGCAAGAACGTCGAGGCCACGGACAAGGGCCACGCCAAGAAGCCCAACTTTGTGATGAAGTTCTTGAAGCCGTGGCTCTACAACGACTACGCGGCTCAGCGCAGCCTGATGCCGGCTCAGGACGACATGCACTTCGAGAGCACGTACACGGAGGAGGTCCAGGCCGGAGCTTACCTCCCGCCGTCAGCCACCAGCAAGGTGCCCACGCTGTGGATCCCGCGCGACCCTGCGGGCGTGTCGACGCAGGAGATTGCCATGACGAGCAAGGTGATCCCCATCACCGACGAGGGCGCCACCTTGACCGAGAAGAACAAGGTCGAGTGGGACGAGGAGAACGCGCGCCCGCCAATCTGGGACGAGAAGGTTTACTACTAGACGGATAATTTGATACCCCTGCGCCTTCTGCAGCCGCGGTGCTTTCGCCGTTCTTCGTTGGGACGACGGATGACAGCGCGGCTTGTAGAGGGCTGGACACGGATACTGAATGTTGCATGATGACAGAAACGGTCGTGGCTTTGGATGCTGGTGACATGGATGAGTCTTGTTTTCTTGCTTCGCCCGCCAGTGTCCACGCACTCGGACGGTCGTGTAATCTAGTATGGATGCGAATACAGACTATAATGCAGTAATTGCCATAATACATGAGATGTGGATATAATTGTGGCATCGCATAAGCTCGCTTCCATCATGTCGACGTACGCCGAGCTTTTGCGGCCCAAGGATCGAGTCTGTGGATCACTCCCCGCAGGGCATTGTGTCTACGGAGCACTCTGGTTCCACTTGCTGCCTTGGTTGACATGCATGTCGCACGGGTTGTCGATGCAACAAGCCCAATTGACAGCAGCAAATTTGGTGCAGGGTAGCGACGATATCTGGATGCTACGTGCTCGTACAATAGAGACATGACCTATGTGAAACAAACTATTGATTGTGATCAACCAATTTTCGTTGGGTCTGGACAGAGTTCCCCCGAGCCGAAAAGCTTCTGTCACTTGTCTCGCGGTCGTTTCTGCTGCGACCTGCTCTTTTGTGCATAGGCGGAGATGTTGAATCAAGGCACGGCGCGCGCGGAGTGGGCCGGAGAACAGTAGCGCACGGCATCACCACCTTCAAACACGAACAACGGAGCTGGAGAAGCCCGCTCAAGAGCGGCTAAGAACCTTATTAGGTACACATGAGGCCGGGCAGCTCATGCAAGGCATGGCCGCGTCCCGCACCGCATCACGTCTCCCCACCAGGTGCCGCCGTTGCCCCAGCAACCCATCACAAACAAGCAAACATCCTCGCACCACCACTCGCGCCGCGGCGCCAATTCATCCCATCATTGGCCGCCCCCAATAAAGCTAGTGGCAGACTGGCTAGTTGATTCGCTGCGACCCGCCGTTGGGCAGGGTCCTCACCGTCGCTCAGGTGTGGTGGGATGCAACCATGCGCCGGATGTAATAGTCGAGCGCAAGAAACACGACATCGAACTCGTGGACGGCCCAAGCCCCCCCCGGCCGCAGGTAAGGGCCGCAGCTCTTTAACCTGCGCGGGGCCGCGCCTCACAGACCATACCTTATCCCTGGCTGGTTTCGTCCTGCCGTCCGTCGAGTCGTTTCCTTACATCACGATCGTCCTCGGGGTTCACTGCGGTTGTACATGACACACATCACACATATCTCATGATCCTGTAGGCTGTCGTTGCGAAGGCATACGCGCAGGTGAAGAAGCGAGACGGAGAGACACATCGGCGACAGCAGGGTACGCTACGAGGGGGCATCGCACACCAAAACGGGGAGAGAAGGACTCGACAACCCGATAACCCGGCAACGATGATCTGAAGGGCCCTGCGAGAGAACGGCTCAGAAGGGTCCCCCATCGATGGCGACACACCACAGCGCAACGGGCCGGGCAGCGCTGGCCCTCAGCTTCGGCCTGGCCATGACGGCGGCAGCGCACAGCTTCCCTTATGTGCCGACACAGCTTCTCATGCCCAGCGCATGCTACAATGCGTCGACGTGCAAGGGCCGCGACGTGGCCTACATATTTGCCCCGAGCGGCGACAACGCGGCCGTGCAATTCCTCGCGCTCAAATACTCGAGCGGCTTAGCGGACGACGCAAAACCAGAGGTCGTAACGAAGGAGTTACCGTTCCTCAAGGACGCAGGGAAGACGACGGCATTTGGGGCCGTCAGAACGGGAGATGGCACGGTGATGGTATATGCTGGTGCGTGTGACGGCGACACGGGCAGCGTATGGAGCTACGATCCCGGAGAAAATGGAGATACGAGTGCCGGATGGACGAAGAGGACAACGACGGCACAGCAGCAAGGCAGTGGAGCGTATTTCCTCGGCGGGACGCTCGCCTTCTCGACAACGCTGGCGCCCGACATGGACCGGCCCACGATATACACATATGGCGGCATGTGCCTCTCACCGCAGAGCGGCGCTGGGACGTGGCAAGCGGATGCCAACTACACCAAGACGATGCTGAGCCTCATCCCTGGCGACAACAGCGCATACAACCCACGCATCGCCTCGGTCGGCGGCCCGCGGGTGCCCTTCGCCGGCTTCACGGCCACGCAGCTGCCCGCCTCGATGAGCAACATGTCGGGCACCGTCACGCAGCAGGCCGGCTTCGTCTTCCTCGGCGGGCACACGCAGCAGGCCTTCATCAACATGAGCACCGCCGCGATATGGAGCCTGCCCGAGGAGTCGTGGTCGTACGTCAACGTCCAGCCGCCGGAGCAGCAGCAGCCGAGCCAGGTCCAGGCCCGCGCCGACGCCAACGTGTACAGCCGGTCGGGGCACACGGCGGTGCTGAGCGAGGACGGCCGGTCCGTCGTCGTGCTGGGCGGCTGGGTCGGCGACGTGAACACGCCGGCCGAGCCGCAGCTGGCGGTGCTGGAGATGAGCCAGGCGTACAGCTCGTGGCGCTGGAGGATCCCCTCGGCGCAGCCCCAAGGGGCCGGCATCTACGGCCACGGCGCGGCGCTGCTGCCGGGCAACGTTATGATGGTGTATGGCGGCTGGCAGATGCAGTCGTCCGGCAGCAAGGCGAAGAGGCAGGCCTCCTCGGCGGCACCGCGCTTCCTGAACCTGACGTCCATGGGTTGGAGCACCTCCTACACCAACCCCGACGCTGACGGCGGCGGCGCCAACGGCAAGCATAGCGCCCCCGACGAAGACGGCGACTCCAGTAGGGCCCGACGCCTGAGCCTCGGGCTCGGGCTCGGCCTGGGCCTCGCGGTGCTGCTTGGCATCGTGCTCGGGTTGCTGCTATGGCGCCTACGCCAGCGTCGACGACAGCGGCGGCACGACGAAGCCGTGCGTACCATGGCCGAGGACGCCAAGCACTTCTTCCACGACACGGACATGGTCGAGCGCGACGCCTACCCCTGGGGCCAGCGCGACTGGCGCTCAGGCGGCGTGTCGGATCCGTACCAGCAGCCCGGCCAGTCGCTGGGCTACGAGAGCCTCGCAGGAGACAGGGGCGCCGCGGGGAACATGACCATGGCTGGCGGAGCAGGCATCGTGAGGAAGCCGGTGGCGAGGAACCTTCGAGGCGGCTACATGCCCGCCGAGACGCGCTTCAACGCCTTTGTCTCTCCGCCGGGCGTCATCCACCCCATCCTCGAAGACGACGAGGACGAGTACAACCACGCGGGCGAGCCCCTGACGCCCACATCCGAGGTGCACTCGGACCCGTTCCTGACGCCAACGGGCGCCTCCGCCACGGTGCCCCCGGTCCTGTACCCGCCCGGCCGGGGCTCCGCCACGCCCAGCCCCGAGAACCTGATACGGCGGCACGACCCCGACGTGCAGGGGTGGGTGTCGGACGTGGACGCCGCCGACGCCCTGCTCGCGAAGTACAGCAGCAACCGCCAGGGCCGCACGTCGCCGACGCGCCGCAACTCGGGCCGCTCGACGGGCTACCTCCGCGACGACGACTCGCGCACCGGCTCCAACCTGTCCGAGTCGAACCGCAGCGCCGTCGACAGCCTGCGCAGGGCCGTCTCCGGCAAGCGCGCCGCGGCGGCCGGCTTCTTCGCCGGCGCGGGGGCGGCCCTGCTCGGCACGGAGCACCCCAAGCCCGGCAGCTCGTCCAGCAGCAGCTACAACACGGCGCGGTCCGGCTTCGGCGCGCTGCAGGCCGAGGCCCCGTCGCTGCTCATGGGCGGCGGCGGCCGCGCCGCGACGCCCGGCAGCCCGACGCTCGACGACGAGGACGACGAGTACGCCAACTACGACGACCGGCCCGGGTCGCCGTCCAAGTCGCGGCCGCGGCGCGGCTGGCTCGGCTCGTTCCGCCGCGTCTTCTCCACCTCGGGCTCCTCGTCGCCGACCCACGCCCCCTCGCAGGACGAGTCGCCCTACGCGCTGTCCGGCTCCGACGCCGAGCCGCGGCTGACGGGCGGCCTGAGCGGCCTCAGCGGCGAGCTCCTCCGGCGCAAGCAGGGCCGCGGCGACTGGGAGGGCTCGCAGCAGCAGCCGCCGCAGGGCGAGAACGAGTGGGACATTGAGCGCGCCATCGAGCAGCGCCTCGTGCAGGTCATGTTCACGGTGCCGCGGGAGCGCCTGCGCGTCGTCAACGGCGAGGCCGGCGACGACGACGACGACGACGACGGCAACGTCGACGCCCGCAGCCAGCACCAGCCGCAGGTCGCCGAGCTCGTCGACCCGTCGAGCCAGGACTCGTCGTCGTCTCTCCGGACCGAGGCGCCGTCGCCCAGCCACGACCTCGCAATAACACCCAGCCGTGACCTCGCAGCAACGCCCATCCGCGACCTCGCACCCACGCCCGACCGCGGCCGCGACGCGGACAGGGACCTGCTCCACGTCGACGAGCCCTCGGAGCCGCGCCGCTCGCACTCGACCGACGGCTCCGGGCGGCGCTCCTCGGGCGCCGTCTTCACGGCCGAGGCGGTGACGTTTGAGCGGCCGCGCACGCGCGTGCGGCAGATGGTGGACTCGATCGAGAGCCGCAGCCCGTCGAGCAGTCCCGGGCGCGGGGAGCGTTAGCGACGCGAGGAGACGGACCGAATTCGCACGTCGTATCTTTGGCATCGAGGCAAACTATGTCTTTTAGCATCGAAGGGAAGCGATGGAGTTTGCCTCGGTCCTTGAAATATTCCTACTGCCTGGATGGGTTTGGAAGTTTGTCTATTATATATATATATATATATATATATATATGAGGTTTGATTATGGGGAAAGGATTGGATGACGGCGTTTTGCGTATTTTAAAGCCATGTGCGCGGCCGGCTTCACGTTTTCATGTATGTATGCATATGAATATAGGGGTAGGTGAGAAAGCTCGTCTATTACTTGACCAACTTGTTTCTCTAAGACTGTGTACTTGTGAAAGTTGTAGTCGTTACTTCGTGAGGCAAAGAAAACCAGATGCCGTATGAGTATATCCCCATGAACGCCGCTCTATAATAAAAGCAAAATGGATCCTGCTCAGCCTCCGAGCTGAGAGATCCTCTTTTCGTTCCACGCCAGCACCGCCGCGATCGCCCTCTGCCCTGGAAAATCCATAATGATGATGCCTGCGCGAGCGGCCTCGGAGACCTCGACGTAGTCGAGCAGCCACTGGCCCGTCATGTCGTTCATGCCCGTGACGCTGCGGTTGCGCGGGCCGGCGGCCGCCACGATGGGCAGCACGCCGATGCTGGCCGACGTGTGGGCCAGGTACAGCTTCGAGTTGTCCGACAGGGGCGCCAAGGCCGCGCGCTCGAGGGCGGTGCGGATGGCGAGCCACTTGTCGGCGAGGTGGTAGACGTCGGGAATGATCCATTTGTCCTCGAGCGCCATCTGGGGGCCGTCCCACGCCATGCCGTAGGGGCCAGCCTCGGCCTTGAAGTTTTGCAGGAGGAATATCTTGGACCTCAGGGCACCGAGCGTCGGCAGCGGCGCCGTGGCGTTGTAGACGAAAAGGTGCTTTTCTGCGCCGGGCATGGAGCGGTACTTTTCGAAGGCCTGCTCAAAGGTGATGTTGTTCTCGCCAATGGGCTTGGCTTCGTCCTTGAGCCTCATGACGATGGCCTCAGTCGGGTTCTGATCGAGGAAGAGAAACATTTCGGACAGCACGTGCTTGAGGTCGAAGCCCGTGTTTGCGTTTCCATGGTAGATGTGCAACTGGTCCTCGCGCAGCCTTGCGCGAATGTCAAAGTAGCGCAGCCCGGCTTCCATCTGGGTGCTGAGGTTCCAGTTCTGGCACTGCATCACCTCGACGTCGATAGGGGGCACGCCGTACGTCATGGTGTCGTGCGTGCCTGGGATGGTGAGGGCCGAGAGGTTCGCCGTGTCGGGCAGGCGGCCCATCCAGGCCGGGTTGTGGGCGAGCTCGGCATCGAAGCTGTAGGCGCTCTGGTAGCCGCGATAGCAGCGCGCAGCGCCGACCGAGCACGGCGCAAAGGTGACGAGGGCGTAGAAGATGATCATGACGGAGAAAGCACCGGCGATGAAGATGAAGAGCGGGAGGCGGCGCGAGGTAGGCTGGGCGGCGAGCAGACGACGCCGCCGCGACGGCGGAGGGAGGCCCATGTCTGAGTATGCCTCGGCGGCACCGCGCAAGGGCACCTCTGCTTCCTTCTCCTCGTCGTCCATTTTGGGCAAACGATCTCAGATGCAGCGGGTTAAATGCAGGAAGAGGAGCAGTCGCTGCTCCCACGGGCGCGGAGAAGCTGCGCGCTCAGGCCATCGGTGAGGCCGTCGCGAACACGTGGTTGGGCTGTGTCGTGCGGATGGCCATGACTCGAAGTCGTGATGGTCTCGACCCTGAAGCAGCCTGGAACAGGCACAGCCTGCCCTGGCCTGGGCTCGGGAAGAGACCGGGCCCTGCGCTCGGACCACGCGGGGGCTGAGCAGCGTAAGCCCGTAATCGGTAGATCCCCCAGCTGGATACGACCAAGGGCTGACAAGCGTCGACGCAACGAGAAACAGTGGCGTGTTTGGGGTCGCTGCCTGTCTTCAGAGGTCAAAAGAAAGAGTGTGTTCAGTTGACGTCTCCTCGCATCTCCGAGTCAGCCGTGAGGTTGCCTTGATGCCTTATGCCATTGGCTTGGTCGTTCTTGCCCGTCGAGGCTGCTGAGTTTGTCGGGCCATGTGGCGCCGCAGTCTACCTTCCTTCCCTACCCAGCATACCCTATACTGATGATGTCCGTCCGCGTCAGCTTGAGATCGCTCAGGGCGGCCCCTTATGGAGCCGTCTCGCAACCCAAGCCACCGTTCTCCTCATTGCAATGCATCCCGTAACCCTCCTGCAATGCTTCGCCATGCCGTGCTGCCGTTGAGTGCCTCCGTGCTACCCCCAAAGAGTCCAATGCCCCGCCAGGCGTCCCTCCGATGTTCACTCGGTCAATAGACTCGGGGGACGCCAGGTCGTCATTGAACGCAAACCATCGCGTCTGCCAGCAACTCCAACCTCGGGAACAAGTCCGGGCGTAAATATCACCAACTCTCTTTTTGCGGCATCATCGACATACGGGCCAAATTGCCGCATTCCTGGTAGTCCCCAAAAAATCGCGATAGAGTTCAAAAGGGCCACTGCGCCACCAGTGCCACCACCACTTCCAGTCTCTCGCTAGTCCACACGCGAACCCAATTGGAACCAATGCCCGGCGACGGAAAAATTTAAAGAATAGTGCTATTCGCGAACCCGCAACCAGCTCGTTTTGGTGGGACCCCTACCTCTGCGACTTGCGGACCTTTGCCGCGCGCAGCCAGCGGCAATAAGGCTGTGCTGTCGGGGCTGGCTCACGCGCAAAGGCAAACCTGATCGAAGCCCAGGGGCAACGGCAAGGTTCCGAGTGAGCCAGTGAGGCAGAAGCGGACACATTGAGCTGTTGGCCCTCAATCAAGTGCGCGTACTCGTAGCGTGGATGGCGCAACTGGTCACGACGCGCCGCGGACGACGGTCCCAAGCCACCCGGCTTCCCTATTGCGCCGGCGAGCCACGAGCCGGTCATCCGGCTGGCGATATTACCACGGCAGGTAACGTCGCGAAGCCATTGCTTCGTATTGTCCGGTGCCGTGGCCGGCTCGTGTGTCGCACATGCATATCCACGGGCCCGTGTCGGCTGGTTGAGAACCAACCACCCACCTCAAGTACGGATGTATGTATGTACCAGGCACGGAGCCTGCATCTGCATGAACACCAACGCACGCATTCGACTGGTCCCGAGACCTTTATCACAAGTTGTCACCCGTGCCTTCGGGGTTTGCCTCGGCCCAAGTCGAATGGCATATCCAAAGCCTCATTACTCCGTACTCTGTAGTGATGATTCAAGAGGAAGCGTTGGATTTTGGCAATTTCGGCAATGCCATTTTCCAGATGCGACCTGTACGCTCCGACGTAGTCGCATAGACGAGAGTACGAGGCTTGCTTGGGACTGAACACATAGCCTCACCCTGTCTCGTCCGCCTATGCCGTTCTCGAACAATTTGCGACGCCACCTTCGCCAATTACGACCCCGCCCTCTTATCCCCTCATCATGGCCCGAGTCTTATCGTAGGAACTCCTGCAAGGCGTACGTAGTCCCAGAGAGATGCTTAGAGACGCATCGGGTATTCCGTACATACTCGTAGGCATGAGGGGAGGCTGGGATGGGAAGCGCCCGCGATTGGGCAATGCCACCGAGGCGGCGCGGTACAGAAAGTGGTGGGCATTTGTGTCATATGCGCGAAAACTGCTGCCTGCGGCTTCATCTTGCGTAGAGAATCCCATCGCCAGGGCAGGTTTTGTTGATGGTTGATTCACTCAAGTATTAAATGGTCAGGGTCTTGAATGTCTTCGTGGTGGCAAGGCAGCCAAGGGCCTTTACGCGCAGTTGATGTCAATTCGTGACACGTCCAAGCCGTGTTGCAGACGTGGCACTCTCGTACCAAGGTTCATTACGGGGCAGAGGAGGAGCCAAGCTCTAAGGGCGGCGGCGTCTACTGACGCTGGCCGGATGGGTGCAAGCCTGCCCGTGCCCCCTCGGCCGGCGGCGAACGCAACAAGCAACGTGCAGCTCTGAAGCAGTCGACGAGAAGCCTCAAGCAGACGACGCTCAGCGGCAGAGCTCGAGCTTTAATTCATTGCGCCGTGAGGCTCTGCCATTGGTGTGGGGCCGTGGACGCTCTTCAGCGGATGGTTTCATCCGTCGGCCGTCTTGGCCCGTCCGGAGGCTGGTCGCTTCAGATGTCTCCATGTGATTTCCCCGACTGCTGCGCTGGCGCTCCTGCTCGCCTCCCGCGTAGCCGGCCAGCAGGGAACCCGGCAGCCAAGCTTCCAAGTCCCCGTGGCTCCCAGGACCCGCGGCCCAATCAATCGATCGCAGGAGCTCCACGGTCCGTGGGGTGAATGGGGCCCATACCCGCACGAGATCTGCCGCCAAGCACAGGGGGCGAGCTGCATTGGCGTCGAGGTGAGGTGAGTTGTCGACGGGCCGGCGAGGCAAGGGTCGAAGGGGGCTGGTCCCGCAGCTGCCGCTCATCGCAATTCTCGTGAAACGCGCGGGCGACGGTCCCCCTTGCGCGATGATGACATCGATCCGGAGCCAGCGAGCGAGCGAACGCGACTGCAATGTTTTTTTTACGCCCTCCATCCCTGAGACCAGGTCCACAAGCTGAGCTCCTCGATGGAGCGAAGGTCCGGCGCTGTTTATTTTTGCTCGCTCCGTCTCGGCGGTGGCGTCCCGGACGGGGGCCCGTCAGGGGCTAGCGGGAAGCCATCGCCGCTGAGATGGTGATGGGCAAAGCAAGAAGGAAATCCATGCAGCGCGTTGGGCTCCTCTGCGATTCGGTTCGTTGGCTGGTGGCGGCAGAGGCGCGTTAGGTGTAAGGGTGTGCGCCGTGTGCGAGCGTTCGGAGGCGCGTGAGGGAGACGGGAGGACATGGAGCTACAGCAGTGACGACCGCGGATTATTACTGCGTCCCTACGGACTAATATGGCACCTTACCTACCTTACGAGTAGGTCCTACTATAAGTTATTCTTGAACCATAAGGTAAGGTGATTAATCGCTGGACAACAGAAAGCCAGCGAGCTTGGTGCTGCGTTGAAGCTTGAAGGGCATGTTAGCTGCTCGGCTTCGTACGTAGACGAGCACCACAGTTCCCGTTGAATCCGGCGGCGCCTTAGAGAAAGAGCTTCGTCTCTGCCCAAGCTGCAGCCGACAACACCCTGTCGGGGCGAACTGGTGCCTACCTTACCTACCTTACCTACCTTACCTACCTTCTCGTGCTCGTACTCACGTCACGGGCCAGCGTCGGGCACCTCGTATCGCCGCAGCGCAGCCACCGCATCGTCAACAGCGTCGGTCACGACTCCGACGGCTCGGGCAACGTGTCACGCGATGGCCACCTCAGTCCGGCGACCGAGTCAACAAAAACGTGAGACTGAGACCCCGCCTTGACAACTCCGTAGCAACGCAAACGGAGGCATAACCCGTCGCTGCATTCCAAGCGCTCAGCAGGTCGCGGGGAAGACACCGACAAAGCGCTGGCCATGTGCCCGTTTGTGCTGCCATGAACCAGTCGGGCCGGGAACTCGTCGCCTTTGTCCATTCCCGTTGTCCTGTTCCGTTTCTGGCCGCGCAATGCGCACTGCTCCGCTCTGTCGCGACGACGACGGCCGGTGGCGAGCCGGCAACCCGTTTGCAGTCTGCGCACGCATCTGGGAATACCTACGGTCACGCGGAAGCCGGCACTGGAAACTTCTGCGGGAGGACCGAAAGCCGCAAGGAGCAGCGCAACCGAGCCGACTGCGCTTCGCGAGGCGTCCCGGGGCGATGCTCGTTGCGGCCGTCGAGCGTCGAGTTGTCTGGATAGGTAGCTTCACTTACACGGGCTCCGGGGGGCAGCACGGTAATCGCCAACTTCATTCCAACGGAACAAGGCCGCTATAAATCGGCACTATCAGCGTCTCTCCGGTCCCACGGCCCGTGTGTGCACACCCCTACGAATATGGAGTACTCGTATGCAGGAATAAATGAGCAGCTATAGGTGACGCCATGGGGCCGGGGTGTCGCGACGCCGGCGAGAGCTACTGAGGCACCACCCCGGCCGGCGCGCCCCATCGCGTCCCATGGGCGAGCCCACTTGTCGTCCCAGCTCTCTCGTTCGTACGCAAGCCAAGCCGAGCTTCCTTGCTGCGTGCCGGGGGCACGGCAGAGTTAGCGCGGGCTTGCAGCTCGTAATGAGCCGCCGCTCGGGTCGGCTTGCACGGGTGTGACTCTACCGCGTTAGCGATGCCCCAGCACGATAAAGTGGCTTCGGTGCCACGGCCAAGATAGCGTCGCTGCTGGCAAATCTCCCGGCTCGCGGATAATGCCATGATGCCAAATTGATTGTTCAATAGCGCCAAACCTGCCATTGTAGCTTGGCCCTAGCATCGATCGCATTCGACCCGTGCGTCCGAGGTGGTGGAACGCTCCCTGCGCAGGTGTGGCCAGGCGCCGGCTCCAGCGGTTCGTCCACTGTCCGCCAGTTGAGCAGCACCGCTGCGGTACCCAAGCCAGGTCAGGTACCTCAAGGTATCGGCGCTTGGTTGTTTTCCCGTCCCCCACGGCACTCCACCACCACGCCCAGCTCTCCTCTCCTCTCCTCTCCTCCCTCTCCTCGTCCTTGATTCTCTCTCAACGCCGCCTGCAATCCTTCCTTTCGCTCGCTCTGGTAGCACAAGTTCGGAAGCTACCGTCCAGAGGCCGTCTTTTCGGAGGGACGCTCGTTTCCTGTTGGGTTACCATCGCTCTCGCCGCCGAAGCCTGTCTGCTTGCGGCGCCGCCACGCATTCCAGTCGACTTGCACCAGACTCGTCCAGTCCTAGCGACGGGCCAAAGCGACAACCGCCAGTCCGCCTTGTCGGCCGAACGCGTTCTGTCGTCTACTGTGTCTGCATCTTCCTCGCCGTTTCCTTTTCCTTCGCCCCCTCGCCTCTTGAAGTCGAGGTTCCACCCGCCGCTGGACTCGACTCGTCCCGTCGAAGCATCATCACCGGCTGCCTGCTTCCCGACCAAGGCAGACCTCTCCCCGACCACTACCAACGAAGAAGACGACGACGACGACGTCTTGCGCCGTTGTTTACGTTGCCGTCGGTTGAGCAGGGCAACGAAGCTCCGTCACTGTCAACTTCAACGTTCGGCACCGCCTCATTGCCACACCCCGACCCCTGCCAGGACAGCCTGAAGCGCTTCGGCAACGCTTCTCGGTGGTGTTGGCATGGCTGCGAGCTTCTGAACCTTTCTTCGACCGACAGGCACAAGCGTAGCATGTGGTGAATTGATCTCGTGCCCCCCGTCTATCTGCCCGCCTGTGTAGGTCCCCCTCTCATGCCTCGCCGTGCCTGCTCATGCTGACCATCACACACAGTCATTGTTTTCCTCGTGGACCCCCTTCAATTCAGCAACCATGGGCTCCCTTCCGAGAAGCTCCCCCCGTGTGGGCCGTCTGCTGCTTCTGGTGTCGATGTGGGCGGCTCTGGTTGCTGCCATTGACATCGACCTCTGCGCCAGCTTCAACACTGCCTCTATGGGAAGAAGTCCGTGATTCTCCTTAACGTGTCGGCGAGAAGGCTCGTACTAACGTGCTGCGTTCAGACATTAGCATTTACCAGACCAACGGTCTCTGCCACGACTTTTGTCTGAAAAAGAACAACGCCTATGCCGTCACTCAGGGCAACTCTTGCTGGTGCACCGACTACGTCCCCGCCAAGGGCGTGCAGGTCAACATCGACCAGTGCAACCAGGCGTGCCCTGCGTATCCCCAGGAGAAATGTGGCGGCAATGGCGTCTTTGGCTACGTCGCTCTGAACAACGTGCTCCCTTCCGGGACCAAGGGCCCAGACGCATCTTCGACAACTGCCTCCAACGTGAAGGTGAGTCTCGCCGCTCTCTCTCAGTCATCTTTGATCGTTCTTTGCTCTGCTCTTACCCCTTTCATCTCCGCATTATCACCTTTATGAACTCGGTGCCAAGTCCTCGAGCGGCTGGTGCTGCAAGTTGGATTCGCACCCTGGGTGCTCTCTACTCGTTTTCATTCCCTCCTTTCGTTGCTCCTGGCGTACGGCGGGGCTTAATCGTCTGCTCTTCAGGCCGAGATCCCGACAGCGACGGCGTGGATTACTAAGACTGTGCAGGACACAGCATCTTCATCACATTCTTCTTCCTCTTTCCCCTCTTCTTCTTCAACTACTGCAAGCAGTAGTTCATCTTCTGTATGACCGCCTCTCCTATTCCTGCCCCTTTTCTCCTCTTGCCAGATCTGTAGGCTGGCCGTTACTTGCTCACTGTTGAGGTGCTGACTTTGCGCTTAGTCGACCGACAGCGCTACTACAACTACCCCTGGCCCGACGACGACGTCTTTCCAGACGATTTTTACTGATGGTGGCGGCACCATCAAGACCGTAACCTTCATCCCGACGCAGACGGGCGAAGCCTCGAATGAGGGTGCGGCATCTCATGTCTCGAGCAGCGGGCTTGGCGCCGGTGCCATTGTCGGTATCGTCGTCGGCATCATTGCTGCCGTCTTGGCTCTGACCGGCGCCGCTCTGTTCTTGTACTTTCGACGCAAGAAGCAGAACCAGGACGACTACACGGACGACCCAAGCGTCCGCGGTAGCTCGTCGGGCATGATGGGCGGTCGCCCTGAAATGTCAGCGGCCCCCGGTTCGCCGGGCTCGGCTGGGAACCGGAGCAGCACGCTGCAGATTGACCCGCGCATGGACCCCTTCAAGCAAGGGATGTACGCCCGCAGCGGCAGCCACGAAAGCGTCAACACGTTGCGGGATGATCACGATTACTCGCGCAGGATCCAGCAGCCAAAGGTCCTCCGAGCGATGAACCCAGACCCTGTCACCTAATGCAGAGTGAAAGTCCTTTCACTCTTGCATGATGGGCTGGCGGTTTAGTATTCTTCTTGGACACTTTCTAGACGACTCGAGTGTCACGACGTACATGAACCTCAGCTTCTTGCACACACAAATCACACACCTCTATCACACACATTCACACACACACATGAAGGTCTTTACGTTGCATTTTTGAGATACCAGGATGGCGTTGGCACTTCAGGAACGATTGATGGCATCGCGAACGGGCGTTCAGAACGGACCTTCGCAGAAAAGAGAGTTGGGTAGGCTGAGGCAAACCTGACTCCAGTCAGGTCCACAGCACCGCCCGTGGACGCCACGGGAGAAGCGGTGTCAGGCCCACCGCGATATTCCGCCGGCGACCCAAGACGCATTATCAATTCGAGGCTTCAGTAGCCAAGGACGCACGGCCTTGAATAAAGAAGAGACTGTTGGTAGTCTCGGCAAACGTTACACCAAGACAGGAGATTGCATTGAGTTTTTTCTTGATTTACCTAGTACAATGGTGAAGAGAGCTGCCGAGCTATGGTTTTCTGTACATAAAAGCAAGGTGAGAGGCTGGAAACCGGTGTGAATAAAGACAGGGACCGCATTTGCGCTTCCTCACGCCCTGAATATCCCGGAAATCTACCATTTGATAAATGGCTAGAGAGTCGTTGAAACTCCATTTGGTCATCTGGTCTTAGTTCTGTTTTCACATCGGTTGGCTAGTATACCAAGCGTGAAAAGCAAAGCATCCGCTCGAGGCGTCGCCGTGTTTCAACGGCACGGTCCACCAGCGGCATAAGATGATGGCTACTTAACACGAACGGGACAAAGTGGTTCATCGTACGCAATGGGCGTGAAGGCGTTTCCTGACATGCATATGTGAACCGAGTCCTCGCCACCGTGACGCAGGGTGCTGGATGTGGCGCCGCGTCAGCACGCACAGCCCGTCTGCACACACTCCTTCGCGTGTATTCAAGAGGCACAGCATCCCCTATGACGGCTCTTTTCGCCGCCGGTATCACAGGTGCGGAGCGCCGATGCCTCCCGACCTCGGGCGCAGCACGCGAGACACCGCCGATGCGTTTGGACCTTGCGTGACGGTGCCGCGTCAGTTATTCAGTGTGTCAGGAGCAGGGAGGCAAGCTTCGCGCTGAGCGACGTGCGACACGGACACGTGCAGGGCTCTTATGAACGAAAGCCTGTACTCCGTACTCCGTAGGGGCTCGAGAAATCATGATCACGGAGCTCGACGTTGACTGCTTGTCTTTTACATTGGTCGCCGCGCCACCAAGGGCCTTTACGCTGAACGGCTTAAATGGGACGGGAGACGGGAGACGGTAGCCTGGAAAGAAGGGAGGGGAAACAAAAAACCGCAGTATTCATTCGTGGTATCATCTCAAACAGTGAGTTCCCTTCATCAAACCTAGCCAATTGCCCGATCCAGCGTGCCGAAACCCAGCCTTCATACATGTGAAAAAGAAACATTCGTACATCTCCCTCCTTCTCGGGCTCGCCCTCACCGCGGGCCCCAGAGCGCCTCGCCGACTCTCGCCTGCGCGTCGGTCCGCCCGGCGGGTGGCGGCGGTGGTGCTGCGGCTTGGCCCTGACGTTGGTAGGGATCGTAGTAGGCCTGCTGCGGCGGCGGGTGAGACGGTGGCGGGCCGTATGGTGGGGCGTCTTCCCGCCGAGGACGACGGGGCGGTGACGGGGAGTCGCGGCCGAACGAGTTGGCCTCGGGGTTCGGCTGGGCATTGTTCATCAGCCCAACGCTCTCTTCCATGCCGCCGATGCGACCGCCGGCGCCGTGATAAGCCGTGTCTTGCACCGAGCCCGCGTAGCGGCCGTGGGCACCGGGACCTGCACCACCGGGTCCGGGAAGCATGGCGTCGTAGCTTCCCTGGCCCTCCTTGCCTTCGGGCAAGTTGTCCATGTCCAGCGCATCCCCGCGGTTCAGCTTGTAGCTGATATCCTCCTTGCGACGCTTGACGCCGCAGAACAACCAGCGCATGCCTCTGCCGAAGGCCTTGACAAAGTCCCACAGGTTGAGCGCGTCGACGATGGCTAGCATACCCATGAAACCGCCGCTCGGGGGCGACCGGCTGTTCTCCACGGCCCCGGACGCCTTGGTGGCGTCGGGGACGGGGTAAAAAGTGGCCGGCGCGCCGTCCACGTACGGGGCATAGGGAAAGGCCCAGAGATGCATGATGGCAAAGAGGGCCATCTCAACGCACTGCAGCAAGGCGGGGATGCCGACCTTGAGGTCTGGGTAGGCGAGCACCCTGTTGGGGTGGACAATCTTGAGGGTCGATGTGCCGACAGAGATGGCCGAGGCCTGCCAGAAGGAGAGGAAGACGACGAGCTTGATGGCGCAAATCTTGACGAGAAGCTTATGCTCGCGCAGGGGCTCCTTCAACTGAACATAG
Organism: Tolypocladium amazonense; assembly: GCA_024340795.1. NCBI lineage: Eukaryota > Fungi > Ascomycota > Sordariomycetes > Hypocreales > Ophiocordycipitaceae > Tolypocladium > Tolypocladium amazonense. The sequence goes on along the minus strand of JALHCE010000043.1, from coordinate 381,347 downwards.
AATTGAATAAGGCAGAACATGGCAACAGTGACGGCCAGAGCGTTAACGACGATGATCTGCTTCGGAGTTAGCATGGAAAGCCTCTGTGGGCGTCAAGTGAGCCAAGCTTCACGCACCCAGATATGCCCGAAGACGGGACTGTTGGAGCTCTCGCAGTAGCGCTCAAAGTACTGGGCGACGACGGCTGAGATGGTCATGGCAACGCGGATGAAGCAGTAGTGGTAGATGCCGATCCAAATAATGTTGAACCACGTCAGACCACTCTTTGGGGTCCGCCAGGGGCCCCTCTGCCCGCCGCAGCACTTGGCGAACCAGTTGAGGGGAAGGACCCAAGGCTTGACGGGGTGCATCTCGCGGAAGAAGGCCTTTTGGGAATGCAGGTCGGGGGCCGTGTAGTGACACAGCAGGGCGAAGAAGGAGGCGATGGCGAAGGCCTCGTAGCAGTCGGAGATGACCTGGAAGTAGATGGCGTGCCAGTACCATTGAATCTGGAAGAAGGCGGCGATGGCGTAGATGGGGACCATGAAGAGAATGCGGATGATGCTGCGAGGTGAGGGTTAGACGCAGCCGGGAACGAGGAAGTGAACGGGAGGCCTTACTATCGCTGCTCACGGGGCTGCGTGTAGTGAGTGGCGTGCATGAAGATGAGGTAGAGGCTCACGACTCCGGCAATGAGGGTGCAGGCGGCCGCGATGATGCGCGCGAGGTCGTGAAAGTTGAGGGGCCCGACGATGATGACCTCCGAGCCGGGAGATACTGCGCTGCGTCAGCTGGCGGTCCAATGTGGCAAACGAAACCTCTCGTCTCCCTGGGAAAGGGTTCGCATACTCCTCATGGACTCGAGCGTGGAGTTGCACGTTAAATTCATGATGGCGGCTTCGCGGAAGCGCGTATCGGATCAAGATGACGGTTTTTGGGCCCTCCAGGGGCAGGTCATTGGAAAAGAGGCGACCGTATTCTCTCGATTGCCACCTAGGCGTCGTTCGGGTCGCGTTCGTACGGGAGACCGTGGTTGTTGCGCAAGGAGATGGCGCGGCAGCAAGGCGCGGCTGTGTGAAGGACGGTACAGACGAGTCGCTCCAAGGCAGCACAAAGGCTCTCTCAATTCACGCGATGCCGTCCAACAACAACGACCTGTCGGTGCGGGACGCAAGGTATGCTCGTCTTTGTCTGTCGCTCGTGTTGCGTCTCGTTCGTTCTCCCTGTTCTGAAACAAGCTCTCGCCGCGTTCGTGGAGAGGGCTGGGAAGAGAGGTCCTGGGCGGCGTCAGGGCCGCGGGAGTGGCGTCGGGCTACAGGTCCTCGTATCGAGCTTCGAGCGTCGAGCGTTAGGAGTCGAAATCAGGGCAAAGAGACGAAGTGAGAGAGAGAAAGCAAGCCCGCAAAGTCGAAACGAGAAAGCTGCTGCGAGTCTTGGCGAGAATGAATGGGGCCGCAGGGATGACGGAGGGAGGCAGAGGGCGCCTAAATTTGGCAGCGACGTCAGGACAGGCACGCAAGTGGTGGGGTGGATCGATAGATCGCTGCCGGCGCCCGCCCTGGTTAGTGCAGCACCGCGCTCTACGGGTACGCCATTGCGCAGACGTTAGGGGATTTGCGCTGGCCGCAGGGGGAGGCTGTGCTGGCTGTGCACCGCACCACGGCTGCGGCGCCAGGCCTCAGCCCAGGCCGTCCCCTTAGTGGCTCGTCCGGTCCGTCTAGCGCCGCCGCCCGAAACTCCTCTTGGCGAGCGATCGCCCGTTTCAGATGCTCCACGCTCCACGGCCTCGAGAGCCAAGGCATTGCGATCGGCAGCCATGCCACCCGTCCAGCGACGGACCCTTGGAACCCTACTGGTAAGCACGCAGGACAGACTCCGTCGACCTCGAAACCGGGCGGCGCGTCTCGCCAATCTTGCCTCGTTATGCGTCCGCGCCGCAGGCCCCCGGCGTCGGCATGCCCGTCGACGTCACTTGGATGCCTGTCCCGCGACCCGCGGCCCGTTACCTAACTTAGTTGCCGTCTTGTGCAAACCGAGTTCCGTAACTGTACATGCCATCTCTGAGCCCAGCGGTCAGGCTGCCAGGGCCGCAAGCCTCGGGCAGTATGAGGCCAGCGGCGCGCCGGCTCTCCCTGCCTCTCTTCTGTTTATCATCATCACCGCTGGTAAATCTGACCTTCTGTCTCGCCTGCGCTTCGAGTCCGCGCCATTGTTCGGTAACGGATGAGCGAAGAGAGCCGTGCTTGTTTGTTTACGTGCGGAAGCACTGCCCTTAGGGACCTACACAGATACCTACGGTAGACTCGCTCCGTGGCAAACTTCACACTTCCCTAAACTTTCCCAAGCATGGCTTTCCGAAACGCCGCAGTCATACCATCGTACGAACCTGCCTTCGCGTCCGCCCGTGGAAGGCTGACGATTGGGATCTGGGAAGCAATGTTCACGTTTGGCTAAAGGACTTGCCCGAGGAAGATGGCAACCAGTTCCTCAATTCGTCTCCTGAGACGGGCGACATGATTCGTGTCCGTCATATCGCTCAACATAAAGCGGTCAAGAAGCGAGAGTGCTCTGAATGCGGGATGCTGATACATGATGTGGTTTCGCATACAATATCCGTCTTCGTGTCCCCGGGCAGTGCTGGATCGGCACCGTGCGGCCAAACGGCGCAGCGGCATTCCAGGGCGGCGTCGTGCAGGCTCGCTGCGGAGACACGGCGAAAGCAGCATATGCGGCTTGCCACCGCGCATCCCGCAGATTGACGGATGCTGGGCAAAACCATCTAGAGGGCCTAAACAACCGCCTGCAGCGCAGAGCACGCAAGAGCGCTCCCGGGAGACGCTTCGCCAGGCCCCACTTTCCTTCCGGCCCCCAGACGGGTATGGGGATCCGCCGAAGCCGCCGCCGCCGCCGGTCCGGAGACAAGAACGAAGCCTAACTCTCTCCCTTTTGTCTCCTCCAACGACAAGCTTCATCCTGCCCGTGCCCGACGAACAACGACAATCGCCGCCGTTTTGACGTCGCGCTCCCGTCGCAGCTGAGCCCCGTTGCTCTCCTGCACGCGCCCGCCCAGCACACCCTTTTGCGCATGCGCCGATCGCATCGGACCCCTCGCCTGTGACTCGTATGGTCGTCGTCAACGACTCTTAACCGCACCCGCGCTCCGTCACCGTCGCCATGGCCGCCGACTTTGATATCGTCAGGCGCATGACGCCGCCTGACTACGAGTTTCCTTCTCATCGGCTACGCACCTGCAGACCGGACCGCGTTCCCCTGGTTCTGGTAGCATGCGGTTCCTGTGAGCCGCCACCCCAACTGTCGCGTTCCATGGCGATCGCTGCTAACGTTAGACGAGTCTCACCTATTACCTTTCTACACCTACGCATGTTTTCCATGGCCCAGGATCACGCCCGCAACGAAGGTATGCAGTTGGACACGCCGTTTAGGCCGCTCATTGACTGACTGACTTGCGCTGTAGGCTTCGACGTCGTTGGCGGCTACCTGTCCCCTGTCTCTGACGGGTATAAAGTAAGTCTCAAGTTACACGACTAGAGGTAGTTCCTAAGCACGAAGGAGGAGCATCTTCTCGTGCCACCGCGTCAGTAACCCCCTCGAGATTGTAACTATACTTACCTTTACTACTATAGAAAAAAGGCCTCGCCGCTGCTCACTATCGGATACGGATGTGCGAGCTCGCCGTCGAGCATTCCTCCAAGTGGCTCACTGTAGATAGCTGGGAGGCAAGAAGCCCAGTTTTCTGTCCAACGGCAAAAGTACTCGATCACTTCGACTACGAGATCAACCATGTCATAGGCGGCGTCGAATGCGCCGACGGCACGCGCAAGCCCGCTAGGATCGTGCTCCTCGCCGGGGCCGATCTAATCCAGACCATCAGCACGCCCGAGGTCTGGGACATGCGCGACGTCGACCACATCCTGAGCGACTTTGGCGTCTTTGTTCTAGAGCGCACAGGCACCGAGTTGGACTCGGCGTTGGCGAGCTTGAAGCAGTGGGAGAAGAACATTCACGTCATACGACAGGTATGCCCTACTAGCAATGCTCGAGCGGGTCAAAGCTAATCAGCAGTAGGTTGTCACCAACGATATCAGTTCGACGAAAGTGCGATTATTGTTAAAAAGAGACATGTCAATAGACTACCTGTACGTTCCTCGCCTATAATATTGCCTAGCTATGCACTAACCGTGCCCGGTTCGCAGCATTCCGGATGAGGTTATCAACTATATATACTCAACTGATCTGTACCGCGACCTAGATCTACCTAATAACGGCAAAGGCAAAGAGATTGCGGATACCACTACCGGCCCAAGCAATAGCTGAATTGGTTTCTGCTAACGACACCCTGCCGCGGAGCCATTGGATAGGCTCCTCTTCTTTGGATAGCCTCTCTTCGGGGGTTGGTGCCCAGGATCGTTGTCTTGTTAGAGCGCACTTTGTTTTCGGGCTTCGGTGTTATGGACTGCATTTTTTCTTTGGCATTACGCACAACACGAGATTCAAGACCTGGGATAAAGGCAAGGAGAGGATCAGAGCCGCCGGTTTTGGCGCGTAGAGTAACCCCTGACAAGTCCTCAATACACGAATATTGGGGCTGCAGGGGGGCAGGCAGACGTTTTGACGCGCCGTTATCGGACGTCGTATGGTGACGCCGTTCGTTCCCTCGGACGATGGCTTTAAACAAGTCAAATTAGAATACACATCGCCAATGCTCTACATTCCCAACGCCTTTTACTCAAAACATCCACGTCGACAACGCCCATCAAGTTACATCTAGTATTCAACAGACAGCCGCAACGCCCATCCTTACGCCCCTCTACATTATGCATTCCCGTATCCACCTTGGACACAGCCTGCAGATTTGCTTTGCGTGAATGGCTGAGATGCTGAACAATCACAAGTGCGCCTCTCCTTGTCGTGCTTCATCTTTTCTGGCAGGCGTCGCCAAAGTTCGAAAAGGAGCCAGGTATGGATGGTATAATAGCAAATTTGGTTATCGTAACGGAAATAACGTCTTGAATGAAAGTATTGCATGAATGTGACAGCGGCAGTGCCAAGTCGTATAGAGGCGTCGGCCTCGACGGCACACAATTTGCCAAGTCGTCCAAGGACCTCCGAATTTTTGCCTCGAGCAAACTCTTCTCGTCCGTACAACAGCTCGTAGAAGTGGCGCTTCTTGATATCTCCTCGTCCGCTCATCGTACAACACCAATGCCACCCAGGCTTGCTCTCTAACCGCGTCTTGGTCGCTTCTCGCGATCGCTCTCCAGGCCACCCGCTCCCTCTTCGCTTCGCCTCTTGCGGCCTCGGTCATCTCGCGGTTCCCGTCGCTCACCGGGCCCTCGATTTCCAATATCTCTCGGACCTCCCCGGCCAGCTCGCTGGCCGCTACCTCCGGCCCATTCATCTCCTGGCCTGTTTCCCGCAGGTCCCTCCGGGCGATGCCGCGGCTCCCATCCTCCCATCACTTCTCGTCCGCCTGTAGGGGGCTGACCCATCATGTCTCGTCCCGGCCGGCGAGGCTCTCGCTCTTTGCCGCCAGCCTCCGCGCCCATGGATCGCCGGTCACGGTACTCGCTATGCTCCTTGGGCTCTCCTTCGCGGGCCGGACGCGGGCTTCGCTCCCGTTCTCGCTCGCGGCTGCTGCGTCGGGAAGACCTGCTTGGCCGATCAGACCTGCTCTCGCGCTCTCCACGGTGGTCCCGTCTCACTGAGCCGTCGCCACCGTTTGCCGGTCCCCAGTTGGCTGATTCCTGCCACATGACATCTTGACGCTCTTGACCCGGTGTCGTGGCCGGCGAGCCACCAGTGAGTACCTGAGCATCCGAGTTGCCCAGCAGCTGCCGTGGCGGGCCCCCTCGTGGTCCGCTGCTTCGTCCCATTTCCGGCGTCGTCTGGGCTTGCTGGAGCATGGTGTTGATTCCGGCCAGCTGCCGCCTGCCTCCGCCGGTCCTGGATCGATCACTTGAAGAGGCCGGCCCGGTAGGCACCCCTGCGTCCGCTGGTGAGGGTCCCATGCCATCCGAGGGAGCTTGTCGCGGACCCGATGCGTGTCTGTCACCGGCGCTTGCATGCCAATTTTGACCGTGCTGAGGGAGTGGAGGGGGTGGGAGAGACGAGCCGCCCATCTGAGCAAGCCGGTCAGGATGGACGCCCGACGATGGAGTCGTGTTTTCCGGACCAAAGTTTTGTTTTCTGTCGGAGTGTGGACCCCCAAGCGGACCTGATGGTGTCGTGGGGCCCGTGCCGTGCTCGTAGCCGCGAGGTCGGCCCCGTCCGGATGCGGGCCCGGTCGGCGGAAGCCTGTCTGGGGATGGTGCTCGTGGCGTTTCCGGCGCTCCAAAGCGTCCGTCTGGCCTGCCAGGGGTCGATGAATGTGTTCCGTGTCCGCCTCGAGTTGTGCTTCTGCCACGGCCACGGGGACCGGATGGAATGTCAGAACTCGAGGGCACGGGGTTTAGCCGTCCGTAATTTTGGTCTTGGTGCGGCATTCTATGCTCGAAGTCCTGACCACGAGGTCCTGACCGATGGAAGGCTTGAGGATCACGCATCTGATCCATCGCGCCTCGCTCGGCATCGCGGCCACCCGGTCGATCACTTCTGAAGTTGCCTCCGGGCAGCGGTGACCTATCGCGAGGATCTCTGCCAGGCCCTCGCGGCTCCTGATGGAAGGGGCGGCCAGGTCGATCGTCGTAGCCACCGGTTGTAGGTCCATACTCTGGGCCGTGACGGCTGATTCGGCGTGGGGACGGCGGCCTCGGTCCTCGATCTCGGCCATCATCCCTGTGGAGACGACCTTGCGTGTTGTGGGCGTCATTGCGGTCCTCCAACATGGCAACGCGGTCGGGGTTGACAGTCTCCATAGCCTCATTTGGAGCAGGCCGACGGCCCCTGGGTTGGCGATCAGCGTCTGGGCGACGATCTGGACGTTCCGAGCCTTCTTGAGCAAACAATGCCGCTCTCTCGGGGTTCATGGCTGGCTCCAACTGTTCACTCGGCGCAGATGGGGGACCTGATGGCTGGCCCATGGGTTCAATGTGGCGATCCTGCACTCTGCCTCGCACGTCGCGATGCTGCCCGGGTCGAGGGGGCAGGTCTCCGCGGTCGATGGAGACGTCATTTCCGTGACGGTCGGAAGATTCGCGAGGCCGTCCCAGACGATCTGCATCGGATGGCCTCATCTCCCTACTATCCCATGCCTCTCGAGGATCACGACCGTCTCGCTGACCCCGGGGCTCACGCAGGTCTCGGCCCTCCCTTCGATCATGTCCTCTACCCTGTGCATATCGCTCGGGCGGGACAGGTCCTGGCATTGGCACATCGGGTCGACTGGGAAGATTGTGCGTTGGGCGGTCCGGAAGCTTGTGGGCGCGGGGATCGAGTCTGCCCGGAATAGGGCCCAATCTGGGAGTCGACGATCGAGAAGGCCCAGACGCCTCGTCCCGTCTGGCAGTCGGCTCTCTGGTCGAATCTGAAGGCTTGACAGGCAAAGATTCCTTCGGAGTGCCTGTGCTGGATCGTTCTTTAGTGTCCTTGGCATCCTGCACCTCGCCGTCTTCTTCTTCGTTGACGGGCGTCTTATTCGGGGCTGGCCTATTCTAGTGGTCAGACATGGCATGACGATGTCGCCGCGAACGACGGCACTGGGAACGACGAGAGACATACTTGGACTCGTTCGGCTTGAAATCGGGAACGTCGGCGCGCAGTTTGGAACCCTTGTTGGTATCTGGATGAGGTCCAGCGGGCTTGCGATGCTGGTTAGTACGTGTGTCGCCAACGCGTTCGAGGTTACTCACAGCGTTTGATCGGAAAGCCTGGACCATGACCCATTTAGGTTTCCTCTTCTGCAGCTCGGACATCGCGCCCTGTGCTGCAACCGATAAATCGACACGACCACCTTCCTCGCTGTCTGGCGTGGCCTTCTTAGCCATCTCCGACGTCGAGATCTTCTGCAACTGTGCTGTGAACTGCGTGGCCATGAAATCCACGGCCGGGAAGTAATCCAATACCGCTTTGAGCACGGTAATGGCATTTCGGATGTGCATCCACTCCGAACCGCCCAGGCACGTCTTGAGCGCCGTGTTGAGGTTCTTGTGCCAGCGGAAGAGCAAGTCTCTAAATTGCGCATGCTCCACAAAGGTCTCAGGTTTCCCCTGCTCATTGACAGTGAGGACGAAGCCGAGGCGAGGCTGGTCACTGGGGCCTTTGCCTTCTTTGTCGTAGGCGCCGAGGCGTGCTGTGCCTCTGACAGCCTTGCCGTCTTTCTCATCAGCTACCGGCTCATTCTTGTGCCATCGCGCCAAGTCCTCCAGGATCAGTTTCAAGAAGCGACCTAGGTTCTCCGCTTCTCGGACGGTGCACGTAAAGATTAGGGTCCGCAGTCGGTTTGCGTTGAAGAGCCGATCCAGCAGGGACATCAACTTGAAGGCGGGCGCGTTGCAATCGTGCAGTGCCTTGACAAATCTGAATGTATACTCTGCATCGGCCGGGGAAAGAAGAGTTCGCGGCAGGAAGCACTGCTCGAGAAGTATGTCGGATATGCTGTCCGTCTTGACCGAGGAGTCTGGGAATGACGTTTGAAACAGCCTAGTCAAGTAGAACTTCCATTTCGCCTTGCGGAGACCATGTTCAGCAAGCTCGTCGATCAGGTAGCCTTGGACGTCCATGATCTCCTTTCTCCTCTCTGCATTCCGTTGCATGCCCCAACGAGACGGGTCGGAGCGATCTTTACCAAGGGCTGACCACTCGCTCATAAGTTTGTTGCGCTCTTTGGTGTAGATCTCCTCGGGAAAGCAAAGGTCCCCGAGCTGCAACGCCCAGAATGTGGCGTAGAGTTCTGGTGTGATTTTCTGCCAAATCTCAGGACGCACGGCAGGCTGAATTGCCTCGATTATAGGCTGCAGAGCCATAGCTGCAGTCCGCGACAACGAAGAGTCATCAGGTTTCTTTGAAGCGTTCGTATCAGCCGAATTCGCGGTGGCGCCCGGGCTGATTCCTACCTGGTTGTCCTCGTTCACGTCAAGGGTTTGCTGCGTCGCGGCGTTCTGCGGTTTCGCGTCCGACATACTCACGTCACCCTCTTTGTCAACGCCAAGCTTTCGAGCTTGCGAAGAGTCTTTCTTCTCTTTCGTCGGCTGCCACGGAAACATTCGATGGGCGAGACTGCCCCTGCCGATGAGAAAAGCAAGATCTGCCTCCAAGCCAAACTTCTTCATAAGATCCGGTACGGATGGCACGATTGCCTCAAAAGCAGCGGGTTCGAGGCTGCTCCAGAGAAAATCGAGGTACTGCATCAGTGCTTGGTGAGAATCGTCGACTATTGACGACAAGAACTTGACGTGAGCTTCGTCGTCTGGGACCTTGTAGCTGGCAACCTGTCGATATTGTGCCAGGTTGACGAGAAGCCGGGTAGCTAACTTGGAATCCGAGAGTGCTCGCATCAGACGTCCAGAGCTCTTAACATTGTCAAAACGCTTATCTTGCGCTCGAATCAGGGTGTGTCGCCGCAGCCATCGGCCACCAGACATGGAGAGAATCTGGTAGTCGGTGAAGTCGGCCGAGGCGACGATGCCTCCCATGACGGAGATGAATTCCTTGAGAATGATGAGATCGGTCGAATTGCCCAAGAAAAGCTGTTGGTCGACGTATTGGAGGACCGGGATGGGATCCAGGACGGAGTACCGCTTGAAAACTTTGCCGGAAAACCTCGACAGCGCCTGGAGCCACTTGCTGGTAGTGAGCGCATGCTCTTCCTGCGTCCTACTCCGCGATTTGCCAAGGGAATTCAGCAGCGACCAGACGAGGACGTCGTATGAGAGGTCAGTGAAATATTTCGCACATTCGACAAAAGCCTCGATCAAGTTGGAGTAGACCTCCAGCTGTTCGAATGCGACCTTGAAGACTATCCCCGGCGAGGCGTAGCTGGTCTTTGCCAACCGCTTCGCCATTTCGCTCAGGTTCGTGAGTGACACTCGCTTCATCGTAGCCTTGGTCTCGGATGCAGATCGTGCAAAAGCTGTCCTCATAGCTGGGAGACGGGAGATTGAGCCCTCAAACCACTCCGCATACATGGCGTAGCGGGTGACTAGAGGGTACTGCTTGACGAGCTCCCAGACGGCGCTGACGGCTGCGGCATTTGCTTTGGTATGGCTCAGTGCGGGCAACAAGAGACGGCGAACTAGATCTTGCCAACGAGCGCGGTTCGAGTCTGACTTATCCACGGCCAGGCTCTTGGCGCCGATGCTGGCGAGCTTGGTGAGAAGAGACTCGTCCTTTCCAATGTTGACTCCGGAGAGATTCAGAAACGTGCCACACAGCGTGAAGACGTCGTCGACCGTCTGACAGACAGGGACATTGTCCGCCCATTCATCCCAGTAGTAGCGATAGTTTTGATTCTCATTGATGTCGTTCTTGTCAGGGAAGGGCCAGCGCCAAACCTTTTTCCCAGGCAGCCGATTGAGCCGCACACTGCCTTTTGGCACGCCAGCCTGGTCGACATCGGGCACCTTCTTCGTGGGGAGCTCGGCCGAGTTCACCGAAGAGGGTCTGCTGTCCGTGTAAACCTTGTCGATGGAGACGTGGAGTATGCGGTGAATCCGATCCAGGACTTCGGGAAAGACCTCTGGGATCCAAGGAAAGCGGCCCAGGATGAAAAGCGATTCGGGTATGGCGCCGATTGTCAGGAGCTGGGTTAGAAGTGCAACCTTTTGCTCCAGCGGCTCTGGAAGCTTCTTCTGGTCGAATGCGTCGGCGGTAGCCTTCTTCTGCTCGGGCTCGGATTTCTTAGGCAGCTCTCTCCTGGTCGTGCTGGACGCCATGGGGTTGTCGTCATCGCCTTGAGGAAGGACGCCGGCCATGAGGAGCGCGTTCATCTGCCCGCCGCGCGCCTCGCGCTCCGCTTCCTCCACCTTTGCCGTCTCCACCTCACGGACACGCTCCATGTCGCTGTCGGCTGGGGACAGATGCGGGTAGAGATCCGTCAATGAAAGGAAGCCAATTTTGACGAGGAGGGCGGCAAGATATAGGAGGTTGGCAGGAAGGATATCGCTCTCATCCCGCAGGTCAGAATTGTAGAAGCGGAGCTTGAAGCCGAGCAGCTGTGCGGCCACGCGATTCCCAAGGGCGGGGAGCGTCTTCGTCTCCCGAATCCAAGCCTGCTCGGCGTCTGCCACTGCGCCCTCGCCATCGCCACCGTTGGTGATTTGATTTTGCTGCAAGTATCGGTCCGTGACACGTCGTCCACCGAGCTCATAAAAGGCGGCAAGGTGAATCTCGCGCGCACGATCCCAGAAGGCGACATCGCGCTCCAGCTTGAGACGCGAATTCTTGGCTTCGTCCTCTTCGCTCGTGTTCCATTGGGGGTAGTCGGGAAGAGCCCAAACAGGAAGGCCCCCGACGAAGGAAGAGCCGTCGCTGACACGAGCGGAAGGCCACCAGGAGCTGGTCCTCAAGAACTTGACGAAGAATTTGAACTGCTTGATCAAAACGGACGCGGTCACGTCGAGGGTGACATCAAGCGCTCGGCCCACGTCGAGGTCAAAGGTGCCAATCAAAGCCTTGACCTTTTCAAAAGTCTTGCCGGGAGGTGGTGGGGGTATGCTGCTGGTGGAGAAGAGTTCTGTGATGAGCTTGGAGTAGCCCTCGGATTCTTCTCGCAGCAAATTGTAGTTTGCTTGCCGATACAGGAGGTTAGTGGCCTGCCTGACTCCGAGCCTGGCGAAATTGTCCCTGATCAAGCCCAGCTGCTGCAGCAGAGGCGCGTCGAGGACCTCGCGCATGAGCGCGGTGGAAACGCCGGTGGCGATGAGAAAATCGCGGAGCGCTGGCCGATACAAATCAGGGTCATTGTCCATAACAATGGCCAAGGAGTCAAGGAACAGCGTGTGGGACGCAAATGCATCTGAATCCTTGTCGGCGTCCACCGTTTCCTCGCCCAAGATGGCCTTGACGCAGGCACCCGCATCAGCGGCATCGAGCCTGGCTTCGACAACAGCGTGAATGAACTCTTGGAAGAGGCTGGAGAGCTCAGTGATGTCGACGTCTTCTCGCGACTGGATTCCGTGCTGCGTGATCTCCTGCCGCCCTCGCTCCGCCCAGATGCGTACCTTTTCGTCCGTAAGGTTTTCGTAGAAGTAGGCTGGAGATGCGGGAGGCTGTGCAGCATCGGACGGCAGTCTCGTAGCGACGGGCGAGGCGGGTTGTTTCGGAGCCGAGGAGGGAGGGGCTGGATGCTTCATGGTTTGCGGCGACGCGGGTGGCCTCGATTGTTTGGGCGACTGAGGCGGAGCTTGGGAGAAGCTCGTAGTGCGGGATGGCGTGGGAGTAGACTGAGCTTGCTGGCCTTGCTGCGTATACGAGTTTTGGTGGTGATTCGACGCATTCCGGTGGTGGCCGTGGTTGGAATCGCGCCGGTTGAAGCCGCCACGGTTTCCACGGCCGCGACCGCCGCCTCTGCCTCCGCCGTCTTCTCGGTCGTGCTGGGCCAGCGACGTGTCCGCTGGGCGGTGCGGCGAGGGTCTGCCCCCATCGCCCGAGGGGCGGTCGGATCGCTTGCGCTTAGCAGGCATGATCTTGCCTGGTAAGTGTTGCGGCTCGCGAATAGAGTAGCTATATCATTTGCGGCAGGCTAGGTCAGTTGCCCAAACTGAAGGGTCGAAGTCGCGACAAGCGCGGAGACCGGGCCTCGGATAAGAGAGAAAAGGAGGCCAGGGACAGGTAGGGAGGCTGCACCACTCGAGGTGCGAGCGAAAGGAGTGACGAGAAGGAAAAGAATCTCTGGGCCGTCGACAAAGCAGATGCAGGCAAAAGATGCGCGAAGCCGCGAAAAAAAAAGCAGAAACGACCAGCTGAAGCTGTTCAATAAAGGGGCGACTCCGCTGCAGGCCAGGGAAGAAGCTGAAATCGACCGTCGAAACGCTGGAGAGGCGACGTTGGCGACGATGCTGCACCGAGAGGGGGAGGGTGAGGAGGACGAGCTCTCGGTTCGCGGACAGCCTTGCGCTGGTGCACAGGTGAAGCTGCTCGGTGAGAGTGCACGGACCAGGTCAGGCAAGGCCAGGCTGCGGCCACGCTTGCCATTGTTGCTCAACTTTGACGGGAAGGCCACGTGACCTGGCGACGCCGCCGACGGAGCGCGATTCTCGCTGAGTCATCCGCCTTTGGCTGAGCCTACGTTCCATTCGGAAGGTGAGAGATGGCGCCATTGCAGAGTTCACCTTGCATTGCCTTGGTACGAAGAACGGATTACATCGGCTGCAGTGAGCCATTGTCTGGTCGAATAGGCTTTGCAGCGTCTCACTCAGCTTATTCAGGGCGTTGCATTGATCCCCAAAACTTTGGCTTCTTAAGTGCCCGTGCCCCTGCCGCGTTGTTACGCTACAGCTCTCAACTCAAAATCTCCCCTCAGTCACCTCCGCAGTCGGCGATTGCAACTTGTGACGCTTCGGACGTCCAATGGCCCAAGGCAACCCCGCCAACGGCGGCGCTCGGAGGCGATACGGTCAGTATTCCCGCACCCGCCCCTGTTTGAAGCTCGAATTCGAATGCCCTACTCTATCAACCGATTCGCAAGCCAAGATGGCTCAGCGAACCCCGCCCCCGCCTTTACCCCATGCGAGAGGACGAGATCAGTGGCTGAATACCTGCAAGAAAGAAGGCAATCACAGCCCGAGAACCCCTTTGCAAGTCTCATCCCAGACCAGCAAATAGCGATAATCCCCGAATTCACTCTCGAATCGGGCATCACCCTTCACAATGTCCCCGTGGCCTACACAACGAGGGGCAAGCTGGCGCTGTCGGGCGACAATGCAATGATCATCTGCCATGCACTCACCGGCAGCGCTGATGTGAGCGATTGGTGGGGGCCGCTGCTCGGCGGGCCAGGCCGCGTGTTCGACACGTCGAGGTTCTTCATCGTTTGCATGAACAGCCTGGGCAGCCCGTACGGCACGGCGAGCCCCGTCACGGCCAAGGACGGCGACCCCGAAAAGGGCCGGTACGGACCCGAGTTCCCGTTGACCACGATCCGGGACGATGTCAAGTAAGTACCCGGTAGGAGAGATTCCGCAGTCACACAGCAAATTGACACGGCCCAGCCTGCACAAGCTGCTCCTGGACGACTTGGGGGTGAAGCAGGTCGCCGCCGTGATAGGCGGGTCCTTGGGTGGCATGTTTGTCCTGGAGTGGGCGTACTTTGGAAAGGACTACATTCGGTGCGTTGTGCCCATAGCCACGTCGAGTCGGCACAGCGCATGGGGCATAAGCTGGGGCGAGGCGCAGCGACAAAGCATCTACGCCGACCCAAAGTACGACGACGGGTACTATCCGTTCGATGATCCCCCGTCGACGGGCCTGGGCGCGGCGCGCATGTCGGCGCTGTTGACGTACCGGAGTCGGAACTCGTTTGAGTCCCGTTTCGGGCGCAACATCCCGGATGCCTCCAAAGTTCAGACCATCCGCGAACGGCCCCGGCCTAGCACGCCGTCCGAGGCTCACTTCCACATCCACAACGACGGGCACAACGTGAAGCGCTCAACGCTGTCTCCCAGCAGCTCGAGCGCCTCGATCAGCAGCAAGCCTGCGGCGGAGACAGAGGTTCGCGACCCGCAGTTTCATGGCCCGCAGAAGGGTAGCCTCACCGGAGGCGACGCGCTGCCCACGTCGACATACTTCTCGGCGCAGTCCTACCTGCGCTACCAGGGAACCAAGTTTGTCAAGCGCTTCGACAGCAACTGCTACATCGCCATGACGCGGAAGCTGGACACGCACGACGTGTCGCGGAACCGGGCAGCGACCATTGCCGAGGCCCTCGAGCTCATCGAGCAGCCCACGCTGGTTCTGGGCATCGAGAGCGACGGACTCTTCACTATTGCCGAGCAAGAGGAGATTGCAGAGCACGTAAAGAACGCGCGGCTAGAGCGCATCGACAGCCCGGAAGGCCACGACGCCTTTCTGCTGCAGTTTGAGCAGGTCAACAGCTACATCATGGGGTTCCTGAAGGAGGTGCTGCCGGACATCATGAACCGCGAGGGCGGTGCGCCTGAGGAGGCGAGCGTAGGGCAGCTCACCAAGTCCAGCACGTTTGGCGAGGCCGAGGTGGAGGACATTACGGCTTGGTAATACTCGTAAAGTCTAGGCCGACGTGGGGGCCCGGAAACACGGTGTACATTGAAAATTAAACGTCTGGACACAATAGATTAGTGCCGCCGTTGACAATCAGCACGACCGAAGCCGGCCACCTCTGCTGTCGCAGTCGGGCTTGCTCATATCAGGGGTCCCTGGATGCAACCGCCGTCTCGGTAGCCACCCGGAGATGCGAGATTAACCGGGCACAGCACGGTGGGGGTCCTTATAAGTCGGCGAGCCATGTCGCGGTTGACAGGCGAGTACTCGTATTGGTACGGCACTGTAAGACACGGCAATGTCCGATCTGCGATGCGGTGATGCGGCTCGTTCAAGGTACGAAGCTGTCAGCGACTGGTAATTGCAGGCATCTCGGACTCTCAATACGACTTCCTGATGGGGGCTGTGACCCGTCACGCCATGCATTTTCATTGCGGTACGTAAACGGTGGGCCGATGGGCCGTCGAGGCTCGGAACGCCTTTGCCCGCCTCGTGAATGAGGTACTTACGTACGAGCAGGTTCAGGCCAGGCTGTGCGGTAAGGGGGTATGTGCATGTACTACGAGTATCAACGGAAGCACCTTGGCGAGCATCTTGGCCCTGCACCCAAGTCAAGCCATCACTCATCGCATACCTGGGACGTACCTTGGCCCCGAGCGCTCTGTTGGAACCGAACGAGTCTGAGCACCCGGGCGTGGCGGGCGCGGCGAACGTGCCGCGATGTTTCAGCATGGCGTGGATAAGCTCCTCGTAAGCTTTCGGCAACGGGCTGTTGGTGGAAACCTTGGGCCGACCGGGTTGCCGGTTTCGGGGGTGCTGCAGGAGGAGGGCTGTGCGCGCAGCGAATAGCACGTGGGACCGACGAAGGTCTGCTGGAGCCAGGGGCCGAAACGAAAAGCGCGCTGCTGCATGCGTGCGGGCAGAAGCCCGTCGTCAGCGGAGGGCAGCGGCGGCGGCGGCCTGGACGACGGACGAGTTATTCCCAAGGCAAAGCCGACAAGCATACGGCGACGACGGCGGCGACGCAAATGGGGATGAATTATTAGGCGGTTCGATTATTAGGCACTTCTGCATATTGATTGATTGATTTGAGCGGTACGAAGTCCTTGCAGCCACGGCCTGGCCGGCTTGGCGTGATTGGACCCACGGAACATTGGATGGGCGGGAGAAAGGTTCTGGAAGGGCGCCAGAACCCACCCGCCGCCCGGCGACGGGCCCCTAGTGGCTGCCACCCTTGCCACCTCCGGCTTGTTCCCCCTCTGACGCAGGCACTGAGGCCCGCATTGGCCGCCCGCTGCCGCACGTGCGAGCGCCGGCGCGAAGCCACGCCTCGCCGCTGGCTCGTCGACTTTTCGCTGGAGGGTCGACGGGTGTCCGGGGCCGTCGGGAGGGCCCTGCGCTGCCATGCTCAACCTCGACAGCGGATACATATGAGGGCGAACCCTGCAGCGCGGCATGGGTCCCAAGATCCGCCAGATCCGTAAGCCTGCCCAACCTTGATGGGGCCAGCGTCGCAGCATTACCTTACCTCGCGCGCCGTAATTGGGCCTGCCCTGGGAACCCCCGCTGCTAGGGCGCTCCACGCCCTGCCGCCTGTCACCCGCGAGTAATCCGTACACTCCACTGCCTTCCTGCCTTCTCCTGCCTACCTGCCTATCTATTCTCGGTGCACCTTGCGGGCAGTCCCAAACGCAGCGTTGTCACACTCCCGCCGTTGCATCCTCTCCTCACGAGCGTCGAAGCGAACTCGACACGCCCGAAACGCAGACGTTGCGATTGCTCCCCGTCGCTCGCTGCCTCTGCCTCTTGCGCCGAACCGTCCGGCCGCGGCCTCGACGACCCCCCCCGACTCGACGATCGAGGCACCGCTCCGCCCCGTCGATCTTTCGACTCCCGCCCTGCGCTCAGCGCCGAGCCTGCGCTCGTGCCCTTCGCGAACCACCGCAACGCCCACTGACGATATCGAGCCGGCCGTCCCCTCCCTCGCCCATGTTGTCGCCAGTGGACCCGGACAGCCCGCGCCGCTGATCGCCTCGTCTCGCAACCATGGCGGGCTCCGTAGACGAGATGCTGCCGCCGCCCCTGGTGGCCGGCGCCCGCGAGCGAACCCTCGGCGGGAACCGCGCCTTTCACAACTTCTACAACGACTACTCCCACATACCCGACCCGAACCTGCGCCGACGGCTGGCCCTCTCCGAGATTGACAAGGTGCCCTTTGGCCTGTACCGTAAGTTGCCCTCCGCATGAATCCCCGCCGTCCGAGGCGTGGCCTGCGTGTATGTAGACGAGATGCTGATTGCCGCAGATGTTCGGGCCATACTCGTCGCCGGCGTCGGCTTCCTCCTCGACTCCTATGACATCTTCGCCATTAACCTCATCACCACGCTGCTGGGCATGGTCTTCTGGAGCGGCGACGAGAATGCAGACGGTTACGGCGGGAACGGTGGTCTTCTCCCCGATTCCACCACCCAAGCCCTCAAGGCATCGACCAGTGCCGGCATCGTCATCGGCATGATAATTTTTGGATGGCTGGCCGAGTACGTTGCTCCCCTCTTCTCCCCCTTTCTGTACGCGTGCTGACACTGTCCAGTGCTGTTGGCCGACGACGAATGTACGGCGTCGAACTCACCATCATCGTCTTTGGCACCTTTTGCTGTGCCCTGGTGTCTGCCAGCCCGTCTGTCGACGCCTCTGGGCTCTTGATCTTCTGGCGTGTCTTGATGGTGAGCACCGAATGGCTGGGACTGCGTTCTTTGGAGTATGGCTGACAGCAACCAGGGAGTCGGCATAGGAGGCGACTATCCTCTTTCATCTGTCATCACATCCGAGTAAGTAGCGCTTGCCGCTGGCTTAAACTTTGGCTAACCATCGTCAGATTCGCCCCCACTCGCTGGCGAGGCGCCATGATCGCCGCAGTCTTCTCCATGCAAGGCTTCGGGCTGCTCATGTCTGCTGTCGTCGCGCTCATCACCACCGTGGCCTTCAAGGGTTCGTACATCGGCATCAAGGACGAGACCGTGTGCGATGCGGCCTGCCGAGTTGCAGCCGACAGATCGTGGCGCATTATCGTGGGCGTCGGTGCCATCCCTGCACTGCTTGCCTTGTACTACCGCATCACCATTCCCGAGACGCCGCGGTACACCTTTGACGTGCAGCACGACGTGGAAAAGGCCGACGCCGACATCCGAGCCTACGTTCACAGCAAGTCCACCGGCGATTACGACAGCCACCACAATTCGAGGACGCGCGTTTCCGAGACGATGCTCGATGTTCCCCGGGCCTCGTGGTCCGACGTGTTCTCCTACTTTGGCGAGTGGAAGAATCTCAAGGTGCTCATCGGCACCACCATGTCGTGGTTCTTTTTGGTACGTCGCATCTACTACTTGTGAGGAAGCCGTCGTTAATTGCTGACACGCTGTCCAGGATCTGGCCTTTTATGGTCTCGGATTGAACAGCGGCATCGTGCTCCATGCCATTGGATATGGGAGCGGAAACACCCTGTACGACAAGCTGTACAACCAGGCAGTCGGCATGATTATCCTTGCCTGTGCAGGTTCCATTCCTGGCTATTGGACGGCCGTCTTTACCATTGACACGATTGGCCGCAAGCCGCTGCAGGTCTTTGGCTTCCTGCTGTTGACCGTCGTCTTTTGCATCTTGGGATTCAAGCTTCACAGCTTGAGCGAGGGCGCCATGCTCGCGCTATATCTCGTCGGCCAGTTTCTCTTCAACGCTGGTCCAAACACCACCACCTTTGTTGTTCCTGGAGAATGCTTCCCGACGCGGTACCGCTCGACCGGCCATGGCCTGTCGGCGGCCATGGGCAAGATTGGAGCCATTGTTGCCCAGGTCATCAGCATCCCCTTGCTGAAGCGAGAATCGGGCACGGCCTGTGTTGGCAACGACTGCTCGCCGTACCTTGACCGTCTGCTGAAGCTATTTGCCCTCTTCATGCTGCTCGGGACCCTCGTGTCGCTGCTCATCCCGGAGACCAAGGGAGTGACGCTCGAGGAGCTGTCGGGCGAGTCCAAGACAAGCTACAACGCTGGATGCAACGGGAGCATCAGCATCGCATCGCCAAAGCTGCGTCCCTGGAACCCCTTCCACGGCGGACAGCCCGCCGGGTTCTTCTACCCACGGACACACACGAGCACGTTCGCCAAGGGCCGTCGAGAACCCAGGATGGGCATCATGGCAGAGCCGGAGTCCGCAGGGGAGAACACACAGCAGCAGAAGTCGCGCTTCTGGAGGCGAGCCCGGAAGTCTCGGATCGGTAGCGACGGGTCAAACGAGATCGCGCTTCGGAGCCGCAACGGGGACGGCGCTTCCGCAGACGGCGCCGCCAGCACGACGAGTCAGACGATGCTGCACCAGCAGCAGCAGCAGCTGCCGACTTGGGGAGCAGGCTGGGGCAGAATCGACAGAGGGGGCCCGCCGCCTGTGTCGGAGAACATGCAGCTCCAGGACGTGGGCAGCCTGCTGCGACCAGCGTAATGGGTTTGTGTGTGTGTGTGTGAGCATGGTGCTTGTAAAATGCATTGGCGACAAGACGATGACGGACGTCGGCGTTTGGTGACGCGTTTTGACTTTGTTCCGGCGCTGGGAAGGACACGATGGAATTAAAACGGATTCTGCTAGACGATGATACCTCTTTGTGGAATTTTGGCACCTGCGCCGTGGACGACGCAGCTTTTTAGACAGACTCGAGGGGGGGAACGATACACGTGTACACGGCTGTAGAAGCTACCTTGTGGATGAATCAAATGAGCAAGACAGAGACCTGTCTGACTTGGAAGCTTTTCAGCGTGGTCGACCTGGAGGAGTGTCTGCCCTGCTCGCCATGAAGAGAGATGGAAAGCAAGAGTGAAGTATGTGTGTGTATCTGTGTGTGTGTTCGATTGGAGGAGCTAAACCAAGTGCATAATAGCAAGTGAAGAACAAAGGGTGCCCCAAGCATTCTAACCAGACGTAGTTCCCAAGTCCAATATATTTTCCAAATGACGCATGGCGAATAGAATTGCAAACTCCGTGTGCTGATGTTGTCCGCCTCCGAGGAAGGCTATTTATGATATCCAATTTATAATTGATGGGTTGGTCGCTCAGCCTGTTCTCTCCCATCAGCCCGACATTCTAGCAGGGGGTAGTTGCGGCATCCAAGGCACTGCTTCAGCGGAAAGCGGCCCTATGCACGAGCCGTCCATGGGAGAAACTACGCACAGGTGCATGCTCCGCAGGTGTCCATGGCGTCGGACCGGAAGCTGCCGTCGGAGGTGCAGCCGGAGTGGATGTTGGAGGCGTGGCAGAAGGCGTTGACGCGCTGGGGGCAGCTGAAGCGGCGGCTGGGGTCGATGGCCGTGGCCTGCGAGGCCTGCGAGGCCTGCTGCGCGGGCAGCGCCGACGCGAGGGCGAGGAAGACGGCGGCGACGAGGGCGGCGGACTGTCGAGGCTGTCAGCTTCACTTACACGGCCTGCGTGGTTCGTGGCGCGGCTTACCTTCATTGTGAAGATTCGGAAGGATAGCGCAATGCGAGGGTGTCGTTGACGGAGGGGATATGGATATGGACACCAGGGTAGCACCACGAGATGTTCGGCGACGGGGGACGCGGCTGGGTTGATATATCGCGGGCGCTGCTCATCGCGCAGTGTGGTGTCTCGAATCCCCATCCCGGCACACCGGAACTAGGGCACGCCTTCTATTCATCTCGCAGCTGTCTCAACGATGCGGTGGAGCGGGAATGCGGCCGTGCTTTGGACCGAAGGGAGGGCCTGCGCGGCAAAAGAACGGTGCCGCCCTGCTGCTCCCCGTGGGCCAAAGGCGGGGAGATTCCAGTGTCTTGGATCGCGGCCGTGCACCGACAGGCCGGGGTGATGCCTTCTCGGCTAGGGTGCCGCGAGGAGCGCCGACGTAGGCATCGTGGGAGTTAATGTATGGTGTTGCGATTGACATCTGCCCGGTTTGCTTGCTGCTCGACTGTCTAGCACGGGCGTGACGCGCCTCATCCTGCACCGCGCAAGGGAGCGCTACGCATGAACGTCGAAGCTGGAGATGCCTCTCTCGCAGGAAGCACGGTGGACGGATGCAAGTCTGCATGTCTCAATGTCTTGGAACTCGGACGTGGGCTTTCCCAGGCGCACCGCAGGGAACCTCAGCTCGCCAGGCCTCGTCACTGCCCCCAGCGCCCAGAGCTGGTAACGAGCAATGCAGACCAGCTATGATATAAAAGTGAATCGGGATCCCATGCGCTCATGCGCTGCAGGTCTCAGTTATATTCGGAACGCACGCATTCCCGCGACTCACCCCGTCCACCACCGCGCAACACGCCAGCAACCAGCAGCACGCCAATGCTCCAGCTAAACGTCACGATGCTGTACAAGGCTGGAATGGCAGACGAACAAGCTAACCGGGGTGTAATCGAGTGCATGCCACGACGTCCGGCCTCATCGCGAGCTTCTCCTCGCGGCCGGCCTGCAGCATCGCGCAGGACGCCATCGCTCTGCTCTGCCTGCGCCGAGTTCTGAGACGCCGTCTCACTCGCGGTTCAGCTCGCCCACCCGGCCGGGATGCACGGGTCCGCGCCACAGGCAGGCAGGCTCGCGGGCATGTCGAGATCGCGACGCCAAAGGCAGCCCAGCGAGACAGAGGGCCGTGTAAGAGAAGAGACACCGCGGGCTGCGGGCGTCGACTGGTTACATGCCTGCTGGAGATGCCGAGTGACTGCCGAGCACTGAGGATGACTTGCTTAGATTCTCGGCCCGGGATGCGCGGCGTTCGTTTCTGACGTCCTCGAGGTAGATGCCGTGACTGGCATGGGGTTGTCCTTGTCCTCTTCACTTGGGCCCGCAACTACACGACAGCGAGCGTCGAGGCACTCCAACACCAATACGGCCCTTCACAAAACGGCAATCTAGCCATCCATCTCGCCATCTGACACAAAACACGATCATCATGGTCTCAACACGCCATCCGGCGACCAAGTCAGCAGTCGTAGATTACAACAAGTACGTCGTCAAGGGCAGCCAACCGTCCGTAACACCAGCCACGCCTAGGAACAGAGTCCGGTGCCCACAGTGTCGCTTACAATCCAGACACGCCAAACGGACACCCAGTCGTCCGTAGTCCACAAAAGAACATAAACACACACAAGAGGAAGAAAAGTGTCGTAGATGCGTCGCAGCAGGTCTCTCAACCATCGTCCTCCCACCCCCCTTCGTCCCAATCCGGGCCCGCCTCCACCTCCACCGTCGTCCCCAGCGCCTCCTTGCCCTGCCGGATCATGTCTTGCAGGCGCTTGTTGAACGCCGCGATGCGCACGTCCGCGTCGCGCTCCTCCAGCTTGCGCCGCGCGGCCAGCTTCTTCGCTTCGGCGTCGAGCCGCGGGCTGGTTTCGAAGACGTCGGCGGCTCCGCGGCTCGAGGCCGTCGACGCGTTGCTGTGCGTCCGCCTGTGTGATAGGGACGCGTGATGGCTGGCCGGAGGGTTTAGCGAGCGCCGCCGGGAGTGGCCGTGAGGGGCGGGCGAGGCGCTGCTGGTGTTGGCCGCTCGGCCGGCCGTCTTGACAGGCGACGCGGGGCGAGGCGAGGCAAACGAGGCAGAAGAGGCCGGGCGGGGCGCTTCTTGGACGGAAGCAGTCGAGGCAGCGAAGCTGTGGCGGTCCGAGTAGCGGCGTGGACTTCTCGTCGTAGTCGCTGCGTTGGCAGCGTTGCGAGAGCTGGGTGTACTTATGCGGCGGCCTGTCGTGACGGCGGGCCCCTGATTGCGGTTCTTCGGCGACGGCCGGGGTATGCACGACTGCCTCCGGGGCGTCGAACCATCCGCTCCCGTCCGGGACTCCTTGACCATGACCCAGTTCCTACCCAACTCGTCCGCAGGCCCAGTCTGTCTCCGCTTCGCCACCGGGGTCGTTGGCGTAGACGGCCTCGAGTCGATATAAACCTCATCCGCCTCCACGCTCGAGTGTTGTTGATAGTCCCCCCCTTGCGGAAAATGCCCCGGTATGCGTCTCTCATCCACGTCGTAATCGCATCGAGGCATTTCCGGCGCCACAACCCCGTCCGCAGCGCCTACCCCGTAGCCACGCCCACCGCCAGCGTAGAAGCCCCTAAAGGCGCCTGCCTTGCAGAACTCCCACACTTTGCCAACGACGCCGCCGATGGTGCTAAATGCGACGGCGCTCCAGGGTCGGGACGATAGAGAGGGCTCAACGGGTCGCGGGAAGAGCGACGTCGGGCGGCTGAGATCCGATGTGTCCACGTCGATGTCGTCGCGGCGTCGCTTTGAGCCCAGCGCCCGGCGGTAGTTGGAGTCAGAGTACATGCTGTCGTCGAGAATACCCGCGTCGGTGTCATGAGGCCCGCCACTGCCGCCGTGGGGCGTGTCGAGCTGGCCAGCGAGGGTGTACGTGCGACCGAATCTCGCGGCGGGCGTGCCAAGCGCGGCCGTCGCAGCTATGTCGTCGTCATGTGGAGGAGGATGATGGTGGTGGTCGAGACCAGGTCCCGAATCATATGGGTGACGCCCATCGTGCGTACCAAAGTAGTCGCCGTGTCGGTTTCGCTTCCGTCTCGGCGTTGAGCCGTCGACGGGGGTTGGCAGGTATGCGGAGCTCGAGGCTGGCGAGATGGGCGGGCGGAAGAGGCCCTGGTGCATGCCCTCGGCGTGGAACGCGCCGGGCATGTGGAAGCTCGACGACAGGGTCATCGTATAGATGGCGATGCTGGCGTGGTTCGGAAGCCGGAATGTGAGGCGGCTCGTGTGCCGGAGGTTGTTGGGGAGCTCTTCGCGAGAGGGCCAGCCGGGCTCAGTCGCAGGCGAGGAACATGGCCCTGTCCGAGGGGCCACAGTCTTTTGCGTGGCAGGATGCTGCTGCAGATGAGGGCGATGTAGCGGTGGCTTGCTAGCAGGGTTGGTGTCGAGGTGTCGTCTGGCGTGGCGGTGACGCCGTTTGCTCAGCCGCGGGTCACGACCCCAAGCCGTCTCGTGACTGGACGCGCGGAACGCATGTACAAAGAGCGTTTGGAGTAAGTTCGCTTCGTGCTTCCCACCGCGGCACTGCCTGAGCCTGTAAGGCGAATGTGTGCCGAAGCTGTGACCCTTGAACGGTATACCTGTCGGCTGAGGGACACGTTTGCTCCTGTTGAGTTGCTTCGTGACGTCGCTGTCCGGCGTTTGGGTTCAGCATGTATAAGTTATATGAAACAAGACTGTGGGCAGACCGCCGTCCGCACACGGCAAACACGTGCTGTCTCGTCGGCGTACTGAAAGATCAAGAGCTATAATTGTCCCTCGACTCTCGCAGGGTCCAAAAGGGGCGGCGGGCTGGAATGCATCTCAAGCTGGCTCGAGGTCGGAGCTTGGACGCCGGGTTCGGTGGGGGCGTGGCAGAGGTTCTGGAGCTCTCCACTGCCCGTCGATCGGCAGGGCCCAGCGACGCGGCGCGTTGCCAGGGGTAATGGCACTAAAAATTCCCCGCCAACACCAGCCGTGCAGCGTGCCCCAGAATCTTCCGAGGAGTTACCTGTAGAGAGAGCCCCAGTCCTTGACAAACCAGATGAATATTTAACTGAGCATCATTAGGACCAGCGGCGCTAAAGAGCGCGCAAAGAAAGTCTATCTGCCGTCTACCCTGATACGCCGTTGTGCTCGTAGCCCCCTCCTGTGATGCCGTCGTATCCCAAAAGTGCTTGATCGCCTCTCCGTCCTTCCTTTGGCCGCCTCGGTCAAGGTCAAAAGCCAGCGCCGCAGAAATCACTCGCGGCTGTAGTAGGCGTCCTGCTGGGCGCTCCGCTCGCCCGTGACGCCGCCGTCCCGGCCCTTCTCGCCGTGGACGTGGGCGACGGTGCCCCAGAAGCGCTCGCGCTCCTCGAGCAGCTCGTCGGCCCAGGCGCGCGTCTCGGGCAGCGTCATCTTGCGGGCGACGTAGGCGAACTCGCCGAGGTCGAGGGCGCCGCGGCCGCGCTTCTCGTACTCGACCATCTGCAGCAGCAGCTCCATCTTGTCGACGTCGTGGACGAAGTGGCTGTCGAGCGTCTGCGAGTCCTCGTACTCCTGCCAGATGGCGCGCACCTCGGCGCCCGTCGCGCCGCCGGCGACGCCGCCCAGCAGGCCCGACGTCAGGAAGTCCATCGTCTCGGCCTCGCGCCGGTTCTTCTCGGGCTTGGCGACGCCGTCGACGGGCGTGATGTCGCCGACGAGCAGCTCCGCCATGTCGTGGATCAGGCACATCTTGATGCACTTGGGCAGGTCGAGCCGCGGCGCGAGCGAGGGCGGCGCGAACATGGAGATGAGGGACATGCGGTACATGTGGTCGGCGATGGACTCGCCGCTGCGTCGCGTTAGCTATCGTGGCTCGGTCGTGGTCGCGCGTCTGGGTCTCGGCCTACCGCTCGATGCCGAAGCGCCGCCAGCCCTCGCGCTTGGTCGTCTTGAGCCGCTCGAGCATGTGGAAGAAGGCCAGCGGCGAGCTGGGCGCTTGTGGAGGAGCATCGCCCGGCAGCGTCTCGAGCACCTTGTCGACGGACCAGGTGCCCGACACCTGCGGCGTGGGGGTGTAGCCGAGGTCTGGAGAGAAGGGAAGAAGCGTTAGCCAGTCTGGCGGCGACTCGTCAGTGTTGCGGAGCGTGCTCACTGGCGATATCAGGCTTGGAGCCGTCGACGTGCTCCTTCTGCGAGCCCATGACTGCGGTGGCGGCGCGCGTAGAGCGTTGTCTTGGATCTCGGCGTCTTCGTCGCGGGGTCCTCGGACGCTGCGAGGGGTCGTCGGAGGGGCGAGAGGACAGCAGATAAAGCGGTGGCCTTGGCTCGTGCAGATTCGGTTGCCGCAGCCAGTCACTCGCGGTCCAGGCAAACGGCGGGAATAGATGTGTTTGCGGCAGAGTTCTGGTCGTGGATTAAAACTAAACAAACGGCGGCGCGCATGGCGGCAGGCTCCGAAAACGACGAGTGCTCGCGCTGCCGATGGTCAGCGCCCCACGCGGCACTGCCGGCCCAACCAGCTGCCGCTGTTATCTGTGCCTGTACCTGTACCGTGCGGACGCCAAGGGTCTCCGGACTCTCAAATCGGCTGACGGCCCTGGCGTCATTTGGCACGGGAAGGGATGCACGCTCAGGGGTCGAAGAGCTGAAAAATTGCACTGCGAGTTGCATGTAAACGCACCGCCGCTTCCGCGCGGAAGAGTCGGGTCCTGCCTTCATGCCGCTCGAGAACGTCGTCGGTTCGTGAACTTCTTCACGGCATACTCACGCCTCGTTGTCAGACATCTGGCATCTTAACTTTAAATCATTCCCGTCTCAGATCGACGAAACCCCGTCCATCGAGCTGTAGGATCCGCGACCCCGTCCTGCGCCATCATGGGTGTCTCTGAGCCCTCGCAGCTCCTCCGCATCCCGCCCGTCCAGTCCTCGTCCGCGGCGACGGGTCGTGGCAGCGGACGTCGGCGGACGGGCAGCGCGTCCTCCGTCGTCAAAACCGCCATAACCTCTGCCTCACCATCGAGCCATGGCTTCTCTTCGCGGCGCAAGCAGGATAGCCTGCGGCGCTTCAAGCGCTTCGCCAGCAAGCACACCTGCACCGTACCGCTGCTCCTCCTGCTCGCCTTTGCCTTGCTGTACGCTCTCGACCCGAGCGAGTCCAACCCCGTGCACCGCTTCATCTTCCTCTCCTACCGCCTGCCGCAGCCCGACCCGAGCATCCCCGCGCAGTACGGCAAGGGGCCCTGGGACGTGGCTTTTGTCGCCTTCTACATGGTCGTCCTCTCCTTCACGCGCGAGTTCGCCATGGAGGAGCTGCTGCGTCCGCTCGCCCGCTCCCACGGCATCGTTACCCGCGGCAAGCAGCAGCGCTTCATGGAGCAGGCCTACACGGCGCTGTACTTTGCCTTTGCGGGACCTTTCGGCATCTACGTGATGCGCCAGACGCCCGTGTGGTACTTCAACACGCGCGGCATGTACGAGAACTACCCGCACACGACGCACGAGGCGGCCTTCAAGTTCTACTACCTCTTCCAGGCCGCCTACTGGGCTCAGCAGGCGCTCGTAATGTTGCTGGGCCTGGAGAAGCCGCGTAAGGATTTCAAGGAGCTCGTCGCGCATCATATCGTGACGCTGGCCCTGGTTGGGCTGAGCTACCGCTTCCACTTTACCTATATTGGCATTGCCGTGTACCTCACGCACGATGTTAGTGATCTGTTCCTCGCAGTAAGTGGCCTTCAAACCTCTCTCCATACATTCTCAACTCGGCACAAATGTTGACGCGGCCGCAGCTATCCAAATCGCTCAACTACATAGGCAGTCCCGTGATAGGGCCCTTCTTCGCCCTGTCCATCGCCATGTGGATCTACCTGCGGCACTACCTCAACCTGCGCATTCTCTACTCGGTGCTCACCGAGTTCCGCACCGTGGGCCCCTATGGGCTCGATTGGGCGACGGAGCAGTTCAAGTGCTGGTGGTCCAACGCAGTCTGCTTTGGCCTGCTCGCCGGGTTGCAGACGCTCAACCTCTTTTGGCTCTACTGCCTTCTGCGTAGCGCGTACAAGTTCGTTGTGCACAACATCGCCAAGGATGACAGGTCCGAGGCCGACGAGTCCGAGGCAGAGGAGCCGGCCGCGGATCGCAAAAGGGAGGAGCTCAAGCCATCGCTGATTGTCACTGGTGCGGATGGCATGGCAAAGTCATCGGGCTTGGGCAATGCGGAAACCGCGTCGCCGCTTACGAAGAGGAATGTCGCCCAGTGAAGGGCATTTCGCGAACATGAAGTTAATAATCTGATACCTCAGACAAGACCTCAGGTCTGCACGCTGTGCTTGGAGACGAGATGTCTAGGTTGCGCTTACAACCAGTCAGACTGGGAATAGATTCTCGGCTGTAACTGTAATAATCCATAGAATTAATAGTAATGCTAATTTGCTAATGATGCCCATGGTCTTGGTCTATCCCGTCCGTTTACGACCAAGGAATCGGCTGACGGTGTGTTCCCCCCAGAAAGGACCCCAAATTCCTCCAGTTGGGGATTCGATAAGCAAAGCCTCCTGAGCAATGAGTTCAAGCCACCCATCAAGCCATCGCCATACGCCTGCTCGTGGCCGAGGCCTTTGCAAAAACAACAATAGTGATACCAAACACAAAAGTCTTAATCCCGTCACTTTGAAACGACCAACCGCCAGACTTCAGGACGTGATCGCTGTGCGCCGCCCCCAGACATGTCTTCGTACAGCATCCCAAGCCCACAGCCGATCAAGGAACTCGACAGTCCAGCCCAAACTTGCGCATCACGGGAAGCCAGGACCGTTGGAGCGCCTTTGAGTTTGCCAGCCATGGTACTTTGGCTCCGTCACTCACGGCGCATGGCCCCCCTGCTGTGGCTCGCCAGCCATGGAATCCTGCACGGTGCCGACAGAGTGCACGGCACCTCAACTTGGATGGGAGTATGTACCAGCGGGGCCCTGTTGAGAGATGGGGACACTACCGCCGCGCGATCTTGAGGCAACCTCTAGCTGCCATATGCGGGCGGCGGCGGCGCGGGCTCGGCGCCTGAAGACCGCTGATTCCCATTGACTTCGGGACAACCGCGTGGGAGCGCCTCAAGTCGAATGGCGGACGGTTCAGCGTCCCAGCGGTCAACGCGTCGGCCGGGGGGCGGTCGGCGGGGGGGCGGTTGCAGGTAGCGGAACAACGCTTTGTAGCCGAGATTCGTCGCCTTGCCTAGTAGGTACACGATGATGCCTAGCCCTAGAACGATCGCCATGCCCACCATAATGTAAACAAAGATCCATAATACTCCGCGACCTTGATTTCCACTCGCGGCGCAAATTGGGGCCATGTTGCGTGTAAGCCGAACTCGCGTCTTCGCAGTACGAGGAGGTGTTGGGGTGCCGATTATGCCTGACGGACCACGATGACGGTAGTCGTGCTAATTGTGAAGGAAGAGTTGAGGGTCTGCAACAACTTGGAGAGGTGAGAGAAGACAGCTTTTGGAGTGAGACGCAAGGCCAATGGCTGATTATATAGGCCAATGCGTTCTTTTGCTGCCCATGTGGCGCGAAGCCAGTTATCGCGTCGTCGAACCTTGGGCCCCGACTTTGGCGGCGGTACTGCGAGGCGTCAAATCATGCTGGCGAACTTCCAAGCTCCGCTGCCTCGTGCTTGCCCCGCGGACGGGCGCCGGAGCGGCAGGCGACCAAGTGACCGCAGGGCGTCCTCAGTAGCTTTGCCACAGCTCCTTGCTGTATCCTTCCGTCAAGCGCTCGTCCTCGCCGTACGCCTCCTGCCAGCCGGAGAAGCCCCTATCCAAGACGTAGACTTCCTGCTGCTGCGCGCCGGCCTCCTTCGCCACGCCTAGCGCCGCCAGCAGGCCGTCGCGCTCGCGGAGGTAGCGCAGCGCGGCGCTGGGCCCGCGCTGCTGGCTCAGCATGCAGTGGAACACGACCGTCTTCTTGTCCTTGAGGCGGCGCACGAGCGTGGGCAGCATGGCGTCGAACTGCACGCTCGGGACATTGGTGGCGCCCCGGATGTGTCCCCCGAGATAGTCTGCAAGCGTCGTCAGCGTCCAGCCTTGTGAACTCGTAAAAGGAAGGGCGAAGAGAGCACCCACCGTCTTCGCGGACGTCGACGATTGCGAACGTCGGGTCGGCGGCCTCGCGCTCCTGGAGCATCTGCTCGGACAGCGCCCTGGCCGACATGCGCTTCAGGCTTGCAAGCGTAACGGTGGACATGGCGCAAACTTGTGATGCGGCCTTTGAGCGGAATACTTGGAAAGGAAACATGAGCTGCGCGCGGTGATGAGATTCAAGCGAAGTCGATATCTGGACCACTGCAGTGTCTGCCCCGAGTTTTGGCACGTGGGGTCCCACTATTCTAACCGTACGCCTCAATAGCGCGTATTGGCCGCCTGAAGCGTCCAAGTTACTTTTCAGGGCAACACCTAACCATAAAACAGCCTTCGCCGTGAAGGCGGCTGTTGAGTCTACGTTCATGGCATATCCGGCTTTCGCCTAGTTGCCTACATATGCACATCTCACACAGTCAACAGACCCCTTTAGAACTCTTTCTTATAGTGGATATCGTGCGCTCTCGAGTCTGTCTGTGATACAAGCAAAGGATGAAAGCCCTCTATACAGGGACATAACAGCATCGTACAATGCGAAGAACTCCGGACACCAGCTTTCCTCCCCTGGAGGCAGCTCCAGACTCGATGCGCGAGCGCCTTATGGACCCGTGCTAAGCCTTGCCCACCCACCCGGCGTTGATAAAAAAGTCGAATATCCGCGCGCCCTTTTGCGTGTCCAGCCGGCATATCTCCTTGGCTTGCTTCTTCTTGAGCGTCCCATTCGTCTTCAGAGCCTCTTTGAGGATCTGCTCTTTGATCATCAGGTAAGGCTTCGGCTGCAGCCGCACCACCTCGCACAGCTTGGCCTCTTCCGTCGTCAGCAGGTGCAGGTCCGGCGCGTTGTCCTGACTCAGCTGCAGCGGCTGCACGCCCGATATTGGCTGCGGCGCGTACTTTGGCTTCGCTGGCCCATGGCCATTGACGCCGTTTGTGAGGCCGTTGGTCAGGGGCTTGCCGCTGTCGCCATCGAGCTCGCCGTTCGTCTGGGGCGCAGGCCGGATGGCCAGTTCGGGTGCGACGAGAAGCGCTGCCCCGCTCATGGGTTCCGGAGGCGGCACCTGCTTCGACCGCTGGTTGGAAGCCATTCGCTCCCTGTCCATGGAGCCCATTGGTATGGCCTTCTGTATGCGCTGCGCTTTTTCCGTCTCGTACTTCTCGCCGCTCCTCAAGTCACCGATCCGCATGGCGCGCCAATCTTGGAGCTGACTGATGGCTTGCCGCAGATTGAGCTCGTCGATCAATCCCTGGTTGAGGTCCTCAAAGTCCTTGTGGTTCATGATCCGGGCAAACGGCTTTGCCTTTTGCAGGAGGTCCTTTTCCTCCTTGTTCCGCTTCTTCTCCAGCTTCGTGTTCTCCCTGTAGTCTAACAAGTCGTGCTCGAAAATCACCTTCTTTCTCTCTACACGTTGCGTCAGCCGGCAGTTGTAGATCTCCATCACGGTCAGCTTGAGCTCCATCTCCGGTTCGAGCTCTGCAGTGCGCGGGTTCAGGCCATCACCGGGGTCGAATTGCATGTGCTGCACAGCCTCTTCAGCCTCGTTCGCATACTCGGTCTCAAATTCAAGTCGGCCAGGCATGTAGCCCTGGATTTCATGACAGCTGGGCACACTGGCCGTGGGCTTCGTCTTTGGCTGCAGGGCGGGGGCATTCTTTGCCTTTTCTCGCCGATCCTCTATTCGCCGCTTTTTCCGAGCCTGGAACTCCTCGCGAGGTACCTCGTTGGCGAGCTCACAGTCATGAGGGCTGCACCGTTTCGGAAGGGGGAAGCAGGGCGAGTCGACGTATGTTTCCAGGTAGTGGTCCCGCACCTCGTCCTTGTCGCGGAAGCCTCCAATGTGGTCGGCAATGTCAGCCCAGGAGCCGAGGCCGTAGATCTCGGCACCCTCCAAGAGCAAAAGCTCCTCGTCGGCGCCCCATTCTCGGCTGAATATAGGAA
This sequence comes from Tolypocladium amazonense, assembly GCA_024340795.1. Taxonomy (NCBI): domain Eukaryota; kingdom Fungi; phylum Ascomycota; class Sordariomycetes; order Hypocreales; family Ophiocordycipitaceae; genus Tolypocladium; species Tolypocladium amazonense. The sequence continues at coordinate 349,700 of JALHCE010000043.1, read as the reverse complement.
ACGAATTCTGCTCGATGACGCGAAAAGCGTGCGTCGCGGGGTCATGGGCGTTGCGGGACTCGCCTTGGGCGAAGCAAGAGACGCAGAGGTCGAAGTCGGAGCATGCCGGGTCTGCACACCTAATGCGGACCTGGTGGGCGACGACTTGTTAGCAGCTGATGACAGGAGTCGCGAAACCGGCAATGTTTGGTACGTACCGTGGATGTGATGTCGGACGAACACACGTCGCATACGTATTTGACACCACCCTCCCCTCCCCTCGTCACCGTCTTCTTCCTAATGACGCCCATCTGCGACCGCCGTGCAGCTCGGACCCTGGGAGCTCCTCAGCGGCGCCCCTCCCTGGTCTACAGGCCGACAAGTGCCGAGGGCGATGACGTCGACCGGCGGCGCAAATGGGAGGGCAAAACGAGTTTGAGATGAGAGCGCTGGTATAGACAAACGCTATGCGACGTGTATTTTGATGGAAAAAGATGCACAGGGCGTCCCGTTTGATGGAACCGCTGCGTCAGCTCGTCGCCTGAGGTCGGTATTTGGCGGATGTCGCGATGCGGCGTTTCCCCAATCTGCGATGGGGTCGCGAGGCAGCGATCGGGGGAACGCGCCATTCCTGATTTGGTAGCTTACCAAAGCCGAGGGAGGATCACGTGATCGGCGCCATCCCAAGGAGTCCTCCGTAGCCAGCGGTGCGTGGGGGCGAAACACGCGGCTTACACGCTCACACGTTGGCAAGGCAGGGTCTGCACCAAGCGTGCCGCAACACCTCTGGGTAAAGGTGAATGAAGGGCTCGTGCAGGATGACTGGAATAAGGTGCTGACCATCTTGACCAATTGCAAGTCCTGTTGTTCACAGCTGCATCTAACGACGCCGCGTGCATGCATGAAATGTGAGCGAGCGTTGGCTCGTTCGCGCACCATCCGACCAGTTAATACTGCTTCCAGCTGCTGTACCTTGGGGGCTAAACTTGCGGACTTCGAGGCATCGCGCGGGAGATGGTGCGACCCCTGCCTTCTCTCCTTTTCCCTCACAGCTTCACAGCTCATTCATTGCCTGCTTCGTCTTGCCATCGCCGCTGCTCAGCAAGATGCTTCTGACTCTGTGGCCCGAGCTCGTCGAGCACATCGCGTCCTTCCTCGACGGACCGAGCCTCTCCAACCTGCAATTGGTCTGCCGGGCTTTGCGCGAGCAAACCATTGCTGCTTGGGGCAGAGCTTGGCTTGGCTTATTGAAAACGGATCTCTCGGCCGAGAGCGTACGCCGGCTGGAGATGATTGCTAGCCACGATGTTTACCACCACTCAGTGCACACGCTGCGTATCGTCCGAGTGTGGGCTAAATGGGACGAACCAAGCGGGTACACTCCTCCGAACCTAACCTACGGCCCGTCCTCCAACCCAATTCACGCACTCGATTTCTCCTCCGTGTCGGTGGTCATAAGATTCCATGATATTCTGCGTCGCCTTGTCAATTGCAATACTATTGATCTATACGATGAATGCGTCCGCTATTTTCACGACCGCTTTGGGGTCGCTGTGGGCATTGCACCGACAAATGTACTTTACCTCATCATGTCTGTTATGGACGCCAATGCGCGGCCTGTTCGAAAACTTCTCATTCATTTTTCGCGGTCGAATGGATACAAGCTCGAAAGACGGTTGCCCTCCCTTGCCATCCACTCGGACGCATTTCCATCTCTGGAAGAGCTCGACATTGCTTGGAGCTCAGCAGACCCGGATCCGGACCATTCGGTTTCGGAGCTAATTCTGTTCCTTATCACCAGAGCTTCATGTCTAAAGCGCCTCATCTTGGACTTCGAGCCCGATCCGTTGGCCGGTACATGTACATTTTGGCATCGACTGGCTGCAGTACCGACTCTCCCGGCCATTACTGACCTCAGAATTCGTTTTTCGTTCGAAGTGCCCTTAACTACTCTCACTGATTTGGTTCTCCGACTCCGGCAGAGCCTCCGCTCACTGTATCTCAGCACCTTGGTAACTGATAACTGGAGATCGTTCTTCAGGCAGATGTCGCAGCATGACTTCCCCTTGCTGGAACGCATCTCCCTCGCGTATCTTAAAGATGGACCCAGAGGTAACATATATTTCTGCCCTCTTCGGGTCAATCAAAAGGCTTTACAAAACTGCAACGGCAGCTGGGAGTTTGTGCTCTACCAAGACAGAAACAAGGCGCGAGTCCAAGGCGTCCGGTTCATCGGCCAACCAGCGGGTATGAAGCTTGCCCTGAAGGCTCTAGCAGCCGACTCGTATTACATGAAAACGCGTGGTCGCAGGCCTGGACCGCCGTCCCCGGGGCTACCGGATATGAATATCTTTGCGGGAGGCCGCATAGGTCGTGTGGTGCCTATGTTGGACAACAGAATGCAGCGCGAGTGGGAAACTTCTTGCCCAACAAGATTTTAGTCAGGCGACGGAAGAATCTTCAAAGACAAGACAATCAGCAACTTGAGACAACTTTTGGCGAATATGCGGTTAAAGTTAATTCCTGCATCCCGTCACGGCGGCATGCACAATTGTTGATGAAGTGCACACTGCTGACACTGACATCTACATCATCGTGCCCAAATTTCTGCATTCAAGATCAAAAGTGAACTTCTACGATCGAGCTACCTAAATGCGGAGAGCCTGAGCCGGGCCTGAGTAAAAGCGGCGAGGACGCTAACCAGGCTTGCTCAACGCCCCACGCCCTCGATAAACGTATCACCCTTACAGCACTCGTAAGACTCTCTCTGGTGAGGGCGCCGGTGCTTTCTCGGCGGGGCACCTTCGGCGGCACCCTTTGAAGGAGGGCCATCACTTGGAACTGCTAGGGTCAATGTCATCACAGTATGTGACTTTGACACATTTGAATAAGGCGATTGTTCCCTTGCTGTGCCTCACTCTGCGTCTTTGAAGTAGATTTGAGTAATTATTTCTCGAGAGCATCTGCCAAACCAGCACTGTCTTCACGCCAACTCCACCGTTTGCAGTCCAAGGCCCGAATACGCCCCAGCCGGACCCAGTTTGGGCGCCCCAGCAGGTACGGGGTATAAGCGCACCAACCAGCCGCAGCGATGCGCCGTTACATTTTATATGACCTCATTCCCATTTCTGTTGCTGCCAGGTGCTCGCCAGTCTCAGAATTTGAGGCTGCTTCTTAAACTTTCATTTCTCTTGTTCTATCGTTCGACCCCTCCGGACATTCTCTAAAACCTGTTGGTCAAGAATCCACGGCGCCATGCCTGACCAGATCCTCGACGACATCTCTCACCGGCGGTACAACCCGCTCACTGACAGCTGGCTCCTCGTCTCCCCCCATCGTACGAAGCGCCCATGGCAGTGAGTGAATCCTGACGACGGGACGGCAGACGAGTCCAAGCTTTTGCGTATCACCGGGCTAACATGGGCCATCGCATCAAGAGGAGCGCAAGAGGCGGCTGTGCCGAACGAGCTGCCAGAATATGATCCCAAGGTGAGCATCGTGAAATCGTCGAAGACCAGACAAATCTGACATTTCAGTGCTACCTATGCCCGGGAAACGCTCGCGCTGCGGGCGACAAGAACCCCAGCTACGACAAGACGTTTGCCTTTATCAATGACTACAGTGCAGTCAAAGAGGATCAGCCAGACTACGAGCCCGATGAATCCTCCAATGGTACTATCTGCTCATCCATTTCTTTGCAAGAGACCCGCTGACCGCCCAGACCTCGAGTCTCTCCTTCTGCGCGCCCGGGCTGTCAAGGGCGTCTGTTACGTCCTCACATTCTCACCCAAGCACCACCTGACCCTGGCCGATATGCCGGGCAGGGATATCCTCCCCGTAGTTGAGCATTGGACGCGCATCTACGCCAACCATCTGTCCCCCTCGAACCCGCTCTTCCAGGCGGCGGAGAAGCTGGAACTTTCCATACCCAAGGACGCGGCGCCGAATCCCAAAGACGAGTACCGGTACATGCAGATCTTTGAGAACAAAGGCGCCGCCATGGGCTGCTCCAATCCGCACCCGCATTGCCAGGTCTGGACCACGTCGACGATGCCCGAGGAACCCGGCAAGGAGCTCGCGCAGATGGCCAAGTACCGCGCGCAACACGGCCGTCATCTGCTTGGCGACTATGTCGAGCTGGAGCTGGCCAAGCAGGAACGGGTGCTATGGCAGAATGCGGCCTTCGTCGTCGTGTGTCCCTGGTGGGCCGTTTGGCCATTTGAGGTGCTTGTGCTGCCCAAGCGGCACATTCGCTCGCTCGTCGACTTCGAACCTGAGGAGCGGCTTCTCTTCGCCGAGGCCATTCAGGAGGTGACGCGACGGTACGACAACCTATTTGAATGCAGCTTCCCCTATAGCTCCGGCATCCACCAGGCGCCGCTACAGGGGACCGCCGAGGAGGTTGAGAACTCTTATTTTCACATGCACTTTTACCCGCCGCTGCTACGGTCCGCGACGGTCAAGAAGTTCCTGGTCGGGTACGAACTCATGGCCGAGCCGCAGCGGGACATCACCCCAGAGCAGGCCACAGCTCGTCTGCGCGACTGCGGCGGAGAGCTGTACCGGAGGAGCCTGAAGCAATAGCGTATATTGGCTATGCATGAGATCTCTTTCCGCATTTCTTTTTGCATTAAATTTATTTCAAGCCTTCAAGCCCGTCAAGGCTTTCTCGAGCTCAGATTCATCCTCGTCCCTCTTTCCTGCCTCACGGCGCTTGTTACACCGGCGCCCTCCCTGCCAGGACTTAAGCGCTCTCGACGTAGAAGTCTCGCACCATGGGCATCCAGATCAAGGCGCAGCTCGCCAGCGTGAATGGAAAGATGTGCGGCAGCCCAAACGTCAAGCTCTTGAAGACGAAGAGCTCGCTCGCAAAGTGGCCCAGCGCTACGACGTAGGTCCAGATGGCGATGTTGTACACGGGGCCCAGATGCAAGTTGTACGCGGCATAGCATCGCACAATGCAGGTGATCAGAGTCCACGTGCCGAAGAGACGGCCGGTAAGGGGCGTCATCTGGTCCGCCGCCTTGGGGTCAGCCTGGTCGGCAGCGCGGACGAGCTTGTTGACGTCGTCTTCGGGGTTGTAGCTGGCTGAGGCAGGCTTCAGCTTGGGGTTGCGCACGAAACGGCCGTTGTAGATGCGGCGCGAGAAGTGAAGCGTCGCATAGGCTTGGAGGGAGTTGCCAATGGAGATGACGGAGAGCTGTGGCTGGTCAGTAGGAAGCCGATGACGAGGAATATCAGAGGAGAGGCTCACGATGAGCATGTAGTAGGGCAGGACGCCCTTTGCAGGCGGGAGCAACGACTTGAAGAAGTCCATGGCTGCTGCGGATGCGTCGGCTCAACAGGATGCTGGCGATGGTGTTGATGCTCGGCGTCGACTACGAGCATGGGCGCACTTTTCTCCCTCCACTGGGCTGCGATGAACGAACGTCACGCCCCCTGTTAGCTATAGTGGGGCACTCCCGGGCGCTCGACTCTCTTCCGCTGAGTCCTGGGGAGCAATTGGATCGCCTACATCGCCCATACTGCTCTCTCAAATCGCATGCGCTCTAAATAGAAGGGGGTGAATCCGATTTTAAATTGCTTCTACACAGATTCGGGCAATCGTGGTCCCAAAACGTCGTTATCATGATGTTCTGTTGGCATGTGCTTACGGGCGCTAGCTCCTCTTTTTTGGAGCCCCTCCCTGTCCAGGTACCGGCATTTGGCCGCGGCTTTCGGCGCCTGCGACTCTGTTGGGATTGAGCTGCGGTCTGAATTTCTTCAACCTCCCTCCTCCCACATCACCAATCCGCATTGTGTCTCGTCCAGCCGCGACATAGTTGCAACGATGGACTCTCCCACGATGAAGGCCGCTCTCGACCACATTCGACAGCTGCCGTCGGTGCCGCAGGCCGTCCAGTGGGCCTTTGCTGGCGTCGGCGCGCTGTACTTGGGGTCCAAGCTGTTGAGCTATCTGCAGCTGCTTGTCAGCGCATTCCTCTTTGCCGGCACACCCGTACGCCCCCCGTCTCCCCGATCAACATTGCCGAGTGCAATGTCAAAGGACATGCTGACATCTCCAAGCTCCGCAAATATGGCAAGGCCGGCTCGTGGGCCGTCATCACTGGCGCCTCGGACGGCCTCGGCAAAGAGTACGCTACCCAGCTCGCCGCCAAGGGCTTCAACCTCGTCCTCGTCTCTCGAACCCAGTCCAAGCTCGACACCCTCGCCAAGGATATCGAACAGAAGTACCCCGGAAAGGGGCTGCAGGTCCGGACGCTGGCCATGGACTTTGCAAAGGACGACGACCGTGACTACGAGGCGCTCGGCGAGCTGATCCGCGGCCTCGACATCGCCATCCTTGTCAACAATGTTGGCCAGAGCCACAGCATCCCGGTGTCGTTCCTGGAGACGCCCAAGGAGGAGCTTCAGAACATCATCACGATCAACTGCATCGGCACTCTCAAGGTCACCCAGGTCGTCGCACCCATTCTCAAGGCCCAGAAGCGCGGTTTGATCCTGACCATGGGCTCCTTCGGCGGCTGGACCCCCACTCCCTACCTGGCTACGTACTCTGGCAGCAAGGCCTTCCTCCAGCAATGGAGCAATGCCCTGGCATCTGAGCTTGCCGACGATAATGTCGACGTCTACCTTGTCCTGAGCCATCTTGTCACCACCGCCATGAGCAAGATTCGCCGACCTAGCCTGCTCATCCCTAATGCCCGCAACTTCGTCAAGGCGGCCCTGGGAAAGGTCGGCCTGGGCGGGTACCAGACTGCGCCCAACACGTACACCCCGTGGTGGAGCCACTCCATTATGCTGTGGGCGATTGAGAACATTCCCGGCGTCAACAGCCCCGTGACTATCTGGTACAACAAGAAGATGCATGTCGACATTCGCAAGAGGGCTCTTCGCAAGCGAGAGCGAGAAGCCAAGAAGCAGTGATTTGCTGTCATCATGCCGCATGCCTCGATAGGGAGTAAGGATGTTGCAGACATCTGTACAGTGTGTAAAGATGGGCAATTGACATTGGTACCTCCCAATGGAGGAGTGGACGAGCCGCGATGTCGAAGGGCGGACTTTTTGTATCACTACACCACGGCAGGAGAAGTCTAGTTGCAACCCCGCGCTACCGTTAGAACGAAAGTACCTTTGTTGTGACATACTGCACTGTTCTCAAGCCTAGCTTACTTCCTAAACAACAGCAAACCTGAGGACTCCTTGTGATACGGCGTTCGTTGCAACATGAAATCACCGTTGCTGGTGCCCATGCTCGATGCATACTTCGCCGTATTTTTAAGGTTTAGTATTCCCACTGCAAAGGCTACAAAAGCTAATTTGATGCTGAACCTTAGTCGTTACCGAACGGTAGTTCGCATCGCCTTCAAGAGCCGAGGAGCCATCCCTTCCAACAGCGCGTCGCCTTCATGCAACGAAAAGCCATCCTTTCCAACAATACCAAAGCTTATATCCACAGTCGTTCCGCTACTAAGTTGGCCAAGACGATCTTCTCGTATGATGACTTTATGCGCGTCTTGCTCTGCAGTATACGAACAGGCGATCTTCGCCATGGTCCATAGGCACAGCCCTTTGAATGTTAATGCTAATATCGATCAAAATTATGTCTTTTGAATACGAAAAGCTCGTATTCTCAAAGTCACCGTATTGTCGTTCAGCACTGAAGCGTCGCTTGGTGGCCTTGAGCGCGGATATAAAAGATCACCTGGCACCGTCCATCTACCGGACAATTTGTACAAATCAGCAAATTTTTACAACACAATTCTGCTAAGCCACTAGCTCTCTACAAAATCTCAAAAACAAAATGCCCATGTCCATCAAAGTCGGCTCTCTGGCAGCTGTCGCTGCATTTGCGAACCTCGGCACCGCCGCCGCCGTCTCCGGCCTCCGCACTTGGGCTCACGGCGCCGGCTTCGCCAGCGGCGTCGATTATGGCGATACTTTCTCTGCCGGCACTTACACGTTTCGGAATAACTGCCCATTCGATGTGAAATTTGATAGCAAGGGAATATCAATGGACACGACCGGACCCGGAGGCGTCATTGGAGGGTCCTTCTCGAGAACCCGGGGCAACACTCAAGACGCCCAGAGAATTTATAATGTTACATCTGATGGTGCTGAGGGGGCTCCTTTGCTCATGTTCTCATGGAACACTGACGAAGGCCCTCTTCGAAATCTTACATACACCTTGTCCTCGCAAAATGGGTCTCCTTTGTCGGGTCATAGGGTGAAAGTGGCTACCAGCCGTGCCGACTGCCCGTCTTTTACCTGGGAAACCGGCGATAATCCCTTGGGAAACTCGACTGCAACCTGTACCTTACCTTTTCATCTAGTCTTTGAACTCTGCGCGCAGTAAAGACACGTCGAAAGTAAGGAGCACGGTTATACTTGTCGCAACGGAATCAGAGATAGAGCGCTTGTTCGGTGCTAGCTGTGCAAGCGGTTTTGACGCGTGTAGCACTACCCGTTCGACTTCAATTATCATTATACCGTTAGTTTTCTGGTCGAGTAAGGTGTTCTAAACTCGTGCATCTCCGTGAATGATACTATTCTGATGAATGGCGCGCAAGCTGCTTTTGACTTCCTGCGTAAGGCTATGCATAGCCCTTTATGCCGCAGAAAGACTGTCTTCGCCCTATGCTAGGAATATGTAGTGTACTATGTATACCCTATGGTCGAAAATATACGTTTTGTTTATGGATCGTAGATCGACGGCGCCAAGGAGTACAGGCGTGTGGATACCTTGCAGAGCATCTAAGCGTCGATAGACGTTTGAGGGAAAGAGACGTAGATCCAAGAGCACGGTTGATGGCATCTTGCTACCAGTAGGCTGTGCGTCAGTCAAATTTTGCACGGTGCAGCAAGAGCCAACGTGTCATGGCGAATAAACTTAGTCGAAACAATTGAGCCTGTCCCCAAGCGTGTAGATATCAAGGCGAGCTGGGACTCGTATGCTGGCACTGACATCGCAGCATCGAGATGGTCGGATTAACGCGGCGCCGGAATGGCCTGAAAAAAAAAGTCGTCCCGCGGCGCCGCAGCCCAATGCTGCCCACCACCCCACCTAGGCGCGTGGTTTGCTGCAGTAGTTGGCGATGACTCAAGAGCCACAAAGCGCACACAGTCGACCCTCTTTTCCCCTCTGCATCTGACGGTTCGCTCAGGCATGCTGTTTGCGCTCAGCAGAAGCCCCGAGCTGATTCGAATCGCACGTCCCAGCCGCTGTCTCCGACCACTCCTCCTTCGCTGCCTCACCTCGTCGCACACCCCGCGTCAATCATTCGCCCACTTCGCGCAACGAGACGACACCATGACGGAAGGAAAGGAGGCAAAGAAGTCCGGCGGGGTCACGCTCAAGACCCCCAAGGGCACCCGAGACTGGAGCGGCGCCGATTTGCTCCTGCGGGACGAGGTTTTGTACGTTGCCGCAAACGACACCTGGCGGCCTTGATCTATCGCTGACTGCGCTGCAGTAAGACCATTACCGACATCTTCAAGCGCCACGGCGGCACTCCCCTAGATACCCCGGTCTTCGAGCTCAAGGAGATCCTCACCGGCAGTATGATTGCCTTGCGCCTTGGTCAAGAGGATGGCTTCTGACAGACTTTTAGAGTATGGCGAAGACGCGCGCCTCATTTACGATTTGGACGACCAGGGCGGCGAGCTCTGCTCCCTGCGATATGACCTGACGGTTCCATTCGCTCGCTGGCTAGCCATGAACAACATCCAGCAGGTCAAGCGCTACCAGCTCGCCAAGGTCTACCGTCGAGACCAGCCCGCCATTAGCCGCGGCCGACTTCGCGAGTTCCACCAGTGCGACTTCGATATCGCTGGCGTATACGACCCCATGATTCCCGACGCCGAGACTTTGCGTGTCATTGTCGAGGTCTTCGAGGCTCTCGACCTGAACATCACCATCAAGACGAACCACAGGAAGATCCTGGATGGCTTGTTCGCCGTCGCAGGCGTGCCCGCCGAAAAGATCCGCTCCATCAGCTCTGCAGTGGATAAGCTGGACAAGATGGCATGGCCTGAGGTCAAGAAGGAAATGATCGAGGAGAAGGGCCTCCCTGAGGACGTTGCGGACCAGATCGGCGAGTACGTGCAGCACAGCGGCAACGTGTCCGAGATGGTAAAATTCCTCCGCGCGAATGAGAAGCTTTGCGCAAACGCGGACGTCAAGGCGGGCCTGGACGACATGGCCATCCTTGGCTCCTACCTCGAGGCATTGGGTGTCATTGACAAGATCACCTTTGACATGTCCCTTGCCAGAGGCCTGGACTACTACACCGGCTTGATCTACGAGGTCATCAACGTACCGCCCAAGCTGGCCGATGGGCAGAAGAAGCCGAAGAAGGACGACCCGGAGACCCAGGTTGGAAGCATGGCAGCGGGCGGACGCTACGACAACTTGGTCGGCATGTACGGCAAGCGCACCATCCCCTGCGTCGGCGTGTCGTTTGGCGTGGATCGCATCTTCACCATCCTCCAGGCGCGACGGGCCAAGGAGAACGCCGCCAAGGCGCGCGGCACAGAAGTGTACGTGATGGCGTTTGGTGGCGCCGGCTTCGACGGTCTTCTGCTCGAGCGCATGTCGGTGGCTAGCAGACTATGGAAGGCCGGCATCCGGGCCGAGTTCTCGCCCAAGGTGAAGCCCAAGCTGCCGCAGCAGTTCAAGGCGGCCGAGGACGTGCCCCTGGGTGTCATCCTTGGCCAGGACGAGCTGGCTGCTGGCCAGGTGCGTTTGAAGGCGCTGGGACAGGGCGACGACAAGTCGGGCGAGGAGAAGGATCGGGGCAAGCTGGTCAGCCTTGACGACCTGGCTGACGAGGTCAAGAAGATGCTCCTGTAGACGACTGAGACGAAGAAAAATTAAAGAATAGACGGGCGTCGAACTATGACGTCTAACCCTTTGTTACACCTTGTTTACTTGCCAATGACAATGCGCAAAACCTTGATTCAGTCACCGAACATGATGCCGTAGCTCTACAGTAGAGTACTAGAGACGAAATGAAGAAAATTTCCATTCAATGCTCTTGCAGTACCCTTTGTTCAAATTCAAGGAGTCTCTGGTGCCGTTGGACTCGTGGTTGACTGCATCTCACAAGGCGGGCCTGAGTCCCAATTAGGACTAGCGCGATTGCCCCTGTCGCGAAAAATCCAAGCTGTGCCAGCCTCCCCAGCTCGGCTTTCACAACGGTTATCGGGGCTGTTTACTGCATCACCAGCTCCTCCACCAACTTTTTCTTACCTCGCATAATTGCTGGGCGGGTCGACGCTTGCTGGGCGAAGCTCTACGCAAACGAAACCGAGAGAAGGCACTCGAGTCTCGCCGCCAGCAGACGCGCCGACGACCCGCGAGCCCGCCTTCGTCCCGTCCTTGCTTGTCGGACAGAGCGCGTCTCTTCGATCCAGCCTGGCATAGAGCGAATCCGTTGCGCAAGGCCCGTTTGGGGTCTCAAATACCGCCCAACATGTCGTTTCCGCAGACCACGCCCGTGCGGCCGGTGCCTGGCGCGTTCCTGAACACGCCGGCCATCGCTTCGCGATTCCAGTCGGGAGCCGATCCCGTGCGACGACAGCTCTTCCCCGTCTCCGAGAGCAGCCCGGCCCTGGGCGCCAACCAGGGCTCTGGCACCGTGGCGACGACGTCCGGCGGCGCCATGGCACCTCCTGCGCTGAAGCCGTCGTCTTCCATGACGGCTCTGGCCCCCGTGGACTCTGCGGCGGGCGGACTGGTGGCCGCGACGCCTCTACCGCCGCCGCGTGCTGAGAATGTTCCGCCAGTCATCAAGGCGGCCAAGGCCATCAATGCATTTTTGCAGTTGGACGAGAGCTTTCCCGACCTGGACTCGTACTGCAGGCGTAAGTCAAACGTGCTGTTCCTATGGGTCAAGGGCCCGCAGCTGACAGCCCTCCAGAAGGCGCGTCTTCCGACTACGAAGTCCCGGGCGCCGAATCTGCCTGGGCGCCTTTCCACAAGACACAGATGTATCCGATCCCGAACCAAGTCTTCGACCACTACAATGCGGGCGAGCTGCAGACCCTCATGGGCCTGTTTGCCGAGATCAACCACGCCTGGGTGGTCATCGACAACTCGCTCTTCCTCTGGGATTACACACACCCCGACCCCGAGCTCATCGGCTTCGAAGACCAGCCTCACACGATCCACGCCGTGGCGCTCGTGCCCCCGAAGCCTGGCATCTTTGTTCAGACCATAACCCACATCCTCGTGGTCGCCACGTCCTCCGAAATGATCCTGCTCGGTGTGTCGGCAACAAATACTCCGGCGGGCACGAAGTCCGTGTCCCTATATCAGACGAAGATGGTTCTGCCGCTGCGTGGGAGCGATGTTCGCGTGATCAAAGGCTCGGCGGACGGCCGGATCTTCTTTGGAGGTAGCAGCGACATCGATATCTGCGAGCTTTACTATCAATCCGAGGAGAAATGGTTCTCAAATCGTTGCGGCCGAATCAACCACACAAATCCTGGCTGGGCATCAGTCGTTCCGTTGCAATCTGTCTGGTCACACAAGTCGCCGGAACACCTGGTGGACATTGTCATTGACGACTCACGGAAGCTCGTCTACACTCTTTCGAGCAAGTCGACCATCCGAACCTATCACATGGAAGCTCCGCAGCGCCTTAATAAGGTCATTGAGAAGGAAAAGGTGCATTGCCTTCGCGACATTGCCCACATGATTACGCAGTCGAAGCTTTTGAGCGACAGGATGAGCATTGTTTCCATCAGCACAATCTCCAAGCAAGAGGCGTCGAAGCTGCATCTTATGGCTCTGACCGACACCGGTTGCCGGCTGTTTTTCAGCGCGACGAGCGCGTCCTCGTACCTCTACGGGTCGCAGTCCAACATGGCGCCCCAGAGCATGCAGGTCCAGTTCATCAAATTTCCCCCAAGTCCGAATTCTCGGCGGTCTGGCCAATATGCCCTGACAGCCCAGGCTGGCGGCGAGTCTGTCGTGGATTTGGAGTCGACGATGTTGCTCGGTAGCAGACAAGGCGCTCGATTTGCGCCAGGCTATTTCTTAGATTTTGTGAGCAGCGGCAACGACGCCAACGCCGATACCCTATTTGTCTCCGGCCCCGAAACGGGTCGCATAAAAAGAACGTCCCCAACAACTCCACTGCGATATTTCGAGCAAGCGAGCTGGATTGACATTGGAAGCAAAGCTGAGGCTGTGGGCCTCATCACCAAGCCATTTGCTGCCGCGTCTCAACCGCTTGGATTTGGTAATGAGCTGGCGGTGCAGTTTGATGAGCCACCGAGCGAGTTTGCTGTCCTGACCAACACCGGAATTCACGTCATCCGGCGGCGCAGACTTGTAGACACGTTTGCATCCGCCATTCGAGACGCCCCTGGAGATGAGGCTCTGGACAACGTTACCCGCCGCCTCATTCAGCTCTATGGCCGGGTCGAAACAGTCTCAACAGCACTGGCTGTTGCTTGCGGTCACGGCGGAGATGCGCGACCAGGCGCGGCCAGGGCGATAGATCAGGCAACCGAGGACAAGGCAAGGGGCCTCTTTGTCGACTTTGGCGGCCAGCCCACCATCACGGAGACTGACGGAACGGCTTTGACAACTGACTCTGTCAGGCTGTCATCGCGGCACGATGCGCTGGCTCTCTACCTGTCACGGCTCATCCGCCAGCTGTGGAGAGCACCCGTGATCGTGACTGGTGTCTCGCCCGCCGGTGGCGTTGTCGTTGAATCCGCCGTCCCCATTCAGAAGCTCATCGCTACTCAGGGAAACCTAGAACGCCTGCGGAGATTTATCGAGTCGAACCGCGGAATTATTCAAGGAATGTCTGGCCCTTCAGATCTGCAACGAGTCTCCAGTCGACAGGAAGAAGTCGCGTTGCAAGCTGAGCACCAAGCGCTCCACGCGCTTCAGAAGCTTATGGAGAGCATTTCGGAAGGAATATCTTTTGTGCTCATGATGTTTGACGAGCGGGTGACGGAGATTTTCATCAGATTGGATGATGTGGCCCGCCAACAGCTCCGGGAGCTCACTTATGAGAAACTGTTCTCACAGGCTGACGGCAAGGATCTCGCTAAGCTTCTGGTCAAGGCCATTGTGAATCGCAACATCGAGAGCGGCTCGAACGTCGAGACTGTTGCAGATGCACTGCGAAGACGTTGCGGCAGCTTCTGCAGCCCCGACGACGTTGTCATTTTCAAAGCCCAGGAGCAGCTTAAGAGAGCGTCTGAGCAGCCACTCAACACCAACCTGTCGAGGAGCCTCCTGCACGAGAGTCTAAAGCTTTTTGAAAAGGTGGCCGGCAGCTTGACGTTTGCGAACTTGCAGACTGCCGTCACGCAGTACGTCGACCTGAAGTACTACGCCGGTGCTGTCCAGCTGTGCCTCATTGTTGCCCTCGAAAAGGACAGGGGAAACACGGCTCTGGTGTGGGTCAATGACGGAAAGCCTGCCAACGACCCTCGAGCTGCTGCCTACAGCGAAAGAAAGCGATGCTACGACCTGATTCATGATGTCCTGCAACATCTCGACGCCGCGTCTAGCCAGGAGCCCGAGATGATCGATGGTAAGCTGACGCTGATTGCGACCAAGAGGCTCGAGGCCTACGACGTGGTGAACGGGTCGGACGACGAGGTCTTCCATTTCGACCTATACGAGTGGTACATCCAGCAAGGTTGGACGGACCGCATCCTAGCCATCGACTCGCCTCACGTCATAACCTTCCTCCAGCGCCTGGCGGGCACAAACGTGGAGCATGCGGACCTCCTGTGCCGGTTCTACACCAACCGCAGCCGTTTCTTCGATGCCGCCGAGGTCCAGTTCGAGCTCGCGAACTCAGACTTTGCGCTGGGCATCAAGGACCGCATCAGGCTGCTCAGCCTGGCCAAGGCCAATGCTAATGTCGTCACCGTTGGCGTCAGCCGACAGCAACAGCAGTTGCTGAACCACGCGGTTGCTGATCTGCTCGAGGTGGCTAATATTCAAGATGACCTCCTGGGCCGGCTGAGGCTGGATGAGCGGATGCAGATTCCCGAGCGAAGCATGGAGATTGAACAGGCCCTCGATGGCAAGATCCTGGACTTGTCAGAGGTAAGCATACTCGATAATCAGTGTTATATGGCACGTGCGACTGACACTTCTGCAGCTCTTCAACGAGTACGCCGATCAGGCCGGTTATTATGACTTGTGCCTTCTCATTTATCACTCTGCAAACTATCGCAATCCGACGACGATTTCTGGAACCTGGAGCAACTTGATCCAGCAGACGCACGACGAAATCACGTCCAGGCTCGAGGACCTCGAACCCGGGATGCCTTCGCCGCCCATGCCGTACGAAGCGGTGACCAGCAAGATCCAGAACATTGCCCACCACACGTCACTCGACAGCTTCGTCTTCCCGATCCAGACGCTGCTTCCTGAGCTGTGTCGCTATGCTGTCGCGTACCAACAGGACGCCACAATCGGAGCCGACCCCACCTGGCCTGTTCAGCTGTTCTTGGCCTTGGGCGTGTCCCACGACATGATTGTCAGAGTGCTGGAGAACATTTTCGACACGCAAGACTATGGCTTCAGCGGCATGGTGCGCAATCGCATCATCGAGATGATCGCGTACGTCGTCAACAGCTGGGTCGCGGAGGTTCGACGGCGCGGCGGCTCCAGCAAGGGGGGTTCCATCGGCCCGTCCGTCGGCGAGCTGCTGGCGCGGTGCGAGGCCGCCCTGCCGCCGCCGGGGCAGGGCAACAACAGCGGAGGAGCGGACCTGGCGGAGGTGAGGCGCGTCGTGCGGACGCTGCGCAGGGAGGTGGCTGGGCTTGTCGAGAGAGTGCCTACGGGCAGCCTCAGGTTCGCGTGAGGCGCGACGTAGCACGTCTGATTTTTTGTGTAGGTCTGTTGGGATTGAATGAGACGGGCGCCAAAGGTAGGGTACGGTCATGTTGTACAAGACATTGCACATAGCATAATTGGAGGGACAATGATGCTTCGCAGACAGGAGGCGATTTTTCAAGCCGTACTTGGAAACTTTTCTACATCGTTGGGCCTACAGTGACTCCCTGTGATGCGTACAAGGGCCACGGTGCTCCCGATCATTGGCATCGCGATTCCAGAGACCCTGAAACAAAGTCTCTGGATGTCAATCGTTCAGAGCAGTGTCTCGGAGACTTCTCCGTCATGGTTTTGCGGCCACAACGCTCGGTTGCGAGACCAGGAACTAGAGGCGGCGACTTTTCGGACACTTGCAAAGTGTATATATCACCCACCCCCGTGGTCGCCCGACGATGACATCCTCGCCACGCACTCAATCCGAGGCATCTGGGAAGACAGAAATTTACACGCTGACGAGCATTGTCCGATTGGCTCAATGTCCAACATGTCGTCCACCACAAATCTCGCCGACGCCGCGGCCAGCTTGTCCAAGCACTTTCACAGCATGGGCACAACCACAACAGCCGACGAGCAGAACCTGATTCTCGTGTCGCGGCGGATGATGAAGCTCCTTGCGGCGCCGCTCGTGGCGCAGATGGGCCTCACGAGTGAAACCGTGTCGCCAGTGGCACTGCTGGACAGCGCATGCGGGACGGGCGTCTTCACTCAGGAGGTGCAGGCGGCGCTGCCGCGGCATGTGCTCGAGAGGAGCTCGTTTACCTGTACCGATAGCGCGGCTGGGCTGGTGGAGTTGGTGAGAAAGAGAGCTGCAGCGGAGGGATGGGTGAATGTTGAGGCGAAGGTGGCGGATGCAATGGTTTGGCCGCCTTCATACTCTTGAGAGATGTTGCTAACGAGCTATTTCAGGACACAGGGTTACCTGCGGACTCGTTCAGCCATGTCGCCATGACGCTCGGGCTGCATCTGATACCGAAGCCGGATGATGTTCTCGCTGGTAAGGCTCCCCTGGTGTGCATCCACGACTACGGTCACATCTTTCTCACAGCGGCTCCAGACGTCCGACGCATCCTCAAGCCCGGCGGCGTCTTCGGCGCCACGACATTCCCGGCGAGCAACGCGCACCTCTTCTGGTACCCCGACGTGCGGTCGGCGTTCGCGTCGCTGCCCTTCGAGGCGCCGCTGCCGGCCGAGATGCCGATGCAGATGCACGACAGCGGGCGGTGGTTCGACGCGGCGTGGGTCGAGGGCCACCTGCGGGATCGGGGGTTCCGCGACGTGCGGGTCGCGGTGCGGCCGGGGCGGTACCGCGTCGAGAGCGCCGACGAGTTCGTGCGGTGCTTCGGCCTGATGCTGCCGTGGCTGATGGGCGCGTGGTGGAGCGAGGAGACGAGGCGGGCGCACCCGCTCGACGAGGTGAAGGAGTTGGTGAGGAGGCACCTGGAGGAGAAGCACGGGGGCGAGGGGTGGGAGATTACGTGGGAGGTGATTTGCATGACGGGCGTGGTGGACAAGCTGTAGGTTGCTCCATGGGCTCGTTGTTGGTGACTTGAATATTCGTATAGAGTGGCCATGGAAGAACTGATGGTGAAAGTGCTTCGTTGAAGTCGACATGAGAAGATGGATACCCTGTTGACTTACGAATACCTATCATGCGGAGATTATCTAAGCTCTTGTTTCTCGCTATAACATCTGCATAAACCCGAAATATCAACGTGAATGCAAACAGATGGAGCAACCACGACGACACATGTTCGCCTTTCATCTTTGAGACCTGGAACCTCGGGAAGCCTCCCGCTGCTTGCAACGTGGGGGCGGCTGAGTGCCCCCTGAGACCCCCGGATTTAGCGCGGGGCTGCCGCTGCGAGCAGCCTGGAGGCAATTCAACTTGGGGCCTTTCCCACCCACGTGATTCCGCACTACGGCGTCGCAACGACGAGCTGCCCATCAAGCGAAGTGGCCCCATCCATCCCTGTCTCCCAAGGAACTGCGCAGGACCATGTCTTGACGGGCTCTGAAGCAAATCCACCACCCGCCATGCTTGCGCCGTACGCCGCCCTCGCCGGCGCGCTGTCCATCGGCGTCGCGGCCGCCGGTGCCTCGTCCGTCGAGCACCTGGACGGTCTGCCCTCCTACCACTACGGCGCGCCCATCCACGTCGAGTGCATGAACCGCAGCTCGTGAGCCTTGCCCCTTTGCGCGCGCGCGAGAGAGAGATTGCCTCAAATGCTGACAGACGTGCTAGCGAGACTGGCGAGCACGTCGAAAACGCAAACCACGAGCTGCAATGGATCCCCTTCCCTGTGTGCAACGAGACGGGCAAGCCGCTCGAGTTCCAGTACGGCACAGAGGGCGAGGTCAACTGCACCATCCCCTTCATCTCCGACCCCTTCTTCCACCTGCTCGAGTTCTACATCCACAGCGATGCGCCACTGTCGTGCCGCCTGCCCGCGCGCCCGCCGGCGCACGTCGAGGTCATCGGCGAGAAGCCGCCGCAGCAGGAGTACATCCCGCTCGTCTTCGCGCTCGCGGGCACGCTGCAGCTGAGCCACATGCACATCAGCACGCACATGAACGTGCTGCTGCACAGCACGCCCAAGCACCACATGCGCCCGCACGACAGCGGCGTGCTCGACTCGGGCGCCGCCTACAGCACGAGCCCGCTGAGCCACATGGAGGGCTCGCACACCCAGCGCCTCATCATCGGAGACCCGCTGCCTCTGACCTTCTCGGTGCGCTGGTTCCCGACGCCGGCCTTGCCCAAGACGGAGGGCAAAGTCGAGTGGCAGGGGCTGGGGGGCCACGTCTACGCGAGCACAGTCTTCTACAGCCTGGTGTCCTTCATCGCGGGCGTGCTCTTGGCTGGCATGTACACGCTGGGCGTGGTTCTGCCGAGGAGGCTGAAGGGACGGTCCCTTGGGGGAGCGACGCCGCTGGGCTATGGCGTCAATGGTCTGGGAAATGGATGGGGCTACTCGAAGAGGATAGATTAAGGGGAGCATCATCCGGTGGTATTGGAATATGCGATACGACTGATTGTGGCGTTTGGCCGAAAAATGTACAAATATTTGGAGTTTAGAGAACGATCGGTCGCAAAGACCGAATCAATGTTACCTTTATACTTGTTGCAAACAAGGGCCATGCCATCTTGCTATATCTCAGACATGATAGACCAAGAATCCTCAGCGCTTCTTGCCGGCCTTCTTTGGCTTTGTCACAGGTGGCTGGACTCGAGACAGTAGTCGCAAGTACATGTCCACGGCCATCAGAGCAGCTGCATCTTCAGTCAGTTTCCATGAGCGCGACCAGAGAACATCAAGACCTACGAATCACGGCGTATGGCAGGTACATTCCGTACAGGAGCATCGTCTTCTGCTGCGTGCTCACACGCCTTGCTCCCATCTGCAGCAGCTCGGAGCAGCATGCCGCAGAGCCCATGAAGGTGAGGCAGCCAAATGCGAGGGCAGCGAGCTCGGTGGGACCGGTCGTCGGCTTCCATGACGCGAGGCGGTAGACAAGGTAGCCGGCGAGGGGAAACTGGACAAGCGCCTCGATGTAGAGGAAGGCCTGGAACCAGGGCTCGTGGGCGGCGGATGGGTCCTTCGCGCTGAAGAACGGGTCGCCCGAGAAGGACACGTAGCTTTCGCGCAGGCGAATGAGGAAGTGCAGCGGGGAGGAAGGGGCATGATAAAGCGCCTTGGGGTAGAATGCGACGAGGTCAAGCGCTGCGAGGGCATCAGCAGGTGCTGGGGTGACGGTTTGAGAAGCGGCAGCGCTTACCGAGCATGCCGACCAGCGCGACACCGATGATTTGCAGATATACCCAGTCGCGGAGGGGTTTTTGCGACGCCATGATGATACCAGTGGCTCTCAGCCTGGGGACAGCTAATAATGCAGTGTAGAGAGATGAAGTTGCCGGGAAGTGAAATTTTGAGATGAGATGGACGTGAGCGCGGGTAGATTGTGGTGTCGACGCATGCGGCCTGTGGAGCCGGGTTGCTTCCGGCGAACTACCCTGGACCACTTACACGAGTCCCTGAATTACGTCGAGCATTGACACGCGACCATCACAGCAAGTTTCGGAAAAATTAAGGTTTCGTACGGCATTGCTCATTGAAATAGTCGTCTCAAGATATGTGGAAGATAGATATACTAGATAATAATTTGAGGACAAAACAGGAATGGCAGGGTATAGATAGAATGAAAGAATGAGGTGAAGTAGATATGATGAAGTAAGAGGGCAGTGCAGTATTGTGAGAAACAGAATTTGGAAAGGGTTAGCAAAAAGGAGTGGGCGTCAATCGTTTTATAATCGTTCCTCGCAGAAGAGGAAGGCCATCGAAAGAAAAAAAAAGATCCAAGAGTCCAATGGGATTGTTATTTACAAGATCATTCGGATGATTCCAAAGTTTGCTGCTGCGTGCCGTTACATAACCGCCTTTATTTCAGGCAGTTTAAGTGCGCGCGATGCTTCCGCAAGCTATGGCTTCATGTTCTGATAAACTACATCATGCTCAGCTGCATCAAATACATCAAAACGGTTTCCACCACGCCCATCTCTTGGACTCGGGCTTGTCGGGCTTTACAGGCGCGTAGTTCTTACAATCCTCTTCGGGATAGTACTTCTCGTAGTACCATCGCCCCTCTGACGAATTATGGTCGCACAAAGCTTTCTTTAACGAGTTCTCATAAGAACTGAACCATTCCTTGGCTTCTTCCACAGAGTGAGCAACGTAAGGGCACGTCTCTACTGGGTCGAAAAAGAAGGCGCCCATGTCTCTCATGGCGTTGCACTTCTCATCCATGGTCAAGGCGTAATCCATTCTTCTTGACCAGTCCCATGGCTTCTCCGGCAGCTTCTGCTCATTTCCGGTGATTTCAGCCAAATACGGATCCTGAACGAACTTTGCCACCCAGGCGCCGCCAGTGGACGTGGACGGGTATCCAACATGGACTTCGATGTTATAGGGATAGTCGTATGCATGGAATTGCTTGAGGTCATAAAGAAAGCGGTCGTCCATGCTTTCTTCATGTTTGTATTTTATGTACGTTTCCCAGTCCGGCCACCAAAGTGCGCCAAGGCGCAGCATGCGTGCGGCCAGGTCGTCCTCCCCATGTGGATCAAGGTCCGAGCCTCGCTCTACGTCGCGAGTGCGATCTATTCCGAGGTACTGTAGGTCGATGGCTGAGGGTCTCGCGAGCACGACTCCGCCTATTGACGGGTACGCAGCTAGAAATCCGCGTCCACCGTTGAAAAAATTGGACCTCATTGACGGTGACGGGATCCCGAAGCTTTTGTGATGTAGAGGATTCGCAGGATCTTCGGGAAGGGTTAAACAAACATCACCGTAAAACTCGTCGTAGGAATCCTCGTCGAAGGCGACGGCAAATGACGAGAGCAGTAGCAAGGCTGCGAGAGCCAGATTCTTGGCTCTGATCATGTTTGCCGGAAACTTGGAGAGTGATAGGATCTCAAATACGTAGCAAAAATTGGTCCAGAGACGAAGGAAGAAGTGCAGTATCTTGATAGTTGACAGTCTTCGGGGTATGGGAGGACTGTGCTACCTGTCACTTCTATCCTCAGTGTCAGCATGGATGTTTTGTTGGTTGCCTATCGCATCAGTCACGTGAGATTTTCATCGCAAGCATCTCATGAAGCCAGGTGGCGAAAAGAGGCATGGGTGCCTTGCCGATCTAGACTTCCAGCCTACAATGGTCGGTCCTGTTGGGTCGGACGGCTCTGAGGCCAACATGTGTTTGACGTGGCCCATCAATTCTGCTCCGTTCCACCTTTCCAGGCCCCACAGGCTATTTGCACTCTCTCCGCCAAGTGCAGGTTCGAAGGCAGATTAAAAGCACGTTGGCGCTGTATCCAGCAGATGAGAGCTGATCGTGATTTACTTTATCCAGAAAGCGGCAGTATATGGCGCTTCGTGCAGGGGGGGGTCCAATCCGGCTCTACATTGCACTCGGTGGTGGCATGTCGTATCATGGCGCCTACAAAAGGCAAGACTATCAATAAAACCTTAAGAATCGACTGCACCGAGCTGCAGATTCAAAAGCCAAGTTCTGCCTAGAAAAGCGGCAAGCAGGTTGCAAAAAACAGGGACCTCGAAAGCGCTCCTTCCACTTGACAGAGGATGAGGCATTGCTTTGCAGGACATCCCAAGCAAGTGAATGTCAAATAACAGGGACCGTAACTTGCGCCGGAGGCTGGAGCAGGTTTTGTGTTGATTGAGGGAGTTGTTGGACGCAAACTGCTCAGCGCAAAAGCCCGTCAG
Source organism: Tolypocladium amazonense (assembly GCA_024340795.1). Taxonomy (NCBI): domain Eukaryota; kingdom Fungi; phylum Ascomycota; class Sordariomycetes; order Hypocreales; family Ophiocordycipitaceae; genus Tolypocladium; species Tolypocladium amazonense. Next base: position 327,563 of record JALHCE010000043.1, on the reverse strand, counting down.
TAGTTGCACTTTTTGCTCAATCTCATGGAATACTTGGGGCCACGATCTCCTCAGAACCGAGCTGAATCTTGCTGAGATACTGCTGGGCTGGCCTTCGACATATGGGCATTATCCTAGATGTATCTCAGGGTCAAAATGTAGGCTACACCTTTATCTGGTCTCAATGCTCGTCTTGTCCCTGTGCTATTTGCCCCAATTCTCTCTCATACGTGTATTGATCATTGGTCTACGTCCAGTCATGCACCGTGCAAATGCCATTTAGCACAGACATGCGACCACAAATCGTACGTCGGTTCAGCAAAAAGTCCTAAAAGAGGAAGTCTAGCCCAGTACTGACGCTATGCCCGATTATGTTACAGCTTCTTGCCATGTTGGAATTCTGACATGTCGGTCCTTCCGCCGTCGCAGAACAATGACACTGACAAACCAAGAGCGATAAAGTCGGGGCAAGTACATAGTAGCTGCGGTAGGTTCAATGTCCCTGGATTGGTAGTCTGTCTCTCTTGCAGGACATAAAATTGTTTCTGCCGGAATATCTGAGACAAATCGAGCGCCAAGATTGAAGCCATGGTGGGGTACTTCAGGGCGGGCAGATCAACAGGAGGAATGCGTATTTCTTTCGAAAGGTACTTTAGAAAACTACAGTTAGCGACACGTAACATTCATGATTTGACATCGGTATGCGACGACTCTTTTGCTTGACGGCTCTAGCGGTGAAGCTCTGTGACTACCGTTCACGATTAACCCCGGTAGGGCCCGGCGATCGGCCCCGCTAGCATCGGACGCTAGACCTTTCCGGGGCTCTGCGGGCCGGCCCGAAGCAGATCTGTCGACAGCAACGGGTGTGTCGAGTTTCGTCCGAGCTACGAGAGCGTTTCACCACGCGCAAGCTGCAGAAGTGAGAAAGAAAAGTGTTTGTAGCATTCGTGATGGTATGTACGAGATATATGCTTCAGTCTGGCAGGAGCTAGAAAATCTCCGCCGTCAAAATGTCCGACCCATGAACATGCTAGGAAATGCAGAAAACCGCCCCGTCCCAGGAAATATACATAAACGCCATTAGCTATCCCAGATAGCTCCATATGCAGGAATGCCTCTTGTTTCGAGGCCGTATACGACCTTCTTTGTGATCTTCTCATTTGCGATAATAATAACGGCCTCGGCGCCAAAGTCCTTGGCCAAATTGTAGCCCATCTTCACCAGGTCCGGCCGCCCCTGCGCTCTCGTGTCGTGGATGATGGCATCGGGGATGGACTTGCGGATGGTGTCGATGATGCCCTTACCAAAAGTCTTCTCCGGGTTCGGAGTTGACCAGATGAGCTGTGTAGGGCAGCTGGGTTGGCTGATGTGACCCAGGAGCGGGCCAATACCGGAGCCCGTCGCGATGACGACGACCCGGTTGAAGAGAGTGGCAATGCGCATGACGCCGCATGTTGGCAGACCGCGCACCCAAAGCTTTGTCGGCGGATTGCGGATGCAGGCCTTGGTCCAATCGCCAGCGTTCGACACGACGAGCGAGTAGCCCGCCTCTCCCGCCAATTCTGAAGGCTTGGGCTGGGGAATGGTCGCAAAGGAGTGCCACTCCACCAGCGGCCGAGTCGAAATGCGAGTAAAGCTCCCATTGACGGGCACCGTGTACTTGAAGTTGAGCTGGATCGCATGGTCTGAGAGCGGCACTGCATTGACAGGCACCTTTCGGAGGAAGAACCATGAGGAGGCGATGCTGCAGGTTGCGACACCAAGCATCCAGAACCCGGGGCTTCGAATGAGGGCGAGGCCGAGATCCTCGCCAGCAGGGGTAGAGTCGTAGACGGAGAGAACCGTACGCACCCAGAAGAGGCACAGGGCTGTCCATCCGAGGAATCGGTGCAGGCGCTCAAACAAGTTGTGATGGCGCTTGCGGAACGAGGGCCAGGCAAAGCCGACGATGGTGCAGCAGAGCACAGTGAGTAGCCAGGAAACCACCAGAGTCGCCAGCGAATCTGTGGTAGTTTTCCGAGAGTAAGCAACCGTTGATCGCACCGTTGACGCGATGAGCCACGATGTGGCGCAAACGCCGGCACCAGAGTGCACGCCCCCGAGGTGATAGATCTTGGCGCAGCTGGCTCGCATCCACAAGGGAGCGGCCTTTGGCATAGAGCAGAAAATTGTGTAAAGAATGTTGATGACCACATCTTGTCGCACGAGCACGGCTGTGAGCAAGTTGGCGGCTGTGAGTGTGCCGAGCCACTCCGCGCCGGGATTCAGCATGACGATGGCTACGAGAGCGCCAATGTTCAAGATTCCAACCAGACTGAACAGAAGACGGTAGATGATGAGTATCCTGTACCGGAGGCCCCGCAGTGGCTGCGGCCACTGTTTCTCGGGAACATCTTGTGTGAGATCGAGGTCGAACTTTTCGTCCTTTTCGTCTCCCACAACTGTCGAGGTTGACGACATCGAGATGGAGCGGGTCTCGTCGTCGACAAGAGTACCGCACTCGCTGGCCGCCTTGCAGGGCGAGACGGGCCGCTTCTCGTCCATCTCTGTCTCAAAGGCGAGTGCCCTGAGAATCTTCTTGTCGATCTTGCCATTGGCGGTGGTGGGAAACTCATCGAGCTGGTGGACCTTGTTTGGAATGGCGTAGTATGGTTGAAGCTTTGAAATATGATCGAGAATGGCCTCAATGTCTTGACCGGACGGGACGATAAAGCCATGGATGTCTCCGTCAACGAGCAATGTTGTGGCACGAGAGACTCCAGGGGCCGATGCCAGAGACGAGGAAACACCGTCGAGTTCCACTCGAAACCCCTTTTTGGCAAAGTTAGGAAGCCGCAACATATCGACGTCACTGGGGCAACTACTCACCTTGACCTTGACTTGGTCGTCACAGCGCCCCAAGATGTCAATGGCCCCATCTTTCCTCCATTGGCCCAGGTCTCCAGTGCAGTACATGTACGATCTGGTGAGACATTGTCAGTTTGTGCCAAACGGGTGACTCGCCGAAGGCCTGGTCTTACCCGTCGTTTGAGAAGCTGTCTGGAATGTAAGCTTCCTTTGTCTTGGACTCGAGCCCCACGTAGCCACGAGATACACCAAGGCCTCCAGCCCACATGACTCCGGCCACACCCTCGGGGACGGGCTTGCTCTCATCGTCGAGGATGTATACCGTATTGTTGGGAGTAGGCCGGCCGATAGAGATGGGTTCACCAGCAACATGCTTCGACATGGTGTTGACTATGGTTGTCTCCGTAGGGCCGCAGCAGTTCCAGTATGTAGCGTGCGTGGCCCAGAGGTCTGCAAGGTCCTGGGACGTGGGCTCCCCTGCCGTGGCCACTATCTTGATCTTCGGGTACTTGGTCGGGTGGTATTTTGAGAGGATGGTAGGGGTGCAGATGAGCACGTCGAGCTTGTAAGCCATGCGTCAGCTGCTGATTGTGCCACGAAAGCCCAATGCATGCCCAAGCATGCACCATGCAGGACAGCTCACCTCCTGGATAGTAGGCTCCCATTTCGAGCCCCGGACGACAAGGGTTCCGCCGTTGCAAAGACAGGAAAATATCTCCCACGCAGCTGCGTGAAAGTCAGTTTAAGGTGCGCAATCGCGATATGGGCGAGACAGGTTTCCCGATCCTGGGTCGTTGCTTACCCATGTCAAAGCTTATATTGAGAACCTGACCAACACACATCCCTGGTCGGACCCCCAACCCCCCGGGGAAGAGGCAGACAAGGTTAGCCACGTTCTTATGCGTGACGTCAACCCCTTTGGGCTTGCCCGTGGTGCCTATGCATTGCATTAGTACAGGCTTGCAGGCGCCCGCCAAGCGTGGCTTTGGGGACAACGAACCCGACGTGTAGATGACATAGCACCCTGCATCAGGAGAAGCCAGGTCGATCCAGTGGTCGGACGAGAAATCGGTATGAGTTGGCATGCATTGGTCAATGAGCACAGGGACCAGGCCTGGAAAAAGGTTTCGGATGCGGTGCTCCGTTGAGCTGAGGCACAGGACGATCTCTCCCTCGGACTGCTCGACAACGTGCTTAATCGTCGAGTCCGGAACAACGCCACCATCTAGAGGGACGTATTGAGCACCACATGACAGAATAGCCCATATCCCGACCACCATCTCTAAACCTCGCTTGACCACGAGGGGTATCCGCTGGTGTGGCTGCACACCAAGGGCGCGGAGCCTCAAGGCCAGAGCCTGTGCGTGGCCTGCGAGTTCATGATATGTCAACTCCCGAGGGGTGATGCCTGAAAGATCGCGGACGGCTATGGAGGATGGGTATGAAGAAGCTTGGCGGTAGAAGGCGGCGGTGACTGTTGGGAAGGGACAGTCGACCACCTCACCATAGCTGAAGGAGGTGAGACGGGGGTGGGCTTTCTGGGGGACGGAGGCGGCCATGGTGAGGACGGGACTGCGGCGTATAAGTGAAGCTGGCGAGGCTGCAGCGGCCCGAGGCGAAGAGGAAGAGGAAGAGGAGGAGAAAGAGGATGATGAGAGGACTGCGAGATTGTTGGTTGTTCTGCTTCAAATTCCTTCCGTCTCGAAGCAGTGAAAGAGGCCCTTTATATACTTTTCCATTGTCCTCCTTCTCCTCTTGGCCCTCGCCGACAAGACAGCCCCTTCTCCCGGTAACCCTGACTACGGGCCGATGGGCCCCATGTGAAGACAGAGACGCCATGGAAGAGCTCGTCCAGTGCCCAGCCGGTAGCGCAGACACACTGGAAGGGGAGCCGGCCGGCCGACTGACGACAGACTCCACGTCAGCGATAGTCGCTGGAATTAACGCCGCCACAGCCCGCAGCGGCTTCGTACCCGGACGTGGCTGTGGAGATTGGGGGTCGACTGCCGGCAATACAATGGAGTGTTAGTTGTTGTCGCATTCCGGGAGCGGAGCGGCCGCCGTCGAACGGGGTGCAGGCAGGTAGAGGGCCTCCGGGGCACCTTGACACGACTCGAGTGGGGTGGACACGAGGCCTGCGGTGCTGCCGGCAGCTAGGAACCGCAAGTACTCGTATGTATCAAGGTAACGCGTCGAGGAGGGCCACCGGTCCGCAGCAGGAATGCCGCCGCAGGATACCGCAGACCCAAAGGGGCAAGCCAGAGGGAACCGCATGGCCCAAAGGAGGAGGACGATGGACTGAGGGCCCCAGCGCTGGCCACGCAGCACGCCCTTTCCTGAGACATTGTTCGAACGATGGAAAACAGGAGACGCACGCCGGGCGTCGCACAAACAAAGACGGAGTAATCCCATCTGCTCCCCAGTCTCAGCCCGGTTCCCCACCCCGGAGGCAGGGGTCCTCGAGCGTTGGACCGACCAGTGACCGAGAGGTCCACCCAGCCGGGACCGCGGGAGCTGAGTTGCTGTCTCCGTGCTGGGCTGCCTGCTAGTGTCGTCTGGTGCTGGTCTGGCTGCTGCCCAGCCCAGGGGAGCCGGGGAGTGGACCTGAGGTGGGGATCCGGGCGGCGATGCAGAACAAGGTACCGGCCGTGAACGTTGGAGACTGCTGATTCCTCCATGGCCTTGCTGACCACGTTGTCGGTGAAAGAGAACGGGCCAGGGCTGCGGTTGGGGGGTCGTCGCCGGACGGCCTCAGGAGCTGCCGCGGGCGGCAAAGCAAGCCAATGGAAGACCGATTCCCGGAGTCCCGGGGGATTGCGGCCCAGCTAGCCGTGGTCGTTGGGCTTGGCAACGGGCTTGTGCTGCACCGATCGATGCGATGCGAGGCGGACGGGCATCAATCTTCAGCCGGCGTCGCCCAGCGAACTGGGCGATGCTTTCTTTTTTCCCGCCTCGCCCTGTTTTGGCATCTGGCTGTGCTGTCAAGACTCGAGACACGCCTGTCTCTGCGCGTGCCCTTATTGCCCCATTCACCTTCTCTTTGTTGCCTCGTCCTAGCCAGGGCGAATCGAGCCGTCACATCCATCGCCGTCACCAGGTCTCATCACGCCGGGCGTGCACCGCAGGGTTCTGGTGGAATGCCCGATGCTAGGTTCCAGATCCCTTTTCCCCGGCATATGTTCCTCCTAATCGACTAACTGAGAGGTCTCACCCATTGTTGCAGTCAGCCCTGCACGCCGCCTCCGCTCATCGACGTACCCCCGTCCGAGGGTCCATCTAAGAAGAAAGCCCCCCCGCTGCATCAATCTCTCTCTCTCTCGCGTCCATCTCCTCTGCCTGCTAGTCCGTGGGCACAGACGCGTCCTAGCCATCGTCGGCGACCCGCGCACTCGGTACCTCTGTGTACGACACATCAGTGATCACCAACATGACTGGATCTGCCTCTGGCCTTGTCCAAGCCACGTCACCGGCTGATGGCGTCAGGCTCATCACCTTCAACCGACCTGAGAAGCGGAACGCGCTATCCGAGCAGCTAATCGTCGAGTTTCTCGGGGAGCTGTCCCGCGCGTCGAGCGACGCCGCCATCAGGGCCATTGTCGTCACCGGCAAAGGGTCCTTCTTCTCAGGTTAGATGAAACCCAGGCTCGGCTCGGCCACATGATACATCATGCTGTCTCGCAGGTTCGCTCCACTGACACCGATTTGCATGCAGCGGGTGCAGATCTCAACGATATTGCAGCCCTTGATGCGGCAGGTGCGCGATCACGCCGTTACCTCGAGGATCTCTGCTCGGGCATGGCAGCGGTCCGCAAGCCTCTTCTTGCGGCCGTCAATGGCCCAGCGGTAAGACATTTCCTCTTTAGGCTGCTACATATGCCTCCATACCGACTCACTTGTGCTGGCCTGGACTGACAGGGAACGGGGATAGCTCGGCGGCGGATTCGAGGTCGCCCTCATGGTTAGTGATTACGATCCTGCGCGCGCGGCGGCCACTACGGGATTATTTGCCAACGACTAATGCACCTTGTCAACAGTGTGACCTGATTATCGCCGCCAAGTCGGCCTACTTTGCCTTGCCAGAGACCAAGCGAGGGCTCATCCCGGGCGCTGGCGGAACCCAGCGCCTCACCGCTGCAGTGGGCAAGTTTCGAGTAAGTTGAGCCCTTCATGTATCTTGATTGTACTTTGAGGTTGCCTCCGGAGCCGCCTTCACGCTTGTTGCCCCATTTACGCTTCTCCCCCGTGCGTCGTCCGTTTCCCAAGTCCCGTGTGCCTGCCCGTCTGCATGTGCGGGACAAGCGCAAGCCTCGTGCCGCAACTGAGACTAACTGCGTCCCTTCCCCCGTCGTTCGTTCTAGGCCATGCGAACCATTCTTCTCGGCAGGCCCCTTACGAGTGAGGAAGCATTGTCATGCGGTTTGGTCTGCGACTTGGTGGAGGACACTGGCCTCTTGCAGCAGGCCGTCAACGTCGCTGCCGGTCTCGTCGGGCACGGCCCGGAAGCATTGGAGTTTGCCAAAGAAGCCATTTGCAGAGGTACGTTGCCGAAGCATCTATCACATCTCGCATCCCTATTCCCACTCCTCCTCCATTTGCGCTGGCTTCCCACACTGCCGAAGTCATTCCCAATACTAAGATGTGGTGTGCAGCTGATGCCCTCTGCCGCGATGATGTCTTCGAAAGGAATCTCTATTATGCGACTTTTGGAACCGAGGAGAAGCGCCGAGGTGTCGACGAGTTCCTTGCCAGCAAGGGCAAGTCGGGCAGCGACCGGAACCCGGCCAAAGCTGGCTGACTGAATCCTCAGCTGCGCCAACCTGCCGTTCGAGAACTGGGCGCGTGGTTTGAGAATGAACATGAAGCCTTGATGGAGCGTCGACCTTCTGGAAGGGGCCGGGATCTCCGCATATTCCTGAAATAGAGACATAGCCTTATCTTGAATATATTGCCCGGCCAGCAGATTTGCCATGAGCGGCCAGTCCAGATGCTTCCCACACACGCGACGTGTCTGCAGGTTGGATGTCGTCTTTACCACCTGCCACAGCATGCGTGCATGTCCCCGCTGCGCAGCCAATTAATTACCCGGCAACCATCTTACCCTGTTTCTGGAGCGTGGGTTAATGCCACCTACCTACACCATACATGCGCGATACTGCCTGCTTGTCAGCAACAGCGCTGACCTCGTGTCCTATTGTAACCACGCGTTCCACGGCATATCCGGCATGCCAATGCGGAATGCCACGACCACGTGGCCCGGCTTTACATGCGTGTCTTGATACGGCAGGATTCTTGCATGTAGCCACTTGTACACTTCCGAGTACTGTTGGCCGTTACTGCTTACTAGTACGGAGTACAGCTCGAGATAACAGGCGTTCATTATTGGCTCTCCCTTTGGGCATAGTCTCTGGGGATACTGCTAGGATGGTTGAAGGGGCGCCGAGGGTCAATCCTCAGCTGCGTCATGATCCGGCTCCCGCCACAACGGTCCAGGGCAGGCAACCGGATGGGTCCATCCGCACGAGCACATCGCCCGGACTGCGCACACTCCAGCAGGATCAATAGAGCCCAAACAACAACACAGAAAAGTGGATGCCAGAAGCTGGCGATTCCATCCCTTCGGTGGCTGACCTGAGACACATCGATGTGGCCACGGGCTGTTACAGATCGAGCTGTCGTGAGCAGGCATGCCTCTTGGGGGAACTAAATCATCTCCCCGGCGCCATCGTTCGTACCAAGGCGCCGGGGAGGTGCGCGATCCGATGCGCGGCTACTGGTTCCTGAGATTTGAGAGTCTCAATTCCCGGGGAGCCGAGTCATCATGGCTTGATGGATGCTACGCTCCATTGACTGTACAAGGGCATCCCGTCAGCGGAGCTGCGCATCCGGCTGGGGTAACGGGTCAACAAAGTCTCGGCAAGCTCCGCTATACGCAGAGGCCACGCTTTGAACATGGATCTTAGACCTTGGATCAAGGTCCTGTAAGGGATTGATTCGATCCGCCCTATCCTCATATTGCTTTATGTGTCCTAGATGCACGCTCGGGAGATGTGTCCAGTCGATATCGTCGTCGTTCGGGCAACCCCAACGTTTGTCGCCTGAGAGGAAACACTCGACGCAGGGCAGCAGGGACGAGACCTGAGAAGCACAGCTCGTGTTCGCCACGCTGCATGCGCAGCGACAATGCCACGAGTGTCTCATCGGAAAATTCTGTCGCCTCTCTCTCTCTTGCTCTCCCTGTCGGCATCAAAAAGAAAAGGTCAGCAAAAGCAAACGGAGGCAAGCTTCTAGTTGATTAGAGCGAGCCCCTGTCTAGTAAGACCCGACGCCGCTTTCAGCCGATGCCGGTCGCCGCTGACACCACGACTTGGACTTGGGGAGTGTGCACTCAGCTCACGTGGAAGCACCCATTAGCACGCCCTCTTGAGACGCCCTGTACGACGTGTCGAAAATTTGCTCCTATTCAACATGTATATCGAAAGTTCTCGCATCAATCACAAGTGACCTCCCGATGGTGAGAGGGAGAGCGATCACAAGCAAAACAATATTGAACGTCGCATCTGCGTGCAAGTGCAAGGATTGTGGGACCGATGCGGTATTATAACTAAGAGAGGCCCTATAGGTATTTCTTGTACAGATACATACAACGGCGAGAAGTTTCGTTCGCTCATCATCTCCCAGATTCCACGCTGTTCGCCGCGTCAAACGAACGTCTCTCCTTGATAAACTTTGGCCACGTGTTGGTCAAGACCAGATACTTGATACTCATCTCGGAGTCATCAAAAACGCTGTCCGTGAATATCTCAGGGATTTCCCCCAGGTAGCGCACGACCTCGGCGCTCTCAGCCTGGCGAGGCGCGTCGTCGAAGGGAGTAGCAGGATCGGGGGTCCTGCTCTCACCGTAAACGACGCGGGCCGCGGGCTCAAAGACGGCCTGCAGGTTCTTGAAGTCCTGTGACGACAAATTGACCTGAAACTCGGCACTGTTGCTGCTAATGAAGTCCATGTAGATGCGCAGGGCGCTCTCGTAGCATTCGCGAGAAAGCACATGGCTAGAGCCCTTCTCACTCTTGAGGCTTTCGGCGTTCTTGTCCGAGTCCTTGCCAGACACCAAATACTTTGCTCTCCACTCCCTGACCCTCGTCAAGAAGGCAATGTTTTCACCTGAGAAGTCCCGCAGTGCAGAAAAGTTCTGCAGCGGCTCTGGATTCTTCGCGAGGGTATGTTCGAGGGCATCCATGGTCAGGATGCTGTTGTTGCTGGCGCTGGCGATGGAATTGGCTTTGGTGCGCCCCATCCACGAAGACGAGCCAGTTGAGCCTGATGACCCAGAGTTGATGGTCTTGCCACCGTGCGTGGTCGAACGCTGACGAGACTCCCAGCGTGCGATGGAGTCGAGCGTCTCCTGGCACAGGCTCTGCTGCTTGCGAACTTCCCAACAAGGCACGAAAACGGTGAAGATTTCAATCATCATGATGGACAGGGCAATCCTAATGAGATGAGTAAGATTTTGACCAAACCTGGAGGCTGCAGGGGGACCTACCATTGAGGTGGAACAAAGTATTTGTTGACAGGTGCCATGCCTGGGACGTAGAGGGCGATGAGCCACATGGGAGCAGCATGGAGACTGGGCCCTGTAAGTTAGCTGGCGAGTTTTCGGAGATCAATGTGGCTGACATACCCTGAAATGCAGCAAGCGATTGTCTGCAATCTCCATCCCTGGGTATCCTGTAGGGCACGGGCGCGCCAGAGGATGATGGGAGCCACAATCCACGCCCAGAATATCTGCCAGAAGACGGAAGGCCACCATTCCCATCCCCGACCCTGCTGCATCTTTTGTTCCATTGCAGTGCCCGTAACTTCGGTCCCATCGATGCCAAACGAAGGATGAAATTTGCGCGAGACGATGAACATGAAGAAAGTCAAAAAGAGCTAATACCTGTTAGAAACGACTTTGTTCCCGAAAAGAGTCAAGCTCACCTGGAATGCCATGCCAAGTCCGACCAATAGGATCATTTTGTAGCTATAGTCGAGCATCTTCCACCTGGCCACAAGTGTCTTGCGAATTCGGGGCCGTTGCTGATCCCATCCGAGGTCGGTCGTCTTCCTGACGTATTTCTTCTGCGCGTTGGCGACGTACAAGAATCTGCTGTTTGAGGCATGAAAAAGAGCGATACCGAACGGGAACCAGATACCCATGATCCAGTACTCGGCAGACTCAGGCATGAGCGGTCCGTAGACGTAGGCTATGGTGACGGCGAACCAGTACAAGTGCAGCAGAATGACGGCTGTGAGCGACAGACCCAAGCCTCTGATCCTTAGGATTTGCGTGTCGCGACGGGTGTAAAGAAAGAACATGCCGCAGAGCACAACAGCGGTCCATGTTACGGCAAAGACGATCCAGAAAACGCCGACGCTGTCGAGCCGCAGCTCGGGCTTGGTATCGGGCGTAATGCCAAACTCGGAACCCATGGTTGCTGGCGGGCCTAGAATTCAGCGGTGCGATAGTAAACAAGGCCGATGTCGACTACGAGCATAGAATGGTAACCGGCAAATAGTGAGATGACCAGACAGGGAAAGGAATGACCCTATTATCGACGCGAAGAGCCAGGGAGTCCAAGGGGCGCGGAAAGGGGGCGCGTGACGGAGGAGGGGGCCCAGAGTCTCATAAATAAGAAACCAGAATGAAAGCACAACCGTTCAGAACAGCTACCGAAGCCGGTGAAGAAAGGCGCATTTCGGAGGCTGGGAGAAACCTGCGAACAGACGCGCGATCGGACTTGGTATCACTCGCCTTCGTGTCCAACAGCTTTGGTGCTGTCGATCCCCATCGTTGGACTGAGGGCAGTCAAAAGCAAGTTAAGCCGTTGGTGGTTGTGCAGTATCATGAGGCTGGCTCGGTAATGCGGACAAGCAACAGAGATTGATGCTCCCTCACTCACCTCACCCTTGCGGTGTAGGTGAGCACAAGCTTGACCCTTCCCCCGCCCCCCGCCCAGGGCAAGGCGGCTCTGTTTGCTTTTTCCGCGAAGCCCAGAGCGGCATAAGCCAGAATCCTGGATGCGATGCGGGCCTGTGACTGGCCTCAACTGCCGATCGTGACCGGCTTGTGTTAGTTTTCACTGAGACAGCAGCAGTGCTGCGAACACAACTTTGGCCAACCAGTCTCAATCGACGACCAAGAGGCATTTCTTTGGACACGACGGTCTGCTGAAAGATTCTTGCAATCGAAGTCGAGTTTGCGAATGCCCTTCAGAGCAAACACGGGCGGGTCAGTAGTCTTCAGGTGAACTACTAGCCCCCCGGATTCTGGAAGCTGAGCGGCTGGTTCCTTGCTTACCGCAAGCCGCCCTGCGCCATCTCGGCCGCTCAGGTCCGGGGCCGGTGTGACGGCATGCACTTTGCTGCAGTAGCTGCGGTGCTAAAGCCGCCTTAGCGGCCTGACCTGGTTCAACTGATCGCCTCATCGCCCGGGCATGGACAACTTCAAGGCTGTCAGGCACCTGGAGATTGCTGTGCTTTTTGCGCGTGTGAGCGTGCATATGCCTGCTGTGCGCAAATGCATTCCCATTGCGCCGCATTAGTTGTCAAATCATGCATGCTAGTCTCATTAGTCAAGAGGGGAGCTGCCAGCAGAGAAACAAAACCTCCGAGACCATAGGAGACTGAATTGGAAAATTGACTGGTAGGGCTCTCGATCACGAAGTATATTCAAAGCTTCCACGAGAGCCGCTCGCCCGGGCGCGACCACGTTAGAAGGGAGACTCCTCCGTAGAAATGTCCTGAAAGCTCCCTTCGAAGGAGTTAGGCGTCAAGCTGCACATGGTAATGCATGCTGCACACCCTCAGCAAGTTCTGCAGCATCGCAAAGGAAGACGGTCAAAAGTGATGTATGAGGCGGGTGGGAAACGTATATGTCACTTTATTTTCTTCTGCCTTTCGTATCCTTTGTATTAGCATGCTGGCAAGCCTGGCCGGCTCACTTCCACAACGCAGTGGCGTTTGCAAAAAAAGAAAAGGCGTCGATTAGGCGCCTTTGATCTCTTCAATCGCACGTCAGACTCGGCGCTCAGGGCGCTGTTCAGCCGTAGAGTTCCTGACTAGTCCCCCCAGATGGCCGATCGGAGGATCGGAAGCGTCTTTTGCGTCGGTGGCTCGGGCCGATGGGAGGCGGCAGCGGGAAGCTGTACATCATCTCCGTAGATTCTCTAATCTCGTCGCAATATGATGAGGCAATGGCAGACGGAAATAGCTCCGCGGTGCTGCCGCGGTCCATTCGTTGGCATACAAGTATGCCCGTATGTCGTTCGAAATACGGAGTACACGTACGGAGTACTCGACATTCCGTACGGAGTAGCAAACTCTGTTTTGTTGCCAACGCCCGTTCTTGGAGCTTGACGGCCACTCGCACACTGAGTTTTAGATTTATGCAGGGCCTGGTGTATGATTCGCAGGCGATTGCGCTGGCTGCAGGGAGAGAAATTTGCCCCGGTCCTTGAACAACTGCCGTTGCACAGCGTTACTGGTGGTCAGTCATTGATCGACAGAGCGCATGCTCTATCCGTTGCAGCGCCGCCTCTGCCGACCATCGCTCGCTCGAGTTTGTCTCAGGTACGGACGAAGGTTTATTAAGAACAGGCTTGAGGGTATGAGGGCTCAGTTGTTTATCATGTTCTTACAAGCACCGACGAAACCTTTCTGCGCGCTAGGGACGGTGCAGACTACATCCGCTGGTAGCGCAACGCAAGGGACGACCCAACCCCTGTTCATCATTTTCCACGGATTCACCGCCTCGATTGGCACGCATGGCACGCACAACTTAATGGCGTTAATGGCCATGTTTGCGACCTTAGCCGTCGCACGGACCGCCGGAGCGTTGGCGTCTCTCTTTAACTGTAGAACTCGGTGCCCAGCTGAAAAGCTGGCCGCCCTCGCTGACGCTCATCGGAAGCTTCCTGGCTTTTATCTTGTGTCAGCTCGTTTGTCCGTCGTCAGTCAACACTCCGTACTCAACACTCTATAATCCGGACATGTACTCCGTAAATCCCATCAAGACATCAATATCCTCCGCCTGTGTGATCCGGGAACGCCTTCCACCAGCCATTGCCTTCCCCAGTGCGTTAAATACTCAAGGGTCAAAGCGGTAAAGGAGCTTGCTTACTTCCTCTCCCGCTGGTTGTCGGCGCGGCCCGCCGCCACCCGCCGCCAAAAGCTTGAGTTTGGCCGATGACTGTCGAGTTGCCACTTATTTCCAGCCGCCAGCAACAATACCTGGGAATAAGGAACGAATACTCCGTACGCCTGCTTCAATTTGCATATGCCGCCGTTGATGGCTTTGGCCACTTCGTTGGCTTCCTAGGCAAGCAATTTGTCGGCCGGCCATTCAGTGAAATACGTGTTTGGATACATGTATCATTTACGAGTAGATTGCAGCATGATTGTGACTGGGCATTGCGAGAAAAGGCTTCTAAGGAGCAATGAATCTACGGAATACCTTTGTTCATGTTCCCCAGGTACATTTTCAGCCCTCGCTCTATCCTCGGTACATATTTGCGGAAAGGCAAGACATCGTGCTGCCGGGGCTGCTCATACAGCCCGTTGGCCAACCAAATCAGCTGACCCAGGGCTGGTGCTGGTTGAATGGTTTCCGCGCGATGTGCTGCAGCTGCAGATCGGACGTCGCAATTGCCATATTTTCCCGGTCAAACGTTCCGTTGCATCGGAACTCGGTCATCCAGGAAATCTATCTCGATCCCAGTGGCCAGCAGGCTTATGTTGTAGTCGCTGTCATCATACAAATCTGTTTTTCGCCCGTCACTCTGGAAGAAAGATACGTAGTCGTTTGCTTTCTTCAGCATCTTATCTTATATATCCGGAAGGTACGGCGAGATTGGTGGACCAAGTAAGGTGAATCTTGACATTTTCATCATGGCCGAAGGCAGAGTGATCTGTTCTTGACGTCCTTGCATGATCACTCAACCAGATCTAAAGCCTGTCGGCACACCAACAAGGCAAACCCCTTTCTATGATGAGCTTTCAGAAGTAGGAACATAATCATGTAGTGCTTCGGCCTGGTGCTTGTTCATGGGACGCCCACGTCATAAGCTAAAGAAGTCACTGAGGGTACTCATTCCGGACCGGAACTGCAACAGTGGAGAAGCAAGGACAGAGGACGGGCCGTTAAGGCCGAAAAGCTCCGAAAAATTTCGCCATTTCGGCCACCGGGATCTATGGTGAGAGAATGGCGTTTGTGGTCGGCGATTCTCATTTATCAAGGACAAATTATTTGGTGCCAGAGCCATGACATGTCATGAAATGTCGCGTGGAGATCACGGCGTGATCTCCTCCAGCTCGTCCGGATCCCAGGCCATGGGATGCGACGTTAAAGTCGGAAACGACGCGCCAATCTCGTAACGCCGGGCGTCGTTCAGTACCACGGATTCGCGGCAGCACCCGTCTGATTGGACAATTTATTGACTTTGCTTTTTACAAGATTGGCAGGGGGGTGCAGGGCGCGAAAAGAGAAAACGGCTTGCGGTGATATCTAAGACAAAATGTCTGATAGCCACCCAGACATTGCTGGCCGATGGCGAGGGAACAATTGCCAGGCTTTCAATCGCAAGCTCTTTGCGAAATAGGGCCACAATAAAGCCGACGAAAGCAAACGGCTGCTGGGAGATGTTGCGATCATCCAAGAGCCGAGTCTGCGGTCGCAGCGCCGGAGCCGTACATGTAGCCAGCAACTCATAGAGCCAGCAGCTCAGAAGCCAGCAGCATCCACGTGTGATGCCTTGGGCTTCCTTCTGCAATGTGGGATGATACAGAGTCGAGATACTGGGCACGTGAGACGAGACGCATGCGGACGGATGATTGCTTGGTGTTGGAGCTGTATCGTGGCGCGGCAAAGTGAGTCACGAGCATGTTGGTCCGCAGCAGTACTTCGTGATACAACGGCAGCACAGGCTCCAGATGCGCGCACATTTGACAAAGGGGTGACTGACACCAGTGATGTTCAAGGAAAGCCAGTCATTCAACTGAACTACTTGGGCGTTCACTGTTCACCACAGCGCCACTGTATTTCGGAGCGCGTCAGATCCGCCAACCCCTTGACCAGCTGGAGCTTTTCACCCTCGTTTGACTGCAAGAGCGTACGCGCCACAGGCTCCTCATTTCCCGCTCGCCTGACCATGCTCCACAGCACGAGGTGTTCCGCCACGGTCCGACGGGACTACATCTGCGATCGGTTCGACCAGGGGGCCACTGCCGGTCCCAGCACTACGGGCACGCGCAGCCACTCGAGGATGAAGATCCACGCCTCGTCGTTCCGGAAATTGGCCGCCAGCGGCGCCTTTGCAAACCCGCCGCCGTCATTGGAATTCCGCGCGAGCAACAGGTGGCCAAACATCCTCCCACACGGCTACCTGGCTCGGGAGGATCAGCAGGTGGCGCGCGACGGCGACACAACACCCTAGTTAGACGCGCCGGGAAAGGACCGACTTCCAGCTGGGCTATTAAACACAGATCGCTCAGCGCAGACATGACGGATGAGACTGAAATGACGACCCACAATTGCCGGCCGAGGCCGGCAATTGTGGACCCTAACCCGGGTCTCCGCGTCCGAGCCAAAATGGGGCAACGCGGAGGCAGTATCGCAGTATCTGGTTTCCAAGGAAGGGCCGCTGATTTGGTTTGCTGTGACGACTGTAATGAGGGTAGCTTGAATGCCTCAGAGTGGTAAAGTCGTGGAATAGCAATTTGCTGTCATTGAAACGGCAATATTTATTCTAGATCCGCCGCGTATCATGTTATGATGTTGTCCGCCAAGATTTCAGTTCAAAGAAGCCAGGGCACACAACGCGATTCTGAAGCTGACCAGTCACTCGACACAGGAGCACCTTCTACAAGCAGCTTGCGCAGGTAAATCATATACAAACCATACATTGAACTCTATTGCGGACCCGGCGACGGTAAAAACGGTCATCACCATTCACCACCCGGAATTTGACTTCAACATACCCTGCACCGAGAGTTGAGCGGAGGAGGCCGGAGGTTTGTGCGCTCCAGTTCATCGCCCGCGGATTTTTCCGTCACCACCGTACCTCAATCATGGTGTTTGACATTCCTACTTCCTCACCAGCTACGGTGGCGTCGTTTCGCCACATGTTACGGGAAAGTTTAAAAACCTCGATGTACTTGGTTTGTACAATGATTCCCCAGCTGCATGGGGAGTGGGATAGCCGACGCTAACAACAGTCTCGTCGCCTCCAAGCATGAGCATGCCTCTCCATGCTCCAGCATCTCGTACTTGCCTGCCACATGAACCAGAAGTAACTTGCGTCTCGTGAGTGACACTGGGTTGTAACCCCCGCATTCTCCATGTCCCCCACTCTGCCATGCCTCCCATGCTCCCGCATTGCAACCCTATGGGTCTGCAACCCTCAGAGGACTGCGCCGTCATAAAGCCGTCGGGATACATGTATCACATACTGAGAGTACATGCCTCATCGTAAATCGCTTTGCATGTGATGCTTGCTCTCTGGGCGGTACAATAGGTACTTTCTCTCTTCGCATTCCAAATTAGGCTAGGTCTGTCCTTCGAGCCTCAATGCAGCAAGACAGAAATAGCATATGCCAACGTGGCACTGGGGCGTGGGTGTACGTCGCACTGCACAGCCGCCCCCGGATGATAAGGCAACTTGTTAATTAATGGATATATGCCGTGCATGTTGAGATGAAGGGGCCTAAACGTGGGGGGTCTGTCTCGACATTGCCAATCACTCAGCCCGGGCCGGACCGGGATCCGACCCCGTGAGCATGAGCGGGTGTGGAGAGTTGTCCAACGCATGCATGCTGCAGTGGCACGACATGGACAGTGGCCCCCCTTCCGGGAACATCTTGACCCCTTGAGGCAACCCGTGAGACACATGCAGGAGCATATGCAGAGGTATCCAAACCAGGAATCTCCGGAGTTGAAACGGCATCGCTCTCGGTGCCGATGCTAATCTCGACTGTCATACCAGTCTCGTGCCTTCTTCGATTTTGATATCTACATCTATTCAATACAACCTCCGAGGCCACTTGAAGGCTGCCATGGAGGTGCGAGATCATTATGGGTAGCCAAAAGTGGTTGTGGCTACAAGTGTGTTGGGTGGGAGGGGTTGGGGCGGCGTAGTTTGCTGACTCTGTTGGTTAAATCTAGGCCGCCAATGTTGAATAGTAGACCTTCCACAGTCTCTTCCAAAGCATCCATCTGGTCTAACATAGACTGTGCCCCTGAGTGTGAGCCGGCATGAGCCTGCCAGAGGATTAAAAGCTGATTGATTCTGCAAGCCCCAGGCCTTCACGGGGCTGTGGAAGAGCTTCTCAGGCGCCATACCGGCTGGTGTATTGAGGTGGCCCTTACCGTTGAAGTCGAGCTGTGCATTAAAGTCCATGCGGGTGTTGTAGAAGCCGTTGGCCTCCTCTATGTGGAAGGTGGGCAAGACGGTGCCCACGAAGGCGAACCCGAACTCGAGGTCCTCGATGATCTTGCCCGAGATACTCACTAACAGACACGTGAATGTTCTCCTTGAGTATGGCGGGAGTACCATGATGGCCCGCACCTCTGCATCCGTCAGCGACGCGGGATCTGCGAGGGATCGAGTGCATTGGGTGCGAAGGTCATCGTCCAGAGGGATCGGTGTGTTGTCGATTTGACCCGTGATTGCTCCGACGTAGAGCGGGATCGAAGAGCTCATGGTGTTTCTCTGCGGCGTAAAGGCAAGCTGCCTAAGTGGCACAGGAGTGCCTGTTACTTCAAAGTTGGACAGCGGATATCCCGTGTCCGGCCCACGCAGCTGTCCCGTCCCGCGCCAGTGTGCCGTGGAAGTTGTAACAACCTAAGCCTTCGGCATAGAACCGCCACAGCAGTCACAACAAAAGGGCACACAGCTGCCGCAGAGATAACAAAGTCCCGACAGGCCCAACTTGGGCCCAGAGGCTTTGTTCTTTTAGCGGCTTTACAACGACTATACATAGAGGTCTTCTAACTACCGCCTTGGCTGGAATCTATCCGAAGGATTTCTTTGCGTTGTGTAGGCCTGCGGCTTCTCTAAGCCTAGGCTACCCTGGAAATTTAAACAGGAATTCGAACAGTTATAGGAGGTATCGTATAGTTACAGCTACCGCAAGCCACCCGCGTATGCAACTTAGAATCGTGATCATCGCCGACCTTTCTTGACCTTCTTGTTCTTCGCCCCCGTCTCCTCGCCACCTGCCTTCCTCTTCTTGCGTCCCTCCTCCAACAGCTTCGTCATGCCTTCTGTGGCTTTGAATTTCGGGTTGGACGGATCAATGGCGAATTCGTGGCTGTCGAAGACGGCCTTGAACCGATCATCGCCGACGTCCATCTCAAAGTCTTGCTGGAGGCCGCCCCTATCCTCGGCACCCTTGCCTTTTTGGCTCTTCTTGCTCTTCTTGCCCTTCTTCTTCTCTGCGCGCAGAATCTCGTTCATGTCAAAATGATCCAAGTGATCGGCGTGCTCGTCAAGCCCTTGGGCCATGACCTTGGACAGCTGAGCCTTTTGCTCGGCTGACTCTGCTTCGGCAGCTTCACGAGCCGCACGCTTCTTGAGCCGTTCTTCCTTGCGGATAGACGCTTTTGAAACAGCAGGGCCGTCCGTGGTGAAAAATGGATCGTCGAACCCGAGTTCCTCACCACCATCCACATCGCCACCGCGCTCCTCGACTGCCTTGCCGTCGTCACCATCGCCATCCTCCGCGGCCTCTCGCTTGGCCTTAGCACTTTGGCGCTTCCGCTCCTTGCGCTCCTTCTCCTTACGCTTGTATTTCTCGATAGTAGTTTCCTCACCCTCAGGCTTCTTTGACTTGGTGTCTGCCAGAGCCGGGGCGAATGTAATCTGCATCTCGCCAACGGGCCCGTCCTTGGAGCTCTTGGCCGCAGGCTCCTCCGTAAGGCCCAGCGCTTCTCTCATCTTCTTGCGAGCAAGTTCTTTTTTTGACAGTTGGGGCGCATCAGCCTCGACTTCATCAGCGTCAACTCCTTCAAATTCCTCCTCTCCTTCGCTGTCGCTCGCCAAGTAGGCTCGCAAATCGTTCTCTTCAATTTCTTGTCGGCTTCCAGTGAATGCCCGCTTGATGGATTCTTTGCGAGAGGCCTCCTCGGGATGCATGTCCCACGTAAGCTTCACCTTGGAACTCTGTAGAGCGTTCGTGACAAAGTCCACTGGCTTGTACGACTCGGGGACCTTGTCGCACTCGTCTCGAGGCTCATCGTCGAAAGTGACGTCGTCGGGAACAAATCTCAGGTCAATCACATTGGAGGAAGACTGGTATTCGGTTCCATCCGTAGCCTCGTAGATGTGCTGCGCTGTCTCTGGACTTGAGCAGACCATGACAGCGTAATAGTAGCGGAGGCGATCCAATTGGTACGATCGCAGCGCATCGCTGTCGAAATCCTGGTCGTCGCCCTCCGTCATGAGCTCCTTCTTGATCCTCTCATCCTCGCTCTCGCTGTCGGCGTCACTTTCGGCGTCGCTGTCGCTATCGCTGTCGCTGTCGCCGCTATCCGAATCTTGCGAGTCTTTGGTCTCGTTTTTGAAGAGGGCTTTTGGTGGCCCTTCAATCTCTTCCTGCTGCATGCGCTCCTTGCCGAACTCGCTCGGATATATCGAGACCTTGAGGACTTTGCCAGAATTGGCTGGTATGAAGCTTGAGAATAGAGCCATCAGGTCGGTGGACTTGACATGGTCCCAGTCCAAGTTGACGACCGCTATGCGATTCGTCACCTCACCGCTCTCCACTTCTGCCTGCTCGTCCTGGAACCGCTGCATGTCGCCTTCTGAGACGACGCCGGCTGCGTCAACTTCTTCATCTTCATCCTCGTCCTCAGAATCGTCGGAGTCTGATTCGGACTCAGAAGCTGAGAAGCCGCCGCCTCTAGCGGGGTCCTGTTTCTTCTTGGCAGACATCTCGTGGGCTGCCAACAGCTCCCTCTGGACAAGCTCGTCCGCGTCCACCTCCAAATTGTCTTGCGCTTCTTCATCGTCTTTCTCGTCGTCGTCGTCCTCCGCCTCGTAAAGGCGTTGAAGGGCCTTCTTCTTCGAGTCCGACTTGATCTTGCGGCCATATCGGTCTACCTTGGCAGTGGCCGTGAAATCGTCGTCCTTGAGCATGCCAGAGAACCTCTTGTCGATCTTGGTCTTGGCGTGCTTCTTCGACGGCAGCCGAAATCGAGGATCGGTTTCGAAGCTCGCAAAACGCGCATCGGAGATGCGATCAGAGGCCGAGCCTCCATTTTTCTTTTGATTCTTCATGGCGCTGCTGATATGGGAGTTGTCTGCGCAGTGCGTACAAATCGCATTCTTCAGTCGCAAGAATTGGAGGGGCAGAAACGCCCTGGAGCTTTTTTTTTCGCCGGGCGGTGGCATTTCTGCCAAAGGCGGTGAGTTGAAAATTGCCAAAACAGGCCGAAAGCCCGAACTGAGCCTTCGAAGGTGAAAACATGCTCTTCCTCTCTAATTTTTGCATTAAAGCTCCATGGAGGCAATCGTGAAGGTTCAAAGGAAATATTTGCGCATGTTGTTATGCACAATAGAACGACTTGCGGTGGGCGGTCGAAGACTCCTAGACAGTCCCGTGGTATGCATTTTAATTGAATGGGATTACGCCTGTGATCAGCAACAGACATCCGGTCCCAGAAAGTCTGCACAGAGTCTTCGCCTCTTACACCGACACTAAATTTCTCCGAACGCACTATATGTGTCCCAGGCTGTGAAAGCTGAGTAGTTGTTTTCAGTATCCCCCAATGAGCAGGAAGATAAAGCTAAAGAGCTGAGTCTAGTCTTGAAGTATCTATTACAAATCTTTTCGGATGAAGGATTTTGAAGAAGTTCCTCCGACAATGCTTAGGTCATTCCTTGGCCTCTGAATCTCCGCTGGGATTGCTATCCGCTTTGGCTTGCTCTTTAGCGCGAGCCTTCAAGCTGCGCCATTCCACCAGAACACTTCCAAAAACTGTCAATGAACAGGTAGCCGTTACCATGTAAAACACGTTCATTAGGGCGTCATTATAGTCCGAAAGCAGCGTGTCGAGGTCGTTTCCAGAAACCAGACCCCTTAGCTCAGTGGCACCACCTCGCGTGACGGCGTCAGTGCTGATGCCGGGCAGATTGGTGAGTTTTGAGACGAGGCTGTTGATGAAGATGTTTTGGGCGACGGGCAGAAATATAGCTGAGCCAAGAAAGCGAGTGAACATGACAACAGCGGACCCGATTGCAATATCTGACCTCTCGAGAACAGTCTGGGCCACATTCAAAGGTTGCTGCGCACCAAATCCAAGGCCGATTCCGAATAAGACCTGATAGCCAATCCACTTGGCATGTCCAGTAGCTGGAGTAAATGTCGACATGAGGCCGGCCCCGATGGGCATGATGACGGAGCTTAGTATAAAGAATGGCGTGTAATAACCGACTTTGGAAATGACAACACCAGATCCAAGAGAGCCAACCACAACCGATAGAATCATCGGTAGGAGTCTGATTCCTGAATCCACGGCGCTAACGCCTTTGATGGCCTGAAACCAGATGGGGAGATAATAGAGCATGACGAACATGCCCGCGCCCATGAAGAAACCGAACCATAGAGCCGCTGCAATGCTGCGTTTCTTGACGATACGCGGAGGGACGGTACCACTTTCCTGCTTCCAGATCTGGATCGCGATGAAAGCGAGGCAAAGAACTCCACAGAGAACGAGGAGGATGATGATGCGAGCGTCATTCCAAGGGTACTGGGTCCCTCCCCACTGAAGAGCGAGAACCAGACAGATGATGCCGGGGAAGAAGACAAGATTTCCGATCGGGTCCAGCTGCTTCAATTTTCCCATCCACCCAGCGGCCCGGGCATCAAGTTTCTGGTTGGGAAGGTGCAAGATTAGGATAGTAACGAGGATTGATACCGCGCCGACGGGAAGATTGATGTAGAAGCACCATCTCCAGGTAACTTTGTCGGTAAAAGTACCTCCAATGAGAGGCCCAATGACTGAAGCAACCGCAAAGACGGCACCAAAAAAGCCCTGGTAGATTGGTCGCTTTTGTAATGGGACCGTGTGAAACATGATGACCATCAAGCCCGAGAACATGCCGGAAGATCCCAGCCCTGCTATGGCACGACCGACGATGAAGGCTTTAGAGTTTGGGGCTGCACCGCAGACGGCAGAGCCAATTTCGAAGAGCAGCATGCCGGCGAGGAAGACTGGCTTGGCTGGGTAGTACTTATATATCTTGCCCATGAGCAGCTGAAAGCTGCACATGGTAAGCAAGTACGCGGTTCCATACCATCCAACATCTCCCAAAGAGTGGAACTCGTCTGTGATACGTGGAATCGCCGTCGATATGATGTTTTGGTCCTGTATAGTTAGTTAGCAACAGGACATAAACATATAATTTGAACCCTAATCCTTCTACATTATACATGTACATATATGTACATTCGGTGAAGGGAAGATCTTACCAGAGTCACCAGGAACACGGCCAGGTATAGGGCAATCATGATAATGACTTGCTTTTTATTGTTGGGGTATGGACTGGAAGCAACGGTATTAGAAGGAACAGCCTTCTCATCCTCTTCTTGCTTCTCCATCTTGTCCATCTTGTCCGTCTGGTCCGTCTGGTCGGTACTTGCAGCACTCGACGGCATAGCGTCACGTGATACTGGATCGGACATCGTTGCGAGAAGAGAATGCGTGAATACAAATTCTCTTGTCTCCTGAAGGAAGCAAATAAATGAAAAGGGAAGATCAACTTGACCCTTCGCCTTCGCCAGCCAGGGCGGGGCTTTTGTATATTAGTTACATGAATCGGCGCCCGGCGAGCTGGTTTGGGGTTTGTCCTGTAAGACCCCGAGACCCCGATTTGCCGCCACCAATTTCAGCCACCCCATACAGTCTGGCACACATTCCTAGGTCGCTCCTCGGCGCTCAAAAGAGACTTTTTGTCCTCCGAGCCCCGAGGTGCTTTGGCCGCCACCCTTGCATCATACATTCAATCATCCGTCCATACTGATTTGTAAACCTCATGAAGCGATTCAATATTCTGTAATTTCCCGGCTATGGATCCAAGCGAGCGGCATGAGTCGGATGCTGACATCAAAAACCACGCTTGTCTGGCTTGTCGACAACGCAAGATTAAATGCGACCGGCACAGCCCATGCTCCAACTGCATCAAAGCGGCGCGGCAATGCAGCTTCGTCGCCCCCGTGCGCGGAAAGCGAAAGAGAACAAAAACCCCAAAGGAGGGTCTGCATGCCAAATTGAGAAGATACGAAGAGCTGCTAAAGTCGTACGGGGCAAAGTTTGAAGCGTCCGAGTATGACGGGGACTCGGATTTCGAAACTGCGTCTCCACCTGAGGTAGCCTTATCTGAAGCCTCCGGCCCTCGAAGCAGAAGCGGCCCTGACTCTTTTGCGATTGATGATATAAAGCCAAGGCTCATAGATAAAGAAGGATCATCGAGATACTTTGATAGGTCCGCTTGAATTTCAGCTCAACCTCAAACCAGAAATTGCTAAACTCCTCTAGGTATCTTTTATCGAATCTGGGAGGCGATGTAGGTCAAACTATCCATTTACACTCTCTCTGCTAGTTTCTGACGCCGATTATGAGATCTTTGCTGATGATTGTTAGTTCCCCTATCCAGAAGAGGATGGTATTGCCGAGGACACCCACGAATCTAACCTCCACGAACCGGACCTCCTGGGGTCTCCTCGGCAAGCTGGTGTCGCGTCAAACGGTCAGAATAAGACGGAGAGTCTCGCAAACCTTCACCCGCCCTATAATATTCTACTCAAGCTGTGGGATATTTTCAAAGACCGAGTTGATCCTCTCTTGAAAATACTACACCTTCCGACATTTTGGTCCTCATTCAAAAATGCGCTTGAACACCCCCAGGGCGTTTCGAAGAGTCTGGAGGCACTCATATGTGCGTTCTATCTGGCCACAGTAGCGTCTTTAGAAGAAGAAGAGTGTCAGGATCTCCTCGGAGCAAAGAAGTCAGCCATGTTTGAGCGGCATGATCATGCAGCTCGCCGAGCGTTGGGACGGGCCGGGTTTCTGCACACATCTAGCCCGATGACTCTTCAAGCATATGTTATGTTTCTTGTAAGCGATAATTTCTGGCCGTCCTTCTGTTGCGTTGCTGACTTAAGAAGATGGCAGTGAGAAGCAATCAGCGGAGTGACACTCTCTTTGTCTTGTCGGGAATCGCTGTACGACTTGCGCTGAAAATGGGCCTTCACCGAGACGGCTCATCTTTGGGACTGTCCCCATTCCAAACAGAAATGCGGCGGCGACTTTGGTGGCATATAGTCCACTTGGAGTTCCGGATATCCGACTTGATGGGCGCAAAGCCGTCCATGGACCTATTTTCTGGCGATGCCAAGATGCCGATAAACGTTGAAGACGAAGATCTTTATCCTGACATGGTGGATTTCCCGCCGGAAATTGATGGAATCACTTCCATTGTGGTATGCCTCATCAGATGCGAAATCACCGATCTTGTGCGCAGAGACATACTTGCAAACCCTGACATCACCATCACCAAAAAGGATGCCGTGATAAAACATCTCGAGGACCTTTTTGAGAGAAAGTATATGCGTTATTGTGATCCGACAAATACACTCCATCAGTTGGCATCAATCATGGTCAGGTCGGGAATGTGCAGGGTCAGGCTATTTGCTCACAATCCGAGACGAAACGGCAATGTTGATGTCTCCCAACGTGAGCGACAAGTCATATTCACAAATGCAGCCAAGTTATTGGAGCATGTGAATTTGGTTCGAGGCAATCCAAGCTTGGAGAAATACATGTGGCAGGCCGGCACGAGCCTACTCTGGAACTCCCTCCTTCATGTCCTCGTCGAGGTTCGATACCGCAAGGTCGGACCAGAGGTTGACCGAGTATGGCAGCTCATAGGAGTCGTGCTTAAGAAATACCCTCAAATATTTGAGAAAGACACCTCGGCTGTATTCAAAGCGCTCGGCAAATGGACGCTGGAAGCTTGGGACGAATGCCGCGCAGCTAACGGGTCTCCAGGCGCGACGACGCCTGAGTTTATCGACGCGATTCGACGGTGTCGAACATCATCGGCAGAGATTCCTCCCAATCAAAAAGCCCTTCCACATCCTGCACTCGTCACGGGAGCATCGACTGGATCTTTGAAGAGCCAGCCGCAGAAGCAGGAGGAGAATTCTCTATTCGAATTTGAATCTTTCGCCTCTTACGATATTCCCAACTTCTCTTCTTTCGACATGAACCTTGATGAATGGATCCAATGGGATAGTTCAATGTTCGGTCAAGGATGGGCCTAGACGCGAATACATCATAACTGGCCTGTCTGCAGTCTTGGTCGAGCAGTTCGTGGCACAAAGAAGTAATTGAATGTTTCTCCCGAATCAACAGACTTAAAGGAAACCGAAGGTCAGGTCAGCAGGTTACGTTGGCGGATACATGTAGGAACCAGGGGTTCACACATTCAATGCACACGGTGCCAACTTTAATGAGAAACGGGTAGCATGGTTGTTCGAAATTCCCATCACTTTAGTGTGATTCCGCTCAAATACTACATGTATCCTGCGGTTACTAGATGTACTAGACAAGTTGCTGGCAACAGTGGCAAGGATCCGATGCGCAATCCGTGGTAACTTGTAGGGTGGCATTAAAATCCGTCCACTGCGACTCGTTCGCATCTCGTACATGAATTGAATTGCCATGTCGATTTCATAGTTATTTCGCAGAAGCAGCGACTATCTTGCCGTTGTGTTGTACGTTCTTGATCACCAGGGTCAGGTGACGAGCAGTGGTCGCCTGCTCAAGGCTCCACTACCAGTCCGGACGGCTCAGCACAGCTCATCCCGTTTCCTCAGCATGCTTCTCATCACCTGACGCATGTGCGCTCGCCCCGACGACGCATAATGCTCTCCTACATCATCGGCATCCTTGCCATTGGTCTCTTCCTGGCCAACCCAATTAGCCAATTCTTCTTTCCTCAAAGCCGCGTCTCCACGGGCAGACATAATTTCGCCCCCAAACCACAATTGAACGAGTCGCTACTCGCTCTCGTCGAACCCGAAGATGCGGCATTGGAATGTCCGCCTGACACATACGGAGCACGAATTCTTAGGACAGAGCCTTTGGTTGTGTACCTAGAAGGCTTTTTGAATGAGCACGAGAGGAGACACCTACTGGAGATAAGGTGCGATTCGCAAGCGCTTAGTGACGGGAGTTGAGCATTGACTAACCGATGGAACAAAGCGAGCCACTCTTTGAGCCTTCGACAATTACGCACAAAGCAGATGATGCCAGTCGCGATACCACTGTGAGAGACTCATCGGTCGCCCTAATCCCTCGCACGAAATCGGTGCGCTGCATCGAGGCTCGCGCACGCGCGCTGCAGGGCTGGCGAGATGACGTCTTGATTGAGCGTCTGCGCACCCAAAGATACGTCGCAGGGGGCCACTACTCGCACCACTTTGACTGGGGCGCCAACGTCGGAGGCTGGGGCCGTGTGAGCAGCTTCATGGTGTGGGTAGATGCCACCGACGGGCTGGAAGGCGGCGGCACCGAGTTCCCGCTCATGGACATGAGGGGCGAGGGCGGCGAGCAGTGGAGTCGTCTCGTGAACTACAAGAACGAGTCTGCCGCGAATAACGAGCCCAGAGGAACCATTTTTAAGCCCGTGGTTGGCAATGCGGTGTACTGGGAGAACTTTGCAGCGAATGGGAAGGGCTACGATGAGACGTGGCACGCTGGATTGCCGGTGACGAAGGGAGTCAAGGTCGGGTTGAACATATGGAGCGTTGGCAGGATTCTGTGAGAATATACTACATGTACTCTCAGACCGATACTATAACATTGTCGTGGCCAATTCGGCGCGCGCAGAAATTACTCGCCAGGGTTGCCCGCAAGGAGCGGAATGTGGGTGCTTGATGTATGACGCGAAAATCCGCATTCGACAAATCGCGACCAAGGGCGCTGGCCGTTCACGCACGCCTCTGCTGCTGGTTCTCTCAATAAACAATGACCCTTGAGATCACTGGTGAGTGATGATCTACGCCCGATGAGATGGAGGGGTGGAAATTAGTATTGTCACAAACTAACAAGCAGTCCGCCGTAGGTGGTGATTTCCGTTTTTGGGCCCAATTTTCAATCCCGCCGCTTGGTTGGTAATGCACGCAGTGAGACGGCGGGATTGGATAATCCGCTGCCAAACCCGCCGCTTCCAGGGTCTTCTCTTGATTGCCTATCCAGATCCTCCTCTTCTCCATGAACTTTTTGTCGCATTGCATGAAATTCTTTTTGGTTTCTTAATATAATCTCACATGTCAGGAATTGCCGATCCACATGGATCTCACCTAATCCGCGATCGCCCTACGGTGCCCTTATCGGTGCCCCCATCCCGACGTTATGAATCCCGGCCACGCCATTCCCGCCGTGCGCAAGTCCGCGCCGTATGGGCAGGCATGTGCCGGCTGCTCTAAAGCCAAGTGTAAATGTATCTTGCGCGAAGATGCAACAAAATGCGAGCGATGCCATCGCCTGAACAGAGACTGCGAGCCCTCAACGGTGGTGAGAAAACGACTATCGAGGAAGCAGGCTCACAGGACGGCGTTTCTTGAGGAAAGGATTGACAATCTAGTCACTTTACTTACATCAAAAGCTTCTGGAGATTCAGAGGCATCTGTATCAGATGATCACTCTCAGATGCGGGCTCAAGCGGAACGGCGTACGAGTAATCTTGATGGATTTGCGACGGTGAGGGCTGAGATGGGAGGGGATCGTCCACCGACAAAGCGGCAACAGTCGCGCCCGGATACAAGTAGTATTGACGCAGCAAGAAGATCGCCAGCTCCGCCCACATTTTACCCGACGCCCCAAGGAAGCGATGCAGTACTTTTATCTGAACTGTCTACGTCTCAGGCCGAGCAATATCTTCATATTTTTCGGAGCCATCATCTGCGAAGCTTTCCGTTCGTCCACATTTCAGCGAAAACGACGTGAGATATCACTGATAGCTTCTGGGAGAACAAAGAGTTACTAACAGACTCCAAGCGCCGCTGAGCTACAGCGAGATTGGCCCTTCCTATGGCTCAACATCCGCGCAAGCTGCTGCAAATCCAGCATAGAGCAACGACGGCTCGAGGTCAAGATACGTGAGACCATCGCCCAGAAAATGTTGATTGACCTTGAAAGAAATCTGGACCTACTTTTGGGGCTGGTCGCTTTTCTCACTTGGTAAGTCATTCAAGTCCTGCTCCAAAATGGTGCTATTTTGACCGGATATATTTGTTAGGGCCGCTGAGAAGTACCAGGGCAAGCCGTTGCTCGGCGCCTTCTCAGATCTTGCCATGTCATTGCTATTTGACCTACGGCTTGATAGACATTCGCAGGAATTTCCTTGCCGGGAGACCAGCGTGGTCAAGTCATACGGCCCTCCCGCCGTACAAACGGTCCCGGCGGTCAGCCGCCCCAATATTGAACGCAGAGCCGCAGTGGGATGCTATGTGATGGTCGCAACGTGAGCATCGAACCAAGTTTCGTCTCTCTTTTGGAAATTTCTCTGACCAGCGTTGAAATAGAATCGCTTGGTTCTTAAGAAGACGACCGGTGGGATTGACAGGTCACATGGAAGATTGCTTGCGGCATCTATCAGAGCACCCTGAAGCACCTGGAGATACTACTCTGGTAGCCCTTGCCAGGATTTTCAGAGTCATCGAGGATGTGCATTCAATATCAAGTTGGCGGTATATTGAATCGTCTCCAACACATTCGCATTGCCCGCAAGCTATCTATGTCAAAGGTTTTCAGGCAAAGCTAGACAATTTCAAGAAAATAACCCCTGCAGAAGTCCTAAGCAGCAGTAAGATTATTCTACACTCCAATCTTCTAAGCCACCAGCTTACCGGTATAGAAATTGTCAAATCACATGTCTTCATGACAGAAGCATTAATTCATGAGCTGTCGTTGCAATCTGCGGAAACCTTGTCCATACCTGGTTGCGCCGATTTTGAGAGGGTACAGTGCTTCTATACGTGCCTTCAATCGCTCAAGCGCTGCATCGACAACTTCTTGACGTTCACTCCCGAAGAACTATTCAGCAATCCCATGTCCTTGCATCTACACTTTGGCCGCTGCACACATATTCTCTATCGGCTGTCCCTCATGGACGACCCGGCATGGGATCGCACCACCATATCTCACACAGTCGATCTTCTAGCCGCTCTCGAGAGTTGCGCCGCTCTGTACGGGGCTGTCCCGGCCGCCGTCGGCTTGGAAACTGACGGAAATGACATATTTACGAGGGCCGCCGAGATATTGAGGGCAACTGTACCGACATGGAAAAGGTCTTTGGAAGAGTCAGGCGTGATATCCGGGGCCGTGCAGTTGGGACAGGCGGACGTAGGGTCAACTGACTTTTTGGCGGATGAGTGGTTAACCGACATTTTCACGGGTTATGGCACATTTTAGCAGATTTGTATTAGTACAGAATACAAGTAAGACGGCCAAATTCAAGCAGGACGTGAAGCCGCCCCCTCCATTCTGAGGGATCAATGTGAGACGGCTGCAGGATTAACGCCGAGAAGCGAGCGATTGATATCCCGGCGAGGAGGGGCTGAGCGACGGTGGGATTCATATCTCCGTACCGCACCAGACCTATGACTGTGCTACCCCGGAGTCCGAAACAAGCAACAAACCCCACAGCGCTATAAGATCACCAATTATTTTGGGGGACAGCGGATCCTTTTGAGCTGCGCAGCCCCTGGTCTATCCCCTGTCTGTAGCCGCATGATTGGTGCAGTGGTAACTCCGTACGGGATTCGGGTTTGGCACGGGACGCTACGGATTTAGACCAAATAAGTAGATGCAGCCGCCGCGTTGGCATTCAGGTTTTAGAAAACAATCTTATGAAGAATGGCCCGAACGTGACACGGTAGAGTCGATCTTGTTCTGTTGTTCTGCTAGGATTGCCAGTCCCTCTTCTCCGGACGACCTTCGACAGATGCTACAGCTACTAGTAGTCCCGCCGTTCGCTTGATCTGGAAGCGCGCTCTCATTTGCATCCCAAAATGGCGGCGCACGAACCCGAGAAGCTGGCTGAATCGTCGACGCCTGACGAGGTGACACTCCAGGATGAGCCCATGAAGAACGAAGATGCGACTGAGCCTCGCAAGCCAAACCAAGCTCAAGATGACGCTACCGAATTTCTCAGCGGGTTTAAGTTGCTGGTGGTCATGGCAGGCGTGACGGTAGTCATGCTGCTGTGCATGTTGGACATCTCCATCGTCGGCACGGTCAGTTCATAATCTGACTCTTCACTGGCGAGGTCCAGGCTAACTATTATGCAGGCCATTCCGCAAATAACGAGCGACTTTCACCGGCTGGAGGATGCTGGCTGGTATATCGGTGCCTTTCAGCTTGCCAGGTACGCTGCCGTCCAACTCGAACATCTAGTATGAAAGGCTCATATAATCACGCAGCGCTACGGTCCAGCCTCTCACAGGCAAATTGCTGACCTACTTCAGCTCAAAGGTTGGTAAAGCCCGGTCTGCCGTGGAAACATGTTGCATTGCTGACATCCATACAGTGGACGTTCTTGTTATTCTTCCTCATCTTCGAAGTGGGCTCTGCTATTTGTGGCGCCGCTCAGTCTTCGACCATGCTGATTATTGGCCGCGCCGTGGCTGGCGTGGGGACTTCAGGCCTGATGAATGGAGGTCTGACCATCATCCAAGGCGCTTGTAAACCCCAGTCTCGCCCAAGTAAGGATAATCGTGCATCGTGACGTGGGTTAGAACAACCGGCTAACTGAGTGCTCTCTCATAGTGTACACCGGTCTATGCATGGGAGGTATACCACTCTAAGTGCTTCCGGGTCATATTGTGAAGTTTCTAATTTTCAACACAGTTGGACAAATCGGTATCGTTCTTGGCCCCTTACTGGGCGGTATTTTTACGCAGCATGTTTCTTGGCGTTGGTGTAAGTCCAGCTTGTCCCAACTACACTAAATCGGCAACGCGTCGCTCTGACCGACGTCAAGGTTTCTATATCAACCTGCCTCTTGGCGGTCTCGCGGGCCTTATCGTTGTTTTCATCAACATCCCCGACCACATGCCAAAGCACCGCCCCACGATTTCCAATATCCGATCCTTGCTTCCACGTTTCGACCTCACTGGCTTCGCTCTCTTTGCGCCGGCATCTATCATGTTCCTCCTGGCACTCCAATTCGGCTCTGGTGAATATGGGTGGAAGTCGTCTGAAGTTATTGGCTTGTTTTGCGGAGCTGGCGTCACCGCTGGCATCTTCATCTTCTGGGAGTACCGCCAGAAAGATGATGCCATGATTCCGTTTAGCATGGTGCGGCAGACTATCGTATGGTCCAGTTCGCTTAACTTTGCCCTACTAATGATGTCCGTCACTGTTGGAAGCAATTTTATGCCGATTTACCTGCAATCAGTCAAGGGGTTGTCGCCGACCATGAGCGGTGTATATATGCTCGGCGCAATCATGTCGCAAATATTTTTTATCCTGCTTTCAGGAGCGCTCGGTATGTCGGAAAGTTCAATATCATGCGTCTGATACACCAGCTCACTTCATATAGTTAGGAAGATCGGCTACTATATTATTTGGGCGCTTTTCGCGTCGGCTGCAACCGCCATTGGATGTGGACTAGTGTCAACATGGAACCCTTCAACCGCTCTGGGGAAGCTCATCGGCTACCAAGTCATTCTCGGTGCCCGTGGCGCAGGCATGCAGATGGTAAGTATCAAAGGACTGTAAATCACAGAAAAGCAAAATCTGATGCACTTATACACAGGGTGTCATAGCTATTCAAACGGCTCTTCCACCCAGACAGGCCGCTCTTGGCACCAGCTTCATCGTCTTTTGTCAGAACATCTTTGGCGCAATTTTTATCACTGTCGGGAACACCATTTTTCAAGAGTCTCTATCCTCCGACATTTTGTCTAATGTACCGGGCATCACCCCAAAGGCTGCTATCGCAGCCGGCGGCAGCGCCGACGCTGTTCGCGCTCTTGCTCCTTCAGGTCCATTGCGAGACGCCTTGTTGGAGGCTTATTCTGACAGCTTTACGAAAGTGTTCTATCTGCTGATAACGACGAGCATTTTGGCATTCCTTGTGGCTTTTGGGATGGGGTGGGTAGACCTCAGGACCAAGGCACAACCTAAGAAAGGCGATGTTTGAGGATAAACCGGATCCGAGGTGTTCACTTCCTCGTTTCTGAGGCAAGGTATCGAATCGACTTTGTACAAATTATAATTAGACATACCCCGCACATTTAATGAGCCATATCCGCCTTGCACAGGAAACTCTTTGCACGCTGTCGTATGCCTCTGGATTAATGATAGAAGGCGCTGTTGAGCCCGCCGAATTGGGTGGGATGGGACGCCGTCTTTTGTAGTCTTGACAGTGAGGGAGGGCGCCGCTTTTGGTGATCTTGACTCTTGACATTAAGGGGCGGGCACTGCCCTTCAAGTGCAGTGTACTTCGCTATAGCTACCTTAGGCTTACGTAGCTCGTAGATTGTTAGACGAAAGAATACACCAAAGCCCGAGTGCAACGACTTGATATAGAGGTTCAATTCCTGATCTTGCCGGCACCAAGATAACTTGATCTAGACGTCCACATCTACGTTGAGATTTAAATCACATTAGCTAGCTCATAAAAAAAGACTATGAGAGGCGACATAGGCCATCTTATTAAGGTAGGAAAACTATCCCTCCATTGGACTATGGAATGCTCCTAAAAAATAAAAAGGCACATAACCGACTACCTTACTATATAACACCTATTTCGACCGCCGCTTTACTTCATTTGGCTGGAAATAAACATATGTTAGCCCAGCATTCGTGCGTGGCGAGATGATATTCAAGAATGTCGTTCATTCCGTACTAATTCCAAAATGGAGTGATAATTGCTAAGCAACTCTTATAACAGCTCGGTATAGCACTTCCGAAGTCCTGTTTATGCTGCATTAAGGATGAAGAGGAACGGAATATTGCCAAGAAAATCGTATTATAGCCCGGCAGATCGCTTAAGAAGTCCTGTTTATGCCGCACGAAGCTTAAAGTAGAGCGATAGACCGAGATAAGCTTAGTGACTATTGGAAGAGAAACCTAAAATTTAGATTAAATACGAGCACGTACAGCACACAATTATAAATAATAGTGTAGGAACCGGCCTTTTC
Source organism: Tolypocladium amazonense (assembly GCA_024340795.1). Lineage (NCBI taxonomy): Eukaryota > Fungi > Ascomycota > Sordariomycetes > Hypocreales > Ophiocordycipitaceae > Tolypocladium > Tolypocladium amazonense. The sequence goes on along the minus strand of JALHCE010000043.1, from coordinate 293,486 downwards.
AGAAGCAACCCTGGTTCGCGTGCGTTATTACTTACCTTACTTAACCCCAGTATTTCATCCTCTCGACTTACTTCCTAAACTTGATTATTCTTAAGCACTGCCTTGTAAATGGCTAGCCTACGTCAGTCTCGTACAAGGGCACTCTTGGCTCTCTTAAGCATTCCGGTGGCAATGGGTGAAAGGTTTCAATTAGGATTTCGGCGCGTAAACGAGGCAAAAACCCCATTCTAGGACATTTTTCTCAATCTAATTAGATATGCAGATTGGTGCCCGCCAATACAACAGTGGGAACATCCAAGAGTATAACGGCGACGATATATACCTTGGCCGTGGTCTATATTTCATGCCTAACCTCGATGCCCGCCCGTACGCACTCTTTTGCGAGGCCTCGGAGTCTGATGACGAGTCCGAAGAGGCCGATGACGGGTCCGGAGACTGGTTCGTCTTGACAAATACGTTGGTTTTACAATGTTAACCTTCCTAGGTACTGCGTTGCCTATGTAGACAAGGATAAATATGACAGCATCCCCAAAGAATACGTCTCAACTACGCGCCATCAAACAGACTTCAGCCAAAACGACAATATTCTCTATGGATGGATAGATTATACTAGATCCGGCGAACAGTTAAAGCTCCCCTGGTTCTTGCTCACAGTGGCAAGGACGCTCTAGATTTTGAGATTTACTGCGAGCATAACAAGAAAAAATTGAGGGAGCGGGTTGAGGCACTTGGCCTCACAATGGCAGAGTCTGGCAATACATATATTGGCATAGGGCAAGAAGCGGCAGATTCCTGGAGCTGGGACGAGGAACTTGAAGACCTTGAAGAAACCTTTGGTAAGCTGATTTCGAAGCGCGAGACGAGGATAGGTACGCTGGCCTAGCTAATAGCATGAGCAGACGAAGCTCGGCATTGGGATGGTAAGCCCGTGTCAAATCAGCTTGGCAGGGAAGCTGCTAAAGAAACTGAAAATAGGACGGGAGATTGCGTCTTGTTCAACTCATGACCTGCCCTGCGAGCCTGGGACGAGCATCGCAGGGCGCGTTGACGCCGTTCGGGATGATCTGCTCCTTAATGGCATTGACCCCTCTTCAGTCGACCCTGAAATTCTGGAAAGGTTCACTAGGTTCTCTCTGGATCCGACTGAGTGCATCATGTTACTCTTTTTCTTTGGAGCAGAATCCCCGAGACAGACTTTGAGAGCTCGTGGTACCGGTAAGGATGCCTTATGTCAGTTACTGCCATAAGTACTGAGGCATGCTATAGAGAAATCACGTTCAAGTGCTTGTCGTAACGTGTATTCCGAGTTCGGACGAATCCACCGCAACGCCCAGAGACGGAGACTTGGTGTCTGTGCCCCTAGTTTACAAGAGATGCTTCCCAAGTGTGCGGCAAAGCATGACAGATCGGGTACGCGTAGCTGCTTGTTACTGGCTGTACAAAGACTTATATTTATCAGATTCGACTCCTGGCCTTTTGATTTGCGAAGATGCTTCCTCTTGCACTGTGGTCCAAGCCCCCTCGGAACAGTGCGGTGTGTTTAACCTCTCCTCTCCCGCTTCCCTAGTTCTATTCTGGACCGGTTCTTGCTAATATATAATTTCATAAAGCGGCCGTTCCCGATGGGTACCTCAATGCAGCGGCTTCTTTCTCACCTAATAAATTTACGAGTGACTGCCTCTACTTTAAGTGAGTAATTCTCGATGCGAAAAGGTTCCATAAGCTTATGATTCAGGCAAGATAGGTGCAAAGGTAATGCCATAGATTTCGGCAACCGTTCCGAACGTCAAAAAACTGTGAAACAGGAAGAAGAAGATATTATCAGATCATTTAAGTGCTCCGCAAAATTGATGACTGCGAAGAATGCAATGGTAGACGGGCGACAGGGTATATGCTCTAAAACAATCAATGACTGGGGACATAAGCGCGGGCTCGAATGCTCATATGCTCCAAGCGCGGAACTAGAAAAACGACGACCGATCAGCTGCAGTCCGTTGCAAGAGGACCCAAAGGGCCGGATTAAGAGTTTCGACCACAAAGTCAATGGCCTAGCCATCACAGTTACGCTTGCCAAGGACTACTGGGGTAACGCTGGGACGAATCGTGATATCTCCGTTGTCTTCAGCGGGTGGAAAAACACACTGCTGTTTGACAAAAGCACTAGCCATAGTAAACCTGGGCAGAGCAGCGGACGAAGAGAAGTCAACCTACGGGACGTTTGGTCAACTGACAAGGTGCCCTTGAGTTCTATCCAACGACTCGCCTTTGTGCAATACTCCAGAACGGATGCACCGGATGATTTCGAGGTTGACAGTGAGTTTAAAAAACGCACGCTTTCAGAGCTTTGCTAACGAGATCGTTTTTCCAGAGATAGAATTGGAGCTTACACTTGCCGGTTTTCCCAAGAACTTCGTGTTCCGATATGAAGCGGAGAATTTAGGTCTGTGGTGTGGCGGGAAGCAGATTCCCTGGGAGCCCGTGAGAGCCAAGATTAGCGGATCGAACAAGGACTGTGTAGTAGATTTAGACCCAACAAAGTGGGTTGCCGAGGTGAAATAGTACAAGTGGGACAGCCAGTTCAAGCTGTGCCTATGAGGCTCACGCTTCTGTTCTGGTGGGAGCAACAGCGTATTCCAGAGTATAAATTATGATTAGACGTAACCCGTACATTTAAATGAGTCATCTCCGCTTTGCGCAGGAAACGCTTTTGCACGCTGTCGTAGGCCTCTGTGAGAATCTCCCTCACGATCCGTTCGATTTTGCTCTCCCTATTAGATAGTATCATTTCACTGAGCAATTCTTCGCGCCCCAAATTGGCAGTTAATATTGTCAACGTTGCGAGGTGCAGGGGAGCCCGTTGGTCTTTATAACTCCAGGACGGGCGTATTTGCGCCGTTACAGAAATCTCTCCAAAGCCTGCAAAGCCTTAATTCTCGCCGATTTGACTACTACCGAAGAAGAACGAGGGTTGGCTGGCTTTGTCGATGATGCCAATTACGCACGGAGACCGAGAGAAAGCGTCAGAATGAGGAATATTCTTCTTTTATCATTGAATCGCCGAAGCTAACGATACGAACAAATAGTTATGAAACCCACCAGCTCATGTAAATGATTCAGATCCGTAGTTATTGACCAAGTTTCAAGTGGAAGCTTGGAAAACAAGTTCCCCCTCAAACCAAGTTTTCTGCACCTTTGCATCCCTGAATGCACCTTCCACCCCCTCTGCCAAGTCTCTATCGATCTGGATAAAATTTGCACGCTTGCCTACTTGGATGCTGCCCGTATCTTTCTCACGGGCAACTGCTTCAGCACCAGATAGCGTCAACATCCGCAACAACATCTTCGCTCCTTTGGCACGATCATTGTGACCCACGGCGGCGACAATGCCTTCCATCCCGGGAAACAGCTCTGGGGATTCAGGAACACTCCAATCCGATCCTATTGTTATATGTGCCTTGTGATGAAGCATACGTGGAAAATTCCAGTCCATCAAGGCGGCTTCTGCGGGACTGAAGGACTGGGAAAAAAAGACGGATGGCGACATCTCCGCTGTTGTGTTCAATTGGCGAAACCTAGGATAGTCGTCTGTTATCATGAAAGTTAGTTTGTCGGTATCACAACCATTTTTGGATGAGAGGGAGCCTCTGCCAAGAGATGTGGAATGAACACCACATTTGCCTTACCGTCACTCACACCGGAACAATGTGCAATCTCGTGTCTTGGTCCATGCCCGTTCGTCTTCCTCGCCGCCTCGATTGCGTCCAGAGCTCGCCGAGTGGCCCCTTGCCCCGTGCAGTGGATCTTGCACGTCATCCCCCTTTTATCATACCTGGCGACTGCTTCCATAACATCATCGACGCATATCTTATCCTCATCCACCTCACCCTTGTCATTGAGTCCAGCATGAGTGTAGTAAGGTGCCAGCGGGACCCCATCTAGCATGATCTTGACAAAGCGCGGATCAACGTGATTTGTTCTGAAAGATTCCGCCGAGTCTATCAATCCATGCAGCTGAGTTGCCGGCTCTTCGCCGAGCCATTCTGGTGCGTACACGATGTGCGGATACATGTCAATCTTCAAGTGATTATCTGCATCGAGTTGGCGGAAAGCGTGGAGCATTGGTGTATTAGCAGACGCCTCCTGACAAGAGGTCACACCTGCCTTATGCAACAGATGGATGGCATGTTTGATTGTGCGCTTCACATGTGCCAAGGTTGGTTGAGGACAAGCTAAAACAGCTTTTGTCGTGCCAATTTCCGCAACTTCGCCAGTGAGGCTGCCGTCAGATCGACGCGCTATGTGTGAGCCCTTGGCATCTGGCTCGTTGAGTATGTCGTAGCCGGATTCTTGCAGAGCAGCTGTGTTTAGGAGTACGCTATGGCCTGCTCCCGCTCTGATCATAACGGGGGTGTCAGGGTATGCTTCGTCCAGGTACGAGCGGTCGAAATCATCGACGAGAAAGGCATCGGCGCAGAGCCAACTGCGAGTTGTTAGAAGAGTACTTGAGCGCCAACCAGGTCACCCCATCTTTGAGGTCGACGTGCTCTCTTGTGGTTCTGGAAGCCTGGAGCCCAAAAAGCATTGTACTTGCAATCATTGCTGGAGGTACTTACTGACTGAAAGCGTGCGCGTACTCACAGCGACATGCAGCCGTCTTGAGCTTCCCCGCTACTTCTGAGGCTGGTATAGAGGCCTCGAGACCAAGATTTGCGTTACTCAGACGCGACAGCCCGGCAATTAAGACATGCACATGGGCGTCATGAATGCCGGGCATGACAAATTGGGATTTCAGATCGTATATCACTAGGCCGTCCTTTTTTGCTTTCGCAAGAACTTCATCTGTACTTCCAACGGCGGCAAACGTGCCGCCGGGAGACACAATGAATGCCTCAGCCCAAGGTTGAGATTCGTCGACTGTATAGACCCGGCCATTGATGTATGCAACTGCATCTTGAGGCGTATTGGCGGACAATTCAGAAGACATGGCAGCGGTGTAAATGAAACGTGTTCCGTCTGTTCTTTGCATGAGACTTTTGATGGAGCATTTAAGGCAGCTTTGAAGAACAAGCTTCATTCCGACCCTCGGCGGTCTTGGCGGAATCTGTTCCGGTACATAGCAGATGTCACTGAATCAACGGTGCTTGATCTGTAGGTCCGTGCATAGACCACTGTCTGTATTTCTTGGCGTCCCTGCGAGTCTGCGGGGTAGATACGGCGAGACGCGACTCGTGCGCGCTGGCTCTTCGGAATGTCGGAACTACCAACCTGCAACGAGTTGGTCCAACTGGCGCCGGAATTCTATCACCAGCGTGCACTTTCCACTGAGTTTCCTAGCATTTAATGCTTTACGTGGCTGGAAATTCACAATTCAAGGTCTCGACAGATTGCTGTTTGCATACATACCTCGTGGAGCATACGCAGACCCCACCCACAGCTTCAATACATGTAATGCACCATCCTCCACCCGCGAGGGGGCTTCAGAAGTTTTATTGACCGTGTTGGGCGTTCTCAGTAGTATAACTGTTGCCTAAATGCTCGTTGAAGGCATCGTCATTGCAAAAAATTCACAGTCCAATAGTAGACCTGGATTGGCCTTGATACATGTACCGTGGAGTCGCCTTGTACTGCTGACCATCATTGCTCTCCGCCTGCATGCCCTGAGTTAGGCTGGAGGATAATACTGTAGCTAGCTTGAAAGTGCAAAGTGTCATTCGGCACTTGTGGAATGATTCCGCGTAGCATCATGTCCCTATCCGTGATCTTGAACTCGATCAGATGGGAAAACTTAACATGAATCAACTCTTCTAATCAACGACCTCATACTTGATGTCGCCGCCAGGTGATAGCTCCATAGGGGATGCGGGAGCTTTATTCGTGCGGCGTCAATGATTCGAGTTCAAACGCTAGACGCAGATGGGATGGAGATAGGATTACCATTCAAAGCCCGAATTGCTCTACTGTCTATTAACACTGCGTCGTCTCGAAACGATCTGATACAGATCATCCAGTCTCATGGAGAGCCTTTCCCTCTGGGAAATTTCATGAGCTCTGTAGCCTCAAGAAGAAATGCCTGGCTAGGAATGAGGGAACAACCTTCTAGCACAATTCGGCAATCTTAGTGAAATTGGCAGAGTATATTTCTGCAGCCGTGGCCATGAACATATTCCTCACTGGCATGAAACTTTTGGTCGAAAGGCTCGCATGTCTCGAGGCAAGATTCACCTTGTGTGAAAAACTTGAGCAAAGCCTACAGCTTGGCCATCGCACACTACATTGAGTTGACTTCACGTCGTAAAAAATGGTCGTACCATTTATTCCGACAAAGAATAAACTGAAACCTCCTGTGGTGGCCTGTCATGACAAGATCATACGTTGTGTTACCCTGTTCTGCTGCCGTACTACCAGCGAGCGCGGACAGTGACTGCTTTCACGAGCTCCGTACTGGGGTCCGCACACGCGGGTTCAATGTGATTGTGCATTCGTAGAACTATTTGCTTCGTAGCATCGCCACAAACTATTCATCAACTGTAGTACAGCATAATGGGGCGAACAGCTGGGGTAACGGTGCTGGACGAGTTTGATGAAAAGCCAACACTACGAAGTAGCTAGGGTGAATGTCACGATAGCCGCCTCAGCCACGCAGGATTTCAAGGCTGAGATTAACAAGAACCCGCAATTGGGTAGATAAATTTGGTTTGACGACGGCCAACATTCTCATGAGACTTATTTTGAGGCAGCCAACGGACCTGAGCAGTGAATTTGGACAACCAACAAACGAATTTCTTAAGCTGACGGCCCGTACTCCGTACACATGAATTAATTGTTTGAAACAAGCGGCACGGACATTTCCCTTACCATGCACTAATGGCGTCGTAAGCAGCGGCTCAACTTTTTCATTCTTTAAGACGAAGTACTCAGGTCCCCGTCACTGAGAGACGAGAAGATTTTCCGTGGAGGTCTGGCGGAAATACGATCGCCTCGTCTTTTATTGCGGTACCGATGGAGGCTAACTGAAGCTGGGCATCGAAGTGTGCACCAACGGTTGTTCTGCAAGGCTGGCGCTTAGGTACGTAGCGATGCATGTCGGTACGGTGGAAGCGGCCCACGCAGACAGAGCCTCGCCCCCACACACTTGGCGGCGGGCGTCTTCGCCCCGATTCAAGTGTGGCTGTGGCTGATGTTCGAACACATGCTGCACAACCGTTTTTAGCACCTCTCTGGGGGCGAGAGCATAGTGGATGGTTGTGACATTGTAAAGAGCACCAGAAACTTCACAAATCCATGGAGGGAGCCGGGAGATAAAAACGACTTCAAAGCCCTTGAAGAATCGTTAGTCCATGTTGTCGTCAGAGAGTCTCCAGGTGCGTTAATAGTCATTCTTATTTATCTTAATCGTCTTTTCTCCCCAAAATGCCTTACCTCTCTGGCACCCAGAGTCCGATATGCAGTAGCTCGGATACTGTGGCGACCCCATATCAGGCTCGAGAGCCAAAGAAGCTCATCCTCTGCTTTGACGGCACCGGAAACACGTTCACTGGATCGAATGCCGATACTAATGTCGTCAAGATCCTGAGCCAGTTGGATCGACATGATTCTAACCAGTACCACTATTATCAACGTGAATACTTCCTTCCCCCTGTCGTTCATAGTTCTGGTTGCTCATGCACTCATTAGCTGGCCTCGGGACGTACGACGTAAACGAGCATTCCATTAACAAGTCATGGTTTGGCGAGCTCAAGAGTTCCATATCGCAGACGGTTGACCAAGCTTTCGGAACCACTTTTGACGCTCACGTCATAGCTGGATATCGGTTTTTGATGCGTTACTATGAATCTGTAGGTGATCTCAGCGAGACCGGCAGCACCACCGGAGCACTTATACTTACATCCGTCGGGAAATGCGCAGGGTGACAAGATCTACTTGTTCGGGTTTAGCCGTGGTGCTTTCACGGCCAAGTTTCTGGCACGCATGATTTACACAGTCGGTCTGCTTTGCAAGGGCAATGAAGAAATGGTTCCATTTGCGTATCGGCTCTATCAGCGCTATCTGGCAGGCGACACCAAGGATGCGATGGCCGCTCACTCCAAACAAGGGAAATGCGACGCCGACGTGAACAGCAACGGAGATTACGTGAAGTCGCGACTGAGTATGAAGGACACTGCGCAAGAATTGCCCCATGGCCACATGTACAAAGCTGCACGCGACGAGATTACAACCTTCAGCGACGCATTTTGCCGCAAAGAGCAGACAAACGACGGTGAACAGAATGAGAGGAGGAATGTCAAGGTTTACTTCCTTGGAATGTGGGATTGTGTCAATTCGGTCGCAGTCTTGGAACAAAAAACCTCTGTTCCAGTGACGGTCAAGGGCACGGCGCATTTTGTTCGGCACGCCGTTGCCGTCGACGAGCGCCGTGTCAAGTTCAAGGCCGCACTCCTCGCGCAAGACATTCGGGCATCCGACCCAGATCACGAAGACATCAAGGAGGTCTGGTTCCCCGGCTGCCATGGCGATGTCGGCGGTGGCTGGCCCGCCGGAACTGGCGAAGCTCACGATGACAACAAGCGAAGGGGCTTCCACAAGCGCAGTAAGAATGTTTGGACGAATCGCAACTCCACAGAGCCTGGTGAAGACGTCGGCTCAGAAGCCTTGCAGATGAGCGACATCCCACTTGCATGGATGATTCGCGAGCTGGAGCTGGTGGGTGAGCGGGACCAGTCTGCAGCAGTCAAATGGTCCGCAAATGTGAATGAGTTTAAACACCGCTTCCGAAAGAACAAGGAACAGGCGCTGCGCGGCTTCATACACGACTCCCTCTGGTTTGGCCACGGTAAAGGATTCTTCACCGTGCTCATGTGGAAATCTCTTGGTAAGTACATATCGAACGCATAGTGTTACGGAAGTTCATTAATGCCGACTTGCCATAGAATACTCTCCCTTTATCACCCGTTGGGAGCTCATTGGCAACAGTTGGGTAAATGTCCGTTTCCCACTCAACAAGGGCGAGACGCGCGACATCCCTCCCGATGCAGTACTACACGAATCACTGCGCTGGCGACTGCACAATAACTCCTCTTACTCCCCCTTGAACAATCATGGCGGTTCATTGCCACCATGTTTGAAGCACAAGGGCCGCGTGACCAAGATTTATCCAGTGCCAGGACTCTGGGAACAATCCGACCCAGATCATAGGACATATACATTTGCGAAGTCGGCCACCAACAGCTGGCATGGAAGTTGAATGTTTTGTCATCAGGCACATTACCGTACAAATTTGATCGGTGATTACGTTCAAGAGCTGAAGTATCACGTTGGTCGCTTTGGACGGATCACGCCTCCATGAATCGAAACTCGATGCCGTACGCAATCACAGCATCACATCCCAAGGGAAATTTCGCGCTCAATGAGCGTGAGAACTGCAATAGATGACTGGAGGAGCCAATTTAAACTCTGATTCTGACAATATCACGGGTTACAGCAGGTTTGATGATTCAAGGCAACGGCACCAAGAGTAGCTTACCATGGTTGTCGGACCAGATGAAGGAATAATGGATAGTAAGTGAAGTTGGAGGAAGTATGGGGACCTCAATACATTCCACAATTTTTTTGAGAATCAATCGAAACGCGAAATAGTTGGTCGTTCATTCGTTTACTATTCTGAGGATTAGTCTCTCGAAGTTCCCCTAATGGCTGAGGTAGTCTGCTTTGCCCCTCACTGACTGGCCTTTCGTCGTTCTGACCTCTTTTCTCAGCTTTTCATGTGTTCGTTTACCCTGGATCCCTTGGCACCACGTTATGTTTTCACCAACCCCAGGAAAGCGTAGATGTCTTGGCTGTTGCGCTCACTCCCACGTCGGATAGAAGCGACATCGTCCTTTGCATCCAATGGTTTGCATTATCGGAGGAAAAAGTACAAACATGAAAAAGTAAGCACCGTTATCAGGATCAGATTAATGCTCGTCGAAATGAGCATGGGAAAAGCAACGTTTACTCCGAGTTTGTTTTGTACCGAGTGTGTGCAGGGGGCAGCCTCCAGCCGCATGACTCCTCGTGAGACCCAGGAATAGGGAGCTGAGAAGCTTCGCATGCACTGCTACCCTCTTCGTTCACGCAAATCACGCGTCGTGAACCGAAACGCCATGGCCCCGAATTCAGACATCGCAACAAGAGCTTTTGTGCTCGGGCTAAAGTGCAGCGGCAAGTCTTCGTCTGAGGTGGCATCTCTCTCGGGCCTCTCTTCTCGTCAGGTCGACCGCAATCACGCCAAAGCCATTAAGCGTGGATTCGATCCGACCTGCCTGCCCATGGTGATCAAGTCCGACTTCCTCACTGACGCTCCCCGGCCTGGGAGGCCGTCGAAGCAGACGAAGGATATTGAAGATAGGATATTGAACAAGAAGCGCCAGGATAGTTGTGGAAAGGACAAGACGAGCGCCGACATTGCTCGAGAACTTACTTCAGAGGGTCTCCCAATTTCAGCCAGTACCGTCTTGAGGGTTCTAAAGAACAATCAGCTGGCCTCGAAAGACGGCACCGACGAGCTGGTCCGGAGTGACGAAGAAAATGAGGACACTTCAGCCTCGCCGGTACTTTGAGAGACACAACTAAGCCGCTTGATATTGGCAGCGATTATCTGGCTGGACTTCAAGAGGCAGGAGGTCGCCGTCAAACGGAAATTGGAGCGCCATCATTGAACGGTACAACCGAGCCTAGACCGGGTTCTGAGCAGCATTTACTTTCAGGTCCTTGGAAACGAATAGCGTTATGTATTCTAGGAGGATTCCCGTATTGATATTGATGGACCCCAGGGCAATTACTCGTATAATATCGAGATTGGAGAGAGGGGTCAAAAACGGGAGGGGCTTGCCACTGCTAGTTTGGTGGGGCGGGTCCCAGTACAGAATAGCGGGTTCTTTAGCGCGAAAGGCGATGGGAATTGCATAAAAAATCGATGAAATCGACGATTGAACATCGCGGAGTAAAACATCCGGTCACGTGGGTGACAATAAGGTACTGCCTGGTGAATGCGCAGCGACAGATCATTGACCCGATTCATCTCGATCTCCTGGATACATGTCTCAAAACAACGACGAATCACATGGGATTGGAATGCAATCGAAGAGGATCTTCACAGGATGTGCGTCATCGAGGCTATGAATGCAGGAGAGCGGCCGCGTCCTTCGTGGCGAACGCTCCAGCCCTCCAGGCTTGATTCAGTATTTCTGTCACGCGCCGAGGATCATTTATGGGGCATCAGTGGGTAAGCGCTGGAAGGAGTCTAAGGCATGTAGCGTGATGTAGATGGCCCTGGGAGAGCCTGTAGGCGTGCTCGATTCCGCCGATCGAATCGCATTTGGACAAGTCCATGTTTGAAGCTGCGTCACCCGCCCTGGGATTGTGCGACTCGCAAACATGTTTTCCGCGCAGCCTCCTTCTTCTGCACACAAGTATGTGCGCTGGCGGCCGGCGTCTCCCATGCAAGCCACGACTGCGCCGGAAGACAGATGCCTTGCGGTTGATGGAGAGCGTCGATGGTGAATTTGCATCTTGACGACGCTCGAACCATGGCCACATGTACGCCCCAACCGAACGACGGCGCAAGACCTGCCAAGATCGTATCCGAAACCGTCAGGGAACGCGAGACCTTCAAGTTCGTCGGCTGATGCTCCCTCGAGCCGCTTCCAGCTGACATTGCCCGCAGATATGATGCCTTCCTCTTCTCCAACTTCCGCTACAACGACAGCGGCCAGTTGCTCCCCCCGTCCGAGATATCCACCTCCCCAGACAGCATATTGACTGCCCTCGCCCAACTCGGAGTTCACCAGACGGGGACGGAGCGCTGCTTCATCTCCCTCTTCGATACGACCCATCAGTACATCATCGCTGAGGCGACGCCGTCGACGCCATTAACGCCCGGAGTCCTCAACGGCGAGTGCGCAACGCCCCTCGTGCAGTGCGGCACCGCTATCCCTCGCAGCCATGGACTGTGTGAAGCTGCGCTCTACGCCCCCACGGCTGCTGGCGAGCCGGATCAGTGGCAGGGACCCGCGGGGCTTCCACTCACTCTTGTCGACGACCTGACCCAGGATGCCCGTTTCTCTGGCAAGCCATATAGCCACTTTGGCGGCGGACACCGGTTCTTCGCGGCCGTGCCCGTTCGCACACGGAGGGGGATCAACATCGGCGTCATGTCTGTCTTGAGCGCGACGCGTCCCGAGGGGTGGAATGACCAGTGCGTCCGCCGCATGAAGGAGATTTCTTACGCCGCTGTCCAGCATCTCGAAATCAGCAGATCGAGACATTCCTACCGGCTAAGTGAGCGCAAGAACCGCGGCCTGGGTTCCTTCATGGAAGGCAAATCTAGCATATCCAGATGGCAAGCTGCGCCCGAACCGGATCCTTTTCTTGTTCAGCTTGGTTCAGAAAGCACCCCGGATGTGAAACAGCAGGGTCTGGACCGTCAGGGTCTAGACCGTCAAGGCCTCGACCGTCAGGGCCTCGACCATCATGAACGGGGATTGAAAGACGAGGGAATACAACACCAGGCGGCCGCATTGAACGGCAAGCCCCTGGAATCGCCGAGCAGTGCGCCCGCGGAAACACCCGACACAGCGCCCAAGGTTGGGTTCTCGCGCTCCTTACGTGATGCGGGTTCGCCCCATGTCAAGGTCGGAGACTCAACTCAAAGTGAGGCGCGCGATTTGGGAGAAAATCGGCCAATGCATGTCTTCTCTAAGGCGGCCAATATTATTAGGGAGGCCTTCGAAGTCGAAGGGTGTCTATTCTTCGACGTCGCCCTAGGCTCATATAGAGTGCCGCGAGTCCGCAGCCCATCCGAGGAGCCTGGGGCAGTTGAGATGGACAGCCAGCAGTCGTCGACAAGCAGCAGCGACGACCTAGCCCCCGCTACACCGGCGGAACCGCTTGGCCCTTCGTGTGACCTACTCGGTTTCTCGACGCTGGTATCCTCAAGCATACACGGCGACAAGCCTAACGCCACAGGTGCGGAATTGCCACAAGCTTTTCTTGCAAAGCTTCTTCGACGATACCCGGATGGCAAAATCTTCAACTTCGATGCCGTTGGTGAGCTTCAATCTAGCGACTCCTCGGAAGACGACGACGGACATTCATCTCGACGAAGAACCGGCAATGTGCTAGGAACGCAAGACGGCGTCGATGGAGAGGCCGCAGGCATAGCTCGGAGAAGAGGCCCTAGACGTTTCGGCAGGGCTGAGGAGGGAGCCCTCATACAGCAGGCCTTCCCTGGTGCGCGCAGCGTTGCCTTCATGCCAGCCTGGGACTCGAAGCGAGAACGATGGCTCGCCGGCGGATTCGTCTACACGCTCACTCCCACCCAGGTATTCACCATGGATGGGGAGCTGAGCTTCCTCAGAGCATTTGCCAATCTCGCCGCAGCAGAGGTTCTCCAAGGCGAGACTGTACAGGCGGACAAGGCCAAATCAGATGCCCTGGGCTCCCTCTCGCACGAGTTACGATCCCCGCTACACGGCGTCATCCTCGGCACCGAGCTACTCAACGATACGGAGTTGAGTGTCTTCCAGGAAAACGCTACACATACAATCGAGACTTGTTGCCGTACATTGCTTGACACCATAGATCATCTTCTCGACTACACCAAAGTGAACAGTCTCACGGCCAATCGCAAGCAAGCAACCAGTGCGGCAGCGCCTAGCTTACGGAAACGCGCGAAATCGGAACATTTTTTCAAAAAGACGCTATACGCGGATGCCAGGCTCGACGGCCTCATTGAGGAAGTTGCCGAGAGTATCTTTGCGGGCTTCAATTTCCAGCACAAGGCTATCAAGCAGTTCACCAAGCCGGGCCGCCGGCCAACGGATCCCGACATCGCGGCGCAAGCTCGGCTGGACTCTGCGCGAGCTTTGGAACAACTTGGTCCGATCCTTAAGAATAGGCGAGAGCAGCGGCTGGAACTTGGAGACGTATCAGTCTACCTCTCGATTGACCCAGCGTGCAACTGGATGTTCAACCTGCCCGCCGGAGCCATCCGCCGAATTTTTATGAATTTGTTCGGCAACGCGCTCAAATACACCACGAAAGGCACTATTCTAGTTTCGCTGAGCCAAGAGACGACCGCTTCGAGGCGTTTTGGGTTCGATCGCAAAGTGAAGCTAATAGTGCAGGACACAGGCAAGGGTATCAGCGAGGACTACCTTCGCCACAAATTGTTCAAGCCATTTGCCCAAGAGGACGAGCTAGCAGCCGGCACAGGCCTGGGACTGAGCCTGGTCAAGAAGATGACCTCTCAACTGCGGGGCCGCATTTACGTCGAGAGCCAGGTCGGAGTCGGCACCACCGTCACCGTCACACTGCCACTAGAGCAGTCACCGCAGATCCCAGGAGCGCCAGCACTCGAACAGTCCGAAGACGAACGAGAGTTCGAAAAGCAGGTGCAAGAACTGAAGGGATTGCGTGTGCGAATATGTGGCTTTGCTCACCATCATCTGGGGACTCGGGGCGCAGGTCTTGACGGCCATACCATTTTGGAGGATATCTGCCGTCGGTGGCTCCAAATGGAGCTTGTCTCCGACGAACAGGTTGAGAAGACCGCGCCCGATATTGTGCTATGGTCGAATGAGGCGTTGCTACAGTCTCTTGAACAGATCGCACAGCTTGATAAGACTCCAAACGTCGTGGTCTGCGCAAATGCCCTCACGGCTTACCAGCGCTCCACGGGCTACGAATCGGCCGGGCAGGGGGCTATCTTTGAGTTTATATCTCAACCGTGAGTGACCTTTATCTCATATTTCCACTCCTGCTGCATGAAGCTGACTTTCAACGTTTTAGGGTCGGGCCTCGCAAAATTGCACGGTCAATATCGTGTGCCTACAAACGGTGGATGAGCCGTCCTAAAACTGCTTCGCTTACACGCCCTCCGGGACCCTATAGGTCTCTCTCTTCAGGCTTCGACCAGTTGCCGACACAAAGAGCTTTGCAACAGATGCCGTCGCTACCAGGCTCGCTACGAGATCTGGAAATCCGGCCTTCAAAGCCGGCCGACACTGATATCGCTCCCCTACCTCGGATCGAATTGACTTCGTCACCAGCATATTCGGATGAGGAGACACCACCGGAACCTGTGCCAGCCGGCATCAACAGAAAAATCATGCTTGTCGACGACAACCATATCAATCTCAAGGTACTATCGGCGTACATTGCAAAGCTCGGCCAGGCTTACGAGGTCGTGACAAATGGCAAGGAAGCTGTCGATGCGTACACGAAAAACCCGGAGCACTTCGCAGGCATTTTGATGGACATTTCCATGCCGGTCATGAACGGGCTCGAGGCGACGAGGCGCATCCGCGCGTACGAGCACAAGAGCCAGCTCGGTGCCGTGGCCATCCTCACGCTCACGGGTCTGGCGTCGGACAGTGTGCAGCAAGAGGCGGCCGAGAGCGGAGTGGACGTTTTCCTTACGAAACCGGTTAGGCTCAAGGTCCTGAGAGAGGTGCTGGAGTCGATGAATATTTTGCCCCTCCTGCAGGCAGAAGAGGCGTAACAGGTGTTTACTGTACGACGGGAATGACGGGGAATTTGGGATATATGACATATAACGCATCAGGACTCAGGCGATCACCTCTTACTGGGCGGCGGGTATGGCGGGGAAATTTGGGATATACGATATACGACACATCAAGACTCAGGCGATGGTCGCCAACGGAACTGACCACCTCACATTATAGACTTGGATCTAGCAATCCATGCAAGCGTAAGCATTCAATTCAGCCTGAGGTCTCAAGAATAGGGCAGCCTCTCTGATATACGATAGAGAAACATTTTTATGATATCCCACTTACGTATGCTCCTCGCTCAGACTCGAAGTTGTAGCTGCTCGGGAGAATATGTCCGTGGCGCCAGTGTTGGCTCGTTCATTTTTTGTGCTCAGCGCCCGCTATTCCCACCCGCTATTGCCCGCCAGCTGCAACACCGCTGGCATTTATTTCAAGGAACCGCGATGACTAGGTAGTGATGTGAATTGAGATTTGGTTACTCGTAGTGAATTCGAAGTGGGCGACGCGGCTGAGTGGGGCCGCCATCGGCAGGTCGGTGCTTAGCGTCTGCCGCCTTAGCGGCGCCGCCAAAAAGTTTCCAAGACTGGGATTTTTTTTTGTAGGCTTCAACGTCCGGACCTCGATTTTGCTGGTGCTTCAACTCCACCATCTGCGCAAATCAACATGGCGACGCAAGCACCCGGGCGGCGGCAGAAGCCGCAGAAGCCTCCCAAGCAGGGCAAGACGGAGATCCGGCAGCAGAAGCGCAAGCAGGACCAGGAGGATCTGCAGAAGCTCGAGGCGGCCGTTGCCGACCTGGTACGTGGGGGATCGAAAGCGCTGCAATCGCAGCGCACCGCATCGCCTTTGCCATTGCTGACAAGAGGTTGCAGGATCCCAAGTCGACCGAGATCAAGAACTTTGCCGACCTCCCCCTCTCCCAGCCGACGACGTCCGGGCTCAAGGCGTCGCACTTCCAGACCCTCACCGACGTCCAGCAGCGCGCGATCCCGCTCGGGCTCAAGAACAGCGACATCCTCGGCGCGGCCAAGACGGGCAGCGGAAAGACGCTGGCCTTTCTGGTCCCCGTCCTGGAGAAGCTCTACCGCGCCCAGTGGACGGAGTTCGACGGCCTCGGCGCCCTCATCATATCCCCGACCCGCGAGCTCGCCGTCCAGATCTTCGAGGTCTTGCGCAAGATCGGCCGCTACCATGCCTTCTCCGCCGGCCTCGTCATCGGCGGCAAGAGCCTCAAGGAGGAGGCGGAGCGGCTGTCGCGAATGAACATCCTCGTCTGCACGCCCGGCCGCATGCTGCAGCACCTGGACCAGACCGCCGGCTTCGACGCCGACAACCTGCAGGTGCTGGTGCTCGACGAGGCCGACCGCATCATGGACATGGGCTTCCAGTCCGCCGTGGACGCGCTGGTCGAGCACCTGCCCAAGACGCGGCAGACGCTCATGTTCAGCGCGACGCAGAGCAAAAAGGTCTCCGACCTGGCCCGCCTCAGCCTCAAGGATCCCGAATACGTTTCCGTGCACCAAGACGCCACCTCCGCAACCCCGACCAACCTGCAGCAACACTACATCACGACCCCTCTCCCCGACAAACTCGATACCCTGTACGGCTTCATCAAGTCGAACCTGAAGAGCAAGATCATTGTCTTCTTGAGCTCCGGCAAGCAGGTTCGTTTCGTCTACGAAAGCTTCCGACACCTGCAGCCCGGTATTCCCCTGCTGCATCTTCACGGCCGACAGAAGCAGCTTGCCAGACTGGAGATCACATCTCGATTTACGGCCGCCAAGCAATCCTGTCTTTTCGCCACGGATGTCGTGGCTCGCGGTATCGACTTTCCTGCCGTGGACTGGGTCATCCAGTTCGATTGCCCCGAGGACGTGGATACTTATATTCACCGCGTGGGCCGCACAGCCCGATACCAGAGCAATGGCCGCGCCGTCCTCTTCCTCGACCCCAGCGAGGAGGCGGGCATGGTCAAAAGGCTGGAGCAAAAGAAGATCCCCATTCAACAGGTCCACGTCAAGGAGAAGAAAAAGAAGAGCATCAAGGACAGCCTGCAAAATATGTGCTTCCAGAACCCAGACCTAAAGTACCTCGGGCAAAAAGCTTTTATCAGTTATTCGCGGGCGATCCACCTGCGGAAAGACAAGGAGGTTTTCAAGCTCGACAAGCTGGACCTGGACGGCTTCGCGGCAGGCATGGGGCTTCCCGGAACGCCGCAGATCAAGTTCCAAAAGGGTCAGGATATCAAGAAGATTAAGAATGCCCCACGCGACGGCATGTCGAGCGGATCAGAGTCGGAGATGGACTTGGACGGGGAGAAGCCCAAGAAGAAGAAGGGCGAGGTGCGGACGAAGTACGATAAGATGTTCGAGCGGCAGAACCAGGACGTCTTGTCAAGTCACTACTCCAAGCTCGTCCTCGACGGCGAGAAAGCAGAAGATGGCGGCGACGGCAGCGACGACGACGACTTCCTGGCCGTGAAGCGGCGATTAAATGACGACGACCTGGACAACGAGTCCAAAAAGGCACTCGGCGGCGTCAAGGTGCTCGACGGCCTAGGCGGCGACCAGCCGTACGTCATCGACTCGAAGCGCCGCGAAAAGGCGCTGCAGTCCAAGAAGAAGATGCTCAAGTTCAAGGGCAACCCGTCCAAGCTGGTGTTCGACGACGACGGCAACGCGCACGAGCTCTACGAGCTCCAAGACGAGGCCGACTTCAAGCAGCAGGGCCCGGCCGACGAGCAGCGGCAGAAGTTCGTCGAGAGCGAGTCGGCGCGCGTGCGCGAGGCCGACGTCGACGACAAGCAGCTCGCCCGGCAGAAGAAGCGCGACAAGCGCGACAAGCGCAAGGCGAGGGAGGCCCTCGAGCGAGACGGCGGCGACGCGTCCGACGACGAGGCGCCGCAGCTGGTTCGCGCGGGCGACGACGACAACGACCCGCTGGCGCTGCTGCGGTCGCTGCCGATCGCGGGCGCCGCCGCCGACGACGAGCTGGAGCCGCCGCGGAAGCGCGCCAAGAAGTGGTTCGAGGACGCGTCCGAGGACGAGCAACGGAGCGCCAAGAAGCAGAAGAAGAGCAAGGACAAGAAGGCGGGCAAGGTCTTCGAGGTCAACGAGGAGCCCGAGACGCTGGAGGATCTCGAGGCGCTGGCGACGGGGCTGCTGGACGCATAAGGGGGGTGGACTGTCGATATACCCTTGGGTTCTACGTCTGTACATACGGCTTGGAGCGTTTCTTCGTAAGTGTAAATGGTACGTGGAAGTGTCCACGGCAGGGTTCGTCCCTGCTGCATTGCTACCGTATCTAAGTGCACCCACTGCATCTGTCGCTCCGTCCGAAGAATCTGTGACCTGACGCCACTCATGAAAACGACATCGGTATCGTGAAAAGTAAACAAAACGCCTCCATCACTTCCAGTCCTGCCTAAGCGCCTATGACCAGTCCATCCCTTCGTCAGCTTCCCGCCCTTCCGTCTCGACGTTGTGCCCGTAGAGCCGCACGCGGTAGAAGCACGTGTGGTTGGCGGCGCCGTAGTTGCTCGTCGCCCGGACGACGACCTGGTCCGTGTCGGCGCCCAGGGCCACGAGCTCGCTGCTCAGGCGGTGGACGTGCACGCCGTCGTGCAGCTCGGCGCCCTCGTAGACGAAGCGGCTGACGAGGACGAATTGCGGCGGCAGGTCCGCGGGCGTATGGTTCCAGTCCTCGGCGGCGTCGGGCGCCGGGTACGTGACGGCGGCGAAGTCGCGGACGCGCGCGCGGACGGCCTCGTCGGCGATGACGGCGTAGACCTCGACGTCGCGGGGCCGCGCGCCGGGGTCCGTCGTCGCGCCGGGCAGGATGTGCTCGAGGACGAGGTGCTGGGGGACGACGCGGTGGGCGAGCTGCACCGAGAGGGTGGCGCCGTGCGGGTTGCCGCGGTGGTTGACGGCGCGGGCGGCGCACCAGCAGTCGCCCACGTCGGCCCAAGGGGCGAGCGCGGCGATGGGCGGCAGCGGCTTGCGGACGCCGGAGCGGAAGGCGTCGGGCGAGAAGAAGCGCGGCTTGAAGGCGTCGTACGTGGCCGACGAGTGGCGGGCGTCGATGGTGGCGCCCGCGCCGACGGAGAAGTAGTTGACCTGGTGCTTGAGCTCGGCGTCCCAGTGCGCGTGGATCTTGCCCTGCGCCACGGCCTCGAGGTTGATGTCGGCAAAGGCGCGGCGCACGAGGCCGTTGACGAGCGACGTGACCTCGGCGCGGCTCATGCTGGGCGCCGTGTCGCGCGTCGCGAGGTCGACCGAGTCGCGCACCAGCTTCTCGAGCCTCGGCTGCAGCTCGCTGAGCTCGGCGCTGATTTCGCCGCGCAGGGCCGCCACCTCGTTGTTGAGGTGCCGCAGGAACTCGTCACGCGTGACTATCAGGCCACGCTGCTCGCTGTCCCTGAGCTGCTCCCTGAGGATGGCGCCGAGTCGCTCGTCGAACTCTCGCTGCGACCCGGCCGAGTTGATCTGGTCGACGGCCGAGCCGATGGCCTGCTGGATCTTGGCTTCGTTCTGCTTGACCCACGTGTTCCAGAAGCCGGTGACGCGCTCGCCAAGCCTGTTCTCGGCTTCGTTAACGGTTATGTTAAGCTTGGATGTGAATGAGGGGTCCTTCAATAATCGCGTGGCAATCGTCTTCCATTGCCGCTCTGAGGTGATGTCATATTCACTGCCTTCCTCAGCAAAAGTCAAGACGGTGTCGTCTTCACGTATCAAGTGTCTCAGGGCGTGATAAAACTCTGTGGAGACCACGGGCTTCCCGTCCTTGAGCTGCATGTGCACGACCTTGGGCAGCACGGCCTCTAGTCTCCTTAAGGCCCCGTCGTGGAGTCTGCCGGTCTTCTCTAGCAACTCGAACGCTTGCTTCGTCTTCTGGAGGTAGTCGTCACACGTTGCACGTGTGTCGCCATCCATCTCCCACTTAAGGTCGCCGCCCCAGCTAGAAGACGGCCACGAGACACGTGGTATGTATCCGCCTATCTTGCTCGTGATGTCGTTCAGCGAACTCCACGCAGAGCCGCGTGATACGGGATCCCAAAGGTCGTCCGTTGTGGAATTCCTGGAATGGGTGTATGCAGCTCTCATGAGAGCTAATGCTAGAATGAGAGAGACGATGCCAGAAATGACGTACGGCAGTTGCCGCCAGGCGCGTTGCATCCATATAGGCGTTCTGGAAGGGAGTAGAGATGTAAAGACGGCTGCGAGCCACTCCCACATGGCCACAACGAGCCAAGCCGCGGCCTTGACGTAAGTCCAGGGGTTGAGTAGTTGCCACCAGTCGATAGCTGGTGTTTCTTCCTCCTCATGGCTGTCTATCTCGTCGGCTCGGGTTCTTCCGCGCAGCGGCCGGGGCACGAGAGAGCCGAGCCACGTCCACCAATTCTGTGGCGCATCTTGTTCATCCTCGGTCTCCTGATCGCGTTCATATCGTCTCAGATCTCCTGCGCCCAGTACTCCTCGGGTGGCTGCGTGGTGTCCCGTCAAGCTCGGTTGCAGCAGAGGGGCGTTTGCAAACAGTGCATTCGCGGTCGAGGCTCTTGTTGCGTCGGTAATCCATCGGCCAGATTCTGAGCCACTTTCCTCTCCAGAGTCTTCATCCAACCTTTTCCGTCTGGCGTTATTAATACCAGCGGGCTGACTTCCTGCAGCTGGTCGCCCTCGCCGACGTAACGGCGCCGACTTCTCTGGGACCGCAGAGGCGGGCTCTGGACGTATCCTGCCCTCCGACTCTGATAGGCGATTTGAGGCCGCTCGAGCCCCTCGCGTCTGAGACTTGCCCCTGACGCCTACTTGTTCGCGTTTTGAGGCGAGAGTATTTGTGCGAGTGCTTTGCCGGAGTTTCGTAGGCTTGGTGATCTGTTTGTCCTCGGTCTCTGTGGCTTCGATACTTCGTCCCCGTTGTCGAGGGGGCTTGTTGACCTCTTCCTGCGTCTCGCCAGAGACTTCAGCGGTATGTGGCTTGCTGGCGCGCCTGGTTGTGATGGCGGGTCGTGATTCCGCGTCAGGCTCAGACGAGTTGTCGTCTGCCAAATCCTGCAATTGACGAGGCTGTCCCAGACTGCGAAAAGGGGCACGGGATTTGGGACTGGCCAAGCTGGCATCGGCCCTTGGAGCCATGCCGCGCGCCGCCCCGCGGGTTGAAGGCGGCGGCATACTTCCGGGTGTCGAATTTATCGTTGCATCCACGTAGTAGTCGCTCTCCATACCGAAGCTGCGGGCGTCGTCGTTCTCACTCACGTCGGTGCCCTGACCTCCCAGATTGAACATTTCGCGAACAATTTGTGAGGGACCGCGAGCTGCACGCGATTAGACCGATATTCATTCATCCACTTGGGGGGGGAGCAACTCACAGGCAGTATCGGTCGAACCAGCCAGCTCATCCTCATCTGGGTCAGCACTTTGCTCCAGCACGCGAGCGGCGCCTGAGTTAGCGCCGTGCTCTTCCTCCTCGTCATGCCTGACCAGGGCACTCCGAACAGCAGTGCCGAGATCCAGCACCTGGCCACGCTGCAGCCCCCTGCCTGGGCGCGAGGGCACCGGCTCTGCTGCGGCGCCATAGGCGTACTGCCGCCGTGAGCTAGGGGTGCCTTGCAGTGGGGGCAGGTTTGGTTTCTGAAATCCGCTTTGCGCAGATGGCGTGCTGTCTGGCTCGCGGCTGGCGACCCGGGCGGTTCGCCGCCGCCCTGCGGCTCTAGGCGGCATGTCGAGTTGGCTTGAGAATGAGATGAGGTTTTGCGTTTGGAGAGATGAAGATTTATGAGTTGCAGTGATGGAAGTGAGATTTGGTCGTCGAGTTGTCAGAAGTCGGCGCGATGTTGTGAGGCGTCGCACCTCGAGATGGAAATAGCGGCAGTCAAAAAGTAAACAGTGCAACGCTCAGCGCGAGATCCAAGCTCGAGACGGTCCTTTGTTTGGTGAAGCCGGCCGTCAACCTCCCTGCAGCGGCGAGTCGTGGGCGTTGTGCAGGTCAACAAAGGGCATGTTGGGGGCTCCCTTGGCTGACAGTAACAAGCATCATTGACTGAGAGCACAAATCGGGGAAGGTTGAGAAAGGCGAGGCGCGGCGCAGGGATCGCCCAATTGCAAAGCCGGTGGTTTCCAGAAGGCTGCTGCGTGTCGAAGAAATCCAGAGACACGTAAAAAGAAAGCAGACGCTCGTTTGCAGTGTACTCAGTCTCCCAAGCTCAGCGCATGTTTTGTTGGCGATGGAGGTAACACGCGACGGGCAGGCGTGTCGCGCGCCGAAGTTTAGGCGGGCGCAGGTGGTAACGTACGAGGCGACTTGCAACGGCGCGGGTCACGTGCTGCTGCTGTGGTTCACCCGGCAGGCGGCAAGGTACCACCCGTTCAAGGGGCATCCGCCGTGTTCGTCGCATCCGGGCGGCGCTCACCCCCACTGCGTCCGAGCAGGCCCACCACTGATGCTCGCCACCGTCAGCCCTATTCCCAGCAGCGCAGGCAAGCATCGGATCGCGGGAAGGCAAGCTACGATGATGTCGCGCAGGAGCAAAGGTCTGCTGGCGGCGCAACGAGCACCTCTGTATACATGATATCAGGTCTGCTGGCCGATAGCGGGCTGGTCACTGATGCGCATCACGAGCTTCGCGTCCCCACTGTCGTATCTCGATCGACATCGCCTCGCCAGTCATGGAGGGTACCTTAGAAAAAGGGGCTAATAATAGCAGGGACCTGAAGCCTGTAGCCGCAAACACCTCACGCTGGCACCCCACTGGTTGCCGTCCGCTGAAGCTCGCCAGCCCACGTGTGGCACTCTAACGTTGTTTGACCGCCTCATCATTTGCCGAACGCAGCTGCAAATCCGCTCACGGTGGCACCCTGTTTTTCTCCTCCCTCTGGATCATTCTATTCTTTCTCCTCCCCATTGACTCGCTGCTCGACGACACTCAAACTCCGTTTGCGGCGTCCAAGCTCTACACATACACGCGGAGCGCTCCCACCATTGCCCCTCCCCCTCGCCTGGCCCCTACCCCGCCAAAAACCTCCCAGCTTCATCTCTCTCTTCTCCCAACAACACCGCAATTCTTCAAGTCGACACAAAATGGCTGTGGGAACGGTTCTCGTCACCGGGTAAGATGCCCTCGCCCTGGGGCTCCAACGACTGCCCCTTGGCAGCCTCAATGCCCTTTGCTTGCTAACGTCGTCTTCGCAGTGGCACGGGCTACATTGGCTCATTCACCACCCTCGCTCTCCTCGAGCACGGCTACGATGTCGTCATCGTCGACAGCCTCTACAACTCATCCAAGGTCGCCGTCGACCGCATCGAGCTGCTCTGCGGCCGCCGGCCCCTCTTCTACCAGGCCGACGTGACCGACGAAAAGGCCCTCGACGAGGTGTTTGCCAAGCACCCGGCCATTGACAGCGTCATCCACTTCGCCGCTCTCAAGGCAAGCATCTGTTCTCCCCGGCCCGCTGATGCACGCAGCTAACACGGCACCCGGACTTCTAGGCTGTCGGCGAGTCTGGCGAGGTCCCTCTCGAGTACTACCGCGTCAACGTCGGCGGCAGCATCGCCCTGCTTCGCTCCATGGAGCGCAACAACGTCACCAACATCGTCTTCTCGTCTTCTGCCACCGTCTACGGCGACGCCACCCGCGTCCCCAACATGATCCCCATCCCCGAGCACTGCCCCATCGGCCCGACCAACCCCTACGGCCGCACCAAGTCGACGATCGAGGACGTCATCACCGACCACGTCAACGCTCAGCGCAACAACCTCAAGAAGGCCGGCAAGCCCTTTGAGCAGTGGAACGGTGCGCTCCTGCGCTACTTCAACCCTTGTGGCGCTCACCCCAGCGGCATCATGGGCGAGGACCCCCAGGGCGTCCCGTACAACCTGCTGCCCCTCCTGGGCAAGGTGGCGACGGGCGACCGCGAGAAGCTGCTGGTCTTTGGCGATGGTGAGCCATTACCGTGTATCTTTGCCCGTTCCATAGTCACTTACTGACATGCTGCGAACTAGACTACGCCTCGCACGACGGAACCGCCATTCGCGACTACATCCACGTCCTCGACCTGGCCAAGGGCCACCTCGTCGCCCTCAACTACCTCCGCGAGCACCAGCCCGGCGTCAAGGCCTGGAACCTGGGCTCTGGCCGCGGCAGCACCGTCTTTGAGATGATCAAAGCTTTCAGCGCCGTCGTGGGCCGCGACCTCCCGTACGAGGTCGTTCCCCGCCGTCAAGGCGACGTGCTGGACCTGACGGCCAACCCGTCGCTCGCCAACAAGGAGCTCCAGTGGAAGACGGAGCTGACGATGGAGAAGGCCTGCGAGGACCTGTGGCGATGGGTGAAGAACAACCCTCAGGGCTACCGGCAGGAGCCCCCGCCCGAGCTGCTGGCCGCGGTCAAGTCCAAGGTTCAGTAAAGGCGCATACATCGCCGCCGGGAAGGGTCGTCAAAGAGCAATTAGCCAGAGCAATCAACCAGACTTGGATAGCAGAAAAGCTTATAGACATGAATGAACTTTTTGAAACGCTGCAATGGTCAGAATCCGAAGAGTACGATTGATAAATCTAATCACAGTTTATGAGCAGCTTGCCCGTCGTCTTCCTGCTCTCGATATCCGTGTGTGCCCTGGCGGCATCCTTGAGGGGGTAGACCTCGTGGACAGCGATTTTGATCTTGCCCGAGGTGACCAGGTCGAAGACCTCTGCCGTGTACTTGACCAAGTCCTCGCGCTGGGCGACATAGCCGTTGACGATGGGGCGCATCAGCTTGACATTTTTGGGGCCAAGCTGCAGAATGTTGACGGGGGGAACGGCGCCGGACTGATCGTGTCGTTAGAAGGGAATGGACTGGGCTGTCGTTTATCTGGGGAGGAGCTTACCGCGTTGCCGTAGGAAATGAGATGGCCCTTCATGGCAATCATCTGCAGATCGGCGTCAAAAGTGGCCTTGCCGACACCGTCAAAGATGACGTCGATGCCGTGGCCGCCCGTGATGTCCTTGACCCGCGCCACGACGTCCTCGTTGCGCGAGTCAATGGTCCATTCGGCGCCGTAGCTGCGCGCCAGCTCGCACTTCTCCTTGGACCCGGCCGTGCCGATGACCTTCGCGCCGACGCTGCGCAGCATCTGCACCAGCAGCCCGCCGACGCCGCCGGCGGCAGCGTGCACGAGCGTCCACTGGCCGGGCTGCACGTTGCCCGCCTCGCGGATGAAGGTCCACGCCGTGAGGCCCTGGAGGAAGGCGGCGGCGGCCTGCTCGTCGCTCATGGCGTCGGGGATGGCGACGGTCTTGGCGGCGTCGACGACGGCGTACTGCGCGTAGGTGCCCGACTCCATGTACACGACGCGCGCGCCGGGGCGGACGTCGGCGACGGAGCCGTGGGCGCTGACGACCTCACCGGCAGCCTCGCGGCCGAGCGTCAGCGGGAAGTGCGGCGCGGCATACAGCCCGGTGCGGAAGTAGGTGTCGATGAAGTTGACGCCGGCGACGCGGTTGCGCACGAGCACCTGGCCGGGGCCCGGCTTGGGCACGGGGACGTCCTTGAGCTCGAGGACCTCGACGCCGCCGTTCTTGGCGATCTGGATCGCCTTCATGGTGCTGGGAATGGGCGCCATGGTGCTCAGTCTCTGCTGGTGCTGCTGTCTCTGGCGGTTTTGAAGCAACGCGTGTCGGGGTGAGGCTTGGGAGCTGCTGCGGAGGAGGGGCAGAGAGCTCCGACGGTGAGGGGTATTAGTGATGGATGCGAGCCGTCTCAGGGCCGGCACGGAACGAATTGGCTGCGCGGCGCGGATAGAAGCGGTCAACAGTGCATGCGAAGCTGACGGGCGCACGAGGAACTGAGCCATGAGCTGTTGGAGCAACGAGCGTGAGGTGTCGTCTCAATGGATGATGATGCAACCATTAGTAACACGAGGGGTTCGGCCCGAGCAGCGCGGTGGAGTTCCGCGATGCCCGCCGATGAGTAATGCGCCGGAGGGCTTCCGGGGCCGGGCGAGGCCGCCGGCGCCGTTGGCTGCGTCTCTCGGCCTCGGAGCACCGGTCACACCCGCCAAGGGCGCTGTCCGAGCCGGAAACTTTCGGGCGGAAAAGACAGGAAAACAGCCAAAACGTAATGGGAGCATGCAAGTTGACTGTCGTACCGAATGCATTTGTCAACTTCTCCGATACCACCAGACACAATCACTGAGAACCGTCTTGGTTCGTTTAGAATCTCCCACCTCAAATGGCCTTCTTTTTCAAACCAATGATACATTTCATCTTGTCTATCTGAGCTTTCTCGCCTTCCCTGAGTGCTTTATTATCTTTCTGACAATTGAACACCATATCAGTCCTTAGCAGGCCGACCGAGCGGCCAGGCGTCGCGGATACGCCGACTGCCAGTGATGCGCCGAATCTCGATCCCACCGCGAGATCTCCCACCATTTGTCGCAAAATATTGTCATGGTGACGTATGGCTGGTGCCAAGTTGCCATCCGCGACATGTGTTCAAGGCGGCCAAGCCGGCAGTTCGCTGCTCGATATCTGTTTTCGTGTCATAATTTCCAACGCGCTGATTACTTTTGGAAATCTCGGGCTATCATTTCCTATTTGAGGCGTCGATCAGCTCATCAGGGAACGCACATGTTGCAGCAAGGAAAAGCCGAACCTCTGCCATATTGCTTCTTCCTCCACCAACCTCCCTGCCTCCGTCAATTCTCAGCTCGCCATTTGCAGCTACGGGAGGGGAGAATACTTCATCTGTAACCGTACCTTAGTCGCCTTCTTATGTGGCTTGCGTAGCTGTAGGCCTCTTCGAAGATCATGTCCGTTTTCTTGCAGCGACGCAGAAGATTTTCCTAGACATGATACCACACCAACGGGACGCCTATAGCCCTACCTACTGAACTGAGACTCACAGAATGACCGTTGGAACCTTTGGCACTCCCAACAAGTCTACGGCTATAAGAGACCTGCACATCGTCGTCTGGTGCCATAAAGAGATCCTACGACAAACAAGACATATCAAGCTCCTTCCAAATATTTCAATCCTTCTTCCAGTTGCCTTAACCAAGATGAAGTATCTGTGGGCCTTTTTCACCTTGTTGGGCGTTAGCTTGGCTGCCCATGAACTGCCCTTGAACACCCTCTGTGGCGATAGCTTTGAATGCAGTCAGAAATGTAAATCCGGCCGATATCATATAGTCAACGACGACCAGACCAACCGATCCTACTTTGGCTGCAGCCTGCAGGGGACCGCCCGAGAGTATCGGATCTACAATTGCAACCCACCAAATGGCCGCAATGCCACGGCTACGGAGTTATCGTGCGATGCAGGTTCCGGGAGGACGTGCTTCCAAAATTTCGAACTCGAGGGAAAAGTGGGATTCTGCGTGCTATTGAAAGACAACCTGGAACAATTCACATCTTCATGCAAAGCGTTGAACTCCGACAACAGCGTCCAAAATTTTCTTGACTTCAAGGGCGACCGGTCGTACGACGAGGCAAGCAACGAAGTTTGCAACAAGAGCTAATGGCCAAAGGAGTCGTTTTTGAGAGCGTCATGCTGATATGCACGGGAGAGCACGCGGTTTGAAATGCAGAGAAATCAATGACTTGGAATAAATAATCTAGCAAGATCAGTTTTAATGGCTCTGAGTGCCCGGGCTGCTATGCTGCTATTGTTATGAAAAACGTTTTTTTTTCTCGACATGCTTGCCAAGCATCCGATGAAGGCTTGGTATTTGTATATCCTGGTCGTGTGCCGAATAACTTCCCTGACGTGTCGTGGCATTTACAGCGTCCGCAGGCTGGTTCTTCGCAATGGGCCGTAGCTTGTCTCACGACGACGTGCACACATGCACGTGAGTTGCTTATGTCGCTCTTCATTTGCTGCCGTTCCCGCAAATGACCGCAAAAGTGGCAAAACCACCCAGTGCGTTCTGCTTCGTGGTTGTGTGATTCGGGACGAACATTTGCACGAGGCTGGCGATACTTCCGTAGCTGGCGTGAGAGGCGCCATGTTGGGGAATGGGAGCTGAAGTTCTAGCGCCGGTCAGCATTGCTTCCGGAGACTTGGGGCGCCGCGCAGCAACTCAAAGGGTTGATCAAGCAAGACAGAAAAAGATACCACTTCTGACGCCCGTATTTCGCGTCACGAGACTCAAGATCGCGTTGCGAAGTCGCCAAGAGCGTTATGGAAAGCAAGTTGGCCAATAATCAAGCTACGCGGCCGCAATATGAGTAAATGGAAGGCTCAAGCCCTATGATCACCATTACCTCCACTAAAGAAAATACTGCATTCGCCCTCAAGTTTGCATAACGGAAAAGGGGTAGAAGGCTATCGCCATTGGCTTCTTTACGCTGCGCGCAGGTTATTCTTCAACTGACAAGGTTTGATACTGACTCACATAACCAACGACGTCTTACACCTTTCCAGCCAATGGCTGAAACAGAAATGGAGTCAGCAGGCCAAATACGAGGCAACGCGTTCCCTTATTTGCCAACTGAGAATTGTGGCATTCCTTCTTTACGCAAAGGGTCATCCGTCGGGGCATATCAAGGCCGTCTTATCAACTGATTGAACATGCCTACAGATGCAATACTCTGGCAACGCAGAATAGTTCTTAAAGTGAGATGGCTCCGGGGCAGACAGGCGATTGCCCGGATGCAATTCTGGTAGGGCATTCTCCCCGGGTTTGTCTCGAACGCAGTACAGTACCCGTATCAACGAGACGCCTCTCTGATCAAAAAACCAGAAGCATGATGCGTCGCATTGTAAAGATTGCCTGGATTCTTCTTGGGTAGGTACCGATGCAATTGTTTAAAATAGTCGCCACTTACCTTGGCAAACCCACAGGCTCGCGTCCGTCGCCCAGGCAGAGGGCCCTTGCCCGACCATCACTTCCACCTTTGACGTCTGCACGACCTGCTGCGTCCAGGACTGCACTGTAACTGCCACAATCACCAACCCAAACGACTGCCCAGAGCGGATTGCGACATCTTTGACGTATTTTCCTTGCTGTGAAGATAAATGTCCAAGGGGCTGCGTATCGACCGTCTACGACATCAAATCGCCATGGGACCCTCCACCTACCAGTCCGTGCCCGACCATCACGTCCACGAAAAGCACTTGCTCTACTTGCAATCGTCCCACGGGCACTACAAGAGAGACTCTCTACTTTCGAACCGACTGCCCGTGGCCGGTCCCGACCAAGACGCTTGACAACGGGCAGTGCTGGTATCCCTGCCCTACAGACCGCAAGAGAACAAAATATATCACCTTGGCTCCTACGTTCAGATGTGGCATTATCTACCCCAATGCAATAATCTGAACAATTAGAAAGTTTGCAAAGGGGATCGATTGCACCTCGTGAGATGTTTTGGACTGCGGCTGGACTGCGGCTGGACTGCGGCTGGAATGTTGAAGTGTGCGATGCTTCATTCAGCCCGGAGAAGGCTTGCTCAGCAGAAGGCACGGAAAGATAAAGTACGTGTTTGTAACCAGTTGCTGGAGAACTTAGATATGAATTAATTTACTGGAATCTCGTACTCCGTATACATAGCGATGAAAAAAGATCTGCTGCAGCGCTGAATTTGATCTCCGGTTCCGGTCACTTCCGCATCCGGGTTTGAGACGCATTGCGCACACCAGTGCCAATCGTCAGAAGTTTGTTTCAGCAACATGCCGCATTAAGCTTACCTGTTCATACAATATTCGAGTAGGACAGAGACGAGCACGAGCACACGGAGTAGCCACCTGCAAATCCGCAATTTAAGCTGCAGCACCGATACACTTAAGTCTGTGAGAAAATAACACTTTAGGTCATTTGCCACGCCATATCTCGGATCATGATGTCTCTGAATTTATGCTCGCAAATTCCTTGACCATACATCGAAGCATTGTTCACCAATTCGCTCAAGAAAACGGCAAAACGCGGCCATCGTGTCACATTCAGCATAATGTCTAACCAGCCCGTGTTAGCCAAATCTCAGGCCCAGGCCAGGCCACTCATCATCTTCTGTGATGGCACTTGGTGCGGCCGCGAAGCAAACACGAAATCGAACATCTACCTCTTAGCCAAGATGGTAGGCGTCCCGATCGACGATCCAACAGACACGGATGAGCATTTCCAGGACGGGCGAGCGTGGTACATCCACGGCGTCGGGCTTGGAAGCACGTTTCTAAAGTGAGCCGTCGCCAGCAATTATGCATGCCTTGCCTCAGTTGCTAAGAGGATGACAGTTACGTCTTCAATGGGGCAACAGGACAAGACATCGCCGATCAGTGCGTAGCAGCCTACAGGTTCATCGTTTATAATTACAGCTATCCCGACCGCCAGCTCTGGATGTTCGGCTTGTCGAGAGGATCATTTTTGGTACGGTCCATTGCGGGAATGATCAACAACTGCGGCATTGTCAAGCATGTGACGAACCCGGACGGCACCGTCAACATCGCGGAAACTGATCTCCTGTGCCTTCAAGTCTACAAGATCTACCGCTCCGACGACCCCATCAACGCACCTCACTCGGCCCAGTCTCGTGCTTTCCGTCGACATGCCAGCTGGCCGCTCATCGGCGACGAAGAAGACGGCGCCCCGAAGCTATCCCCACCGGTGAAGTTCATGGGTGTCATCGACACCGTAGGCGCGCTTGGAGTCCCACAGTTTGTTGGAGGCGTCGGATTGGACTGGCCTCAATTCCATGACCAGAATGTGTCCGCGGCTGTCGAACTCGTGTACCACGCCATGTCGCTTCACGACCGCTTTTATATCTTTACACCTTGTCTTGCGAAGCGGAAACCACGCGACGGCAAGCCTGATGACTATGGCATCACCCAGAAATATTTTCCTGGCGTGCACTACGACCTCGGACGGCAGCGTTTCCGGTTCCTTCGTGTCTTTGGTGTGCGGTGGCTCGAAGAACGCCTCGCACGCTTAAATTGGGTGAATCGCGAGATCAAGCCGAACGAGGTGTTGTCGGACTTGGTGTTGAAGTGGATGCTCGAGGCGGTGAGAGCAAATGATCCCAACGGGGGCGTCCTCCCCAGTCTGCAAGTCAACGATGAGATCAACTCAGCGAATCATAGGATGGTGAGTGCCGATCGCCAGACGGGCGATGGGGATGTTTATCAGAATGCTCTTTCCTATGGCCCATTTGGAAAAGTCATAGTGAGGCTTCTGACGCTGCTCTGGGGAAGGAGGTGGCAGATGAACCAGGTATATAAGCTGTTCTTTAACTTGCGGGACCGGTCGGTGGAAGATTTGCATGCGAAGGTTTACAACTACAAGGATGGTGATCCATCCATCCCTGGCGCTCAAGGCAGGACTATCGAAGAGCTCGCAGGAGTGACGGACGTGAGATACCCCTCAGAGACATACAGGGTCTGGAAGCTGCTTAGACGTGTTACGAACATCTCGCCTTGAATAGCCTTTGCGCTACCATGGCTCCATCCAGACTCACTCAACTGCCAGAGGCAGTCGACAAGCACCAGTTCTCGGCAGTGACTAAGCTTGAACTCGAGCCATTTACGCAGCATGTATTGACAGTCAGACTCGTACATAAGATGTTTTCAAGAAGCGCTCCAAACAATTCACTAGTCCTCCAATACATGCCTCGGCTGCGAATGCTTAGGACATGATAGCAGAGTCCGCAATTTAGGCTAGGGGTCAACCGTCAGTAACTCGATCGAGCAGCACGCATTTGAAGAGATAGCATCATACCAAAAACGAAGCTGCCATCCTCGTTGCCGATGCGCTCCGCGAGGTTTACATCACGGTAGTACTGTTCACCATCAATGGAACGGAGGTAGACGCGCAGAATGGGGACTTGAGCATCGCCCTCGAGGGAGAAAGTGACTTCATCGGCGGAGTGAGAGAAGTCTATACATAGGGTGCGTCAGCGTCAGAATACGGGCATATGAATTACTCGGCACAATGAGCGATTGTTCATTTGTATGATGGAATCTTACCCCGGCCGCCCCATTGGATGTTGCCTAACAAAGGGTCAGCACCAAAAGTCACCGCATGCCAAACAGTGTGGATAGCCATACCATCGTCGTTGCCCAGGGCCTCGTTCAGGTCAATCTCGGCATCCAGCCATTCACCAGAAACAGTTGCGAGGCGAGCCTTGAGGATGTGGTTGTCCTCGACACGAATATCCTCGGCGCTGAGATGGAAGTCCATTGTTGAGACGGGACGTTTACGTGTGGGAGAATTGGTTTCTTTGTGGTATACGTAAACCTTTGGCGGAGAGGAAGAAGGAGGACGTAACACCACGCTCGGGACTGGCGGAACGGCGTACATATATAATCGCTCCGTGCGCTCAATCACAGGCATGCAGAGTCCCATCCTGGCATTCACACCGCGAGGAGTGGGCGACTTGACACCCCGCTCATGCCATAGCCATGATGGGTTCCACCTCGACTGTTGTTGCACCACACATACACCCATGAACGACAACCTTACTGGCTATGATGCCAAGGCGGAACCAATCCAATGTCAGTTCCACAAGCACGAGCTTCCGGAGATATGAGGGGAGAGCTCATTGCTGCATAAACCCCTCAGAGGTACTTCGGTACGGAATGAGATGAGGCTATTTGCGAGTCATCCGGCTGCATCGGGTTCTTGAGCATGGAGGTCATCGTCCACATACATCCTTCAATAAAATGAAAAGGGGCCTAATTGAAAGAAAAGGAATATTGAGTATTCCAAAGTCCCGTGCCCGATACCGTGACGTAGGGTCTGTCCGTAGGAGGCTTGAGGTCGCCGAGGGGGGAGCTCAGCTCTCACATGTCGCAACTTTCTTGGCAACCAGCAAACTACTGCCCCGCGCGATTTGCCGTTCCTCCAAACCAACAAATCAGTGAAACTCTTTGCAGGGACGAGACGTGCGGTGTGTGTGCTCAGTGGAGTGCGGCATGCATGAGAAGGCGGTGGGCCGGCGAGAGAGCTCGTGGCTCCGTTGGTTCTCTCCGCCGTTTTTTTTTTTCAGAGCTATCGGAAAGCCGCCACGTACCACACTCACCGGGCATTGGTGTCTACCGAGTCGGCCATGCTGGCCGGAGCTTGAAGGGTTGCATTGCCCAACAGGTCAAACGTCATTGTGAGAAGTACAGCTCTGCAGGGTCCAGATTAATTCGGGGCTGTGATGTTGAGGTCAAGGTGGAGACTGCAGTTCTGATCGGTCGCCGTTTCTATGCGCGGAGTAGCTATGCCGTAACATCTTGAGCCGCTAATTGGCCAAGCCGATAGCTTTATGTGCGTACTCTCCAGCAATTGGCTGCGAATAGAGAGTTGTCTTTCCGTTCCCCGGCCAAGCATGGAACGTACTGACTGCAGGCTTTGACGTGCCATCCGTTGAGCGCATTCTCACCCAATCGTTGCTTCCTCCCTCGTTGCAAGCAAAGACTCATGACCTACCATTAAATTAGCCTCTACCATGGAGTAGCACATCGTCTCTGCCTGTAGCAAGCCAGATGACAGCCTAGATGCTCATCATGACCTACTCATATCTCTACGCAAGAACTTTCGATCACATTCGGTTGGCCTGTGCGGAGCGGCCCGCTACGGGGAGGCTGGTTGGAGACTTGGCGTCTTCGTGACGTGTCATGCAGCCGATGTGGACCGAATTGGAGTGATGGTGGGCATTTTTCATTCTTGGCGGTTCGAAGACGCAAGGCCGCGGCTCGAAGTCGCAAGATCGCGGTTCCACAGCTTCTTGCGACATGCTACGGAGTACACGTAGCTCAGACGCTGGATTGTATGACGGCTCACCCAATATGATTGCTAGGCTCATTCTAGAGGCAGAAGCTGTTAGATCCGGAGGCAGAAAAATTGCCATAAA
The DNA here is from genome assembly GCA_024340795.1 of Tolypocladium amazonense. Taxonomy (NCBI): domain Eukaryota; kingdom Fungi; phylum Ascomycota; class Sordariomycetes; order Hypocreales; family Ophiocordycipitaceae; genus Tolypocladium; species Tolypocladium amazonense. The sequence continues at coordinate 259,131 of JALHCE010000043.1, read as the reverse complement.
GTATGTCAATATGTATCTATTCACGCCATTCTGAACGTGCGGTGGCTCTAATCCTGGGGAGCTGATGTTCCCTTGGCATATGCCCACGACTGCGCCTACACCTACGGTAGAGGCCATGATTGGAATGGGTAATCAATGCCAGTATGGTCTTCCATCATATCGCTTCACGGAGCGCCAGGACTTCTATATAGAAAGTGGCGATGCCAAAGGCCTTGGCCGATATGATATTTGGGGAGCGAACCCGTCTTACTGAGGCCCAAAACTCTGGAGCATTGTGGGACCATTGTCGACCAGGGCCAACTTCTATCTTCCCCTTGGGTCCATGCGGTCCAGTCTAGTGCCAGTTGATGCTCCTGCCGACTATCGCCTTATCCCGCCCGTGGACGGATGGCAGCGGTTTGGGAAGGATTCTCGAATCCCTATCTCAGAGCAGGTCCCCATAAACGTCTTTTTCCAGATGCTGGATATTAATAGGCGGAACTTTAAGTATCTCCTGGACGCTGCGATCTTGCCGCCCCTTCCAAACGGACTACAATACGTAGTCGGAGACGACCTTCACATCTCAATTCCTGGACTGCTGTCCCTAGAAGAAGTGGAGCTTATGACTCCAGCTGAATTGCAGCTTTTGAGAGAGACTGTTTTGACTACCATTGTACAGTTTGCTTCCATCACGCGCTGATGTATGTTAGACGACACTCCCAGTCCAAACCCAACCCCCCTACTCAATATTCTGAGAACACTTCAAAGACTAGTGAATAAAAGTTAATATCATCGATAGCCATCAATTGAAGTCGGCGCCGCCATGTCCAGTTCCAACCGGGCTGCAGGCATAGGGTAGGTCGCTATCAGAAGGTTTTATAGTAGCAAAGATGCCGCAGTCCTGAACCATAAGTATCGAGTGGCGCGGAAGGAACACTACAAACAGTGCCCCAAGCAATACAAAAAGTGTACTCGTATTGCTTTCAATGCTTTCATCAGAGAGAAAAGTTAGCAGCAAAAAGCAAAAAAAGAATCTGGTCCAGGAGGGGCTTGAACCCTCGACCTTCGCATTACTTAGTAGTTGAGGTTAACAACTTATTAGTACGACGCGCTAACCAACTATGCCACCAGACCGGATTGACTTCGGCGGTGCTTAATTATGCCTATGACCCCATGGCGGCACAAGACGCTCCCATAACGCAGTCAGCCTGGCGCTGATGTCGAATAGATGTCGTTGACCTGCCATCGTGACATTCTCACCGTCTCTAAGTGCATGATGAATGAATGGATGGCCTCGTCATCTTGCAAATGTAAGACTCGTATTCTGTGCCATCGATCTGCATCCAGGGCCACGCAACCACATTACGCGCTAGCTCGATGGTTTCCCAATCCCCTCGAGTGCCAAGGTGGTGTGACAGGGAGACGGCCTCCGGCAGAACGGCTTCGGTGGCTGTGCATGAGGCCGCGACAGCAGCGTTACGGACCCCGACATAATACGATTAGGTGCATCCAATGGCAGGGATGCAGGGCGAGACGCTATATTTATGTACGCAGGAAAGGGCTGCATCTCTCCGCGGAAAGCACGGGAACTTGTCGAAATGCCTAGAGGTTCGGCCGGCGGGTTTATGGATGAAACGTCGGTGGAGGTGAACACTGCACGCATCTCCATCCGCTGATAATGAGTGGTCACGCTGCACGAGTGCCGAAGGGTCGGGGCGGTGCTCTCTGTGGCGTCCCCGACAGCGGGCTTTATTCAGTGGATCGTCTCCCTAGCCTCCAGGGCACTGCCCCTGTGCCTTCGAGGCTAGCTCGGAATGTACGCGCTGCTCGGGTCGCCGGACGCGAACGCTTACAGGGGCTGCGCTTCCGCTGCAGCATCCCGAACCCGGTGTGGAACCGTCGAGGCGTTGCATGACGTGCGCCTTGCGCCCTTGGGGAGCCTCAAGCTTCGAGGTACATGAGGAACCTGGAAGGCTTCAGCCTCGAGCTCAGCCCGGCAGGAACTGGACAAAGTCAACCGTCAGCCTCTGCTCCTGACATCTCTAACATCGCACCGTCCTACATCGTCGCGGGAACTAGTCCGAAGCAACGCTTTGATGATCTGATGATTTGACGACTTGAGCCCTCGACAGCCTCACGAGCTGAGCACGCACAGCTTCGGCTCTCTCTCACCACAGCTCAACGGATGCTGCCCTCGGCGCTCACTGCAGCATGCCTGCCCTGACTTCCAACTACCGCCAGCGGCGCATCATCCAAATCTCCCAAGAATGGGGCATCGTCCTGCCGCCGGCTCCCACGCCGCTCCCGCGCCCGCTGCCGCCACCCTCGTTTCGAACGTCTGCCGATGACCAGAAGGCCGAGGAGCTCATGCAGCGGCGCGCGGCTGATGTTGCCCAGTACCGTCCCAAGACTGGTCTCAGTCGGGCCTTTTCGTCCAACAACCTCAAGAAGGGAAAGAACTGGGACCCTCGCGAGGTCCTCGAGGTCTTGAGCACATGGATCGCGAGTGCCGGATCGCCTGCCGTTGCGGAGGCCCTCATCGCCAAGCTGGCAGCTGCCGGCGTCGACCTCGGTGGCTCGCAGAAGCAAAAGAGTGGACTTCTCAACCGGCGGCGGAGCGTCGACTCTTTTGGCGACAAGGCGAGGCTGCTGAAGCTGGCCGTCGACGGCAACCAATTTGAAATGGCCCAGGTCCTGCTCCCTCATGCCGACTCCTTCGCCGTTGACGCATGCTTGCCTGCGGCAATCCGCAACGGCAACACGCCTCTCGTCGAGCTGCTCCTGAAACATGGCGCGAGCACGGCGCAGACGCCTGATGGTCAAGACGCCTTTCGCCAGGCTTGCATCATCCATGGGCAGTCACGTATGATCAGCCTGATCCTCCGCTCTGACAGCCGACCGCCCCCGGCTTTGGCATCGGCGGCCATGTGCGATGCAGCCAGGGCAGGATGCCTCGAGACGGTGCTGCACCTAAGCCGCTCTACGGCCGACGGCAATCACAACCAAGCCGAGGCACTTAAATCCGCGGTTGGGCTGGGGAGAAGAGACATTGCCCTGGCAATCATCATGGGAAACCGGCCCCCTCAAAGACCAGGTCTCGACGAGGCCTTCGGAATAGTACATGGCCATCCGTCTCTCAATCCATCCGTCAAGGTCGAGATCGCAGAACTTCTCCTGTGTGCTGGTGCAGACGGCACCGTCCTCGCGCAAGCACTCGAACAATCTTGCGAGGCGCAATTCCTAGAAATGGCAAACCTTCTGGCCACGCACGGCGCTTCCGTCGAATACAACGACGCCAAGGTATTGAAAACGGCAATTGCGCGCGGAGACATAGATCTCGTCAACTCGCTGCTTCACGACGACACCACCCTCAGCGCCTCTTTGGCGTCGAGTTGCGTGCCGCTCATTGCCAAACAGGCGCCGTTCGCCGACCGCTACACTATTCTGAGCTTGTTGCTTCGAAAAGGCGCCAATGGTACCACACTCAATGAAACGCTTATTGATGCGGCCGAGGCGGGCGACATGGACTCGGTTGACTTGCTCCTTTCTCCCGTCTTCCCGGCCGGCTCACTTGCATCCCATCCAGGCCCTACACACTCTCCGACATCATCATCCAGCAGGCACGCGGTTGCGTCCGTTGATCATAAGTCCGGTGAAGCTCTTCGGACTGCCGTGCTCCGAGGGGATATTCCGATGACGCGGAAGATACTGACCGGGCAGCCTGCACCCGAGACTCTGTCGGTTGTGTTTCCTCTCACAAGGAAGCTGTCAAATGTGGATCGCTACCAAATGGCGGAGCTCTTCTTGCAGAGGTCAGTGTCTGGTCCGTGTTTGCATGCCGCTCTTCACGACGCCATCAATCAAGACATTTCCCAAAGAGACGGTTCTCTCATTAAACTGCTTCTCAAGTACGGAGCGGACGTCAACTTCAGCCAAGGACCTGGATTAACGTCTCTGATAAAGCAAAATGACACAGAGCTCCTTGCCGCTCTTCTTCAGAAGGCGTCTCCACAAACTGCCGCTGCTCACTTGAATGACGTGATGCAGGTTGCGGACCATCGGGCGAGATTCAACATGATGACCATGTTTCTCAACGCCGGCGCAGTCATTGGAGTCACGGAGGTTTCCACTGCCCTGCTGGCGACTTTGTCGGAGAAACCAGTGGACATGTCGTTGCTGCACCTTCTCCTGCGGCAGGGTAGCGCTGATGTCAACCTTCTCGATGGCGCCATCGTGAAACAGGCAGTCGTCAACCCAGACCCCAAGGTTCTCGAGTTAGTATTCCAGGGCAGAGTCTCGGCGTCATCCATCAGCTGCGGCCTGAATGCGCTTGTGCAATTGCCGTCTACGGAGGGCAAGACGTGGAAACTTCGCACCATCACGGCCAAGTCGAACCGCAAAGAAGACCTCAGCTGGGTTCTTGTGCACGAAGTGCAATCCCTCTCAAAAACGAAAGGAGACGCAGTGTCAATGGCAACACTGAAGCAGCTACTGGCCTCTGGTGCGAACCCGAATGAGTACAAAGCCGCGGCTCTGTGCCATGCCGTTATCGCCGCAAATACACAAGTCGTCGATATGCTCTTCGAGTGCCCTGTGCCTCCGACGCCAGCATCATTGGGGGCCGCGCTGCCGCATGTGTTGCACATAACGGAGCCCATGGAGCGGCTGACACTGACAAAAAAGCTGGTTGAAGCCGGTGCGAGTCCGCACGAAATCAACAGGGCCTTGACGCATGCGATTGCCACATATCCCAACGATATTTCACTCCTTGGCGTCTTAGCTGCCACCGCCGATACCTCGGATGGAGAGGCCCTTTCCCTAGCGGTGTCCAAAGAGTCTCCCGAGATTTTGAATCTGCTGCTAGCCCGATCGCAACATGAAATGGAAGTCCGGAGTGCCACACTGGGCAAAGTAATGGGGATCAAAAATCGCGCAGCCCGAAAGTCCATGTGCCAAAGTCTTCTCGAGGCTAAGGTCTCAGCCGAAAGCGCCTCGAGCGCACTGCTAATTGCCGCTCGCGATGGGGATTCGAAGCTTGGCGATATCCTCATGGAGCATGGTGCGAGCATTTCAAGTAATGGCGGCCAAGCCATCGTCGAAGCTTGCCGTGGAGGCTCCCCTGAGGTTCTGAGCGTGCTTCTCAAATCGGACCCCAACACGAGCAAGAAGACGCTGGAGGCCGGGTTCCAAGCTGCGACCGAGGTGAGCGATTTGAACAAGCGCGCCGTCATATTCGAGCAGATCCTCAAGAGGGGTGTCTCGGGCGAGCTCGTCGATGCTCAGTTGGAATCGGCAGCACGATCCGGAGATGACGGTCCGGCCGTGTTGAGGGTGCTTTTGGTTTCGGGGGCGGACCCAAATTACAACAACGGAGAGTCTGTCATCGCGGCCACCAGAAGTGCATTTGTCGAGAGTCTTGAGCTTCTGCTGGGACTATGGAGCGAAGGTGGCAACCAGGTAAGGACACAGATAATGCTGTGCAACTCATGCTTTCTAACATGGCTGCGTAGAAAAAAGCATCCCAGCCAACGCTCGTGAGGGCTTTCAAGTCTTGTTGGAGTTTGAATCGTGACAATCGGTTCCGTATCATTACTGATCTATTCAAAGCCGACCTCAAGATTACCGAGGATTTACATATAGCTTTGAACGACGCTGTCAACGAGAAAAATCCGGAGGAGCGTCTAATCCGACTGCTGCTCCATCATGGCGCCTCTCCCTCGGCGAATGGATGCAAGACTCTGGTGGATGCCGTTCAAAACGTCGCGTCAACGTCCCTGGCTCTCCTCCTTCAGAAGAAGCTGCCAGAACAAGACATCGAGCGAGCTTTCAATCAGGCCTTCACAGCTGAAACATTTGCCACCTGGTTCACTGAGCCTGGTTTGGAAACCGCGCGAATGCTCCTGGATCAGGGAGCCCGCGGAACCTCCATAACCTCTGCGCTCGTCTTAACCATGAAGAACTCAACAAGAGAAACGAGGGACTTGGCCGATCGCTTTTTCGACCTACTCATTGCGCATGGACCCGATGTCAACTACAACAACGGCGAGCCGCTGCAACAAGCCGCGTCGAAGGCTGACGTGCCGTGGACTGCTCAGCTCCTTGAATGTCACCCGTCGGCTGAAACTCTGTCGTCAGCTTTTCAATGCATCTTCGATACGGCCCTCTCCCAAGACGGTGTGTTGGACCTTTTCAAAATGTTTGCCGACTACCACGAAGACGATGTTCGGATAGACGTAATGAGCAGCCAGCAAGGATCCGAGCCTGTGCTTGTTCGTGCCATCAACCAGTATCCGAGGTCCACCACAATCCTGACAACGCTCCTGGACGCTGGATTCTACTATGATCAAATGACGACTTGCCGCATTCATGCCGACATCGACGAGGATGAGCAAGTGACTCTGCTTGCATGGGCCATTGCCCAGCCACAAAAGCGCGTCAGCACGGCGGTGATTGAGTTGTTGATTGAGCGTGGAGGTGAGTCAGTTTGTGCGCCTCTGTGTGACAAGTCGTACTGAAACCGAGTTAGCGAAGGTGAATGTGGAAACGAGCTTGTCTCGTACGACGCCTCTTATGCTTGCTGTGCAGGCCAAAAGGCCAGAACTCGTGAAACTACTTCTACTAGAAGGCGCGGATGCCGATGTGATCGATTATCAAGGAAGAACCCCGCTTTCCATGGCCACCAATATCGGGGGAGAAGTTGCCGTTCAGATGATGACAAGTCTTCTTGCCGCAGAGCCCGCTAGGGACGATGGCTCGCTGCACAATGCCGCCAGAGACCTCAGCCTGCCGGCAGTCAGGGTGCTCATCCAGTCCGGCCACGATCCTGACTTTCCGAGCCCCTTGCACGGAGGCCGAAGCGCCCTCGGCGAAGTTTGTCGGCATGGATCCGACGCTTGCGATATGAGTCCAGACAGAGAGCGAGCCATGCAAAAGATCATGACGTTCCTCATCGACTCCAACTCGGACTTGTCCCTCAAGACCAACGGCAAGTCGCTATTGCACATCTGCTTCGACGCCAGAGACCCGGTCGCGACGACCCGAGCCTTTCTCAAGAGTGGCATGTGGAAAAACATCAACAAGCCATCCAACCAGTTCGTCGAAGCGGGCTACACGTACTCCCCGACCATGTACATTACCAAGATTCTGGCTCCTTCGGATTTTACCGACCAGATCCTCGCCGTGCTACGTGCTAGTCGCGCAAATGACGTCTTTTACGCAAACGAGGGGCCGCAGCCAGAGGGCGCCGTCGGCCTGCCCGAGGACATGGTCGTCCAGGAGCGAGCCCGCAAGGCTCGCGTGGCGCGCATGGCTGAAGAAACCGAAGAGTTTTCCATTGCCATGGCTCGCAAGCGGGAGATTGCAAGCGTGGAGCAACAGATACTGGCGCAAAAGGCGCAGATGGAAGATGCCCGCCGCAGAAAGCTGCACACCGAAGACATCAACGCGCTCCGCTCGCGCGCCCAACTCGAAGAGTCGCTCGCCGGCGTCGCCCACGAGCGCCGTCTGGCGGAGCAGCGCGCCATCGCCGACGCCGCGGTCAGCCGCACGCGGGCGCTGGCCGCGACGGAGCTCGACACCGAGTCGGCGCGCCAGCGCAAGGCCCTCGAGTGGGAGACGAAGCTCAACACGGAGCGCGTCGATAACGCCCGCGCCCTGAGCTCGATCCGCATCAGCGAGCGCCAGGAGGTGGAGCGCATCGAAAAGGGCGCCGAGAGCCGCATCAAGAACCACCTCGAGGCGCAGCGCAAGCTCGTCGAGAGCCAGGAGAAGCTGGCCAAGAGGTTGGCCGACGGGTCGCCGGGCATGGGCGACGCGCGACGGCAGATAGGTTACGTGACGGAGTTGAACTGAGTCCTTGGAGCATCCTTGTCAACTCGTTGCTTGCCGTTTACTTGAACTTCCCATGGAGCACGGGACCTGGAGTAATGAACATGGCGGGCGTTTGGGTATATAATGACAACAGGCTAGCACTCCATGACCGCGCCATATCAACGGATTATGAGCAACAATAAGCTAGATGAGAATATGATTTCCATGTTCCATATTGTGCCGCCTATATCAGAGCAAGTGTAGTTTCCATATTCCATAAAGTGCCGCCTATATCGGAGCAAGTGCAGAATAGCACACTGCGCTTTGAGCCAAATCCTTCAGCACGCACGACATCTATGTCCAGGCATCCTGTCAGCAGAGAAACATGATAGCAATCGGCACCGTGCCGGGCCACAGCCTTGTAAATGAACAAGAACACAGCTACTTCTACTCCTTCCGCGTCATCTTGATGGAGTCGGCACCCGTCTCGACAACGCGATACCGATCCGCGTCCCCGTAGCCGCTCGCCGCCTTGTCGTACGCCTCGTCGCTGCGATCGCACAGCGCGTCAATGTCCGCGTCGCTGAGGATCTGCTGGCCGCCGCCAGAGGTCTGGTACACGAGGCCGTCCTTGAGGAGCAGCGCGCGCAGCGTCTCCGGGTCGAGGTCGTCGTCCTGCTGCCGGGCCCCCGCGCCCATCTTCTGGCCCATGGTCTTGAAGCCGCCCTTGCGGATGACGAGCTTCTCCAGGCGGCGCTTGGCGTCGGCGGAGAGCAGGAGGGACTCCTCGACGGTGCCGCGCGTGGCGAGGCGGTAGACGATCACCGGGCGGGACTGGCCGATGCGGTGACAGCGGTCCTGGGCCTGCAGGTCCTGCTGCGGGTTGAAGTCCGAGTCGAACAGGATGACGGTGTCGGCCGAGGCGAGGTTGATGCCCTGCCCGCCGGCGCGGGTAGACAGCAGAAAGAGGTTATAACTGGGATCCTTGTTGAAGTCCTGGATCTGCTGTCGGCGGCTGTCCTGCTGGACGGAGCCGTCGATGCGACAGACCTTCCAGCCTCGGAGTTCCCGGCTATAGTCTTCGAGAATATCCAGCTGGGTGGTGAACTGTGAGAACAAGAGGACTTTGTGGCCTCTTTCGAACAATACAGGCAGGAGGCGGTCTAGTAGCAGCATCTTGCCAGATGCGTTGACGATGGATTCATCCACCGGGATGTCGGTGCTCGTAGCCCACGGACTGTAAAAGTTGTGGGGGCTATTGCACACCAGACGCAGCTGTGCCAGTGGATTGCCCAGTTTCTTTTGGGCAATCTGCTTCTCTGTACATGGAGGTTAGCGCAGTCGGGGTAATACATCGGCCACTACAGATACTTACTTGCGAGTTCCAGCGTCTGTGCAAGCTCCAGCTCCTCGGGAGATTTTGACTCGTCGTCTTCGTCATCGTCGCTGCTAGCGATTTCCTCGGCAAGCTTGGCCTCAAAGGCATCATCAGACAGCGCGTCCTCGTCGTCAGAGTTGGCCTCCTTGTAGCTCCTGGTCTTTCGCGTGCGGCCTCGAGTTGAAGCTGGAGTCGCTTCCCTGCTCGACTTGACGCTCTTCGTCTCAGAAGCAACCGAGGTCGGAGGACTCTTGCGCTTCCCCGTCTGCTTTGCTGGTGTCTCGACCGGTGCCTGCTCCGGCGCATTCTTCCTCGGCCGTCCTGGTCCGCGCTTGCCCATCATCATACTAAAGGCATTTTTGGGGGCGGGTGAGGCGGAACGATCAGCGACCTTTTTGCCTCGAGGGCTCTCTCGCAGTGGAAGAGACAATTTTTCTCCCTTGGCGCCTCGGGTCTTTGCTGTACGAGTGCTGCTGCTGGACCGAGAGGAAGATCTCCGTGATGAACAAGCCGATGTGTCTCTCAAAATTTTCTCCACTACTTTGTTTTCAAGATAAGTCCGAGTATCAACCGTCTTATCCGTGAAGGCGTTGTAGAGGTCTGTCTGCTCCTTGGTCATGGGAGCAAAGAGAACGTACTCGCGCTTCTTTGGAAGATATGCCGCGACGTCTTGCTTGATGCGCCTCAGGAGCAAAGGCTGGAGGATGAGGTGAATCTTCTTCACCAAGTCTTGCTTCATGCGGTCGCCGATGAACGCCTCCGTCCCTTGTTCATCGTCGAGGTCGGAAAAGTCAAACCAAGATTCAAAGGCTTCCCAATCGGTGAAAATGTTGGGGAGGAGAAAGTGCAGCAACGACCACAGTTCCTTGAGATTATTTTGCAACGGGGTCCCTGTTATGAGAAGTCGCGTCGCAGAGGAGAATTGCCGTAATTGCTGAAACAGCTTGGCTTCCGCGTTTTTCATGCGATGACCTTCATCCTGGGCGGGAAATTAGCAGAAAAGCCATCGAGGACGTCTGCGCGCACTTACGATAATGATGAACTCCCACTGAACGCGGGATAGGTTGTGCTGGTCCCTCAAGACCATCTCGTACGAGGTGCAAACCACTGGAAACTGCTTGTTCGGTCGTCCATGATGGAGGTTCCTCATGATCCTCGTCTTGAAAATCTCCTCTCTTTGCTTCTGGTTCCCGTGGTACATGATCACGGGGATGGAAGGCGTCCACTGGTGAAATTCGTCCATCCAATTGGACAGGGTGCTGAGGGGTGCCACGATGAGGTGAGGGCCCAGATAGCCCTCTTGCTCGCGCAGAAGGGCAATGAGAGATATTGTTTGAACAGTTTTGCCTGTCACAATTAGCGCTGAATGGCCTTGCCTTCGTATGTTAGACTCAAAAGTACTTACCGAGCCCCATTTCATCGGCCAGAATGCCGCTCATGCCTTGAGAGCAAATCTCGTACATCCAAGTTAAACCTTCGAGCTGATAATCCCTCATGGTGCCACCAACGAGGCACTTTGGCTGCTTGGCCATTTGGAGATTATGCTCGCCGAGGGCCTTACCGTCAAGGCTGCTGCCCACACGACCGAGGACTTGGGTTTTCTTGGTCAATATGTCGCTAAACGCCGCGCTCTTCCTGAGCAGCTCGTCCAGTTCCCGAGCCTTGGCCTCTCGCTCAGCCTTGGACTCGGCCTTCTTCTTCTTCTTTTTTCGCGAAAGCGCGAGCTTCCGCCGACGGTCTTCTTCGGCCTTGATGTTGGCCACACGAGCCTCCTCTTCCTCCCTTTCCAGACTTTTCTCGGGGATGAAGTCTGCGTCAGCAGCGGGAGGCGAGCTTGGTGCGCTGCTCATCTTGTGCTGCTCTGACAAAACAGACTCTACCTCTGACGAAGAGCCTGCCATGGTGTGATGGGGGAATTGGTGGAGTGCAGTCCGCACAAGACCACGTGCGTTCGTGAAGCTGTGTCTTGTAGCGGGAGGGAATGGCTAAAACATGAAAAGAAGGGAAGCTCTAACTGCGAGGTTGTGAGATGCTCGCTGGATATGCTTTCAGGAAATGCTGTGCAGCTGCAATGGAGCAGAGTGGTGAACGACTTGACAGGTGGCGAGGAGTGTCTGCCCAGCGCGGCCAAGCTTCAATCCAATTGCTGCGCCAACAAAGTATGCAAAAAAGACAGGAGACGGCCGTCAGCCCAGTGGGAGGTCGTAATTGGCCTGGAAGCAGTGCAAGCAAGTTCGTAATCGCAGTGTCGGCTGAAGCTGGAAATTCACGTTGCGTCGCGCCCTTCATAAAAGTCATGACGCAGGACTCGACAGACGCGCGAACAGAAGCGCGTGGTCACGTGGCGCACGCGCCAATAACCGTCCATGCTATACCAAGTAGCAGGCGCCACAGCAGCCACAGACTACCTAAGTTACCCGCTGTGCTGCTCAGTCATCGGGCCGCCCAAGCCGCCACACACGGACCCCGCCATCAAAATCCCCGCCATCAAAATCCCCGCCATCAAAATCTTGCAACGACTCATACCTATATTCGCCCTCATACGCATCATCAAGCTGGCTGCTCTCCGATCCTTCGTCCCGTCCCTCCGCAGCCTCGCCCCCCTCCGCCAGCTGCACCAACTGCCCAGAATGGCCGCCATCAGCGCCCAGACGTACACGAGCGCGGAAAATTCCGAGGTGGCTCAATGGGTCCAAACCGCTGAGCGCCTGCGCGCCGGCGAGGACAAGCCGTCGATCCTCGAGACGCTCAACAGCCACCTCGCCAGCCGCACCACCCTGCTCGGCAGCAAGCCCAGCAAGGCCGACGTCGCCATCTACGAGGCGCTGGCCCCGACCGTCGCCAAGTGGTCGCCCGACGAGCGCACCGGCGAGAAGGGCCACCCCCACATCGTCCGCCACCTCGACTTCGTCCAGAACTCGCCCCAGTTCGCCCTCGCCCTCAAGGACGGCCAGAAGTTCACCGTCGACCACGACGACGTGCGCTACGTCAAGCCGCCCGTTGACGCCAAGGCCGAGAAGGAGCGCCTGAAGAAGGAGAAGGCCGCCGCCGCTGCTGCCGCGGCTGGTTCTCCGGCTGCAGGCGAGGAGGCCTCTATCGTGGACCGAACCATGGAAAAGGTCAAGGGCAAGGTGGCCCAGATCAAGAGCGCTACTGCTTCCGCCGCCCCTGGCGGTGACAAGCCCAAGAAGGAGAAGAAGGAGAAGGCCCCCAAGCCGCAGAAGGCTCCCGCCGCCGCTGCTCCTCTTGCGCCGTCTCTCATCGACCTCCGAGTCGGCCACATCCTCAAGGCCGTCAACCACCCCGATGCCGACTCCCTGTACGTCTCGACCATCGCCATGGGAGACCAGGCCAGCGACGACACCACCGAGTACGAGGGCCAGGTCTGCCGAACCGTCTGCTCCGGCCTCAACGGCCTGATCCCTCTCGCCGAGATGCAGGGCCGCAAGGTCGTCGTCGTCTGCAACCTCAAGCCCGTCAAGATGCGCGGCATCAAGTCCTCGGCCATGGTCCTCGCCGCGTCCCCCAAGCTCAAGGAGGGCGAGGTCGACGACCACAAGGGCCCCGTCGAGCTGGTCAGCCCGCCCGAGGGCGCCAAGGCTGGCGAGCGCGTCTTCTTCGAGGGCTGGAGGGGCGAGCCCGAGGGCCAGCTGAACCCCAAGAAGAAGATCTGGGAGATGTTCCAGCCGGGCTTCACAACCACGGACAACCTCGAGGTCGCCTTCAACGCCGGCGCCGTTGAGCAGCTCGGCAAGACTGACGTTGGCAAGCTGGTCACGGAGAGCGGCGGCGTGTGCACCGTCAAGACGCTCAAGGACGCTGTTGTGCGGTAATTTGGCACATAGAACGACAAGATGCATAAATAAAATCACGACATCTAGAGCGCACATGTTCTCGTGCGATGAAGCTTGTGACACAGCATGGTCACGTCATACAGTAGCAAACATCGAACTGTGGACATTTGGATGTATTTGTTCTCTTCACATCTTCTCCCACGACATCCCCGTACAATCACCGCCCTCTAATGTACAACTATGTCCAAGCACAGCACGCTTCATCTCCGCGTCTAAATTTGAGCAGTGTGTCGCCGTGATTGCTTTTCTCGACGTTCCATTGTATGCCCCTCCAGAACACCGCTCCTCGATAACGCCGTGAAAATGCTCCTCATCGCTGCGCTCCCCCAAAAAGCAAATGTTGGATATTATCCCCGTTGCACCTGTTAGATTTTCGATGGTGGTTGTACATGGCTTGTTCGCCTCGCTCATGAAAAGAAGTACTTGCTATCGCGCAGTCGAGTCACGTCAAAGTCGCCCTGAAGGGTTGTTAGTAACACGAATAACTGGCGTCGGATGGAAGAGAAGCTCACCTTCTCCGGAATGGCCGGAACGGTAAGTGGTAGCCAGACCGGTACGGGCGTTCGCTGCGCTCGGGAACTGCTGCGCTTCTTCTGCGTCATTTGCGACTCAAAGTGAGTCGCCTTCATGCCCTCCATGAAGCGCTCCGACATCTCTGCTGCGCCTTCCAACTCATGCCCATCACCCTCTCCGGCATCGTCTTCCATCATTTGTTCCGGGACCTCCTTGGTCAGGGCAATCTCGTCCTCGCCCTCCGGGATCTCGCCGAGGCCGATGTCCTTGGTGTCTTCCTGGATGGCGACGTCCACCTCTGCCGCAGACATCTCCTCGTACACTGATGCGGGTGTGACAATCTGCTTCGCCGCCTCGAGGTCCCACGGATTCCCCGACAGCCGAAGCGAGTTGCGCTTATGCTCCAGTAGAAGCTCCTCCTTGGGCGAGAGCTTGCTGTTCTTCCGCAACTCCTTGATCTTCTTCGCCACTGGGCTGTACGGATCGATGTGCGCGAGATAGAGCGAGCCTCTGTGTCGTGCTTGAAACTCAGATGCTAAGCGACCAACGACGTCTTCCTCGTGGATCTGGATGAAGGCGTCCCGGATGACCCCGTTCATCGTGTCGACATCTCCAGCATGCGTCCAGAAAGAGTCGTGCACGGCAGCAAAGGTGAGGCCCTTGTCGTGGCACTGCAGGGCCGACAGCAGCATGTGGCTAGCGTCCAAGGAGTGGATAAAGTTTGGTGGGAAACCCTGGAGCTGCTTCCTGCGGTTCACAGGGTCCGTCTGGTCGTTCATGGGATACACCACCGCTTGCAGGCAAGTTCGAATCTCCCTCGTGTTGCTCTTGCGATACGGCTGTGCGACGGGCATCCGCAGGGGCGTGGTCCAGACAACCGTAGATCGGAACTGCTGCGTCAACTCGTCAAACCCAGTCTTCTGGCCGGCTGAGCTCTTTCTGCCCCGTTTGGCGGGCGGCCCGTCCTCTTTGTTCCCATCGGCGTAGGAGTCCGCGATTTGCCGCAACTGGGCCGGTGTCAGGGCCCGGCAAACTCGGCCACCGATTTCACCAAGCCAGTACTGGATGTCGTGCGCGCCGCGGAACATGGTCGCGAGAGCGTTGAAAATGTGCCGGGCAATGTATGTTGACAGCAGCAGGTTAGGAATGCCGCACTCTTTGCCAAGATTGGGGTAGAGAGCGTCAATCTGCTTGCACACTTGCTTCTTCGCTCCGGCAAAGGTGACTCCGTACACGTTGGTCATGACGGTTTGCTTGACGACCTTGCGCGTGATCTTGCCCTGAAGGACCTCGCCAAATTTGTTCTTGGCTGCGGCATCCTCGTTGATGGCTTTCTTGACCAGATCAGCCACGGCAGAGTAGACATCTGCAGGTCGTTCGCCGGGCTCCAGGTTGACTTGCTTGGCGCCCCAGGTGTCGCCACCTAGAGCTGCGTAGTGCTGGAGACCGTTGCAGGTGCCGTCTTGGTGGACGGGGAGGTTGGAGACGAATTTTGTGGGATCGGGAAGGTCCAGCGCTGCCTTCAGCTCGAAGCAAGCCGAGAGACATTGCCACGGATCTTCGGCCTTCAACCACCAGCGACTTCCTTTCAACGGGTTGGTTGCCGAGTCGACGATATTGGCAACGTTTTCGTTGGCAAAAGCTTCTCGCTCGTCAAAGCTCGACTTGTCCAGACCATAAAGGTTAGCCAGGTGGATCTTTAGCCACCGCAAGCCTCGTACGCCCAGCTCCTTGCCATTCGCAAACTTCAGGATCGCGCGAGTGTGATCGGCACCCATGTGGTTCAGGTAAGTCGGGATGGGATACGCGCGGCCTCTGTAATCGACGTTGTGCGGGAAGTAGATTGTATGATTTCTGAAAGCCCGAGCAATCTCGAGCTGCAGATTCATGAAGCAACGCTGCGAGTGTAGGCCGGATCTCTCGTTCTCGATGGCCTTGACTGCGCGTATCCAGTTCCGTCGGATTAGGGGGTCGGCAGACGAGTCGGGCTCGGTGGGGATCTCGAATTGAGGGTTGAGTGGCGGCATGTTGGCGATTTCCTCTCCGGAATTCCACGCCTCCATCATGACATTCAAAGTGTCCTTGTTGATCTGCCACGCAGTCTTGCCGAGGACGTCCAGCCCTTTGAACACCTGCTTCATGTCGCCGCATTTGATGGCTGCATTGGTGTACAGCCTCTGCTCAACATCACCTGGCTTCACTCGGACAAAGCTCGTCTTGCTATCGAGGAACCCTCCTTCGTTGAATCGTCTCCAAGGCTTTGGTTCGACAATCATGGGCAAGTGCTTCGCGATGAAGTCGCCGACGGGCTCTCGTTTCAGCTGCTCCATCAGCTGAGAGTTGAGATAGAGCACGCCAACCTTTTTTCCCTTTCGAGGCTGTTGGAGATGGGTGAAGGCTGGTTGAAACTGGCTCACAGCTTCCTTCGTCGTCGGGTGCTCGGTAGTGACCTTGACTTTGGCCGTCTCAATGAGAGTTTTGAGCAGGATGGAACCCACTTGAGCCTTGATTTGCATGGACCATGGCTTTCGGGTTGTTTCTTCCAAAGTCTTCTCGGTCTTGGATGGATCGATGATCAGATCGCCCGCCGAATCGTCTTGAGCTTCGATGCTCGATGACTCCTTCTGACCGGTGAACTGAACGTTGCGTTTTCGTTTCGGCTTCTTGGCGTTGTCCTTTTGCTGTAATTCGATATCCTCCTGGGCTAGCTTTGCGATGTTGGTAATGAGCTTGCCCACCACAATGCCTTTATCCACGCCTTGCATGGCCCCGAGGTTGAGGACGGATAGGATTGTGACTGCAGCGAGGCGAGCAGGGTCAGCTTGTTGGAGGAAGGGCCCGTACAGACAACGCTCCAAATCCTGATCGGATTTGGTGGCCTTGTTTTCCGAGATCTCAATGAGAGTCAGCTCCTGCTTGAGCCGAGTCTCCATGGCATCCAGCCACGATGCCATGTGCTGTGACAATGAGCCCTCTTTGGATGAAGGGCCCAAGGCGGTGTTGATGTTCATGCTTTGTAAGTTCTTGTTATCTTGGCGCCATTTCGCTATCGCGCAGCCGATGGAATCGCGTTCGATTTGAAGTTGAATTTCGCGACGGTCGGACTCGGAAAGCTTCGAGATGTCGACGTCTTGTAGATCCATGAGGAGTCTCAGGCCCTGTTTGAGCGTCGCTAAACCTTCGCCACGCTGTGGCGTCGCCACCAACTCCGGCAAGGAACCGGCCGTCACGGATTCCGCGTCGTGAGCGGGTAACAGGTCGCTGTCGAGTTGATTGTCCTCCTCTTCCATCTCGAAATTCTCAAAGTCCTCTGCGTCCATGGCGAAATTGTAGGTGGGACAGATCTCAGTGATGACAGCAAGGTCTTGGTCACTCAGGGTGTCGGCCATGCTGAGAACACGCAGCCCGGACTCTCCAGGGGCCATTCCCATGTAGCGCTTCACCAGGCGATCCAGTCTGGTGCCTCGTTCGGACAAAAGAGACGCCTTGAGCATGCACGCAATCGTCTCGGCGGTATGGGGCAATCCCTTGCTCCGTATTTGCAGCTCGTACCACTTGTGAAGCTGTTCTGCTTGTTTCCTGTCGGGACTTGTCCGCATCTGCAGTAATGAGGCTCGCAGGTACTGATTGTTGAGAAGGATGCGCTCCTCCCCTGAGAGTATTCCCATGGCGTTGAACCGCTTCAACACGAGCGCGGCGCGGTCCAATTTTCCGACTCGGATGCACGCATCGAACACCGGAAGCATGTCCTCTGTCTCGCCCGGGATCCCGTACATGTTCATCTTGGTCGCTGCCCGGGGCGGTCCAGGCTCGGGTATCGTCAAGGGTGATGACGGGTCGAAGGCTCTCACGTCGTGAGATACGAAAGTGGGAGGTTGCAGGTGCGGGAGTGCTGAGCTCGCGAGGTGATTGTACGGAATGGCCTCGAACTTGAAGTCGTCGACCGCTGTAGCCAGGCTTCGCTCTTGGAGGAGGTGGGCGAGACCAGCCTCAGCTCCAGGTCGTCGCCATGGCCGGAACTGCCGAGTGACGACATACCGTCGCCCCAGGCAAGGCTGCTGTGATTGAAGCGCAGGGCACTTCGACGAGAGCCCAATCAACCGAGTCGCGGCAGCTCGATGCGCGAGGGCGCTGCTGCGGGCTTGTCGGGAAAGCATCGTGGTGCGGCCGACACGGACCTGCTCGCACGGAGCAACGTGGTGGAGGAACCCGGCAGAGCGAATCGCTGTCGGGCTGCTCTTTCGGAAATATTAAGACATTTAGTTCGGAATTGAAGGGAAAGAATGCCGCAAAAAAAGACACTGCAAAGGCCGTTGATGGTACAATGGTGATGCGGCGAGGCGGCGATAAGAGATGAGCTCCCTCGAATTTTTCCTCCGCTCAGGAACTGCTGACGCCGAGACTGGCCACCGCTGTCAGGGGTGTCACGTGCGCGCCTGTCCTGCGGACCCGCCGATCCGACAGCGCCTGGAAATTTCCACTACTAGCAGGCCTAGCGCATGGCAGCTTGTTAGCATCTTGGTCAAAGCTGCACGCAGCTTCATTACCTGCTCGATGATCCGAAAATGATCGCTCGACCGGCAATTGCGGCATTGGGATGCTGCGGCTGCAGAAACGCCCTTTTTAGGGCCGTCGTCGGTTCCGCTGCGCCCAACATCCGCACGCTGGCTGCGCAGCCAAAGCTACTACCCAGCTCAGCTCGAAGGCTCTTCTCCTCGGAGCGGCAGTTCGGCGCCGGCGTCCAGAAGGATGATACTTCGGCGGTCACTGCCTCATCTGAACGACAGGCTCTGGATGGCACTGAGGATGCGGAGGAAAAGCCATGGTTTCTCGAAGAGGAGCCGCCTCGCCACCCCGCGAGCCTCCATGCGCCGAATCTCCCCAAGGCCCCCGAAGACGCGCCTCCGCTTCTCGAGCCGATGATCAAGTACATTTACGAGGACATGGGGCTGGATGAGCTCTCGCTTCTGGACCTGCGCGATCTCGACACGCCAGCGGCCCTTGGCCCAAATCTGATCATGCTGTTTGGCACGGCCAGGAGTGAGCGACACCTGCACGTGTCATCCGGCCGATTCGTACGATGGCTGCGACGGAACTACAAAGTCAACGCCAAGGCAGGCGGCTTGATAGGGCCCGGCGAGCTCAAGACAAAGTTGCGGCGGTTGAGGAAGAAGGCCAAGCTGATGGGCACCAACACCATGATTCTCCCCGGTGGTGACAACGGTATATCGACTGGTTGGGTCTGCGTCAACTTTTCGACTACCGGCAATGAAACCGACGAGGCGGTCTCTTTCGACGAGAGCGGGCGATTCTCGGGATTCGGCGCAGCACAAAGCGGCACCACTATTGTGGTGCAGTGCATGACAGAGTCGAGGCGCAGCGAGTTGGATCTGGAGAGCTTGTGGCAGGGCATCCTGAGGAGAAGCCTTGAGAAGGAGAGGAAAATCAAGGGTGAGAATTCGGAAGACAAGGCAGAGATTGACCGGCTGGTGTCATCCAAAGTACAGCTCCCTACCAGCCCGGCAGCTCTCCAGTGGCAAAAACTGCATCAAGCCTCACAGCAGCAGAGACATTTTTCTACCGCAGCGCGTCGCCTTCAGCCTCAAGCCAAGAGCCTTCAAGCCCATGCCGGCGCGACTCGACAACAAAGAAACGCCGAGCCCGCTGAAGCCGAGCCAGAACGCGACTTCACCTGGCTGCGTCGGCAAATACAAGAGCTGCAAGTTGGCGGGATCCCCATGAATAAGCAGATCCTCGAAAACTTGATTCGCGCTGTATTTCAGGCCGCGCCCTGCACGCCGGACAGTGCGACGGAGTGCCTGGCTCTCGTGGATCAGTTGCTACTGACGGCCCACGAGCGCGGAATGGAGGTGCTATCAAAAGACATGGTGGTCACTCTGATTGAATCGATGGTCACCTCGCCTGCGTACGGTCCCGAGCTGCAGAGATCGCTGAAGAACATGGAATTGCTCCTCGCGGAGATGCAGTCGGCGCTGGATGACAACCAGGTACTCCGGCTCATGATCGTCTATGCGAACCGTCAGGACTGGGACAAGTTTTGGGACGCTTTTCGTCTGCCGCCAAAGTTCAACATGCCGCGATCGCGGGATCAGTATGAGTTGGTCTACCGCGTCTTGGTCGCCACGGGAGACTCCAAGCTGTGCACCGAGGGTTTGCGATGGGTCTATCCCGAGATGCTGAAAGAGAAGCCTCCCGTGCTGCCGACTGGCGCGCTCTACAACTCTCTCAAGGCCTGCATCCTGGCTGCCGACCCAGCTGCCGAAAGTTTGCTGCACAACCCCCCGCCGTTCAATTCCCTCGACGTCTTAGGGGCCCGGCGACTGTATCGGCGAGAGTTTGTGCGGATGCTGAAGGAGGTGGAAGAGCTGCGGAGGCATCACGTCGAGACACAGGCCCGCGAGGAGAGGGCCGAGGCAGTCGACAAGATCTCCAGTGCAGGAACGCCGGGGCTTTAGTGATGTCAACCTGGCACGCAGTCGGTCTGGACCCAACTCCATCTTTACATATTTGACCATATCCTGTACATGTCATGTAACAAGAGCCAAACATATACCATTGTAGAAACATGAATCATTTACTGCATGTTACAGTCGTGGTTGCTTCTGCTTGTCTCTGTCTACAGCGCTGTATTCTCCCCCTCTATTCCTATCGTCGGTCAGAACCCCAGATGGCTGCCGCAACTCTCACGCGAAGTACTCACACCATCTTGATAGCCTCACGCAGCAGAGGCGCAACCTGCTTCCTACTAGCCGCCAAGTCATGCTGCCTCCAAGCAAACCTCGAATCACCCTCATCGTCCAGCTCGCCGCCCTGCCATGTCTCTAGCTGCAGCCGCTCGCGCGCCGTCTCGGCGAACTTGGCCACGGCAGCCTTGCCGCGCTTGCTCCGGCCCCAGACAAGCAGGTCCCGCTGAAACTCGCCGCCCGGGGGGTTCGCGGCGGTCATGACGGCGGCGACGTCGAGGTTGCGCTCGGCAGCCCAGGCGGCGACGTGCTCGGGGAAAGAGTGCGGCGTGTCCTCGGCTTTCTGTACCAGATAGGGGAAGCCTTGCACGATGGCGCTGACGCCGAGGACGAGGTCCGCGTCGTGCCATTCTTTGTAGTCCTTGCGCAGGATGTCACGGAACGACAGCACCGAGATGTCCTCCTTGACGGCGGAGATGTCGTCGAAGTAGGCGGTGAGGGTGAGCTCGGGGTCGCGAATCTTGGTCTCGAGGTAGCGCACCGCGAGCGTGTCCTTTTCCTTGACCTTTTGCTTGGCCGTGAGGTTCACCGTGTCGAGCAGAATGGCCGCCAGACCCAGCCGCACGAGGTCGTCGTCCCCACGCGGGTCCTCCTTGCTCAACGCATCCCACGCCGGCCGACACTCCTCGACAACGAGGCTCATGCAGCTGCCGCACGGCTCGATGACCCGGGGAGTCGCATCCGCGCCCAGCACACCTTCGTCGACGTGGTGGTCCACGCACCCGACGACGCGGTCTGAGAAGCGCCGCAGAGGCCCCGTAAGCGCGTTGTGGTCGACGAGCAGCCACGCCGTGTCCTCGGGGGGCAGCACCTCCGGCAGCTCGCACAAGGTGAGCAGGTCGGCGGGGCCGAGGCCGGCGCGGTGCAGCACGGCCGTCATCTCGGTGCGCAGGCCCAGGTCGGCCCGGGGCAGGTTGGAGAGCGGGATGTGCAGCCGGTGGGGAGCGGTTTGGGAGCGAATGTAGGCGTAGAGAATGGCGCAACAGAGGGAGTCGAGGTCTATGTAAGGTCAGCAAGATGATGTCTGCCTGCAGAGTGAATGAAGATATTCTCACCAGCGGATTCGTTGCCAACGACGAATGTGAGTGGCGAGGGCCGTTGGCTGGCGGGAGCTTTGAGAGCGTTTCTCGCCGTGGCCAAGAAGCTCCTCAGAGAGGCTCTCGGAGGCATTCTGGCGGGTGTATATCGCTCTAATTCTAGTGTCGGGTGGACTGACGACAATCAAGCTGAGTGGTGTAGTCTATCTATCTGCACTATCGGCATCGCGAGTGTTGTTGGCTCGGCGGTGATGGTCTTGATGGGAAAGGTTGGTTAGCCCATCACGGCACGTGGATCGGGAGGTCAGACGGCGCCCAGCAAGATCCACAGAGAAGAGCCACCTTCATGGTATAGTCTCACGCCTCGTCCACACCGAAGGCATCATGTAGTGTAACGGAAAAATCCTTCAAATTCTTTAATTTCCATGTGTGGTACTGGCAAGAGAAATGCAGGGCCCTATTGGATTGCAGAGCTGGGTCGGTGGTGTTGCCAGTGAAATACCAGTGTAGGGTAAGGCAAGCTGAGCCACTCCGCAAGGTCCCACCAGCGTGGGTGTAAGACTTCATCTTGCGGAGCTCCGACGACGGCTTTGTCTTTCGGATTGGTGTGCTATTACAGACTATCGTAACACGAAGCATGTTCACGTGCACCTGTGGAAGACGATCCCTGATCTTGCAACCATTCAAGCAACTTCGAAATGGCATTTCGTGTCCTCTATAGAGCCACAGAGCTAGCTAACTGCATGTGCCGGACGCTGCCGCATACATGTACCTTGCCTGCCGGCGCGCAGTTATGAGAGTTTGAGCTTCACCGGTGTACCTTTTATTTTGCATCCACCTAGGCCTCGTCAATGTACAACACCCTGCCAGCCAACGCCTAAGCTTTGTGCCAGAACTGGACGTTGTTCCAGGAGATACTCAGGCCTCCCGTGCCGCTGCTGGTTGTGTACGCGCCGATCTTATCGTAGAAGCTACCACCAGGTGCATTTTCGTCGCGATACATTTCCTTGCCGTTGACATAGACGCTGAAGCGGTGGTTATTTGCGTTATGCACCGTGTTAATGCGTACCGTCGACCCGACCGTCGACCCGACCAAGGCGACACCCTCGGCAATTGTCTTGCCGCCCTCGACGCTGTACAGGCGGCCGCCCTGCTCAACCGCCATCAAGAAAAAAGGTCCTTTGTCGCCATTGAAGGTCTGCTTGATGGAGATGCGGCTGCCTGACATGGAGTTGATGGTGAACTCGCCCCCGAACTGGTGCACGCCCGAGGAGTAGTCGTCCTTGTAGCGGCGCTCGGCGCGAAGGTGGCCGTTGGAGCAACCCGAGCCATCGGTGCTGCCGTCGGGGGATGTGGGGATGGTGAAAGTGTTGCCGTTAACGCTGCCGCCTGCGCAGGCCTGCTGGGAGAAGCCGGGGTGATCCTCGACCCAGTTACCGCTCTCCACTGGAGTGCCGCCGAGGGCAGGGATTGCTGCCAAGAGAACAAGGAGAATGGCCTTGCTGAGCATTTTGCTGATCACGACGTTTCATGCAGAGAGTAGGGATTGTTCATGAGGAGAAGTCGAGGAAGAAGAATGGGCTTGTTGAATTAATCTATATAGTCAGCTTTGAACGCATTTTGAAGCAGTATTATCTTGACGGAATTTTTGTCCATAAAATTCCACCTATGGGATAAAGAAGGGATGAACGGCTAATCTGAGACCTTTGGTTCCTCAAGTCAGGGATTTGGTGAGGTTACATTGCAGCATTGTACTGCTGACTGGCGTGGCTGGCGGAATTCGGACCTCTGCAACGAGGGGACCCTTGAGTTATTGCCCATATTGCCAAGGAGCCGTAAGCACCCCACAAGAACGCCCGGCACGGCTTCGACGGTTATCTTTAAGCTAATGTTTCAGGAAAGGAACTTGTGACTTGGCAATTTGGAGACCAGCGATAGCGGGGACTGAAACTTTGCGATTCCACCGTTGCAGGGGGAACTTTATCAATCCCCTCCCCACTGTTGCGAGTCATCGCACCCAAGCCAAGCAGGTGATGCTCGTCCCGCGGAGATATTCCGATCAAAGGAGCATAACTCTTGGCATGTGGCTGTCGATGACGAGTTTCATGGAGCACGTCTTGGAAGCGATAACGGACCGCGGCGGAGAGCAGGGCAATACTCGGAGAGTTGGCACGTCCCGAAGCTCTGTATTGAAGGCAACCTTTTCATAGTGAGCC
This sequence comes from Tolypocladium amazonense, assembly GCA_024340795.1. Lineage (NCBI taxonomy): Eukaryota > Fungi > Ascomycota > Sordariomycetes > Hypocreales > Ophiocordycipitaceae > Tolypocladium > Tolypocladium amazonense. Next base: position 235,581 of record JALHCE010000043.1, on the reverse strand, counting down.
AAATTCTAGAGCGTTCGCTTTCTCAAGGAGATGGTTGGGTATGTCATCGACACACATCCCCCGGTAGAGCCCCATGGGGACAACCCGGCGGAAGCCTTGTAAACCTGGAGACAGGACCCAACGGGCAAGGGTCTGCTATAAGTACGGCGCCTCGCGAGCTGATGGCCGTCGACCAATCCCTCGTGAGATTGTGCATCTGTAGTCTCGACGAAAGGTTAAACGGAAGTTGTCCGACTCCCAAGATTCACCTGTGCTTCCCGAAGCCTTGGCGGAACCTGGGCTAGAAAGATCCTGCACCGAAGCCGTTGCTCATGAGCCAATAGTTGCGAGTGGTTATTTTGAGACTCTTCTCGTGCTCGACACTAACCGGGTCCCGCAGCCAAGGGTCAATCCAGGCGCTAGCGAATAAGGATCTGGTGCCGAGACTAAAGAAAGTTTAATACTACCTCTGTCTCGTTGCATCGAAGTCGAGACTGACGGGGATAGCGGCAGTCACTCCGTTGGCTCGAAAGTGTGCGTGTGATCACCAGCAACTCCCGAGAACAAGGGTCAACCCCGTAACGAAATGCCTGACAACCGACGGCTCTTGATACCGTCGACGATGCTTTGGCCGAACGATTGGTGAAACTGGCGCTGAGGAGTGGATTGACGGCCACCGGCCGAGCGCTGCCTGCCACTGGGCTGTGTGCTCCGTAGTTGGGATGAGCGTTTGAGTACCAAGGGGCAGCAAGCGCGTCAAATCAGGCGCCCTCTCTTCCCCAATGGATTGTTCTAAAGCACCAACACAAGAAGGCACCTTGGCCGAGGTTTACCAAATGAAACGTCGAGGAACAACTGACAAAAACTGCCTTATGAACACGAGAAAGGGCGCCTCGAACACGTACCAGTTGGACTGGCCATGTCATTGAACGTTGCCGGTCGAGGCCTCCGATGGCGGCTCCCCTCGGAGGTCTAGCCGAAGCTCCCCGCTGAAGATGTTATTAGACTTTTCGTGGTGGCCTGTTTCTGTATGAGGGTAGACCGGCAGATATATTCTGGGGAACCACGAGACTTGCATGATGCATTGGGAACCGTAAACGGGTAGAATACATGTATTCAGGCCATCGTCCGGTGTAAGTCCCAGACAGCTCACTCCGTCCGTTTTCGTCGCGAGAGGACCCCAGTTACGACGCTGGGCACGGAGCTACTTCCGAAACAGTTAGCAAGAATCGAATCCCCACAAAGTCGTAAGCGTGGTGGCTGATAGGCCTCCGAGTGCCATCCAAAGAACCTGTGGCTTGCTGGGACCGCGCCTAGTAGCGGGGTGACCGACCGGATCCGCGCCGCCGCGATCGGGCCACGGGCAGTGGAAACACGAGGGATCAATTGCCTCGTATGTAACGCGCAGATCCAATTATAGACTGCCGTCTCTCACCGACTCGTATAACTGTTCCCTCGCCCTATGAGTATACTCCTTCGCTGACGGTGCCTCCTCTCCGTTCTTCTATCTTTTAGGATCGTCATATTTCTCCTTTGGAAACTACCGCCCGACTTGGAATTCGCCGTCGCCCTCCATGTCGACCTCCACGCCAACGACGGGCCAGCGCCGCCTGCGGCTCGCGATTCTCGAATGCGACACGCCCCAGCCGCAGACTCGCGAGGTCTACGGAAACTACACGGGCGTCTTCACGGCGCTCTTGGGCGCCGGCGCACGGTCGCTCGACCCACCCGAGGATCTTGCCTCCATGGCCTCCATCACCGGCTACGACGTGGTCAACGAACTGCACACATATCCCGCCCTCGACGACATCGACGCCGTGCTGCTGACGGGCTCGCGGCACACTGCCTTCCACGACGACCCCTGGATCAAGAACCTCGTCGCCTTCACCAAGAAGGCCCTCGACAGCGGCAGGGTCAAGGTCGTGGGCATCTGCTTCGGCCACCAGATCGTTGGGCGGGCGCTCGGCGCGCCGGTCGGGAAGAGCGACAACGGGTGGGAGGTGGCTGTCACAGGGGTTGACCTGACGGAAAAGGGCAAGGAGGTCCTTCAATTGGACAAGATGGTGCGCCGGCTCTTTCTTTTCGTGACCTCTCGCGTGCGGCCTCGCTGACCTGTACCACAGCGCATTCATCAGATGCACCGCGACATTGTTTCCGAATTACCCCCCGATGCCGTCTCCCTCGGTTCCAACGCCTTTTGCGCCGTGCAGGGCATGTACTCGCCCGGCCGATACATCACCGTCCAGGGCCACCCCGAGTTCACAAACGAAATCATCTCCGAGATCCTCTTCAACCGCCACACTGTCGGCATCTTCACTGATGATGTCTACGAGGACGGCATGCGGCGCGCGGATGTCCCTCACGACGGTGTTGCCATCGGGAAGGCGTTTCTCAAGTTTATGCTCGAGGGTTAGACAATGTACAAGATAACAACGGGAGAGGGATCGCGCGGGCGCGGACGTCGATGAGGACCATGTTAGATACCTTATAGACTGCCAGGAGCTGGCTTCGCGGCCAAAACGAGAGGGTCTGATGGACTGCGGCGGCAGGGAAGAGGCATCTCACTGTCGGGGGACAGTTTGCACATATTACAAGTATATAAGGAAGCTCAAGTACAGACCATTCGTTTATTTCATTTCGCTTAGTCTATCTATGCCGGGGTATCAAAAGTCACTGTACTCGACGCTGTATCCTTGACCAGCTCCATCATGGTATGCCTTCATCTTCAAACGCCTTCGTCCCAGACTCTTCCAGCGGAACGTCCCACCACTCCCGACGCGACGCATGGCCCGTCAGCTGCGGGAGCCGCCTCTGCGCAAGCTCCTCGTCGCGCCGCCTGCGTGCGATCCTGCTGTCCACGAGCATCTCCTCACGTGTGCGCCCAACACTGGCCGTGGAACCGACCGTCGTTCGCCGCCCCGGCAAGGAGGCCACGCATCCGCAACTCCAGAACGAGTCTTGATCGCCACGGGGGTGCCTCCATGGCTTCTCGAGGATGCAGAAGACGACCGAGTCGACAATTCCCTGAAAGCACAGGCTGACAAGGCTGGCGAGGACGAGACCAAAGGTTGTCTTGCTCGCGGGGGTGACATGGGATATGAAAGGCATGAACCACACGAAGACGTACACGGCGGGGTAGATGAATAGCAGGCGCGTTTGACGACGAATCTTGTGACGTGATCTGGCCATGCCCGTCGTGTCGCTGAGGGCCGTGGCGGGGCTGAGGGGGACCCTTGTCGAGGAAGAAGAGCTCCAAGGGCTGCGATCACGCTCCATCTGAGCATTGGACAGCGATATTCTGGCTGTGCCGTCGCCCCTGCGGTTCCAAATTCTAGTCGCGCCCTTCTTGGACTGCAACGGGACCGAGGGCAGGTCACACGGCGCCGGCTCACTCCCCGACTTCGCCTGTTCGTCCTGGGTACTCTGGCTCGACTCGCCGGATTCTGGGTTTGGATGAGCGAAGAAACTCCTGCGCGGGTGCGAGGGGATGGTCGATTGGCTCGATTCCAAGCCAAAGGCCGGCGTATTCCATCGATCGAGATCTTCAGGCACCGGTGCCAGGTAGCATTGCTCTTCCTTGGTATAAGTGCTGGTAGGACTGGCGTAGAAATCTTGCCTCCGATCCGGCCTGCTCACTAGGCGGTTCTGGCTCGGCGGCGTCGGCGGTAAGGGGCTACGATATGCTGCCGGTGGCGTGGGAGTACATGGCACGGTCGGCTGCCTCTGATGCCCTGAATCGGGGGCCGTTGATAGGTGCTGTCTTCCCGCCAACTCGACTTGGTCGAAGCGCCTCATCCGGCCATTTATATAGAAGTAGGTGCTCACATATGCAATGCAGATGACGAACACGTTTGCGTAACGCGGAATCCAGCTTAGCACCCGCCGCTTCCAGTCCGGATTGGAGGGTAGGTAACAGTAGAAACCCGAGTTGGCATAGGCGGGCGTGGTGACAAAGGCCAGCGAGGCGAGCAGTAGCGGCAACAGCACAATGGCCCCGTACGCGACGCGGCGGTATGGGTAGAGACCGTTCCCCCGACGTATTATGAACAGCGCCGTATGTAGGGCGATCAGTAGGACGGCCATGTCGCACATTTCGATGCCAACGGCGAGGAAGAAACCGCTGACCTGGCAGATTGGCGAGCTGGAAGACACGTTGCCGCCGCGGGCCAGTAGGACAGCGGCATAGACGACGAACCACGTGGCCCTGAGAAGGTCGCTCTGGATGAGGAGGATAATGAGGCTGGGGTCAAGTCAGCATGGCCAATACCTGGATTGGGGGGGAAGGAAGGAGTAGCAGATGGACGTACTCGTGTCGGAAACTTCGCCTCATGCGAAGGAACCAAAACGTAGCGAGGAGGGTCGCAGTGATGCTGCATGAGGCCACAGTAAGGGTCGTCACACGCATGACAAAGACTTCATGCTGACTGAAGCCAAAGAAGTTGGGGTCGCGCCTGGAGACTGTTGCGAGCGAGTCGCCGGCGCCGAGCCAGCTCTCGACGGAGGCAGAGTCGGCCACAGGGTGCCACGAGGGCATGCTGGCGTCACTAGAGCCTCAGTCAAGGCAGAGGTCTGTTGAGACTGATGCCGAGTCGTCGATGGGGATGAAAGAGTATTGTTTTCTCGTGCTAGGGGGGGAAGGCGACGGCGTAGCCAACATCGCGACGTCGAATGCTAACCACAAAGTGCCCTGCTCCTCACGGCAAGGATAGCTGTTGTTCGAAGCTTATGAGCGATACCGGCAGCTGCGCTTCCAATTCGGGACGAGAAGTGTAGTCGAGATCGAGGTCCAAGCGTTTCGGGACGTGGACGATGCGATGCGATGCTCAATCAACGTTGGTCGGGTTGAAGGGCTCGATTGCTCTGTGCTGTTTTTGTTCCTGTTCCTGAGAAGGCTCGAAGGGGATGTCGTCGTTTTTAACCTGCCACCGTCAAGTGAGCGAGGAGGCAAACCTGATCCAGACAATGCTGTAATAAGTTGTCCTTGGATCAATCTTCGCATTCTCTAGGATTCGTGTCATGGTCACAAGCGGCGACTCGCGGCGCGGCCGTGATGATGCCGACGACAACATGGTCCAGCACGATGGAACACAAAATAGCAACACCACGCCGGAGCTGGCTGCGCGTGGCGGAGAGCTCGACTGGCGCCTCGGAGCGCCCGTCGGGCGGTGCGAGGAGCGTATCAGGATGAAGTTAAAGGGCAGCCATTGCCTTTATTGGCGCCCAGACGTTGATTCTGTTCGTCGACGGCCGGCTGGGTGTAAGTGGCGTCCCCTCAACGGCCCGATAGCCAATGGGCGTTGGTGCCGGTGGGCTGCTTGAGGCGACCCCGAAGCTGGCGCTGGCCGCGGCGGGATGGGCATTGGCCGGCAGCCATGCTGAGCGGAGGAACCTTTTGCAGTAACCATCGCCGGTGGCGTCCGGGGACCCTGCGCGAGACCTTGTGGTTTATAGTTTGAAGAGCTCCTTGCAGCTACATCGCCGAGCTGCGGATGCGCATTTGGACTTCGATGACGACGGGAAAGATATGCATAAGGTGTTTCATGCTTTCTTTGCTCCACGTGGCTCCCGCTTTCTCCTAACTTGGTTACATGTACTCCGTATCTACGGCGGACATGTTCCCGCAGCTGTAGCCCTGCGGGTGGCGAAGCGGGAAAATCCACTGTTATCCGACTGTTGAATCTGCGACAGCTTTTCGGTCGATGGCTAACCGAGCATATCAGCCGCCGGGATAATGAATGGTGGCTTGACGGGCTCATCAGCCGACAAAATATTGAATGTTTGGCCCAGGGTAGCCAATCGGGCATGACCTCAATTGACCTCGGCCATTGTCTTGGTCGGCCTCGTGCTTTATTTTGTCGTGTGTGAAGACGCCCGGTCTTGAAGATGGAAGAGTTCCAAAAGCCAATAAACGACAGATGCCGCGCCGTACTCGGCGGCACTTGATCAATGGCCAGAAGCAGACGGATGAGACGGTCATGTAGCGCGTGTGATGTATGCGCGAACCTGCGGGGAATCAGCACCTTCATCTTCAAACAATTGATCAGACGAATTGTATGCCATATTTCAAATGCGCGCGGCTTGACTTGGTCCTTACCTTTTCAAGCAGCCGAGTAATCAGGACATAAAAAAGCGAAGCGGGCTTTATTGTAACGAGGTGCAGGCAAAAAGACTAGAGCTGCAAGCAGCAGGTCTCGTGTGAATACACCAACCTGAAGTACATGCGCGTTTTACAACCCATTTTGACTTCAACTATTCCGTACGCAGAACTCGACGAGTGCGATGAGTCTTTATGCAGATGCTTGGTGGAACAGTATTTAATTGACAGCGTTTACTGGCTGTGTTGCAAGCTCTTGGCTCGGTAATGTGGCACAACTCAGGGTCCTGCAGTCAACATTACGTGCATCCACAGTTGGCCCGCCTTTCCTTGAAACACTTCTCGAATCACCGCCGGTATCTCGGCACGAGACTGCAGCATTCATCCCTGAGCTAACAATTTCGACGGCCAGGCAACCGATGACGCCTATCAGATCGTCGCGATGGCTACGTCATGTCTGCAGAGACAGACCTCGTAGAGTCGTGCTGACCTGCCCTTTGCGGTTCGTGCCACCCGGTGAAGGTGCAGCTGGTTGGTGCGCAGGCTTACGACCCATGCTGCCAACCTTCCTACACGGTTTCACACTACGTCGATCTCTCTAATTGAGCGGGAACTGTTCCTGGATTTCAGGCCAGCGGCTGACCCCGAAGCTTCAGTTATAAGTAGGCCTTGCTCGCCAAGCATTCTAGCGCGCGTCATCTAGCGACTCAACCATCAGGCACCACACAAGTCTCAACATCGAAACAATACCCTGCAACCTTAAACATGAAGGCAACGCAAGCTCTCATTGCCCTTGGCCTCGTCGCCGGCGCCCTCGCCCAGACCGAAGGCGCCCCTCCCCGGAGCCTGGACAGCTCTGTGCTGCCCAAGTTCGCGACCCTGCCCTCGGGGGTCGGCTCGCCAGTCACCGCCACCAAGTCCGAATCTGTGAGCACCGGCGCCCATGCAACTGCGACCGAGAGCCAGAGCTCCGGCGCTAAGACCACTGGCGGCTCCCCGAGCGGGACCACTGGTGGCTCTGCGAGCGGCACAGCGGGCGGCACGACGACGGCCCCGAAGTCGAGCTCGTCTTCCGCTGGGGCAGCGGTTCCTACTGCCTACGCCATGAACCTCGCTCCTGTTCTTGGTATGGCTGTGGCGGTCTTGGCTGTCTAAGCTCGCGCAATCATGAAGGCTGTGTTTGAACCCGAGATTGGGCATATTGGAATTGCGGAAACAAGAAGGATGGGCGTGGAACTACATGTATTATTCGCACAGGCTGAGCCGCAAGTATGGCGGGCTACACCGTCGCTGGGCACATACCCTCATTGGGCAGAAGTGCCGTTTGTGGTGCAAGTTGATAACGGTGTCAACTGTCAAGGCAGCCTGTGCAATTTGAACCGAGTTATACTTTAACAGATATTGCTTTTATTCCAGCGTTGAATCTATTGAGCTTACCGACATGGGAATGTGAATCGCGTATGCCATTGCCGTTGCGTAATCGCCAGAAGCTATCACCTATACCTCGCCATTTTGGACCTGCACGAATCAACCGGACAATTCAACTTCTGCCACAGGTCCCTACCGGCCTCAGCAGTACCCCGTCCAATCACAGAGTTTCCGAGTACCTTCCCGAGTGTAGTGTCAATAGATACCTCCGTATGGAGTCTAGAAACCGACGTGCATTACCAGCATAGATGAGAATTCTACAGGTATCGTTTGTAGCCGACCCAAATACGCTGTGAGATCTATAAGTCACCCTTCATATCCAACCCTCGTCTATGCTGTCTGGTGCCGGATCTCTTGCCGGTGATCTCCGGCCCGCGCCGCTATTTCCCGCCTTTCGAGCCACCGGTATAGGAGACTTCCGCCTCGCATTACGCGGGCTCATCTCTCGGCCGGGTGTTTCCTTTGGTATAGCGACTCGACTAACCGGCTTCAGGCTTGTCGCCTTCTGCTGCCAAGAAGGACTCGTCTTCGACGCCGGCAGTTCGTGCGGTATAAAGGCTTCGTTTCCGTAGAGTTCATAGACGCGAGGATTGCTGGACCCGTCGAGCTCAAATCTGTTTTGAGGATCGAGTTCTGCCTTGTGATGGTTACTGCGGTCGGGCTGGAGGCTTGTGGCTGGTAGCTCGGGCTTCGCATAGATGTCGTCGCCGTCGAGGTGATGACACTCCCTAGCCGCATTTCTCTTGGACCGGCTCCTTCGCCACTGCCAAAGTGCGAAAAAGGTGCCCAAGCCGATGAGAAGTGCCGCAGCCCCAGCGCCAACCCCCCCTATCGCCCCGCGACTTAGACTATTTGAAGAGCCGCTGTCGCTCTTTGAAGTCTCCATTGCCGCGCTGGTTGCTTGACTCTCTCTCGTAGTCGGATTTGTGGTGGTTGAATAGGAGGTTGTGGGAGCTGTAGTGGAGGTTGTGGAAGCTAGGGAGGAGATATCAAGGTCTTGGGGACGATACACAAGCTGAACCGCAGGCGCCCACACTATGATTCTTGCGAAATTGACCGTAGTAGTAGCCTGCATGCTGCCTTGCAGATAGGTGTAGGGTATCATATCCCCAAGATCAGTCTTTGTCACCTCCACTAGAGTATAGTCAGAACATGTCGTGTATACGGCTCCTTTTGTAGTCCATTGTGCAGAGCAAAATCCGCCAACTAATTCGTCAGTGTATGGGAGGTATGTATGACCACTGAAATGATAGGGTTTTCCTTAGTCCATACACTTGCGGCATTATCGAGCTTATACTCATGGACGGGCGCACCTTGGACAACATATAGCGAGTGTTTCATCCGGCAAGAACGTGCTCATGACGGCGCCAGAGACGCGACTTAAGCCGTTTCCTTCACCATACGTTACCGTCGCCGCCGTCTGCCAGCCTTGTGGACAATACAGACCGGGCGAGTAAAACGGACCTTCGCCTATGGCGGTTGATTGGTCGTCAATGTGCGGGAAACATACTGGCCGAGGCGGTTCTTTGTTTCTGTCCGTTCCTGGGCACGGGCTTGCCCGGAAGAACCTGAAGCAAACTTCTGAATATGGCCCGGGGAAAGGATCCGTGGGTAGCGCGCTTGGGGTAAATCTTGTACATCCGCTGCATTGCCACCCTGGTGCATACTGTGTTGTCATCGGCCCAACATTATTGCGGGTTGTGGATTTGGGAGCCTGTGGCGCATTGGTGATGGTTGCTGCCATTCTTGCCTCTCACGGCTGGTGGGATCCGTCTTCCATGGAGACACTCGTTACGAAGGGTATGATGTGATGTAAAGCTTCTTGAAAGTGGCCGGGAGGAGGCGGCCGTAGCCGCCATCATATCTGTTTCCGGGCCGCCCCCATTGACAAGCCGCCGCGGGGCCAAAAGGTTTAATATACAGAATACGGACACTCAATTCGGACCCCACTGGACATGTAGGGAAACTTGAGATAATCTGACAGTCCGACCCATCTGACCCCTCACCCAACCACATGTACTCGCTGGCGACCACGCACCGCGAGAGACCTTGCCCAACCGCGTGATGATCATCAGGGCCGTGAAACGCGAAATTGCCCGCTCACCCCATTGAACACAGTAATTTAGAGCCACCTCGATCAGGACCATTTAAAATCAGACATCACGGAGGACCACGGTACAGGTGGTGCTGTGTGCCCACCTGCCGTTGCTAATGGCTTCTGCCGCTTCCACACAGGCATTGGATACTGCAGAGGATGCTCACGACAGGCTCGGATCCTTGGATGGTATGACTTCCAACTCGGAGAGAGATTCTGATACCGATTCAGAAAATGACGTGGAGAGTGACTTGGGCGGCGCGCATCACATCGGCGGAGCGGACCCCAGCGCCAACGCCGCAGACACTGCCCTCGAGGCACAGAGCGATACTGCGTCGGAATCGTCGAGCGACATTCACACACGTCTCTTCTCGACGCTTTTACACGACAACCGTATCGAATTTGGGAGCGACGAGGTATTTTATAACCAAGACATTGGTGATCCCGACGAGATGAAAGAAAGCCGGCCATTCCACTGGTTTCTCCACCTGCCGCCTGAGATCCGACATCGAGTCTGGGAACTTTTCTGCCCGGAGCTCACGCTGGCTTCGCGAGTCTATGAGCTCTCTGTCCCCATCATTTCTGGGGATCGGAGCTCCCTTGCACTATGTGAAGGCAACAGTCTTTCCGAAGCAACCAGAGGGATTCGGAGCGTCCTGTCTGTTCACAGAGAGTCACGAAATCTGGCCATGCGAATCCTTCCTGACACGTTGCCGTTGGACCTACTCTTGGACCTGATATGGAAGGTGAAGGTGCGTGGAAGGGGTGTTTTGCGATTCAACCGGAAGAGAGACGTCATAGAGCTGCCTAGTAAGGTGTTCGAAGGAAAGGACCACCACCAAAAACGACTCCCGAACGCGTACCTTGAGCGTGTGGAGAAACTCGGATTGGGTTCTGGATACAGATCCAATCTCGCTCCAGACACAGTTCGTAAGTACGAGGCGAGGCTTCGCGAGTTTCACAACCTGAGGACGGTCTACTTTTATCAAGACTCCCAAGCGAACACTGTCCGGAACTACCGATGGGTGACATCCCCCGACTGTCACCGGCAAGTGATGAGCCAAGGCCTTGGAGGCCGGCCGATGATATACTGCTGGCCTGGCTCCGGAATGGGAACCCCGGGCAAGCTGACCCGCGGAGCCAAAGGCTTGAGAGCCGAGGCTAAGAAAGCTGGGTGGGAGCTGCTTCCGATGGTGGTATTCTCTCGGAGGTTTGGCTGGGAGCACTATGGGTGGATTCAAGAGAGGGCTAAGCTTTCGGACGATGAGTTTGAGGCGGCTGCGTTGACAATCATCAGGCGGCGCTACGCGTCTGTATATCTGACGGAGGACTCCGACGAGTTGACTGACGAATTGGATGACGACCTCCAAACTGTGTAGGAACGAAAATGGGATCGCACGGAAATACCTATGGGAAGTAATCCTGGGTCACGCTCGAAACCGACTACTTGGGTTGTGGGCAATCTGTTTCTAGGGCCCAGCGGTTGCAGAACGACTACTATTGGCGATCACAAATAGAACATTACCCCAAACAACGGCCGGGAAAATTGAGCTTCGAAACCTGCTGATTCGGCTGCGTGGCCCTTTAACTTGCATCCGCAGAGAGTTAAATCTATTGAGTACTGACATGCAAGTTGAACCGCCTATACTTATGCGTTCCGTTGCGTCATTGAAAGAACATGAAGCTACATGTATTTATCACCAAGACACTGTGCATTCATTGAGCGAGAGAGGCACCAATCAAGATTTGATGCACTTGCGAGTTTTTCTGGGAGCTCACCAGCTTCAATGCATGTGATTGATCGCACAATATTTCTTGGTGCAAAAATCGACCCACAAAGAGCAGCTTATAATACTGTGCACAGAGTATTCACAGCATGTTGTCCAAGTTGTCCAAGAAGACGCAACGCCACAACGACCCAAGCAGGAAAGTACTCGCGTAGCGGCCCCACATCCACTACCGTATTCTCACAACCCCTCACCCGGTGCGGCATCGCGGGAGCTGCATCTGAATAAATCTTCAGACAGCCAGGCGTCCTTTGTCGACTACCCTCGACAAGGCGACCACTCAGCTCATTGTGATTATCCCGCCTTGCTCTCACTGGTTATCCAAAATGCTTTCTTTTTCAAAGCCAGCCAGCCGCGCTGAAAGAATCTGATCCCAGCTCCACCTCTCACCCGACGCAAGTGGAACGCTAGTTTAACGTCATCCAAGAACCTTGATGGCTACCATCCTTCTTCATGCCGCTTGGCGCCCGGCACTCCATGGCCTGCACGTCCCGATTCAGTTCAATGCGCATCTTTTGAAAAGAACTGTGCTTGGCACGATATGCAGGTCCCTTAAATGCATCGAGGGCGTGAGCGTAGCCCGATGTCAGGCGTGCACCGTTGTACTCCGTGGGCCATCATCACCAACAGCCATGGCCATGTCAAGATCTTTTGCGTCTTTGCTCGGCGTCTCACATTTACTAGCGCAAAGCCATTGCCTCTTTATCTCTGCCCACCCGGGCGCCAATTGTTTTCCGTTGCCGGATATCCGGTCAGGCAAATCAGAGAGCGCCGGTAAAGCTCAGCCGGACAACAAGGTTCTCGTTCTTTAGCTATATATCTCAAATGGGTAACCTTTCCCTGCTGGGAATACTGCCTCGCGTGAGAGCTTCAAACCGCACTTCGTACCTCTCAGGATTTGATTGTCAAGACCCGCGGTCGCAGGCCGCACTGCTCGCTCACCATGGCCGACAATTCTACTTTTGATCCGCACAATGTCGACCTCGACACGGCTTCGCAGACAGACATTGTCTGCTACCTCAACCAGGGCGGCAACGAATACAATGGACAGATGGGCGCGCGAATTTCCGCCCTCTTCGTCATCCTCGCGGTGTCCAGTGCGGCAACCTTCTTTCCCGTGTTGGCGACACGCATCCCTCGCCTTCGCATCCCCATCTATGTCTACCTCTTTGCTCGCTACTTTGGTTCCGGTGTCATCATTGCCACCGCCTTCATCCATCTGCTGGATCCTGCCTACACCGAGATAGGTCCTGCCAGCTGCGTCGGCCTCACGGGCGGTTGGGCTTCGTACTCTTGGCCGCCTGCCATTGCGTTAACGTCTGTCATGGTCATCTTTGGCATGGACTTTGCCGCCGACTTCTACGTTCAGAGACGTTACGGAGTTAGCAGCGCCTGCGGGGCAGAACATGTCATCTCTGGTGCAGCTCCGTCAAGCGATGTCGACCCAAACGAGCGCTCCAAGCTCAGCCGCCCAAGCTCCGCCACGAAGATGGACGACATTGAAGAGCTCAAGCATCTCCAGGGAGACTCCGAGGCCACTGAAAGAGCCTTTCATTCTCAGATCGCCGCCTTCCTCATTCTTGAGTTTGGAGTCGTCTTCCACAGCGTCATCATTGGTTTAAATCTCGGCGTCGCTGGCGATGAATTCTCAACGCTTTATCCAGTTTTGGTCTTTCACCAGTCTTTCGAGGGCCTTGGAATTGGCGCACGTTTGAGCGTCATTCCGTTTCCGTCACGCCTGCGTTGGATGCCGTGGCTCCTTTGCCTAGCTTACGGCTTGACGACGCCAATCGCCATCGCTATTGGGCTCGGCTTGCACTCCACTTATAACGGCGGGTCTTACACCGCCAACGTGGTTTCCGGTGTGCTCGATTCCATATCCGCCGGTATTCTGATTTATACTGGTCTTGTGGAAATGCTGGCAAGAGACTTTATTTTCAACCCGAATCGTACTGATAGCAAGAAGCGTCTGGCTCTGATGCTCGTCTCGCTGTATCTTGGCGCTGCTGTTATGGCTCTTTTGGGTAAATGGGCCTGATCATTTGTAAAATAGTACATCTATAGATATCGAACAACGTAAAGGCTTCATGCTCTCGGTGAAATCCTCTTAGACACCGCAATGGATTCGGCTTAAAGCAACTGCCAGATTCAGTAAAGCCTGTGTGTCGCAATTTGTGTTCAAATTCCATATTTCAAACGAGATCCCGGTCTTTAGCCCTTGTCCAAAAGGGAAGAGAGGGGGGGCCGGAGGGGTGGGAGGAACCACAGCCGTAGTGAATCTGAGTCAGCCTTCCATTGCAGATGTCTGGAAAGCCGCCAAGGTTTTCTTGATTGGTGGCCTGCAAGCATGCGTTGCAGTTTAGCTGTGAAACATTTGGACTCAAATTTGAAGCTACTCATCGCGAAGCCACTCATCGCTATGAGTTGCTCTATAGACCCGAGAAGTTCTGCTCATGAGACTGGAATGATAATACCTTTTTCGCTCAGCCTCAATAGCGACAAATCTGCCTAGTGCCCGTGCTAAAGCCTTTAGCTGACTCTACAACGGCGCTACGTCCTGATTCATGCAGGAAGCCAGGGTGTTAATCTCAAATCACCATTCATGATCTGGGTCTGTCACTTGTCTACTCGTAAGCCTTGTTCGTAACTAAGGGCAACAGTGCTACAGGGCCACAGAACAGTAGTTGTTCTCCGTAATATCGATGGCGTCAGGGCGAGCGTTTCGTAATATGAGTAAGCAATACGAGAGACGACCTTTGATGAGAGGGGCCATGGATGATGCTCCCTGATCAGCTTTTAGAAATTGGGCTATGCCTTATATAGGCTTCGCAAACACGGCGTACAGGGCCCATGAACGTATTAAATTCGCTTTAAAGTGCTATTGCACACCGGCAAGTATTAAATGCGGAGAGCGGACCAGCTGCGGGCCAAAATTAACCAACAGACAGAACCAACAACAGCCAAGCCAGACAACGCGTCATCAAAAGTACCATGGATTGCGTGTACGAGGCCGTCGGATGATTCCTTTTTCGTCCGGACTTACGCATTACGCGGCGGACCCCGGTCAGTTTTCCGCAGCAGAGATATTGTGCAGAATTCGCTACATACATCTTTCTATTGTGCTGCTAGACTGCTTTCTATCTTTGTTTACCATTGAAATCTTTCTGCAAATATGTTAATTTCAAGACGATTTCGTTATGTTGTCGTATTGGGTCTTGTGAGCTTGTTGATGTGGACCATGACGCAGCCTCGCTTTGACAGAAGGAATCACCGCATATCCGCCATTGACCTCAGCCTTCAGCTTCCGTCATCAGATCTTGCATCAGCAATTCCGCACCATGGCAGTACGCACGTCAAATACTACTCATCACAGGCTGCGCTCGAGCTGTGCTCAGCTCACGGTTATTCGGTTTTCTCTCCTCTGTCCGTCTCCGGAGAGCGTAAGATCTACGACCTTTTCATGATCAACACAGAGCTCGATTTTCTCGAGATCCGTCTCCAGACTTTATACAACTATGTGGATTATTTCATTATTGTTGAATCGCCGAAGTCATTCCAGGGCAATCCAAAGTCGCTCATCATCAAGGAGAACTGGGACAAGTTCAAGCAGTATCATGACAAGATGATATACCATGAGCTTGTACTTCCGGATGGTTTTAATCCGCCGCGGGCTTGGGACTATGAGGATCTCCAGCGGGACTCCATGTATCAGCAGGTTTTCCCCAAATTGAGTGGTCGCCAGGCTCCCGTTTACGGCGACGTAATTATCGTCGCAGATGTGGATGAAATCCCCCGTCCTCAAGCTCTAGTCGTACTGCGAGCATGTAACTTCCCTCGAAGACTTACTTTGGGGGCTAAGTTTTACTATTATTCCTTTCAATTCCTCCACACAGGCCCGGAGTGGAATCACCCGCAGGCTACATTCTACCAAGGCTGGCGGACCATCAAGCCGACAGCGCTGCGTAATGGCGATGGGGGAGTACCGTTTCTACGCGATCTAGAAAAGGGAACCCTCAGCAATGCGGCATGGCACTGCAGCAGCTGCTTTGCCACGGTAGAGCAGTTCTTGAACAAGATGGCCAGCTTTTCGCACGGGTGGATGAACGCGGCCGAGTATCGAGACCAGGATGCAATCGCGAAAGCGGTTCGGGAAGGCCGGGATCTTTGGGGTCGCCAGCAGGACACGTTTGTGAAAATAGACAAAAATGAAGATCTCCCTAGTGTACTATTAGAGAGCTCGGAGAGATTTGTCTACATGTTGAATAGGGATGGACAGTCTGCTGGGTTCACGGACTACCCTTAGATGGAAGGATCTGGTTCAAGTATTGCGAATTGACTAAATAGATTTGTGGTGCAGAATCTACGAAGAAAAAGGGGAATAGCGATGCCGTGTCTGGCAATTTTCTTCAGGCCGTAGGCTCTCATATTTTTCACACAGTAACCGAATTCAGGACGATGGGCGATGATTCTTCAACTACAGACTAGCTACCGCTTCTT
Organism: Tolypocladium amazonense; assembly: GCA_024340795.1. Lineage (NCBI taxonomy): Eukaryota > Fungi > Ascomycota > Sordariomycetes > Hypocreales > Ophiocordycipitaceae > Tolypocladium > Tolypocladium amazonense. The sequence continues at coordinate 219,701 of JALHCE010000043.1, read as the reverse complement.
GGCTTCGCCTTCAGCTGCCTGGACGGCTCCAGGTAGGTCCCAATGAAATCCGTTCGATCCAATCACGGTGTGCATTCATCCGACTTTACGAAATAGCACTCCATCGTCGCTGCTCTGGTCCTCCGCCGTTTGGTCGAACTGTACTTGCAGCGCGGTCGGAATGCCATCGACACCAATCTTGAACTCAGCTTTCGCGTAGGATTTGAAGAAGACGCTAGGATTTTCCAGGTACTCCATATGCAGGATCCACCAGTCGCCTGATACGTGGTGCAACTCAAATGAGACGGGCAATGAATCGGTCTCGCGAGATCCAACCAGGATTGCCTTCGTCGAATCTTTAAAATCTTTGGCGCGAGATTTGACCTGCAAGGTGAGATTGCTGTAGCCGGGATCATAATATGTCCCTACTAGCTTGTCGATACTCGTTGTGGGAGCTGTTGGCGTCTTGGGTCTGTTAGGGTAGGCATTGTCGAGAGCATTCTCTATGTCTTTGGTCTGCCTGTCGAGAGCATCAGAATACCTAAGCCCTCGGCGTTAGCATTCAGTGTGCATCCAGTATGTCGGTATGGAAGCTCGAAAGCCTTACGTTTTCTCCGGATCAATACCGTCCTCCTTTCTGATCCCCAGCTTTTCATTCACAAGCTTGTAGACCAAAATATCCTCGACAGCGTTGGACGAAACTGCGGTGTTTCCGAAAGACACAACGCCATACTTAATCTCAGGTAGCCAGTATACCTGTGCGCCAAAAGCATGCATGCCTCCACTGTGTGTGTACACGACATGGCCCTTGTACACAAATCGCAGCCAGCCCAAGCCGTACATTTGCACATCTTTACCGTTAGCTGGCATGCTCGCGATAAATCTCGGCTTCCGGATGTCTTCATAAACCGACTTAGAGAATGGTCCCTTCATATGGAGGAGGTTCCTGATCCACTTGGCGTAGTCGAGAGCACTGGAGAAGATGGCGCCAGCGCCGCTATCTTCGGTGACGTCGAGGTGCGGCACTGAATGATATCTTTGATCTTCGTCGCTCCAGTAGTAACCCTGGGCAAGATGATGGGACGACGCAAGCGCGTCTTCAAGATCAAAATATGTGCTGTCCATGCCCAGAGGCCCCCAAATCCTTTCTTTGAGCACATCGCCCAACCATTTGCCTGTAATCGTCTCGATGACATGCGACAGCGTGACAAACATCAAGTTGTTATACTGGAACTTGACGCGGGGTTCTGCCGTCATTTTCAAGTTGCGCAAGTTGCGCACAAAATCTTTTGCCACTGCTTGCCTCCCATTAATAGACCGCCGACTTGTCATTTCGTGTGGCGGCAAGCCGGTACGGTGGCTGACGGCGTCCTCGAGGGTTACGTGTTTTGTCGCCCATTCATCCTCAAGAACAAAATCGTCTCGAATGATGGATGAAATTGGAGTGTTCCATCCATGAGCGAGAGAGGCATACTTCTTTGTGTCGATGAGTAGGGCGAGTGCAGCGGCCGTGAAAGCCTTGGTGGTGGAAGCACCATACCAAATCGTGTCTGCCGTGGCAGGCGTGTCTGGCAGAGTCGCGAAGCCATAACCCTTAATCATGGTCAAAACTGCTCAAGGAACACAGGCGAGCTGCGTTTGGGGCAACGAACCTCTGCGTATACCTCCGTGTCGTCAATCACGGCGATCGACAGACCAGGTACCTTCCATTTATCTAAGGTCTGGTTCGCAAATTCGGCGAAAGCATCATCGAAAGGATTCCTTTTCACTGTACTCTCAATCAAGAGCTTTTGCTCGCTTGCAAGTATTGGACTTGTGATTCCCAGGATGATGCTAATGGCAATATGCCATGAATACATGGACCCGCGTGCCATGTCGGTTTGATTTGCGCCCTGTTCACCACAAGGCAGTTGAAGCGATTAGGAGGCGAGCGAAAATGAAGAGGCTGAGAGTATGTGAGTCAAGTGCATCTCAGCTGAAGCCTGGAACCTCTGCTTAGCGACCTGCCTATTCGGGTGCAATTTTCTTAGCGACGTCTCTGACTCTTCAACGCAGTGGCCGTCTCCATCTTGGCTCAATACGAGTAATACGAGTATCATTGGATGCCAGAATCGGTCAAGTTACACCCAAATGTGCAGCTGCTGTCATCGTTCCATTCGGTCTGGCCTCTCCAGAATCTTTGGCGTCGAGAATGCATGTATTGATTGAAAAGAGCGCGATCTAAGTACCTAACTTGAATTTGGGAACTGTGCAGCCCTAGCCACTACGATGGCAGCCCTTACAGGGTATGAAATTATGTTGGAGCGGATGTCTAGTCCAAGAATGATGCACGTAGTCATGGCAAAATCCCAAAGGCATGAGAGAAAACAAGGCAGTCGCCCTCATACCAACATCATCCCACACGGCCGAGAACAGAAACTGTCGCTCCGATCGGCATTCCGTCTCGTTTTTGTTGTTCTTTTTGGCTGGTGCGCTTGAGTTGCGCGAAGTTTCTCATGCAGTCTCCGAAAGAAGGAAGTGTTGCCATCATTTCGTCGAGCTCTTGAGGTGACAACATATAGGCACTCAGACAGGAGCGCTCTGTTGTACACACCATATCTTCTATCGCATACCGCTGCCTCATCAGTAATTGCGCGGGAAATGCGAAGTAATTGCTTTCCTTCAATAACCTTGTAGTCTTGGTCGTTATCAAACTTGACCATCGTTGAAGCAAGATGACATGCTCGAATTGATCGAGAGCATACTCTTTCAGTACGATAAGGTACTTACTTTGAATTTCAGCTCCATTCGATTGGTGGAGATTGGCAAAGAATGTCGCAAGATGAGCTTGGTTAGGGATCTCTCAATCGGGTGATGGAGCAGTAGTCCAACAGAAGCACCGTATTTGACACACTAAAAATGTCAAGTGATTGTACAACACATTTTTTTTCCGTTATGTCGTCCATGCGCTATTGCAAATTTCGTAACCGATGCCACGCTGTTCTGATTTACTCTGAACTTCTCAGGCATCAGCACTACGAGATGGCTTTGCTACGGGTGTTCCAAAAAAGGCAATTGTTGGGGCAATCAATCAGGCAGAAGCAATAAAAAAACTCCCTATGCTCGCAATTGGTTAAGCCTTCGACTCGGAATAGCTCGAGTACGCTGACTCTCGGATTAGCGGCACTTCAAGAAAGGGGAGCCATGCCGTGGATGACCCTGGATGACACTGTGTCTACATCGCAATCCTGTATATTAGGTCTAGCAACGGCTCGCAAACCCAACTTTCACGGCAGGTAGACGATTACAGTTCCTAACGCTGTGTCCAATGGTTTCGGCGACCATGGCAGCCTACAACCTTTTTGCCAATTGCACCATTGATGATGCCGCCGGCCTGGCGAAGAACAACATGTCTGCATACTGGGAGGAGACGTGGTGGAACATGCTGTGGGTCGATAAACCTCTGGATTCAATCATCGCTGCTTCGACCAACCGGATGCCCAAGAACCTCTTGACCGACAGGAGCGTCAGAAGACACCAGAAAGTCGTTGACTCTGCCACCGGTGAGATTGCGGGCTACGCTCGATGGATTCTGCCAGAGACACACGTAAGTTGCTGGCTGGAGGCACAAGTGCCAGATGTCAGCGACAAACACAAGCAGAAATTCCAAGAGCTTTACGCTACTACGACGTGGGATCCTCGATCCGACATGGATAACATCGATGACCCTATTCATGTGATGATGCGAAAACACGCTCCGGAAAAGCCATACATAAGTAAGTCGCCGTGCATTGTTGCTCCTACCATATCTCTTGAATCATTCTAAACGTGGCATCAGAGCTTGACTATCTGGCAGTGCGCCCAGACCACCAACGACGAGGAGTTGCCAGCTTACTCGTCAAGTCAGGCATTCAACAGGCGAACGAGCTCGGCATAGATATCTTTCTTGTTGCTATGGGTAGCAATGCTCTAGAAATGTACAAGAAGAACGGATTCGAGGTCTTGGATCAGCTATCCCAGCCCCTCAGAGCATGGGGCGCAGAAGGAATATACCTAACGAGTATTCTGCTGAAGCATCCCGCAAGGGTATAACTGAAAGATAAATGGCTCGATATTTGAATGATTCGTTATAATTGTCAACACGAACTCGCTAGGTAGTCAATGCAGGAACCTTATGCCTTGATTTTAGGATACTATTGACATATATACAATGAATGGCGCTGCTAGCAGACACCGAAAAGTAATGGTCCACGTCCATCAAAGGGATCTTGACGGCGAATGTAATCGCGCCGCTTCAAATTGACGCCACCATCTTCGTTTGGAAAAGGACATGTCTCTCCCCCTACCAGCCAGTCTCTATCTGGCGAAGAGAATCAATATCAGTCGCACCCGCTCTTTTCTTGGGACCTTCGGGGCTGACTTCCGAGCGAGCAAATGTAAAAGAGCCGGGATCACCGCCGTCTCCAGGAAAGCCCGGGTCTCCTCCAGCCCCAGGGAATTCAACGTTGCCATCGTCTCCCGGGAAGACAGGGATGATCTGGTTATCTGGGAAGCCCGTATTGTCCTGGTTGCTGGGGGGAAAGCCAGAGCCAGGGAAACCGGGATTACCTTGAGAGGGAGGGAAGCCAGGAAAGCCGGAGTTCCCATCGCTACCGGGAAAGCCGGGGAAACCAGGGTTTCCATCTCCGCCGGGAAAGCCAGGAGTACCCGGGTTCCCATCGCCGCCTGGAAAGCCAGGGAAACCGGGATTGCCTTGCGAAGGAGGGAATCCAGGGAACCCAGGGCTGCCATCGCCTCCGGGGAAGCCAGGAGTACCAGAGTTGCCATCTTCTCCGGGGAAGCCAGGAGTACCAGGGTTCCCATCACCACCGGGGAAGCCAGGAGTACCAGGGTTCCCATCGCCACCGGGGAATCCTGGAACGCCGGGGTTGCCGCCGTTTCCAGGGTTATTGGGATTTGTAGGACGCTGAGGTGTACCACTTCCAGGGTTCACAGGTTTGGAAGAAGGCTGAGTTGCACCAGTTCCCGGTTTCACGGGATTGGTTGGACGCTGAGGGGTGCTACCGTTCCCGTTCCCAGGTGATGTTGGATTGGTCGGCGGCTGAGGAGACCCGCCGCCGTTACCGCCGCCGCCTTGCTTTCCTTGTCGGAACTGCTGCCAACAGCTCTTCATGCGGTTGATCTGGCCGGGAGTGAACTCTCTGCCACATGGTCTGTATTCCAATGTGTCAGTATTTGCAAACCAAACAAGCCGAGATTTACATACGGAGATGAGTAGTCCATAAAGTTGTAGATCGAGTCAGCTTGAGGCAAGCCGCAAGAGTGAGGCGGAGTGTTTTGTGGGCATCCAGCCGTCGGTCCGCTTTGAGGCGTTGTATCGCTGACCATGTCGCCTTCGCCCTGGCAACCACCCTGGAAAGTGTGGAATAGACCAAGAAAATGGCCAATTTCATGGGTGAGGACCGTGTCGCTCTGACCGATGCCCCTGGCGCCGCCAGTCCCTCCGGGGACGGTACTGGCAACGACGCTGCATCCGTCCCTGATGTTGATTTCAGATCCCGGGCTCGACTGACCCGGTAAATAGCAAATGCCGCCAGCTCCTCCAAGAGTTGCGACGTAGTAGACATTCAGATCGCCGTATCCACCCTTGCGCAGCTTGGATTTCATGCCTCTCTCGTCCTGAAAGCTAGTCCACTGCTGGTTCTGTTCGTAGTCGACACCCTTGAGGTTGAACTTAAAGCCGGTGGGGGCATAATGCTCGTTTACGTTCTGAAACTGCTGCTTGATAATATCTTCCTGTAGACCCCGTCAGTCGCGGTAGAGAAGACGTGAAGTTTCTAACCTTACACTCAGAAAGCCGCCTGCGGCATTCTGTGAGCTGTAGACGACATGAGCGTAAGCGTCGACGGTAATAGCAGTGCCATTGACCTGGCGTCGCTCGTTCAAATGCGCCTCGCTCTCAGCGAGTCGCTTTGCAATGTTGCGCTGCTCCTCGCTTGGAGGTGGTGCACCGCACTTGAACAGTTCCACCTTCTGGCCAGCAGTGGCAGCCATGGCGGCGGTGATACAACCCGCTACGACGACGGACTTGAGAATCATTTTTGAGATGAGAAGAAAAGATCAGACTGAAACTGTCAAACGAACGAAAGCATTCGGTCAGTTCCAGACTGGGCTCGTAAAAGAAGGTGAACAAGAAAAGGGGCAATGGCTGCTGTTGTAGCCTGCTATGGAAATCTCGAGGGTGAATCTCGAGCACTCTTATATACTCCAAAGACGTTTCCGCCACTTTTCGGAGAAGCAGATTTCCTTTCTTGGCAGAGACAATTCATGGATCCCCATCAGGGGCGCCGTATTGCAGAGCCGCACGGGAACCACGTTACTGGCATACATCGACCCGAGAACTTTTGTTTCAGATCTCCTCGGATTATTCGTACGTCACCAGATGGAAGAGCACGATTCCGCGCAGGCAAAGTCGGGGGCTTAGAACAGGACGGCCAAGACCGGACAGGGTCAGAGTAATCAACATGATGCTGCACTTGTTGACCTTCGCTTAATGGTTGGATCCAGTCTGCTGGTTCAAAGTAGCCCTGCTTGGGGACTGAACAAATGTCTTGTAGCGGTATGTTTGAGAAGAATTGCAGTGGCCACTGAAAATGCTTCGCTTCGGCAGGCGTGCGGCGAGTCAGGGACTGGACCAACAGAACAAGGTCGGTATGCTGTGCCGCAATTAGTGTTCCAATTGAACCAGAGTGGTCATGGATCCGTGGGTTCATTTTCAAGCGAACGCTTTTTGAAGCCTTTGGACGAACCTGTAGAGGCGCATCTTGACATGTCTCGTCTGCGACAAGAACAACCAAGTCCTCTGAGAAACTTGCGTGGCTTTTTTGGGCAGCATTCGACGCCGATCTCGTCGTAACATGCAAAACATGCACACGAGTCGCCGCGTTCTGTCCGAAGAGGGTCACTGCCGATCAGAAACAACTACAAGTAGAGTGCTTGGAAGCGGAGACTTCTTCATGCACTGCGTGCTCTCCTCTTATCAGGTGACCTTTGTTTCAGACCCTGGATTTCTGGGTTGATTCCGGGGACTGGTCTTGAAAGTGTGGTTTAACGTTACATGAGTAAGCTGTTTCATCTCTTTCCCCTTTAGCCTTTACCTTCCCAATCAATCGGGCGCCGGGGCGAAAACGCAAACAGACATTAGGTTGTTTCATCAACATTAAGCATCTCGTCATAAGCACCTTGAGTTATTATGCATGACCATCAGTTCCGTGAAAGCACAGCCGCGCCGGCTGACGCGGCCGGCACAGAACGTCGGGCACAGGCCGACGACGATATTAAGACAGCATTGGCAATGCAGGCGGAGAACAGTATTCGTGGTGCGCATACCAGGCTGCCTCCTCTGCGGATGAGAAGAGCGGCATCCTGACCCAGCGCTGTTGGCATAAAACTTAGAGAAAGCCATGTGCGTACCATGAGTAAATGAATGCGGACAAAGGTCATCTTAGCCGCTCCGGAGCAGCCGGGACGGTTTAGTGTCGGCGGCTCATCCATGCACGATGCGGGTAGTGTCATAGCCTACAACGGCGTTCTCGAACATGATTCGCGAAATTAAATTGAACATCATCGTACTAAGAATCTCATCCTTACGTGTAGAAATATGCTTATATCGACAGACAACAAAAGAATTGCTCTACTTGAAACGCCCTCTCATATTCGCGTGCTGGGGGCCCATGTCTTCCAGCTCGAACAAGTGGCTGGGCTGCGGCGAATGCGCTGTATAAGTTCTGTTGTTCATCCCCCCTGTTCCAAGGCAAGGCGATTCCTCCGGCGATGGATATATTGAACTGGCCCGAATGTCCTCGTATGCCGTCGTCGGTAGCTCGGCTGCTTGTATTGGGTTGGGAAAACCTTGAGCCGGCTGATAGCCAACAGGAGACGGATATGACGCAGGCATCTTTTCATGGTTTCCATGGTTGAATCCTTCCTGTGTTTGGTCGATGGTATCGCGAGGACTCCATGCGAAACTCTGTGCCCAAGGGCTGGCTTTTTCCCGGGTAGGCTCGTCGAGCCCTCCTTGAGCTCTCCGTCGTCTCAGCACCTGGGCCATTTTGTACCAGAGGACCAGTAGCCCCAAGAGTATAATAGCACCGATAGCGCTGCCTATGGCGATGCCCGCAATGGCTCCATTTGACATCCCGCTATGGTTGTCAACCGGAACGTCAGTCGCTGCAGGCGTTGCAGTGAAAGCAACCGCCGAAGTCGCGGTTACGGGGGAGATTGCAGTGGTGGCGCTCGACATTGACATGCTCGACCGTGTCGATGAACTAAGAGGCGGAGATGAACTAGAAGACGGAGAGAGAAATGCAGCTGCGGACGCCGGGTCGTTGTTCAACACGGCCTGTCGCAAGGCCTTTGCCGGGCAACCATTTGAGTTGCACGGGTTTACTCCAGCGCAGCATCCCATGAAAGGCGGATCCAAGGACGCGCAAGCGTACCATTGCCCGCCATCGCTGCCGCTATTCGTGCAAGCTTGCGGTGGGATCTTACTGTAGCTGTTCTTGTCGAATGTCATCGGCTCGAGTTGGTCGTCGGGACACTCGCCGGTATCGCAGGGATTGGTCTTGCAACATCCTAGGAATCGTTTCGACTGGTCTCCGCAAACGTAGAAACTTCCACCATTGGGACAAGCCGCTCCGAGTCGTTTCTCTGGGCTTGACATCGTGTCAATCGATGAGCGCGCAACTCCAGTCTATCTGCTTGACATGATGGAAGTGAGGGATTTGGGTGCTGACAATGGATTGCACCCGGGAAAGCTTTGCTCTCTGAGCGTAATATGAACAGGTCATTCCGCTTTGTTCGCCCGGTGTTGGTTGGTTGCCTTGTCGGGCCAGCCGTATTCGCTGTTGGTCGTGAACTTGTGGCTTGGCGCACGTTGCATATATTGGCCCGCCCAACCTGCATATGTACCGTCTGGGCATCCGGGGGACAAGAAAAACCGCCCCCCATACCATCCAACTTTGTCCCTGTGAAGTACAATTTTTAGTCGTAGGGGCGGGCGCATTTTCTGGCCCCCGCATGCCTGCGGTAAGTAAACCCGGTCGCAACAGTCTCGGTGGACGGGCTAGGCAAAAGTGCACATGCAAGTCGTCACAAAGGGCATTGGCATTGCTTTGTCTTCGCCTTGGCCGAAGCGTCATTTCTAAGTAACAAGGCTGGAGCTAGCTCTTGTCGATCCGAGGCTTTGGTCGTTGTGATGTATCGTATCAGTGTCTGCTCACCCGCTCGACAGTGGGCAAGTTTACTTCAATTCTCAACAGAAAAGACAACTCCGCCACACAGCGTTTTTGCCCATCACTCTCGAGTTTCCCCTCTTTTTCTTTCAGCCAGGAGTCACTACTGTGCCTGTAACATCCTGGCGACTCGGACTACTCCGTACTTCGATCTGCAAATGCAGCGCAACCCCACCACCAAATCCGGTTGCATTTGCTGCCTCTCTAGTAGTAACAATTGAAGCCAGCTGGACATTCTAAATATAAGTATTCTCGCTATGCGTGTAGCTGCCACCGTAGGTATCTCTCCTATCACTATTGTCGCCGCTGGCTCCCACAATCCGCTGATGGCCAAGACCTACCATTTCGCTTCTGCTTCTTTGAAGGAGGGTGTTTCCTTTGTCTAGACTCTTCTGGGGAAGGAAACTTCCTTCGAGACTGTCCTTTCGGGCCTTGCCAGCTGTCGTGTTGACACGAACTCCATCTCCGCGGCATGCGGCTACCGGCAAGTGAATTGCCCGAGAGGTCTGTGAGGCTGAGGTCAACTCGAAGGGATAAGGGACAGGGTTGCGTCATTGTCTGATCCTTGCCTCCCCCGCTCGTAAGTTGATTACTGAGCCTGCACGGAGTCTCTGCATAGCTGTGATGTTACCCTGTTGGGCTGGATGCATCAAATGTATAAACTCATCCCTGGCCGCCACCGTCCGTCCTGTCTTCTGGCAGGGGAATTCCCCGACGGTTCCTTTGCACGGGCTGATTCTCAGTAAGACTACATATCATTCAAGCCTCGCCGTCTCTCATCACAATCCATTCGCCGTCGCCTCGATATAATTACATGGCAAGATGCAGCAGATGCCTGCTTCATGTTCAGTTTCAATCGAGAAATTGTATATGCACATATATAAAGGTGAAATCTTGAAAACTCATCTTGAATGTAGTATATAGAAACGCTGCTTGGCCGCTTTATGTAGAGTTGTACTTGACACGAATCAGCACAACAACATTGAAAGCTTCGCAATTGCTTGTACATATCGGTATCGAGTCATGGCTCGGGGCATTCGCACTCCGACCAGTACGCAAAACCCCATCAATACGAAGAAAGTTGAAGTATTGGAAAAGAGAAAGAAAACTCTCATCTCACTCGAGATGTACACAATGACCGGAGTTGCCTTGCCCAGTTCAATGACGAGCTACGTTTTATGCCAACATTTTTGCGCAAACGTCTCGAGAGACTTGAAAAAGGGGCACAATATACCATAAACTTGCCAAAACATTATTCACCGTCACGAAACTCGGATAATTTCTGTTATCTGTTTGAAAGAAGAGCATTGCGGACCCTACGAGGCACGGCGGCGGGCGGTCAAGCTGATGTCATCTTATCCGCACGTTGTGGTCCGTGCGCCTGCATGGCATCGGTACGCCACATGCGCATCCTACCACGTTTGTCTGCCTCAATATCATCAACGCACTTCGAACTATTCAACCAGCCTCATTCTACGGCCCATCTATGCAGTGCCTTGTGGGGACGGACCCTCGTTTGTCTGCTCAACGGCCTGTTGGCTGCGCCGGCGTCACACAATGACACTAGCCCGCGAATTATTATAAACAACTTGGATTCATGGACGTCCCGGGGCGTCAGCCGCTGGCTTCGGCCATCGGCGCTCTTAAAGACAGGGCCATCTCCCTGTGTTCCAGGATCAACGACCACTCAAAAACGGCAAACCTGTCACATGAGCAACGCTTTCCAAGAAGCCTACTCACCGAACTGCGGCTCTGCGGTGGCGCCTTGTTCACGCTGGAGACTCTCGCCAAAGACCTCGAACTATCCGCGACGCAGCCAGCAGACGCCACCGCCTTGCCTCTGGACGGCTACCTCCTGCTGGACCAACTGGGAGAGTTACTTTACTCTTTTGAAGTACGTTTGGAATCCGGAAAGGAGACGTGTAATCTCAAATCCGCAGCGCGAAAGTACCGGAACAGAATCACGTTTGTCGTGGCATCGACCCAGACTTACGCAGATCTGGATATGTTTCTGTCCCTAGACGTTCATGATGACGACGACCAGCCGCTAGACGACGCCGAGGAGCTGCTGGAATCGCTGCATATCCTGAATGCGCCGTACCACAACCACCCGCCTCTAGAGGAGTACCTTCAGAGGCAGTTTGTCGCCGGCAGACTCGTAGATTTCCCAGAGTACACAGGAGCGGCAGCCACCTGGCCAAGTTTCGCTGAAAATCACTGGTCCACTATCAAGGAGCAGGTCAAGGCCTTGTTTGTCATGCCCCGGTCGTACAACTTCGTGCAATGGGCTCTCGAGTACGCCAGATGGGCAAGCGACGGCCGTCACGAAACTGGCAACGTACTGGCGCTGACCAACTCACTCCGTGACGGTTCAGCCACGCCGCTGCACCTCGCAGCGGCACTTGCACTACCGAGCCTGGTTGAGAGTCTCCTTGCTGACGGGGCTATTGTCAACCAAAATGATGGCTGGCTGGGCTCACCCTTGTTCTGTGCCATCGTGGGACCGGCCGTGTTGACATTTGGGAGCTCGCCTGAACACATGACGGCCTTCTTAGATTTCCACACAACTCCACCTGCTCGTTGTACCACCATCAGGAAACTCTTGGACGCCGGCGCAGACTGCAGGTACCGGCTCAAGGGACAAAACGGCGCAGTCGCGTCGCTTGCTTCGGTCGCTCTCTGGTTCTCAGTCCTCGTCAACGACCCTGGCATCTTTGAGCGGATAGTCTTTGGCGGAGCAGCCTTGGACGGAGACTTTGACAGGACACTTAGGGAAAACGGTTCAGACCTTGTGCATGAAACGGGAGTCTCTAAGTCCACTTTGGCCCTGCTTTGTACCTCCGCCTTCGACGCAACGCTCAAATCCGACTACGAGGACCCGTGGACTCAAGCACCTTTCATGGACACCCTTATGGCATTTATGGAAGAGAATGATCTTAAATTCACCGATGGACCTGGCCCGAGCAGGCTCTTGAATCTCATGTCCGAACACCGCCTCCGCCAGCTCGTCGGGTCTGCAGTATCTGACGAAGAGGGCGATTACTTCGAAAGACTAGCCATGGACCCTCGATTCGATCCGAACCAGCTCATGCAGCAGGAAGACAACGGCACCATTGCCCACTTTGCCGTCGGCGGCAACATGGACCACATTGTGGAAGTTCTTCTCAAAGCTGGCTCCGATTTTACCTTGAGAGATGATAAGGGCCGAACGCCGTTGATGGTGTGCGAGCAGAATTGGATGCTAGAGAGGCTCATCTCGCACGGCATCTCCACGACCGCCACCGACAACAAGGGTCGCAACATCTGGCACTACGCCGCCGCCACCAACTCGGAGAGCTTGCTGAGCTGCCTCATCGAAAACGACCCGTCCAGGAAGCAAAACATGGAAGCTGCCTCGCACAAAGGCGCCACTCCGCTGGACAAGGCCCTGCGGTACACCAAGCAGTTGCTCAAAGTCCCACTTTCAGCCTACATGGGGCATACGCCCAAGGTTGTGTCCCTCTTGCTGGAGGCCGGCGCAAGGTGCACCAACTCGGGCCCGCATCCGGCCTTCCTCATGGGCGTGGAATGGGGTCGCGCGAGCCTAGCAGAGAGTCTGGTGGAGGCCGGAGCAGACCCGCGGGTGACGGACGACATGGGCGAGAACGCCCTGCACAAGCTCAACCTGGCAGCAACGGAGGAGCTCGTATCGTATGTGCTGAAGGTCTGCAAGGGCATGCCTCTCACCACACGCGCGGTCGCCAAAGATGACTGCAACGGCGACAAGGGCAAGAAAAGAAAGAGGGCCAGCACCGGAGCGCACCGGGTCCTCACGCCCGCGGAGACGATTCTCACGAACACGGCGTTTGTGGGACTTGGCGTCCTTGAACCCTCTTCCCATCCGTCCTGCACGAGTATCCTCTCACGGGAGACATACGCCCTGCTCCTCACGCCGGAGCAGCTCGCATACCACGACGAATCGGGCATGGGTATCTGGGCTCGCTTTTGCAAGATCGTGGTGCCCAGATGGGAATACATTGTCACGCGCACAGAGGTCGACATCTTCTTCTACACGCGTTCAGTGATCAATGCGCTCGTGAGCCTGGCCAATGCCGGAGCCGCGACGCGGTACGAAGACGAGACGGGCCAGGCGGCAATGTTGCTCCTCGCAAACGTCCGCGACGACAAGCTGGAATGGTCCTCCCAGCGACTCACCTTGTCGGCCGAGCTTTTCAGGCACCACCGCAGCCGTCTCCAAAAGCAATTTGTTTTCACCGAGGCCGCCCAAGACATGCTGAAGGCGGCACGCGATTGTGACCACAAAATGTTCCTTGCCTTAGTTGATGACTACTTCCATCCGGCTACGCATCAGAATTCGAGCACGAATTCAGGCTGATGCAAGTTTAACGATCAGCACGATTCCTCCGCGACATACAGATGATGACGGGGCCAAGATCAGGTTGGAAAGTCCAGGACGAGGGAATAACGGAGTGTTCGCGCACGTAGCATACCCGCAATCTTAAGATTAGGTCAGGGAAGGCTTCTTCATCCAAAAACCATTTGGGCGCGCCACGCGCCCGAATTCCGCATTCAACTTCTACACGTCATGCCTCATCTACCGCCCTGAAACAACCTGGGCAAGTAAAAACGCCGTAATATGCAAACCCAAAAGCCAGCCCAAGACGCTCCCAACTCCCTTCCGCACATCACTAACCCCATGTTCCGCCACCGCCTCCTCCTCTGCCACCCCTCCGCTGCGCACTCAGCCTCCAGTCGTCCTCGCCAGCAAACTTGTTGTACAGAGGCTGGATCCTCTCCGCCTGCTTCCTCTTGCTCAGCCTGTCCGACGCGGCCACCTTGAAGAACGTCGGCGCCGCCTCGACAAGCCACTTGGGCTCGATGCTCGTCGTGCAGTGCATGTACTCCTTGGTCGTCATCACGAGCGTGTGGTAGATGACCCATTCCGCCTGCTTGCCGAACAACGCGGAGCTAGGGTGCAGGTACACGGGCGTGCCCTCGATGAGCGTCTTGTAGCCCTCTTGGGGATCCTTGCGTGCGGCATTGCGGAAGAAGCCAGAGCACATGGCGCGGCGAATCTTCTGTGTGTCGCGGCCGCACGAGACTACGGGGTGTCTGTACCGGTCCATGATCTTGACGAGCTGGTCGCGAACGTCCTTGGCTCGCCGCATCGAGCGGGCTTGGATGAAGTTCTCGAAGCACCAAGGGTTCGAGTAGCCGCTGTGCTTCCACGAGTTATAGACGTTGAGCAGCGTGAGGTGGTCTCCATGCGGGTCGTGGAACTTGGCCTTTTTCTGATCCGCCTGAGATTGCTTTTCCTTCGGTCGGTAAAACACGGTTGTCAAGTTGAGCATAGCCACGATGCTCAGCATCTCGTCCGAGCACCCCTGGTCCACGGCTGCGATCAGCACCTTCGCCAGCGGCGGCTCCATCGGGAAATCGGCCATCTTTCTGCCCAATCGAGTGAGCAGCCCTTCGTCGTCTAAGGCACTCAGGGCGTAGAGCTCCTCCAGAGCCGTCAACATGGTGTTGATGGGCGGTGGATCCATGAAGTCAAAGTGCAGCAAGTCGTTAATCCCCATCGCCTTCAGCATCAGAATGGTATGTGCCAAATTCTGCCGTTGGATTTCGGGAATTGTCGTGGGAAGCATCTCGGACTGGTAGGCCGCCTCTGTGTATAAGCGGAACGTCTTGCCAGGGCCAGTACGTCCAGCTCTTCCGGCTCTTTGGTTTGCCTGTGCTTGCGAGATGGGTGTGACAACCAACGAGTCCATGCCCAGCTTGGGATCGTACGCGTTCTGCTTCACAAAGCCCGGATCTACCACGTAGTAGATCTCGTCAATAGTGATGGACGTCTCGGCAATGTTTGTTGCGATGACCACCTTGCGACTCCCCGGGGGAGCAGGATCAAAGATGCGGCTCTGCATCTCTGTAGGCAAATTTGCGTAAACTGGCAGAATAATGAGGTCGGGAACGCTTGGTCCCAGAGCCTTCATTCGCTCAAACAAGATCTCGCAGGCCGTGTCAATTTCTTCCTGACCTGTCAAGAACAGCAGGATGTCGCCCTTGGGTTCCGTAAGATGAATCTGCATAACCGTGACTAGGGCAGTATCCAAGTAATCGGACTCAGGCTCCCTAGAATACAAAATCTCGACGGGGAATGTTCGGCCTGGGATTGTAAAGATGGGGCATTCGTTGAAGTAGGCAGAGAACTTGTCCGCGTCAAGAGTGGCAGAGGTCACGATGACCTTGAGATCGGGCCTGCGCTTGAGAGCCTTCTTCAGCAGCGCAAACAGGACGTCTGTGGCGATGGTCCTCTCGTGGGCCTCGTCGAGCATGATGCAAGAGTAGCGCTTCATATCCCGATCCATGAGAATCTCTCGTTGCAGCATACCATCAGTCATGTATTTGATCTTGGTCGCAGAACTGGTGCAATCTTCGAACCGGATGGTGTAGCCGACTTCTTCGCCAAGCTTGCAGCCGACTTCTTCGGCGACACGTTTGGCTACAGACATGGCGGCCACTCGGCGAGGCTGGGTACATCCGATGATGCCCTCGTTGGCGAAACCTGCCTCTGCCAGATACTGGGTAAGCTGTGTCGTCTTTCCCGAGCCAGTCTCTCCGACAACAATCATTATTTGGTTCTCGTGGACAGCCTTAATGAGCTGGCTGCGGAACGCGTACACGGGCAGAGACTCTCTTTGCTGCTTGATGGTCATGCTCGTGCGTTTTCCAAGAGGCTGGCCCTTTGGAATCACGGCTTGCTTCCACTCTGGGACCTCGTCCGACTTGGCATTCATCCTTGCGTTTCTCAAATCGCTTGCGAACTTGCGCTTGTCCGGGTCGGCCATGGGATCGTGCCACTGCGCCGCCAGATTCTCTTTTGGTTCGTCCTTGGCTGCGGCATCAGCTTCTTGTTGCTTCAGTTCTTTCCTTTCCTTGGCGAGCGTGGTGCCGGACATGGCTGCTCGGTTCATAGATCCGTCTGGTGCCTTGACTACCCGAATCGGGGACAATTCGAGGGACTGCTTTGTCTGGCCAGCCAGGAAGGGCGGTTCCTCCTCGCGAACCTCAATATCCACATCCTCTTCCAACTCTAGCTCGCCTTCTCCGCGCAGCGTCGCGTTGTAGTCCTCTTCGAGATCGGGATAATCGGATGCCTTGGCAACGCCCGAGGCGATGAGCTGCCTAATCTCCCATCTCTCGGGCGACGTCATTCTCTTCTTATGGCGTCTCGGAGGCCCTAAATCATCGCGAGGCATCGCAGCGGACGGCGCCTCATAGCCGTTCTTGCCGCCACCACCCAGAGCCTCCATGTTTGCACCAGTGGAGAATCGAGGCTGAGGTTCCAGATCCATGCCGGTGGCCTGCTCCACATCCTTCATTGATAAACCAATCCTCGTCCCGTCGATGCTTACGACCTTGACGAAAACCGGCTGGCCTTTTTCCAGCAAGTCGGAAGGATGGCTGACACGTTGGCCCGCGACCATTCGAGAGACGTGCACTAGACCATCGACCTTGCCGCGAACGTGGTGTAAGTTGACAAAGGCGCCAAAATCCTTGAGGCCAGTGACGTGGCCTTCGTATATTTTGTTTACTTGTGGCGCGTCGTCCACCTCGGGCTCCGGCGGTCCATTCAACCGGTCCCGCTCGCGATCATTGTAGTCGTCATGTCGCTTCCGGCCGCGGTTGTCCTTCCGAGAGCCCCGGAATCCGTCTCGCCAGTCCTCATCTCCTCTGTCTTGAGAACGCGACCTCGACCTGTGTTTGTGTGCTCTCCGCCGATCGCGGGACCGTGACCTATCGCGCCTCCTCCGGCGGGACTCTTTCAGGTCGTCTTCCGGGCTTCGACTCCGTTTTCGGGTTGGCTTTTCCCTGCCAGCGTGGCTTTCGAGTGCCTCAAACAGCGCCAGCGTATCGTCTATGGCATCCCCACCCTCCTCGGGCTCGACTGGCTTGTCCGGCACCGCGAGACCGCTGAAGGTCTTCTCCTTCTCGGCCAGAGTTTCATAGTGATGATGCTCGTGGCTGCCGTTCACCGCGTCGCCCTTGTTCTGGCCCTTGAACTTGGGATGGAGCGTCAAGACCAGACGGTCCAGACTGTCGACCAAGCTGGGTGGGAAGTCGGCGCCGAGGCCATCCAACTTCTTGCGAAACTCATCGGTAGTCTTGCTCTCGAGTCGCTGGGCGATGAGGAACTCGGCGAGGGTCTTGTCGCTCACGCCGACATGGTTTTGGAGTTCCGAGCTGACCTTGGAGACGAGTGACAGGAGGTCAAGGTCGAGGCCGAGGAGCTCATCCATGTTGGGCGATGTTTTCCTGCATGCAGCAGGGTGGTTGTACTCGTAGTGACGCTCGGCGCGATTGCGACTGTCGCCTCGAAAAGTTCTGGGTCCCTGGCGGCGGCTAAAGGCCGGCACATTGGTCCCTCGGCGTGGCGCCACAGCCGCAACGCAACGGGCTAACCTACCCGTATCGTGCTCGAGAAATTTAGATGTACCATCGGATCTGATGTCTGTTATTTGTAGAAAGATACAAATTGGAAAGTTCGGCAAGGTTCATACTGGTGAGGCGGTCGACCGTCTGATGTTTTGTGGTAATGACTTCACCATGCTTGCCAATTCCACCTGCACTCAGTCCAAGAGAAAGCGCCCACCTGGAAAGCGAGAACGTTGCAAGTGGAAAAGAAGGCATGTGATGATGAGTCCTAAGCTCATGGGAGCAAACATTCGGCACATTATGGCCAATATTACAAAGTTTTACACTTCGAACACACCGTGAACTACAGTGTCATAGCCCGCGTCCGGGCGGCCTCGGTAGCTGGCCGCACCTACGTGTGCTGCAAGGTGGGAAGAAGACGTCTACTCCGTACTTTCGCAAAACAAACCGGCGCACCCGTACACTTCGATTTCACCATTTCAAAATGCATCTGCCTCTTCCAGTCCTCATTGCTTGCTCGCATTGCTCGCGGCCGCCTACGAGGTCGCCTTGCCGCGTGAGCTCGCTTACATCGTACAGCGGGCTGCTGCCGCCGGCCAATCAGCGCCTCCGCTCGCCACCCAGTTACGCAAGCATCTGCCCGCCACCACCGTGACAGGGGCCCTGCGATCCCCCGCTGCTGGCTGTTAGCGTACCCGTGACGCCAGTGCCAGGCAAGGCAATGCGTCACCAGTTCTCTCTGCGTCACTCCACCGAACCTCTGCTACCTTTCATCTCGGTAGCTTCACTCTCCGCATCGACGAGAACCTCCATACGCCTTCCTCGCAAAGACAAGTCGCGCCCACCGCCGCCATGTGCTCCGCCGACATCTTCCTTGGCCTTCTGGCCATCCTCTTCCCTCCGCTGCCCGGTACGTGCCCTCCGTGACTGCCACCTCCGCTTTACCATCGCCTCGAACTCGACAGCTAACAGAGGCTCAGTCTGGGTCAAGTGCGGCATCTGCAGTGCCGATTCCCTCATCAACATCCTCCTCTGCTGCCTCGGCTTCATCCCGGGTCTCTTCCATGCGTGGTACATCATCGCCAAGTTCCCCGAGCCCGCCTACGAGTATGAGGCTGTGCCAGGCGACGGCGAGGGCGGTCGCGTCACCTACGTCTACGTCCAGCAGCACGGCGGCCAAGGATGCCACCACAACCAGCAGCCGCGCCCTCAGGGCGCCATGAACTACGGCACCGGCCAGCCCCGGCAAGCGCAGCAGCAGAGCGGTGTCACGGCCTCGGGTGAAGGCAGCACCAACAACGAGGGCAATGTTCCGCCTTCCTACGCTGATGTTGTTGCTGGAGACCACAAGGTCCAGTCCAGGGAGTAGAGGGTCTGGATCGACGTTGCCTGGGAGATTATTGGTGTATCCTGGACGGTGCACTCGCTGCTCCCCTCTCAATCGAAGCTGAGCTAAACGTTCATGTGGTCAAGTCGAGCTATGCTGTTGTGGTAAGGTATGAGACGACAGAGTACGGAGTACAAGGACACATTGTCCTCGGATTTTCGCCATGTATGCATGGTGTGGAACCTTGGACGCACAGTATGGGAATACGGGAGTTAAATTATGTGTATACGCCTCGCACAAGTAGCGTTAATTATCGTTATTCTGTAAAGGAGTGCTAGCGCGAGACACCAAATTGATGCCTACATTCAAGTAGGCATTCGGATGTCCCTTTCCATTGCCTAGCTACCTTAGGTACTTGAACCCTGTCACGCTGCTCTCCTTAGCTGAAAGCAATTCGCGATCTTGAATCGCCATAGTCAGCACCAACTGCCTCAGTCCTCCTGAGCCTCGCAAGCCACCTGCTGCGCCTCCGCCTCGGGATCATGTACCGACGGTGCAGGCCGATCACTCTCGCGTGGCATCTTGTAGCACTTCATTAGCTCCTGCGGAAGAAACGTGTAGAAGGATGGCACTATGTTGGAAAAGGCCTTGACGAAGTGAATTCCAACATTGAGTTCAACAACGATCAAAGCCATCTTCACCCCAAGTGGAAGTATGGCCAGCGTCGCGTCCTCAAAATAGAGCCATATGCCAGCCTCGTCGACACTATCGCAGATGGGAGTCTCCCAGCCATCCTCGATGGCAGCTCGTTTGAAGAGAGCTCTGCCGACAGGGGCGAAGTGGTCGTCATTCTGGTCGCCCACTTTGAGCCGTTTAAAGAGCTCTACAGTATCTTTGGAGACCCCGTCGTGCTCGACCACTTCGAGAACGCAGGCATACTCTCTCGCGACCCTGGGGCCGCCGCAGTGGATAGACTCGAGAGCTTCGTCGGCGCCGATAAGAGCGCAGACAGAGTAGAAGACCCTTCGAGCATCAAACCCACCCGGTCGCGGATAGACGGGGCAAGACCAGTCTCCGGCAGCAGGCGGCGGAGAGAAGAGGTCCGTTGCGGCCAAGTTGAAAGGGCCAGGCAGGAGGCTTCGGAGCTGGTCTATCTTACGCCACTCCATCCTTGCTTGAGTGCAAAGGTGTAGTGCGCTTTTCACGTCGTCCTCATGCTCGGGGCAGACGTCGTGATGCAAGACATATCGCAAAAAGTTCTCCACGACACCAATGGCAACCTCAATTCCGGCCTCCGTTCCTCCGGTAAATAGAATCAAGGAAGTGGACAAAAAGCCTGCTGCCACACCCCTGAAGTCGACGCTCCAGTGCTCGTGATCACCGTTGTAGAATCGGTCGTGTGTGGCGGAGCCTTGGTGCACCACGTCCGAGGCTGTAGCATCTCGGCGCTCAGCCGGAGTGAGAGTCCTGAGATAGCGCTCGTCCTGGCCAATAAAGGAATTGTTGGAAGTGTCAATCCCGCCGAGGAAGAGATACTCGTCGAAGTAACGCTTCTGCTCAGGATTCAAACGCCGACGTGAGCGGAAGCGCTGGATGCATGACTGAATGCGTCTTGTGCTGAATATTAGCACAGGACGCCCGCGACGGGCTGTTTAAAGAACTACTTACTCGTCAAAGGGCAAGTCTCTAAAGTCTTAAGTCAGCGCTTTGGCAGGAACTAGTAGGAGGTGGGCAGGGGTGCAAACATGGCATATATCTCATCTTGCTCCTCCGCATACTCTTGGGGTGTTAGAGGCGGGTCCGCAAAGTATTCTGGTTGGAGTTAACAACAAACTTAGGTCCAGAAATTGAGTAAGGTAGTGAAACCTTCAAATCCAGTTCCGCGGTTCTTAGGCAGGGCAGTTGGGCCTCGCTGCGCCACCGACCTGCCGCGTCTCTTCTTCTTTGTCTTGGCTTGTTCGCCCCCCAGTGGCCTGAGCTCCGATTCGCTGTCATGTTCGAGGTGATCGGAAGTTTCATTCGTGGCACCTGATTCTTCGTGAAATTCCGGGACAGTATTGTCCTTCGCAAGGTCCGCAGACGGCATAGTGCTGAGCTGCAGCCGCTGAGGGCTCAGGGTGCGATGATTGGAGAAGGTTGGAAGTGCTTTGTGATGGAAACGGAAGCGAACGAACAGCTGTAGCAGGTCGCGGAGAGGCATGGAAGCTCTTCACCGCGTTGTCACCTCAGGCAAGAATGGAAAGGAGTGCCATCGGGACCTTGCAGCTATCATTGTTTGCATTCATAGGTAGCACAACGCCCACCCATTCATCACTTAGTCACTTCCTCTCTACTCCGTACAGCAACAAAAGGCAAGCAGGAAAAACTGCTGCTTTGGCCAAACAGCGCCCTATGGAATATCCATGACACTGCTCGGACCATCAACACCGTGTTGGCTGAGCTGAAGTCATTCGCACTCCCCGATGCGCGCCAGTGTTGTCTCGTTCCACCGCGCCGTCAGCATGGCACCAGGCGGCCACGTGTATGCCGACGACAGCATCAAGAGGTGACAGCCAGTAGTTTCTCAAGTATCAGACCTACATGCTCACCCGTCGGACACAAGCAGCCCACGCTCGCCTGCTCGTGTCGCGAGCCGCTGATTCACAGCTGCGTTGTCCGGAGGTGGTTGGCTGCGCTGCGGAGCCTCGGCCGCTGACAGGCCACTGCAGAGGCCGTGCAGCCGCTCCGGCGCCTGCAGCGTCACAGCCGGGAGGGGCCCAGCGGGAGACTCTTCCATCGCCCACAGTGCAAGGGGTCCCTGCAGGCGGATTTCGCCTCGCCCCCGGCTCAGCCCCAGCGGGCTCCCTGGAAATGATTCGACCCACGGGGGCCACTGATGCGACAGAGCTGTGGCTCGGCGCCGGCGTTCGTCGCCAAAGAGGCCAACAGCACATGACCCGGTGCGTCTTGCGCCGGCGGCCGCCCTCGCTGGATATTGCCATTGGATGGAGTTGTACGGAAAAGTATCTTTCACGCCGGGCCGGGCCCGCTGGGTCGCCTGTGCCACACAAAGCGAGCCCAGCAGCCCAGCAGCCGACATCCGAGTACGATGCGCTGCCCCAGAGCCTGGCGATCCAGCCCGCCGGCGCCTGGCCCAATGCGGTTTAGCGCCGCAGGAGTCGCCTTAGGTCATTTGCCTTCGCCATCCGCCATCCCCGATCGCGAACAGGACATGGCCGTCTCTTCTTGCATCTCCCGTTCATTCGCAGTTTGCCTCGCGAGCCCTCACGCCGCGTTGTTATTACTGCGTTTTATCCACTTTCTCGATACCCTGGCCCTTTCAGCTTGTTTGCCTGTCCCATTTGCGTCTTTGACAGCGAGCGCCTTTTGTGCCAGTCCTCCGATCCAACGCAGAGGCACATTCCCTGCCTGCCCATAAAATCCGACTATCGCCCCCTGCTGGCTCACCGCTCATGACACTGAGTCACTGCACTTCGCGCCTTCGTCCACGATTTCTATACATCGCACTCCAGTACCAACACGGCCGCGAACCTGCACTGCTTCACCCGAGACTCCAGCTGTGACGCAACTCGGGCTGCTCAACGTCTCGGACCCCCCCTGTGAAGGGTCGTCGTCGTCTTCTCCCCAAACCCCTTCTTCGACGACATCGACACGATCCGCCACGATGGGGCAAAAAGAACTCCCCAATCGCGACCAGCTGCGCGACTACAACTACGCCGTCGCCGGACAGTGAGTAGCCCGCCCTGAGCCAGTGCACAGCCTGCCGCGCAACCCTCCCTGCGGCCGCAGAGCAGGATAAGCTGACACTCTTCTTTCGCGGCAGTGCGGGAACCATGTGCGACGCTGATGGCGAGCTCTTCATCAAGCCTTGCACACAGTCCGAAATAGACTTTTACCAATCCGCGACCCGCCGGCATCCCGAGTTTGCCGACCTGATGCCCTTGTTCATGGGGTCTTTGATGCTCAGCGACCCAGTCGCTGACGGCATTGACGAGGCTGTCGCGGGTGTCATCTCTGAAGTCGGCGACATCAAGACCACTCAGGAGCAGATTGTCGCGTCTGTGACCGCGCAAATAGCAAACTGCCCTTCACCATCACCCACCCCCGACAACGTCACCTGGATCCCTACAAAGGGCAAGAAGATCAAGACGGACAAAGCCGTGGTCCTGGAGAACGCGACGTTCGGATTCAAACAGGCCAACATCTTGGACGTCAAGCTCGGCGTGCGGCTCTGGGCAGATGACGCGCCGCTGGAGAAGAAGTGCCGCTTCGACAAGATTTCATCGGAGACTACGCACGGAAAGCTGGGATTTCGCATTGCCGGCATGAGGGTTTTCCGCGGGTCGGAAGATGCCACGGAGTGGGACGAGGAGGACTACAAAATTTACGACAAGGACTACGGACGGCTGACAGTCAATGACGACAACGTGGTGGACGAGTTCCGGAAGTTCATTTTCAACGAGGCTGCTGGTGTTGACCAAGAGCTCGGCCAGGCCGTCTGCGCAGCCTTTGTCCGGGATCTGGCCCGGGTGCGAGAAGTCATGGCGAAACACGAGAGCCGGATGTACTCGACCTCGCTCCTTTTTGTCTTCGAAGGCGACGGCGAAGCCCTTCGCGCTGCCATCGAAGAGAACAATGCCCTCGCGGCCTCGGCGAGCGACGACTCATGCCTAGATCGGACCACCAAGCGAATCGATAGCGGCATTGGCTTAAACGACGAGATAGAGGATGACTTTGACGAACTTGAGGCCTCGCTTCCGCAGATTTATACGCTGAAGCTGATCGACTTTGCGCACGCGCAATGGACTCCTGGGCAGGGTCCTGACGAAAACATCCTCATCGGCGTGAGGAGCCTGGAGCGCATCTTTGCAGAAATGGCGCAATGACGGATATGATGAATGAAAAGACTACAGGTCGCTAGAAACAGGAAGAGCCTGGTGATGAGTTGACAAACAGCGCTGGATGAAACGGCCTTGTTATGATGCCAAGGTACCGGATGGGCGGGGTGACCTGCGAGATTCGCTCCGCGGTTTCTTCCAAATGGCGCATGCATGTATACTAGAAGACACTCATGAGGTGGGATCTGAGCCTTTTGGGCACTTTCATGGCGTTGAGTTCTGTGCATATCAATGGTCGGGCATCGAGATGGCAGGCTGCCACGGCCCCCAAAGGCAATTTTTGAGTTATACAATATATGGGCCTCGAGGCAACTTTGAACGCTTCTTGTCAATATTCTTTTCCAGAGAGCGCCTGATCCTTCATAAATCGTTCCATGTTGGCCGCTTCCTGCAAGCTGAGGCCTAGAGCAGCGGCGGAGCAAGGTGACTCTGTCCCCACAAATCCACCTGCCCCTCCACTCCAGCTTCTCGAAAGAGCTTGGAACGTCTTGCTCGAGCTCTCGCGCCTCCGAGGTCAACACCGACAGCTCGCTTGTCCATGTAGCCCCGGACATGTCAATTCCAGGCCTGGGGCAGATACCGGCACAGGTGAGTGCTTTCTCCTCTTCCGTCGTCGGCAAGGCGGAGCGCGACGACTGACAGACTGCACAACGCCAGCCCGTTGCCTCGTCGACGCGCACCATCACCCTCAAGCCGGGCTGGGAATGGCGCTTCCGAGTCCCCGCCGGGCGGTCCCTCGTCCTCAAGCTGCTCTCCGGCACGGCCGAGAAGGATGGCGTCGAGCTGGCGCCGCGAAACGCGTACACACTGTCGGGCATTTGGTCCAAGATCCTGACCTGGCACGGCTGTGAGCTCGAGATCGAGGGCCGCTGCGACCAAGACTCGGTGGCTGAGTACGCGACACCAGCGGCGAACCCCGCGAACGCGCACGTCAACCTCCATGCGCGTCTGAGCGACATGCGCGCCGCGGCCGCGAGAGAAAGCCGCGAGGGGCCGCGCGTGCTGATCGTCGGGCCGCCGAACTGCGGCAAGACAACTCTGGCGCGGACGCTGGCGAGCTACGCCACGAGGCAGGGCTTCCAACCCATCGTGGTGAACTCGGATCCAAAGGAGGGCATGTTGAGCCTGCCAGGGACGCTCAGCGCCGGCGTGTTTGCGACAATCATGGACCCGGAGGCGGCGGATGGCTGGGGCAGCACCCCGACCAGCGGGCCTAGCGTGGTGCCCGTGAAGCTCCCTCTGGTGTACTACTTTGGACGAACATCGCCGGAGGACGATGCCGATTTCTACAAGGAGCTGGTGAGCCGCCTGGCCGGTGCGGTGAGCGGCCGGCTGAGCGAGGACAAGGACGTGCGGAGCTCTGGCG
The DNA here is from genome assembly GCA_024340795.1 of Tolypocladium amazonense. Taxonomy (NCBI): domain Eukaryota; kingdom Fungi; phylum Ascomycota; class Sordariomycetes; order Hypocreales; family Ophiocordycipitaceae; genus Tolypocladium; species Tolypocladium amazonense. The sequence goes on along the minus strand of JALHCE010000043.1, from coordinate 194,423 downwards.
TCATAGTTGACAGCATGGGGATAAGCGAGGGGAGCAATGTCGGGCTGGATCTGATTGCACACGTCGTAGACGAACTCTCCGGTAAGCAAGCCTCCAGCACTCATTCACTCTACACCTGCTTGAGAGGTGCCGAATCTAACGAGGCGCAGTCAACATTGTCATTGTCATCGGCTCGGGTGGGCTTCACGCCGAGCTGATGAAGCGGTTTGCGAACGAGAGAACGACACTAGGCGAGCCAATCCTCGTTGTGTCCCTCGACCGCTCAGACGGTGTGGTGGAACGGGATGAGGCCTTCATGGAGAGCGGTAGAGAGCAGGAGATCAAGGAGTATTTCTTTGGCGATTCCCGCCGGACGCTGAGCCCGCAGATCCAGCAGGTGGATTTCGACAGCCTGGTGATTTACAGGATGCCCGACTGTACGCCCCGACCGCCCCCCGCTTCTTAAAACACGCCGACGCTGACCGCAGGCTTACAGATTCCGAGTACGGCCAGGAAAGCCTGGCGCGCGAGGAGCCGTCGTCGCTCATGCAGCACTGGACGCTGGCGGTGATGCACGCGTCGACCAAGGACGCGCCGGAGACGGTGCGCGCGGCGGGCGTCATGGGCTTCGTGTACGTGTCCGACGTAGACGAGGAGCGGCGCAAGATCAAGGTGCTGGCGCCGGTGGGCGGGCGGCTGGGCGACCGGCCGCTGGTGTGGGGGAAGTGGCCGGAGCCGTTTATGAACTTGCTGGGCTGATGGCGCCGACGGCTTGCTCGGGTGGGCTCATATGTCGACGGATCATCTCCGAACCTTGTTACGGGCAAAGATGATGTCGTTCTGTGGCGGAGTCTCAGCAGAGCCTCGATCCGCGCGGTCGGTATTCACGTTATTGTCCAATCTTAAGCCGATATTTGGCAACGCAGGTACATTTCTGGGCTTGAAAACTCGAAATTAAATTATTCATTATGGTAACCGCCCAAGAACGGACAAAATTGACCTTTAAAGGAGGTCGGCTAGGTGGTCCGGCCCTCGTACGGTGTAACTATGCGAGTACAATTACTTCGTTGACGTGGGTCGCAGCCGATGAAATATGCTTAATTTAGCGCCGATGGGGAGGCCGGGGTGGCCCATCTCTTCAGGCAACCCGCAACGAGCAGATATGGACGTCGACAGCGAGTGCCTCCTCACTCTGTGGCCACGAAACCCGACGAGGAAGTTCATGAACATTCTTCCTGAAAGAGAGAAGAGACAACGTAGGAGGACGCCGGCAAGCTACACGTAAAGGATGAGCGCCACGCCTGCCAAGGCGCCGCTAGTCGATTACGACAAATGACGGCGAGTGCCGCAATGCGGGGAAGCGGATGAGGATGCAAGTCGTCAGACAAATCAAGCAGTTGTTTGCCTGAAGATGTGTCTGACGTGCTGTGCATCCCTGTCGACGCCGTGCGACCCGGCCGCCTGCAGTCGGCGCTTCTGCTGCGTGTTCCAGAAGCAGCCAACAGACGGGCCTGGCTGCGAATCCAGCTGACTTGCGAGTCAAACCTACATCAGAGTCACGATGCCGGAACCTGGTCTGCTAGGGATGAAATCGTGTTGTCGGCGTCGGTCCCATCCACTCAAGTCCCCGTCGATCTCGGCAGGGGACGAGCCGGGATCAACCTCCTACGCATCTCCCACCAAAACCTAATCTCAACAATCTCCTGGACACGCCGCAGCTTGGCGTGCGGTCATCCGTGGGGAGGCTTGATCTCTGAAAGGAAGGCGTACGGAACGAGTCGCCTGCCCCGCAGCCGGCTGGGCTTGCTTCACGCCGCAGCAGTACATGTATCGTCGTGTCATGGGAAGCTAATGTGTACAAGTAGGGGAGGTAGCCAACACAAATACTCGACGGCGTCTCTAGAACCCCGGCTACCTCCTTCCCCCTCTTTCTCTCCTGCTTCTACTTCTCTCTAGCTTGTACGCCAGGCCACGTCGCCGTTGAATCGTCGCCACCGAATCCATCCAAGACTACCTCCAAGCATCGATACCGTAAACGTTGGGGCTTGTCGTTCTTTTCATCTAACCCCTATAAGTCTTCAAGCACTCCTGATACGTCTCCGCTTGCCGCCAAGCAGCGTCTGTTACACCTTCGATGGGAGAAGCCGTTGCCGACAGTACGAATGGTGCAGAATACGCCCACTCCGCTTCCTCGGACTCCTCGGCCGTCGTTGGCCCTGACGACCAGCCTCCTATACCGAAGCCGCCGGACATATCAGCCATAGAACTGCCAAACTGGCCGCACACGCTGTCCGCGGAGCGCATCGCGCGGCTGCTCGGGACCGACTGCAAGCATGGATTGAGCAACGACCAGGCCGCCGCTCGGCTCGCCCGGGGCGGCCCCAATACCATCAAGGGGGCTAGAGGTCCTTCTCTTGGGCAACTCTTTCTCCGGCAGATCGCCAATGCGCTGACAGTCGTCCTCATTGCCGTGGCTGGTTTGTCCTTTGGAATCGGCGACTACGTTGAGGGTGGCGTGGTCGTAGCCGTCATTGTCCTCAACATCGCCGTCGGGTACGTATGTGTTGAAATGCGGACGGCGTTCATGCTGACGCTGAATTGTACGCACAAAGGCTCATCCAAGATTACCGTGCCGAGCAGACTATCCAGTCTCTGTACGCTCTGACCACCCCAAAGTGCAGAGTCATCCGCAATGGCCACTGCGAGACCATCAAGGCAGAGGCTCTCGTGAAGGGCGATTTGGTGTCCCTAGTGACGGGCGATGTGGTCCCTGCTGACATGCGCCTGATTCAGGGCATCAACTTCTCCACAGACGAGGCTCTTCTCACAGGCGAGTCTGTGCCTATTAGCAAGAGGCCGGACGACGTCTTCTCGGACCCCGATATGCCTATGGGAGATCGAACAAACCTGGCCCACTCGGGCACCTCCGTGACCCGCGGACGCGCCACTGGCATTGTCATTGCAACGGGAATGGACACCGAGGTTGGCCAGATCGCTCAAATGCTACGGAAAAAGAAGAGTTACAGGGGTGAAAAATCTGCATTCCGAGCGTTTGTTGGCTTGTATCAAAGCCTTCGTAGCATCCTGGGCCTTGAGGGAACCCCTCTGCAAGTCACTCTAAGCAAGCTTGCCCTCCTGTTGTTCGCCTTGGCCACGCTTCTCGCCATCGCCGTCTTCTCAGTTAGCCGCTGGCGAATCGACAACGACATTCTGCTCTACGGCATCTGCGTCGGCGTGGCTGTCATTCCAGAGTCGCTTCTCGCCGTCTTGACCGTCACCATGGCTGTTGCCACGAAGGCGATGGTCAAGGGCCACGTCATTGTTCGGCAGATGCCGTGCCTCGAGGCCGTGGGCGGCGTGACGAATGTCTGCTCCGACAAGACTGGAACCCTCACCCAGGGACGCATGATTGTGCGCAAGGTCTACCTGCGCGACGGCCTGACGGGGACGGTTGAGGATACAGCCGACCCGTACGATCCGAGCAGCGGGACGGTTTCCTGGTCTGACTCCCTCGCGGGCAGTTGTTTCGAGGCTTTCATCAACACCCTCGTTCTTTGCAATAACGCAACGGTAACCGACGGGAGGAAGGAGCCTGAGACTGACTCAAGCAGTGTCACAACTGCATTTGAGTCGTCAGACTGGAAAGGCGTTGGTGAGCCTACGGAGATAGCACTGAAGGTATTTGCGATGCGTTATGGCAAGTACAAGACTATGCTGGATACGTTGGTCGCGGAGCATCCGTTCGACTCGTCGTGCAAGCTCATGAGCGTGGTGTACAGGAGCCCTGCCGAGTCTAACCTTTCCGCCCACACAAAAGGCGCTGTCGAGGTTGTGCTTCCTCTGCTAGATGAAAGCGAAGAGATGAAGCGGGCTATCCACGAAAAGGCGGAAGAACTGGCTGCTAATGGCCTGCGCGTTCTATGCATCGCCGACAAGGTCATGCCTAATAGCAGCCGACAAGCTCGAAACCGCGCCATGGTAGAATGCAACCTGCGCTTCCTCGGTCTAGCCGGCCTCTACGACCCGCCCCGTCCAGAAACTGCGGATGCCGTAGGCCGGTGCCGGCAAGCGGGCATCGCGGTGCACATGGTCACGGGAGATCACATCAAGACCGCCACAGCTATAGCGTACGAGGTGGGCATCTTGGCGCAAGACGCACCACCGGCACCAAGCTCAGTCATGTCGGCAGCCAGCTTTGCAAACCTGAGCGACGATGAGGTTGACGCCCTTGAGTCTTTGCCGCTCGTCCTAGCCCGATGCAGCCCTCTCACAAAGGTCAAGTTCATCCAGGCACTACATCGTCGCAAGGCGTTTTGTATCATGACGGGCGATGGCGTCAACGACTCGCCAGCCCTGAAACAGGCGGATGTTGGCATTGCCATGGGAGACCGCGGGAGTGATGTTGCCAAGGAAGCGTCCGACATGGTGCTTACAGACGACAACTTTGCGTCCATCGTTACGGGGATCCGCGAGGGGCGAAGACTTGCCGACAACATTCAAAAGGTACTGTGTTTCGACAGACGGACAAGGCATCTGTGAACGAGTGCGTGCTAAGTGATTATTAGTTTCTGTTGCATTTGCTTACCTCAAACTTGGCCCAAGTCATTCTGCTCCTCATTGGTCTAGCCTTTACAGATGAAAGGGGAATCCCGGTGTTTCCCCTGTCGCCGCTCGAGATCCTATGGGCAAACCTCGTCACGTCGTCCCCGCTGGCCCTCGGTTTGGGCCTCGAAGAGGCACAGCCGGATATCCTCCAACGTCCTCCTCGAAGCCTGCACCGCGGCGTGATAACAAGGGAGCTGGTTCGGGACCAGCTCGTATACGGGACGTTCATGGGATCTCTATGCCTCGCGGCCTTTATGGTGGTGGCATACGGGGCATCTGGCCGAGGGTACCACAAGCTCACACATGGCTGCAACGACGGGCACTCATCCCACTCTTGCGAAGAAGTCTTCCGCGCGAGGGCGACGACGTTTGCGACTCTAAGCTTCTTGCTCCTTGTTACGGCCTGGGAGGTGAAGCACTTCCGCCGCAGCCTCTTCGCCATGGACGAGCGATGGGCCGGCCCTTTGTCGGTGTGCAGGACAGTTTACCACAATCGCTTCCTCTTTTGGGCAGTCATAGCAGGGTTCCTACTGACATTTCCCATCATATACATCCCATACCTCAACACCAAGGTATTCAAGCACCAAGGGCTGGGATGGGAATGGGGCGTCGTGTTCGGGTGTGTCGTGTTGTATGTCGCGCTCATTGAGGCTTGGAAGGCGATCAAGAGGCGGTTCAAGCTCGACCTCGGCGAGAATCGAGGGCAAGACCGTCATGTTTAAGCAGCGAAACTGGCCGAGAAGGGGCGTACGGAAGGACGTTGGACAGGTTTTGGGACATCAAGTGCGGGAATATGTCTAGCCAGCATGCCTATGGTTAGTATCCTCAGACAATAAAGTTTTTCCTGTCAGAATACGAACCGGTGTAGAGAACAAGTCGGGATGCCGCGGGTACTCGGAGCTTCTGAGCAGCAGAGCGCTGGCCGCAACTGGCGACCCCGCTCGACGAGTTGATGTCACCTTCTGACTGATACCGAGATGGATGAGGGTCCAGCAGAGGTTGAAATTCTATGGCGATGGTTTCAGGAAGACGAGCTGGAAAGAAATTATTTGAATTTTGAAAATGCGTTGGTCTTCTGCTTGTCTACACTGGCTTCTGCTACGACTGCGGACCTAGCTTTCATCGTCAGTGTGTCGCTGTGAGATTGATTATCTGCCGCGCTTCCAAATGTCTGAAGTCAGAGGTAAACCCACATCGCCACGACCAAGACGCTCAAGCATCGTCCGCAACAAGCAGCAAATTCAAAAAGAAAAATCTTTTGTTCGATTAAGACGCTGTGCTCTCTTATTTTTTTGCCTTTGCAAATCCGTGAGGCCCTCTCTTGATTCGTCGGCGTCGCTCTGCGCACCTTGATGGCCCTCCCCCTCCTCTCACTCGAGCATCTCCAACCTTGATGGGCTCGGCAGCATCGCCGGCCTCTCCAAGCCCATCACGCTGAAGAAGATGTGACACTCCGGAGCGCGTTCGGGATGAGTGCCGCGCCCGGGGGGGATGCTGGATGTCGCGACCGGTTCCAGGGCATATAAGACCGGCCGTGCGCCCCCATTTTGCCTTCTCGTCGTTTTTGCTCTTCTCTCGTCTCGCCATCCACCCGTCCACCGCCTCGCGAAGAGCTTTCTGTGGTGTTTTGTTAGCGTGCTTCTGCGCTCGACTACGCCGTACCGCCTCCCCGGGGCTTGCCGTCTTCTGATGGCGACGGATCAACGGTTGAGCACCGCTTGCTCAGCTTTCGTTTCTTTTCTTGTCTTCTTCCTGGCAACGAGAGAAGCTCGACGAAGCTCGTCGAGCATCTTCGGCGTCCGAGTCGTCGTCAAAGCTCGCGGCCTCATGGGGCAGGTATACGCGTGCCGTCTTTTCCTCAAATCCTTCCGGTTGCTCGCCTTGCCGAGCCAGCCGTCTCCCCTCTTCCTTCCACTTCGCTTCCAGCGGCAAAACGGATATTGATCCTTTTGCCCCTCAGCCCGTTGCCCTGAGCTTCATCAGATCACGATTCACGAGACCAAGAGGCAGTGTTGGCCGCGCTGGGCTTCCTTCTCATCCCACCATCCCCATGACTAAAAGCTTTGACACGCTTTGCCTCGGGATGGCTGATCCGACGAGGGTCGCTCAGCCTCCGTTGGGCCGGTTCTGTCCGAGAGGAACAGGTCTTTTGTCCAGTTGATGCCCAACCCACCCACACTGGCACGTGTAACGTGTGCACGCCGGTGCTTTTATGCGCATGGACAGCTGCGGCGTCTATGGATGCCTATTGGAGCGGGCCGTTTCATCGGCGACCTTTTTCACACTTCAACTTGGCCTGGTCTCTGGGACTGGGAACAAGTGTTCTGCTACGGTCTTCTATGCAGGCACGTGCATGATTATACCTCTGGTATTGTCAGAACCGCTATGAGACCTTATGCTCGGCCCACTCTGTGCCTCACAAAGCCTACCCACCGGAAGGATTTCGCGCCATGCCAAGGCAGTTTCGCCACCACTATCCTCTCGAGGCGATATGCCATCTCATATCCTCGTGTATTGGCCAAAGTTTCCTGCATATAGCCACAAAAGCAAGTGCTGATGCAATAATGTACTCCAATATACCTCGCAGCGTCTTGATGCGTGGCGTCTAACGTCCGTCGGGTGGCCAACCCCTTCCAGTACCGGGCCGTGTCCCTGACAGGCTAGTACCTGCAATACCATGCACTTACTCCGCAGACATTGTCGGACCCCAAATCACTGGCGATGTCTGCCTGGCAATCCCCAAGTCAGGCTGCATACTCCTCCTCACGAGGCTTGACGTTGCTCAGCTGTTGCTTCCCAGCCTCGAAGTGAGACGTGCTGCATTGCGCTCTCTACCTTTGCTCCATGTCCCCAAACCACAACAGCATAGAGTATGACGCTCTTGTCCTCTGCCTGTTGTCTTGCTTATCGTATGTTGGCTCTGCTTCATCAAGTATGATGCCTGCCGGGGTCCTCTCCCAAGTTGGCAAGCCGAAGCGTAGCCTAGAATGGGGTAAGCTTGTGACGGCCCCGCCCAATCACAAAGGCCCATGACCCTACAAGATCATACACCGATAAGCGGGGAGGCCTGTCCTGGACTGGTGATGTTCAAGAACCATCATGCGTCGTTGGCTATTCCATCTCAATCAGCCGAGTGGTGCGCCCGCCGTCCTGCAGCTGAAGCATGATCCGACAGCTCAGATGGACCCGTGCATGTACGTGAGCGGAGAAGCTCAACTATAAAAGGGAGCTTCCTCAGCGACTTGCAGAGCTCGATCTTGTCATTCTCTGCATCAGCTCTCAACAACTTCACAAATACATTCAACTTTATAACGACGAAGAATCTTCTTCACAACCCTTCCAATCAAATGGCTCCCTGGTAAGCCTGCTGGCAATCAACGACGTCTATTCCTGGCTCGCCAACGACGACGCATTTGCCTCACGAAATCACGACGACTTGATACCAGATTTCTAATTGCGATTTATAGCAACTGCTCCTCCTGCTCCTGCTCCGGCAGCTGCGATAGCTGCTCCTGCACCAGCTGCGGCGTGAGTTACACGTACATCACTCGACTGCCATCTGGCTCCAGCTGACTTGAATCAAAAGCACTAAATCGTGATGCCGCCTCCTTCGCCGACGCCGACTCGATATTTGGGAAGCAGGTCTTGAAGGCAGCATTTCGGTGGTTTTCATCGGGCTCGCTCGCCGGCCGTTAGACCGCGCCTCAGGCCCGGGAAGATGTATCGCATGGAATAAGAAAAAGAACGAGGAGTTTCTGCCAGTACATGTTTCCGAGAAAGCACTTGCAGCATCCACAAGAATACAAACTTCCTTCGTGTCAATAACAGCTGCCACTTGCGTGCCTAGTCGATGCCGTGCAACTAGCCTCTCGCAGCAACCCCGCAGCCAAGGCAGCAGCGTGAGCCAAACATCAGGGTCCACGCTGGTGTTACATACGAGTAGTGTGCAGCTGGCGATCGGCGCGTTGCGACTGGCACGACAGCGGACTTACGAATCAGCAAGCTAAGTGAGCTTATAGGCTGGCTGTGTTCGCCACTAGGAACACTGCATCGCCAGCGCAGCATTTCCTGCCGGTAGCATCGCCCGTGCTTTATTGAGGTATTTTTGAGACATGCATGACATCGAATGCGTGACGTGTCAGAGGTCGTCGGGCCACGTGCTGCATGGCGGCCGACACTCCCGGAGCCCGGACCTGACCCCGCTCGGTCTTCGGAGTGGGTCGCTGGCGGGCGGGGCCGAAGTCTCGCTTCTTCCGCGGTGCTGTGACAATAACGACCGGTCGCTTTTCTCACTATAGGGTACCTAGTAGGGACATAAAAACACGTATGTTTGGAATAAAGAACTTTGAATTGTTAATTTCTTCGGACGCGTGTCTTGATTTGGTCGCCAAACCTGACCAGTGGGCCAAGAGGTGATTGGCGTCGAGCCCGCCTTCAGCAAGGAGGGCAATGCTGAAGTGGATGGACTTACTACCCAAGTAGTTAGTCTCCTTGATATCGCGATTGAGCGCTCCGACGGAGTTGAGTGTCTTCAGGTCCTCTACATTCTCGGGACCATTTTGGGGGTGGAATGCGGAATGCTTTCCTCGACCCAGTCTTTGACGATTCCTCGCCACTGTAGCCCGCCAGAGTCGGGCACGCGCTGTAGTGAGAACAAGCGCCCGTGGCGGAGTTCCCGTTATGCTTGCTCCTACTGCGGCGTGAGAACGCAGCCGTGGCAGCGTAATGCCATGTCGCTGTGGCCAGTTTCGCGCAAACGGCCAAACGCAGTTCACTCGCAGTTGAAAAAGTGATATGGTCGACGCGATCCTGAAGAGCTTTACGCCCGAACCGCCCACGCTGGAAGCTGGTCGCAAGGGGAAAACCGAGGTGATGGGCATCAGCCTATCTCTAGAGGAGGCCAAGGAGATACGCACGACATGGAGTTTGAGCGCATTGAACGTACTCTCCATCTTCACTTTCCAGACCACAAACTGTTCCGTCACCGCGACTTGTGTCACATGGCCGTTAGACATTCGCAAGGCACTTCGTATGACACGCAGTGGACGTCAGGGGACCTTAACTTGGTCTTGGTACATGTACGACTACAGCGGCACCTTCACTCAAGTATAGCCGGAGGCCCTCAATTGCCTCGCAAGGATGATGATTAAATCATGTGACATTGCAACGGGTACGGAGTACTTGAGGGGGCCAACGCAGATTCCATGCTGTTCAGGACGCTGACGAACCTACCCCGCAAAGCATCCTTAGGTCCAGTTTGAAAACCAATTTGAAGCCCAACTTGAAGCCCGACTTGAAATGTCCGACAGAAAGGGCAGAATTTCCGCAGAGATGCTCGCCTCGGATCATTACTGTCTGACTGCACCAGCCAAGGAGATTCGTCTTCTAGACCTCTTACCAGGGACCGACACCGGGATGCTTTCTGGCCGGCTCAGGCGGGTGTCTATCGACAACATGCCTCCTTTTGTATCGGTGTCTCATGTTTGGGGCGAGTCAAAGGCTGAGACTCCCTTGCGTCTTGAATCAGGGTGCGGAAACAAAGACGTGCCGGTCTCAAAAAACCTTGAGTCTCTGCTTCTTTCTCTCCTTTGCCACGACTCTACTACCTTGCCCCAGCTCTGGGACAATACATCCATGCTGCCGATGTGGATAGACATGGCTTGTATCAACCAGGCCGATGTCAACGAGAAGGCAGCTCAAATCCCGCTTATGAGGCACATATACTCGCAAGCAAAGTGGGTCATCATTTGGATCAACGAGTCTGACAGCCGCCTTCTCTACGCCTTCCATTACCTGCGGCGATTATTGAAGGCTAAACCGCACGTGAGCGAGCCAAAGGTTTGGACGCTATTTGATCCCATCGGGTGGCAAGCTCTTAAGCATCTGCTCTCCTGCGACTGGTTTCAACGGAGGTGGGTTGTTCAAGAGGCAGTAATTCCAAAACGGGCATTCTTTTTTTGTGGTTCCGACATAATGACAATGGACGACCTATTGCATGGGGTAGACATTGCAAACGGCGCACTAATTGCACGACCCATGGATATGAAAAGGTTGAAGGCTGCAACTATTGGGTCCGTCAGGCCCATTCTAGTTTTGAAAGAACTGAAGAAAGCACTTCACACCAACCCAAACCACCCAAATCTTCTATGGTTGCTTGAAAATTTACGCTCAACCCGGACCGCAATAGCGCATGACCAAGTATACGGGCTGCTAGGACTTTGCAGCCCCGAAGAGGCCATGGGCAATCCAATTCGGTACGACCTTGAGCCAGAGGAAGCCTTCAGGACCTCTATTGAAACACACGCTCGACTACACAATAATCTCGAGTTTCTTGGCCTCTGCACGCCAGCTCAAAGGGACGGCGTGGAAGCTAAGGGGCTGCATCGATCGTTCCGCGGTCCATCCTGGGTGCCTAATTGGTGTTCGGCTCGTCTTCGACGTTGCTTGGGCCTCCACGGAGTAGGCCATAGCGGCATTTTCAACGCTTCAGGCTCAAATCCCGTCGAGTTTTCTTTCAAAGCAAGCGAACTAATTGTTTCAGGAATGCTAATCGACAAAATTGAGGAACTAGGAGACTTTTGCGACACACGTCGACACGCTGAGTTATCGGACCCAAATTCGACACTGTTTCGGCAGTTTTTTGAATTTTGGACAGCATCATCTACCTATGGGGACGATTTGCCATATCCTCAAACTGCGGATCGGGCCGAAGCGATCGCGCGCACGTTGAGTCTCTTGGGTGTTTACCTAGACCCAGTACCTGCACCAGCAATCGTACCGACCATGTTCTATCGATGGTGCGAAGAGTCGAATCTGGGTGAGCAGCTGTCATTGCTTGGGCTTAAATCCAAACTAGTGGAAGGGTGCGAACGGTCATTCGTTAGAATGAAACGTCTGCTATCTTGGCAGCCATTCACGGCAACGAAAGGATACATAGGACTTGCTCGGGAACAGTGCACGGTTGGCGATGAGATATGGGTGGTTGCTGGCTGCAGTGTTCCACTGATTCTGTCACCTACGAACCAAAGTGGTAAGATGGAAGTAAAGGGGGAGGCTTTCATAGACAAAATCATGTTTGGCGAAATGCTCACGGGCTCTACAAGGGGTGATTCGAGGTTTGGCTCTGTGACACTTATATAGTAATGTACGGCAGTATCTTGTCATAGAGGGACAATGAGTTGGCTGGATAGTTGAAGCGTTAAGACCAATTTTGTCACATCAGCTGCGCGCGTACTCCGTATACATAGTACAGTACAGAAGCTCCAGTCAAGACAAAATATGCAGTACTGTGAAGGCCTTGCATCACATCACATTGCTAGTCCGCCGAAGATTTCGTCATGCTGGCCGTGGAACGACAATGACAAAGGCCACTCACTCGCCCTGAGCTACGCATCAACCAGTGGAGTTTTGGTCGTGTCAAGCCGGACCCCACCAGACCTCAGACATCCCAACCTTTTGCTCCCTGGTCGCATCCCGCTTTTGTGGATGCCGGCTCAGGCTCTACTCAGGGGCTGCTCACCTATAGCTCTGGGAGCTCTGGGGTTTTTTAATCTCAACCCATAGTCAGGACGAGTATAAAAAGTGGCTTAAGCAAATTTATCCTGCATGCGAACGAAGCTGTCAGTGCAGATGTGCTGGTCAAATGTCCTCAGCAGTGTATTCTTCCGGAGGGAATTTGGAATTATTTTACAGTTAAGGTGCCGCAGCCCATGAAGACTGGGTGGCGTGCTACATAATACCACTGAACGTACATTACGAATGTAACGGCATCATCCAAAATGCGCTGATTCAGTAGTTGGTGGACGACAACAGAAGTAGAGGTCGAACAAGTGGGCGCGCCTCCAATCGGACTTTCGCTGCATCAAGAAACTATAAGCGAACGAAAGCGAAGATCTTTCCCTCTCTCTTTGTACCCATCCATCGCTAGCGTCATCCTTAATATTCCTTAGTAGTGAGACTGATTTCGGAAGACGCCTTCGACGACGCGTCAACTCCCCTTCTCGTTCCGTGATGGGGCTCTCCACCTGTCACTGACTTGCGTTCTGTACTGTCGCCATCATCCTCCATTCTATCCCGCCTGTGCACCACGATCTCCGTGGTCATCAAGACTCCGTTGTCTGGACGCGCTTTCCCAATGCTTCGACCGTCCTCATTGCCATAGGCGTACGCTTGAGACGAAATTGCGCCGTGATTTCCATCGACGCCTTTGAACGTTTCCAAGTGTATGGCTGGTCCATCCTTGGTTGAGTGGCCCCTGCGCGAAGCCGAACTGTGGTCCCGGTTTTTCGTTACATCGATTAGCTGGTTGAGGATTCTAAACTCCAACTTGAGCTTTATGCTGTAGACGAGAGCCTTGTATGCTGTTTGGTATGTATATAAATTCGCATATTCGAGGGCGAGTATAGGAATATCCAGGATAATGGCAACCACGTTGACCAGCCAGAGATGGTTGCGAACCTGTCGGACGGAGCTCCCATGCAGAACACCCTGGACTTCGAAGAAGGACGCGCAAGCCTTAAGGTAAATTAAAGATATGGTGATTTCTTGCAACGAAAAGATGGTGACCTGAATCTTCTCGTAGATGCTGTACGGGAATTCGAAGACGCTTGCCTGGGGGCTGTTGGCGCCAAACATGAGAATGATTGTCGGAATGTGTAAGATAATAGCGTTGGTAACAATCATGCCAAGAACCAGTCTCGGGTAGAAGTTGCTCCGCAATATGAGGTGAAGGCGCGAGTAGAGAACTAGTGACTGGCCAGTCACCATAAGAACCCACCCTACGGCGACGAGGGAGATATAGAGGACAAAGTAGTTGGGCGACAGTAGCTGCTTGAGCAAGAATCCGATTGCGTGGGGTACGATTCCGTTGGTGGCCGCAAGAAAGCTCCAAAAGTAAAGGCTCTTGCGGCTTCTGAAGGTTGAAAAAATGATGACGTTGAGCTCGATGACATTATACAGAGCAAGTGCCGTGAGGACGGCAACCGGGGTGAGGATTCGGCCGGGAGCCTCCGTATCGTTCGGATTGGCGCTATCCGAGGATGCCATGCCGACGGTTTGTGGTAGGGAGAAAGACTTGCTGCTGAGCGTCTCCCTATTTACACCGCCCGCTGTTGAAACCGATACCGCTGTACGCCTAGAGTAGCATCAAGATGTCAGCATTTATGATGACAACTCACGAGAGGTGAAAATCAGGGAAAACGGCTGATGGATGCAGCGTGTCTCTGCTTGTATTAATCAATTGGCAATGCAAAGCAGATCAGGGGTCTGACTCGCGTGGTACCAAAAAAGCGGCTTCCGACGGCGCGGGTTTGATCCTTCAGGTGGCTTTCAGCCACAGACTATTGACAGCCTGGGGAAGAAGACTGAGCCCAATGCGGGTACCGTACCTGGAGATGACTGATCAAAATGCCTATTTGCCATTTGGCTCAAAAGCTTTCGCGATTCCTTGTCATGAAAAACGCGTTTCTCTCCAAGCAGTGAATTGGGTTCTGATACGGAGCAAGATAGGTCTGACCAAAGGAATATACCTATTGCCACGTCACGAAAACACGCCGGACATTCATGATCCCAAGTACATTTCCAAGCCGCCCCCAGCAAGCCAGGCACGTGCTACTGTTGCAAGACATGTATTTAGCGCATCAGGCGTATCACTGTGGGATTCGGGGAGTGTGATGCCTCTGTGTAAGTTTTCTCATGGCGGCAACCGAATGCAATAAGTCTGGGGAACTGACTGAGCCGGACTCCAGGTATCAAGGTCCAGGACTCCTGTGGAAATTCCGTCCTTGGCGCGTTTCACGTTGGTATATTTCAATTCGTTGGATTGGGACCTTTGCAACAACCGACCGTCGACCGGCCCAGCCATTTTGAACTAAGGGGACAGGAGTGGCAAGGGTCCGGCCAGGTCATGAGGGGCTGAAGTGTGGTGCAAGCCACTCCGTGGGGGAGATATTTACTAAATAAGTGGTACGAAGTACACGTACGATCTCCAGCTGTTCGTTGAAAACCCTTGTTGATGCCGCCCCGAGCCATGTTCAGATGTCTCTACCACCCATTTGGATTCAGATGTCTCTACCCCCCATTTGCATATCTGCAGTCCGTGCCCCGGGTGGCTTGTGAGCTTTGGATGCAACTGCATTTGCTCCATGATACCCCATGGGAGCCCCAAGAGCCCGTAAGGCTTGTGGGTCAGAGAGTACGGAGTAGAGGGGCAAAAACAGACCGGAGGCAAACGCGGGCGTTGTACTTAGCACCTGATTGGTTTCCGCACTTTTATCTTGTCCGCCTTACGGACTTCGAAGGGATCGGCTCCGAGACTCCACGGGTGCCAGAATCCTTGTAGAGCCCTGTGTATGTGCACTTGCAGTAATCGTACAGTAGGTATTGGAGGCGCGGGGTCTAGTCTTGAGGGTGGCGTTGCGCTCGGACTCTGCGGCTGTTGAAGACGTCTGGTAAGGGTACCGGTTAAGATTGTTTCCTCTCTTGCCCCTGTCCTTGGGAAGACAGGCGAAGCTTTATGGGGGGGGATAACAGCCCCGCCGCCATGGCTGGTGGCGAAGACTCGGAGCCGCTACCCGCCGCACTAAAGCCAGAAATTGCTGTCCGACCGTAGCCGAAGTGCGACTGCGCGGGTACCCCTAAGCGATGTAGTCTTGCGAGAGCTTCTTGAAGAATTTGGGCTCCGCTCTCGAGGAAAAGTTTTAACCTAGATTGCAGTCTAACACGCCTACAAGTAGAGTATGTAGTTCAATAATCAGCAATCCCCCCCCTTTGGTATGGCTTGATAGGAGCCGTACTCTTTCATGCGATCCTACAAGTCTTGCTAATCCCACGGGGTAAGTTTTGTACGGTAGCTTGCGGAAGGGCGGGCGTTTTTTTGGGTACCCGCATGGTCTATGCGCTATCGATGGCAACGGGAGCATCGTTGCCTTAGAATTCGGACCGTGCGTTAACTACTACGTATTTGGCAGCGGGATTTCGGGTATGAGTACGGACGTGCACGCAGAAAGTCCTGACCAATTCATTTTATGCGCTAAACTACTTTGGGAAGGAGCTGCCTACAGACTACTTCCTAAAGAAGTTTAGTGTAATACATAAAATAAAATGAATTGGTGAGAACTTTCTGTGTCTACCTCCGTAGTGTTGTATACTCCGTAGCTAGCATGCTAATTATAAGTCGGCTGCGCCACGCACCACTAGCCACACAATGTTATCTCTAGTAGGGTAGTAAAAGCACCCTACTGGGTGGCTCGTCGCCGCACTCAGGCGCTACTCAGGTGCTCAGGTTAACGCGGCGACGGCTCAGGAACATGACTGAGGAAGGAAATTCTGGATGTCGAGATTCGTGTTGTGTATTGGGCTGTTATCTTCACATCAGGCTCGATAGGTCAATCAAAGGGTGTCATGGTCGAGCATCGGGGTGTTATTTCTTTGGTGAAGCAGAATGCTTCAAGAATAACACAAAGTCTGCGGATGGCACATGTTTCCAATCTCGCATTCGATGCTTCCGTGTGGGAGATATTCACCACGCTGCTCAATGGAGGAACGCTTTTCTGTATCAGCTACTTTACTGTCTTGGACAGCAAAGCACTTTGCGCCGCTTTCACCGATGTAGTTGCTCTTGATTAATTTTGAATCTGTATACTTCACGAACCTGACTTCAGCTTACTTGGAAGACCGTATGGACTCGGGACAGACGCGTTCGTAACAGATTGATGCATGGCTCGAGCGCATGCATTATTTCGTCGCCACGTCTCACAGTGAGTGCCAGTGCATAGACACCGGACCAATTCTTTGTCGTCATTTTCCCCTAGCCTCAGCAGGGGTCTGTCTACGCGTAGAGGTGGGAAATGGTCAGCTAGAACCTAAGCGATCGCCCACGATGCCATACACACGCAGTCGACGCGTTTAATACCGTATGTCACGTGGATAATCCGCCGACATGTTGTGGCAGAGGTGCTGTGGCCTCGGGCTGAAGAGACAGCCAGTTGGCTTGTACCTCAGGATTTGAGCTGACAGCTCATTCAGGTAGGGAATGCTGACGACACCCAGCAATACACGTAAGCACTTCATTTCAACACATCATGAAAATGCAAGTACTTATGCATTCTAATAGTCGCGATAATGCGAAGATACTGGTACTGCACCCGGGCCATGTTGCCCGAGTCGTCACTGATCCTTGGTTGCGTTCTACGCGCTGGTTGGAAGTTATACTTTCTAAAACGTGCAAGCTACTGCGAGACAAACCAATATTCCAAGCACAAACGCTGCTGGTCTTTTATGGATTCCACACGAGCGGCTCCCAGAGCTCAAATTCGTCATTATCCGGCACTTGGCGTTCGGCGTCGTCGTCGAGACCTTGGATCCACGCCTGTCCACCGAAAACGGGCTTGACAGCTTCCTCACACCTGAAAACGCTCCGAGTCGCTTCCATAGAAAAAGGTCCGTAGTGGCTGGAGTTGAAGTACGCATCGTCCCAGAACTGAATAACTAGGTTTGTGCTTTCGCGGGCGCTTTCATCCTCTCGGGCACTGACGCTCTCGCTCCTCGGCCTCTCACAGATCAGGTCCCACCGGACGCGAAAGAATAAACCGGGTTTCTGCTGCTGCATGGTCAATGACTGTATCGTATCATAAAGCTGTCCCATTGTGACGCCCGTGTCGAAGTCACCAGCATCGTTCTGCGGAGGCGTGACGGAGTCGACGAGACAGCGGTGGCCCGCCGCGGTGGTGGTGAAACAGTCCAGCCAAGTGAATCCGAGGAAAGCCGGCGGGGGCTGCGAGACAAGCATTCGTCTCCAACTCGCACCAGCCTTGGTAAAGCTGCGCTGACGACAGGTTGGGTTGACGTCGGGCACGCTGCCGGTACTTGCTTTGAGGTGAGGCAAGGCTTGCGGCGACCAGGGTAGCTTCCAGAAGTATTCGGCACGCCGGAAAGGGTACTTGTCCACCTGATAATTACTCAGGTTGAAGAATTGGTCGCCAAAGGCCTCCCGAAGAAGAGGGTTGATACAGGGTAGTTCACCAGGCTTCGTGTGAAGGCTTCGGTCGGCCTGGAAGAAAGATGCTTTTCGGAGCATAGGCGAATGATTCAGGGTCTCCAACCAGAAGCTGCAAACCCGTGTAGCAGAGGTAATGCGAGACTTCAGGTCGAGATGAAGCAGAATGAGCTCAAGGAGCTCAGGGGACCTCAGCACCGACGCCGTCGCCTGCAACTGCGATTGGGATTGGGATTGGGACAGTGATTTGGTTGATCGAGGTGTCGACGCCGAGGCTGATCCCGCCTCACTCGAGGAGAGACGACATTGCGTAGCATCGCATGTTTGGGCATGACTCAGGGAGCGCGGAGGGTAAGCAGCCGGTATGAGGGTGCGAACCCTCCGGGATGGCTGCTGCTTCCCATGCAGGACCACGATGGGACCATCCTCGACGATTGCTCTCTCTAGAAGGAGCGAGTAATCCACAGTGGTGAGCTCAAGCACCTCAACGGCTTGCGCCTCCGGCTTCTCTTCTTCCTCCTTTTTCTTCGAGGCGGTTCTCGGGGCCGTGGTTGTCCGCACCGATTTGGGCGACTGCTCTAGGCATAGAAGCCCTCGAATCTGATCCGGTTGGTAGACGGCGCTTTCTGGGTCCAACAAGATTGGGAACGTCTCCCCGCGTGACGCCTCCATAGTAGGCGCCATGCCAGCCCTTAGGTCGGACAGACTGTGCGGAGTATAAAGGCCATGCTGTCGATGCAAATCGTTGGCCATAGCCATGATGAGTCCCTTTTACGGTCCAGGTGAGGGAGATCTCGAAGGGTCGAATTAAGGTAGGATACGAAAAGGCAAAAGGGTTCGTCGTGTAGCGAGCGAGCGGTTGCAGGATTATAGTTGTAAAACGCCTACTGTAGATCTTAGCTTCTCTTAGTACAGAGTAGTCGCGGGGTCACTGCTTCTGCTCTCCTACTCGTAGGCACATTGTAACCCCTGCGGTCCATGGGGTCGACCTGTGTTGGTTGGTTCGTAAATGAGCCTTGCGAACAGCCTCAGCGGTCGCGTATCATCGGAAGTTTCGGAACACAGAAATGCCAAGGGTGGTTGACAGGGATTCGAGATGACTACAGGAAGCTACATATGCATCGGCTAGGTGTATCCTTGTCGTAGGATGACCATCCTATGCTGTCTTCTTGTAGCTCCTACCAATTTTCATGCTCGACCGGTGCCGCTCACAGCAAGTCGTATGACGACCAGGGGAGTGGGAAACCAGGCACCCCACTTGTGTTTTGGTCATTCTCAGGCGCTGCTCAGGCGCTGCTCAGGTTAAAGCGGCCCGACGGCTCAGGAATATGACTGAGGAAGGAATTGATTCGTCTGGTATATTGGGCTGTCATACCTCACAAATCCCGACTTTTGGCTCCCTAGTCGCATCGCCGCTTTTATAGATGCCGGCTCAGGCCCTACTCAGGGGCTACTCACCTATAGCTCTAGGAGCTTTCCCGTTGCTTAGTCTCGCCCTATAGCTAGGAGGGGTGTAAGTAGCGGCTCAAGCAAAGTCGGAACTGAGCAAAATAGCGGCTAAAATTAACTATCGAGGTAGGATATCGAAGAGCGGGTCTAGCGTTTTGGAAGTGCGCTTAAGTGCTGACACGCTCTTTCCTTACATAAAGATTTCTTCGTCCTTCACTTCTTTTATTCCTTATAGCCTAGCTCTCAGTCTATAGGCCAACCTCTACAACGCCCCAACAATTGTGTATAGTATAGTATCAGCGGCAATTGCTCACGGCCGGTCTACATAGACGCCGCCGCCGGCGTCACGACTCGTATTGCCTCCGCAAACACTTCACGACACGATGGGCTGTGCTAGAGAGCCAGAGAATATTTGACCCTCCACAGAAAGGCCATTCTATCGAGTGGTTCGATTCACAGTGCACCTTGGTGGTCGAGGGCAAACACACCGTTTTATGGGCGGATCCATCATACACATGTTCTATCCTCCTAAGCAAACGGGGCGCCTGGTTACCCTTGTCTCTTCGCCACTACTCCTATACCGAGTAACGGTCACCTTCGCTGCCCCCTCGTCTATGGTACTCGACCCATGGAGTGACTTGCATCGGATTCTATATCCCCAGCCAGCTCTCGACCACCCAAGCAGGCTTTGCGACACCATACTCCGGGAATATTATCGACAGCCAGCGGATCGTAAGAGCTCCCGAACAGTACTTTTACATGCGTCGAAGAAAGTGACGGTTTAGTTCGTGCCCCTCAAAAAATGTAACGTCAACGTCGAGCGCAGCCTCGTATTATTCCATTCGCCGAACGCTCAGCAGAGCACCCAACTCTTGGACGAGTTTTCTCTTCTCTCGTCCGTGCGATCGCCTCGGGTGAGCGGGGCACTTCGCAAAATTCTCCGCATGGGGGGCGAGGCAGTTTGCGCACTGCTCCAAGGCCACGCAGGCATCAGCCACATATATTCCCCGCCCCTCTCCTTGATGGAGCTCCCTCTGGCTTATTCCATGGAGCATTGGGTGTCGTTGGTGTGGAAGGAGCTCTGGGGGTCTCGATCTGTGATATTAGTGACAGCTTACACGACTGGATCACCCCAATCATACCCCATGATCCAAAGCCTGGAGCCTTAACTCCAGGTAACTCCAGATCTGTTGAGAGTAGCAACACTTTCCGCAATAGCGCATTGGTAGCGGAGGTCGATCTCAGCCTGCCAGTCGACGACGCAAATCGACTTATCGTCAGGGACTGGGGCTCACTAAATGGAACGGAGGTCCAGGAACTTCACGTTGACATGAAAATAAATCGACTACCGGACAACATGAAATACTGACGATCCTTCGGACACCCTTGAGAGCTACGGTGTACGATTCCTTCGCTCGTGTCTCCTCTCCCATCTCGGCGTAGAGCAGCCCCAGGTTCGTGATGGCATTCGAGAAGGGAACATAGGTTGCGATGCCGTCATTGCCCAAGACTTTCTCATAGCCTTGCAGTGCCCGCTCTTATATGGCCTTGGCCTCCTCGAATCGCCCTTACATTGCGGAGAGGTCTCCGAGATTGCTACGACTCTATACGCCCTGCTAGTATAGATACGACTTGGAATCATTATTTACATGTTCGCACGACGAAGCAGACACTGTCATGCACACTGTCTGTCGCTAACTCTGGGTCCCTCTCTCGGTTGGAACGGGTTGCAATGAGTGCGTGCAGAAATGCGATGTATGTGAGCACATGCACTGTAGTACCCTTACATCTCGAATCTGGGGGCCGTCACGTCGTAAAAGCTACACGTAATCATTGTCCCAGAGCTGCACATAGCTGGCTTTGGACTGGCCGGCAAGATTGTGTACTAAGGAGTGGATGTTCAATTTTTCCCAATCTCCGTAGACTAAACAATCCGAATAATTCGAGCTCGTGAGACGTGCATTAGGCCATCTAACTTCAAAACAAGCCCTTGAATCTACCAGATCCAACTTTCACAAACTCACAGTCCAGAGCTAGCGCGTGAGTGCTTTCGTGAGCAATGATCGTACCATCAGGATTGACCCTAAGCCCACAGATCGTGCCGTGCCTGTTATAGGCATACAAAGCAGCCCGGTTTCCCGGCAATTGCTCAGCCAAGATACCATAGTTGCTATTATCGTTGTACATGCAAAGTTTAGACGGCTCCCAAGACAAACTCATGTTCATAATAACTTCAGTGCCATCGGGCTTGACCTGAAGACCGCGAAAGTAGCCTTTGTCACCAATGGGCCAGCCTTGGTTCGCACGATCATCGCCGTCAAATCTCTGGTAGCGAAAGACCATACCGTGGCCGGCTGGCACGACCTTGACTAGAGTTCGCTCGTTCTTTTGCGACACAGGGCCGCCGGGGTGTTTATCGCCGAGGCCGATTTCACTTCCATCGGATAGAGCAATTTTGTACCAGAACTCAGGGTTTGACCAAATGGCCTCACCACAATTGTCGGTCAAATTCTTTTCATGCCCAGAATTAGCGCTCATTAAGCTAATGTGCATAGACATGCACACTTACAACCATCGTAAGGCTGTTTGGGTTGGGCTTGGCGGTGTAGAGAGGAGGCAGTAAGGAGCTCGAAGGCACTTGAAAAGGAGTTTTGCAACAAGAAATAACGGCGGGCAAGTGACTCTCTTATACTCGATTCATTACTAGACTTGGCAGTAGCCTTTGCCAACACAATGATGTGGAGAACGGAGAGCGAAGCAAGGATCTTGTTGCATAAATGTGTATGTAGAATATGTCAAGTAAGCATAGAGCTGAAGTGGCTCACAGGCCACAATGACCAATAATCAGCTAGGATAGGCATACTGCAGCATCCAGTTGTTCACTTCATACCTACATTACGCACCTTTGCATTATGGCTTCGTATGCAGCTGTATGATACCCTGCTGTTGATGCCCAACAGGAAGCTTGTCTTTACGATGCGTCTGGACCATGCCTCTCACCGGCCTGCCGAGCACAGGTACATAGCAAACAATATATGACTTGCACACCACCGAAGCCACGATACCTGAACTGATGTGCGGGGTTGGGCACGTCCTCAGATTGATATCAGTCATCCAGAACTACTTAGTTGTACGCTATCGCTTGCGCAACTCACGGGGGAGTTGGTTGCGTTAATGAATCATTCCGCTGACGGTTTCAAAATCTGACACCGTTATCAGTGTCCCGCCACACGAATAATCCAGGTTCGAAGGCATCACCTGAGCGCACGATGAAATGACTGGGTAGAGGAGGCCCCTTCTTCTGCGGTCACTGTTTGTGATCTGTCGCTCGGTTCATTTTGACTCAGTGACCAAGGCCTAGGCTGTGCATTAGTGCTGACCAAACTCTTTCGTTGTCTCGTTCCATTTGCGGCACTCGGCAAAGTAAGCCGATGAAGGAGCTGTGAGCCAGCTTAGAAGATTGGCGGCTCGAGTACGGGCGAATATGCACTCTTCTCCTACACAGACAGATTTTAGACAGCACAGCTAGCCACTTCTCCTACACAAAGATATTGAGACAGCACAGCTAGCCACCGCCAGCTGATCGTTGCCGTTTCGTCAGAAGGGACAGGAGCAGATGCATGGAGTTGACCCCATGATCAAGATCATGAGAACAATTCTCATACCGAGGCTGGTACATTGCCTACCTTCAAGGACCCGAGACCTATGTATAATGGTCGAAGTCGGCTATGATATTGTCTATAGCCGAGAGACAAAATTATAGGTTTAAACTAAATTAAAGGTCAGAGAACGTGCCACGCTGAAAGGTAGGCCTTATCAGTATGAGTATCTATTTAATGTCTGGTGATAATGATCGAAGCAACTGGCTGCATTTTGATCACTAGGAATTGGCCCGGATTACAGTCGAGCAACAAAATTGGGTGTCTACGCCCTCTGGAATTCTATGTAAATGATGCCACCAAACAAATCACGCCGGAACCGTGCCAGCCGGCAAATCGAAGCCTGCGCCCGCACTTATGCACATGAGGGATGTGATTGACGACGCAAGCCGTCAACAAAGATTGGCTAGCACCGCTCTATTGCTCCGTATAACAGAGCACAATTGCTGCATAAGGCAACGATCGACATCAGGTTAGCCACAGCATCTCACCCACGCCCAATAGGACAGATATGAGTACTCGAATTGGAAGTGCAGAACCCAGAACCGGACCTTTGCCTTTCGCATCGGCAATTGCGACGTAGCCTTTTGTCCGGTCACAGGGTCGCTATATGCGTTAGTTGCAGCGATCAGTGGTTTATCTATTCCAATACCACAGTGCGGTAGATACGGAAGCTTTTCCCATATATGATAGGAAATGGCACCTGAACTTCGATTGTATGAGCAGAATGAACACTGACGGAGGATGGCGTTAGCGACGAGGGCTCAATGGACATCGACGGAAACGAGGATAGCGCGGGTTGCGAGGATTGTATTATCGTCGAGTACGACTAAGATGATCAGTGATCAAGGGAACAAGGCAAGAGCTCGAGATATGCCTGGGATTTCGGACCGTGAAGACCGGAATATACACCAGAGAGAAAGCTTTTATATCCTAGCTGTGTTTCTCTTTGTTCAAATCGTTAAAGTCCTAGTCTCACATTACACCTTTCGCATTCTCCTTCTTACATACCGTCGCGAATTGGAGGATCGGCACTGGTTTCAGACATGGATGTCGGTTATCGTCAAGCTCGGAGCCAGAGAAAGCACCCCAGACCAGCCTGGAGCGACCTCGGAGCGAGGTTTGGCGGGGCAAACTTTCTGTGCGTCATTGCAGGCAAAAGTTTGCTGACAAAGCGGCTTGGGGATTGGCTCAATTGTAGGGTCTCCACCCTCGCGACTGCCCCGCGCACCGAATTTATTAGGGGGACCTTGACTCACTGAGGGAGGATGGATCCCTGTGTCCGGCCCGGAAACAATTAACCCGCCCGCAACTTTCAAACCTCACCTCTGACACTTTGCGACGATTATCCTGCACGCGACGTGGACTGCCTGCCTGCTTCACAATCTCAGAAGAAGGCCAAACACGAGCCTGCGAGCACCCTATTCTGCACCATGTGCGGCACTGAGAACGAATCAGCTGGGGTCGCCCCGCACCCGGTCCAGGATGCCAACCCAGCGACGTCGGTCTACAGCCAGGTCCAGGACTACCTGAGCAACACAGGCAGATACAAGTGAGTTGGTTCTACCATTGTGCAAGTATTCTGTGCCGGCATCAAGCAACGCACAGCGGGCCGGCTTTTACCTGTCTCGTCCGATCTGATGAATTACAGGATTATTGAGTCAACCCTACGCGAGGGAGAGCAGTTCAGCAACGCCTTCTTTACGAGAGAACACAAGGTCAAAATCGCAACCATGCTTAGCGACTTCGGTGTTGACTACATCGAACTCACGAATCCCTGTAGCTCGCAGGCCTCATACGACGACTGCAAGCATATTTGCTCGCTTGGCCTCAAAGTCGGTGCCTACTGCTGCTATTGATCCTTCGTATCCTTGCTAACATCCGGGGATAGGCCAAGATCCTCACACACGTCCGCTGTAACATGGAGGATGCCAAGAAGGCGATCGAGTGTGGTGTCGACGGCGTCGATCTCGTCATCGGAACTTCGAGCTTTCTGCGCAAGTGGAGCCATGGAAAGTCAATGGAGATGATCCAGACGACAGCAATTGAAGTCATTGAATACGTCAAGTCGTGAGTCGCTCTTTACGCTGTCTGTGGGCGCAGAGGATATTAACAGCTGCAACAGTCAGGGAGTCGAAGTGCGCTTCTCGTCCGAAGATTCGTTCCGATCCGATCTCGTCGACATCCTTACCCTCTACAAGGCCGTGTAAGTCAGACGACGCCTGCAGCACAGCGATGTATGCTGACTCCCTTGAAGAGACAAGGCAGGCGTGAACCGCGTTGGTATTGCTGATACTGTGGGAGGGGCTACCCCACGAATGGTCTACGATCTTGTCCGAACACTCCGAGGTCAGTAAATGCCAAACCGAGAAACTGAGCTCAGAGACAGGAGTACTAACAGTGTTCAGGCGTGGTGGGATGTGACATCGGCATGTCGCCTTTCTTTCTCACACACGCGCCGCCTCGCTAATAAATCTTTAGAGACACATTTTCACGACGACACTGGCTGCGCAGTCGCGTAAGACAGCCCCTTCCGCACGAATATGGAATGGTTCCCGGCTTACATACTCTTCAGGAACGCCGTCACCGCCCTCGAGGGAGGCGCCACGCATGTTGACACCAGTGTTCTTGGTATCGGTGAACGTGAGTCTGTCAATCCCGAGCTGGATGGCTGTCACACTGACTTCAGATTTCACAGGAAACGGCATCACCCCACTGTGAGTGTCTCGAAAACAACAGGACCGCTGGAGATAACTAACAACCTTCTTTAAGTGGCGCATTCATGGCTCGCATGGTCGTGACTGCACCAGAGTTTACAAAGAGTTCCTACAAACTTCCCAAACTCAAAGAAATCGAGGAATATGTTGCGAGCGTTGTCGAGGTCAACATTCCTTTCAACAACCCCATAACTGGCTTCTGCGTACGCTCGTCCAAATCCAGCTTTCTTCTGCACCAGCTAACCGCCCGCAGGCTTTCACGCACAAAGCTGGCATTCACGCCAAGGGTAGGGACAGAGCAGCCATCCAGCTTCCTTTTCAGTCCAGAGCTGACCTTTCACAGCTATTCTGGCGAACCCTTCTACCTACGAGGCAAGTCTTGACTTTCTTTGGGCACTGATGGTGGAGTTGCTAACAGGTGATAGATTATCGACCCTGCGCTGTTCGGACGTACGATTTGTGCCCTTCTCCCCCCAAAGGCTCGATCAAAGGCAGCTAACGTTATAGTGACTCGTTACGTCTCCATTACCTCAAGAATTACCGGATGGAACGCGGTAAAGGGCAGAATGTTCGTTTCCCTCGCTTTCCCAATTCGAAATCATGCCTCAATCAGTGGTGATGATGCCTCGACATTGAAGCCGGTTACTCTGTGTGTTCAATATGACTAACTCTTCGTAGTGCTCAATTGGGCCTGGACGGACCCGGCGGCTTCGAAAATGAGGACCAAATCAAGGAAGTGTACGTTCATGAACTCAAGGAAGCTGAAGTCATTAGATGAAGTTGACTGACATATCTGGTGTAGGACCGCCAAGATCAAGCAATTGGCCGATAGTGAGCAACCACACCTCCCTATTCAACCTTTACATATTTTCAGAGTTGAGAAGCTAACAGAGGTCTTCTTTTCGTTCGTCCACTTGCTATCGACGACGCAGACTCGATCATTCACGCATACCACCTCAATCTTCAGAATCAAAGTAAGCAGCAGAGCCATGGTGAGCCGAAGGAGGCTAGCGCTTGAGATAGATAACAGCAGGCGAGAGTTTGGAAAGACGAAATGTAGACGAGAATATATAGGAGTTGTAGGGGTTAGTATCACGAATAAAAGCAGTGTTTTGGGGCTTTTCTAAACCGTAGGTTAGTATTAAAGGCGTGATATAAGTTGCTTGTCCTTATAACTAAGATCTAGTAAAAAAAGAAAAGAAAAGAAAAAAAAAAAGTTGCTCCGCAAGCAGTGGCCCACGCCCCTCCCAGGACGATGTTTACAATGGCAGCCGCATCCCCAAGGGTACTGCCATCCTCATGAACGTCTGGAATATCCCCCACTCCAAACAGGACTACGAAGATCCCGAAGAATTCATTCCGGAACGTTTCCTACGACATTCGTCCGGGATGCGGCAGGATGAGGAGCACGATCCAGCTCATTTGGAGGCGTCGAGGCCGCGGGTCACTTACGACTTTGGGGCCGGGAGGAGAATATGTCCGGGGATGCATTCGGCGAAGGAGAACTTGCTCCTTGCCCTGGCCAAGGTCCTCTGGGCATTTGACATTATGCCGCCCGAGAGAAAAGAGATTGATCTGAGCCTTGAGACTGGCTTCGTCTAGGAAATTGCCCTGCACCCCGAGGATTTTGATATCTTTCTGAAGCTGAGGGACGTGCGCGCCATGGAGGATATCATGAACCACTACTATGAAACCTATGAGGCCGAGGCAGAGATGATGGGCTGGCAGGGTGGCCTGTACAAATAGAACCAGGATCCCTGAATCCCTGATTTGGTCGTTCATCGCCTCCGCACTAGGCGGCGACAGGGAACCCTCCTGGGGTGTGTATAAGGGTGTGGTTTGAGTGTCCCGGGGCCTGGGGCGACCAAACTTTCATCACTGCTAACGGGGTAGCCCGCCAAACAACGTGAATTATGGGCTCCCGACTCTTGTTTAATACGTACGTAGAATATGCATAGTCCTGGATGAAAATGTTGCCTGTACACTCGCGGGCCTTTATATCTGGCTTGGAAGATAGTGAGTCCACGAAGAACTGTGAGAATTCAGTTTCATGGGGTGGCTATAGCCGTAGAATGGCCAGGGACCTTGGCTTTCGAAACAGAAACTGTGTGCATGCACACATCTTAGTACTATATTTCAGCTCTCAGTGCACTTGCAACGCAATAGGAAAGGAGAGGTGTAGGAAATGCGGGGAAACTGGGGCCACCTGCTGCTGCGGGTTAGTTAAATGGGGAAACCAACTGCAAGCAACGTTGACGGTACATACGAAGCCAATGGTTGTTGCTGTTGGGGAGGGTCTATCCGCGCCACGTCCTACTTTTTGTCTCCCTACGGCCCGATCCTAGATCTGGGGTGGTCATTTATATGACGGCATGGCGTAGTTCAGGCATTAAATTGAACCAGAATTCTGGAAGACGCTGGTGTAGAGCGAGGAACCCCGCTTTACAGAACGAGGCTCAATTAAATAAACCAGCCCGTGCAGTTCTAACTCCCCCGAAGTCCCTAATTCTCCTCATTGTTTGAACATATTCCTTTGGGTGTATTCTACTGATTAACTTGATCCTATCACTGAAGATGCTGTTCACTCCCATTACAGCTGCGTTGGTGCTATCGGTGCTAGGCAGACAGCCTGCCGGCGCCGTAGCTCAGGATCCCGATGCTTGGTACAAGGCTAATCCAGGCATGTCGCGTATCAAGAAGGTGAATCAAGACACGCACCAGATCGTTGATGAATTTGGCCGTACGCGTTTCTTCCACGGAACCAATGTCGTCATGAAGGAGCCTCCATGGTTCCGGCCATTACAGTGGGAGCCCGGCGTCCCATCATTCAGTCAGCAAGATGTTCAAAACTTGCACGACCTAGGCTTGAATATTGTGCGGTTGGGCCACCACTGGGCCGGTGCGGAACCTGTGCGTGGGCAGTACAACCAGACGTTTCTGGATATTATGAAGAAGCAGACCGACATGGCTAAGGACCATGGCATCTATGTTTTGGTGGACGTCCATCAGGACTGCCTGGCTCGGCAATTTTGTGGCCATGGAGCACCAGATGTAAGTGGTGCAGTAGCATGTTCTATATTTGGCACATCTGATACTAACACGGCTTTGTAGTGGTTTGCCAAAGAGAACTGGGTATCAAGCTGGAAAAGGTATCCTTTTCCACTCAAGCTGACGCCCTTCCCCGTGGACAAAAGCGGCTTTCCTACACCTCAGTCTATTTGCGGTACCGTTGACTGGTCCTTGAGCTACACGTCAGTGGCGCTCGGCAATGCGTTTGGACGACTGTACAACAACTATGACGGGTTGGGGGATGCATTTGCGGCATACTGGAAAAAGCTGGCGTCCGAGTATTTCGAGACTACCAATATCGTCGGATACAATCTGCTGAATGAGCCTTGGGTAGGCGATACCTGGGCAGATCCGACACTGCTTGTGCCAGGTGTTGCAGACCATAAGGTCCTAGAAAGTCTCTGGAACCGCGCGACCAAGCAGATTCGCACCGTCGATAATGATACACTCATCTGGTTCGAAGGCGCCACCCTGGACGTCTTGTCTGGCTTTAACAACGTCCCACTCGGCGACGGCTCCAAGTCCGTGCATTCGTTCCATTACTATAGCCCTCCACAGATAGGGTCTATTTCCAACACCCTCAGTAACCGCCACAAGGATAACGAGCGCCTTAAGACCGCTGGCGTGTTGACCGAACTGACGTTTTGGATGGGTGGTGATAAGCAAATGCAGGACCTAGCAGACGCTATGTCGGCGACCGACGCAAACATGGTATCCTGGATCGGCTGGGGGTATGAGAACTTGTATAACGGCACGTCCGGTAAAGCTTACCCTGAGCTGGCAAAGCACTACAGCCGCGCGTACCCCGCCGCCGTCGCTGGCACTCCGAATAGCTTCAGCTTTGATGAGAGCTCGGCCACCTTTAAGCTGCACTTTACATTAGATCCAGGTATTAACGCGCCCACCGAAATCATCCTACCCGTGTCCACCTATCCCGGCGGCTATACCGTCCAGGTCTCACCCGGCGACAGCTTGGTGGAGTACACACCCGACAAGCGTACTCTGGCCTTATTCATGTCCTCCAGCAGAAATAACGCCACCGATATCTCTGTCACGGTCACTCGTAACTGAAATCATTGATAATGTAGGGTCGCAACCAGGTGATCGAGTGCTTCCAGGGATGACATAAATAATCGTGTTGCAAGCTGGCTAGGTACCTATGCTAGAAGGAGGAAATTGGGGGTACCTATATACTACATTCAATCACCATGGGGCCATGAGAATCACTAGTGATTCCCATTCAAGCACCGCTGATTAAACCCCAAGCACTAGTAATCGCACCCCGACTGCACGGGGCCCCGGCTTAGGTTCAGGCTTCGGGACTTGCGCGATTGGACGGCAGCATGGATCCGGAACGCACCCAATAGGGGCTTCAAGTACAAGCTCTCAAACGTTAAATAATATTGGCGGCATCAATCAAGGTGGAAAAACCCTACAAAAGTGCCCGATGTACGGAGTACTACTTACTCTGTAGTCAGTGGCAGGAAAAGCTCATGCGCACACGCCTAACGGTGATGCTGAGGAAAATGCTAGTTGGAGCCATGGAAATTGATGATCGAGTCGCATCGTAATACTTCACAGCGCCTCGACTAAGACTCTTTCCGCCGTTCATCAAAGAACCGAGAGAAATTGCCCGTATGCAAAGCGAGCCCATGCTCAGGAAGAACGGTTGTGAACCATTATCTGGGGCGCAGAGATGATCTTGCGTAGAAAGAAAGACTTATTGGCAAGTCAAAAGACAAGAATATCATACCTGACGGAAACCGCGGAAGTGAAGGCCGCAACTGGCTTGAGCCGACGGAATCGAATGGGCGTGGTGGCAGATGTTAATCGATATGAGATTAGATGCGACCGGAACCGACACTCCGCCTTGACCTTGACTCAGCCGCATCTTCTTGGCGAAAAATGCATCCAACCGCACTGCTGCATCCAGGCAGCAATATGCTGTCCCAGCGTTGTGCACGCATCAGCTTCAGAGCTTGTGCCCTCACAGAGCTCTCTTCCAAAATGTCAGGCGTTCGCAGCCATCGCCTCCATCTGTAAGTCTGGGCGCTACGGTTGCTCCGTCTTCTGGTGCACGACCCAGCGCGCTCTACAAGTCACAGACTTTCTCTTTATTTTCTGAGCCTTGCGCAGAGTTGCTTGAATAGCGGCCCTGGCGAGATCCATGGAGTAGCTGTGCGGGAATCCCACGTCGCGGTCCAGCAAGCTGTTCTGTACTCTGGAGATCTTCTCAATGACGCTGACTCAATACAAAAAAGGTCCAACGGGCGTGGTTGAGCCCATTCCGTGGCGGACGAGGCGCCGTCGCTCTGTATGATTTCGACCATTGGGCTGCATTTGGAGGTTATGATGTATCTATGAGTACGAGTAAAGTTGGCGCCCCATGTCCGTGCGGACTATTTTTATTGTGCACGCAGACCTTCAGTTATGGCAATTTCTCATTGGCAACTGTCCCTTGATCTCTGATGCAAGCTGTTATCGGTTCGGCGCGGCATCCTCCAACCTGGGGAACATACAGCCTTAGTTCATCACGCAAAGGTATTAGCTACTGAGTGAGCAGCGAAAATGCTGTAATTCTAATTATTTTCTTTCTACAGGGTGCGGAGTACACCATTTTTCTTGATGCGGGATTCAAGGGCAAGCAGGTTTTCTGCTGACGATGAGTGGGTTTGGATGGCGTTACTTAGTTCCGGAACTACGTGAACTATTTATCTTTATTATGGAAAAAGATCGATCAGTCGGCGGGCCGCGTCAGCTAGCTAGTGTCAGACCGTCGAATCAGGTTGCTCAATGAGGGTTGGCCATCAGATCAGCCTGCTGGGCTGTCTTAGAAGTTCCACTGCGGCTGCGGTTCAATTGCTGAAACTAGCATGTCTTTGCTGCATGGGGCTTTTGCAGCGGCGGATGGGCAGAATGGAGTGTTCAGCCGCTGGAGGGCCCCCGGCTAGATGAAGAATAATGACTTCGCCGATCCAAGAGCCTCAAATCTTACCCTTCATTAATTTTTTCCCCTTTGGCTATTTCCCTTGGATGTCGTCGCCATGTGCGGCAGTCTGGCTCGATTCGCAGTCCAGCTCGCCCACAAACCGAGGTACATTGCCGTTTTAGTGCTCCTCGTCTTGTTTTTCGCATTGTATGAAGCTTTTGGTGATTTCAGCGGCGATATTCTCTTTTATTCTGGCGGACGAAGCCGGGCACGAGTCGACATAGCCAACGTCACCGCAGCTGCGCGGCAATACCAAGAAACACCCATTCAGCCGCCGTATAAGTACCGATTCTGGGAAGTTGGCCAGCGGTCCAGGAAGCTGGTAGAATGGCTCGAGTACATCGAACGACGGCCCGGCCGGTCCGAGTCCAAGCAGACGGTAGCTTCCGCACTTGAGACGACGGCAGCAAGCGTCTTTCCCTTCATCAAGTTCTCGCCGAAGTCGCCCGACAGCGAGACGCCTTTCAGTGACTTGAGGGGCCTCTATAAACGAGGCAGTCAGGGCGTCGTCATTCCCGTTGGAGGGGATGACCAGGCAGTGCGTTTTGCTGGACACCTAATTGCAACTCTGAGAGATGTGTTGGACTGCAGGCTTCCCATCGAGATCGCCTATGCCGGAAATTCCGACTTGACAGAGGACCAACGCGATGCTCTTGCGTCTTTCGACTCGACTGGAAATCTCGACTTCCTTAACGTTCTTGCAGTCTTCGACGACTCTACCTTGAGCCTTCAGCAGGGCCACTGGGCCATCAAGCCATTTGCCGCCCTTTCCTCTCGATACGAACAGGTGATTCTCCTCGACGCAGATGCCGTGTTCTTGCAAAAGCCGGAGGAATTATTGAAACAGAGCGTCTACCGTGATACTGGCGCATACCTATTTCACGATCGGCTCCTGTGGCAGCACGCATTCAGCAACCGGCACGATTGGTGGAAGGATCAGATAAAGGAACCCTCGGCGGCGCTGAATAAGTCGCTGGTCTGGACGGAGGACTATGCCGAAGAGTGCGACTCAGGCGTCGTTGTCCTCGACAAGGCTCGACCACAAGTCTTCGTTGGCCTGCTGCATACAGCATGGCAGAATACGCGCGACGTCAGGGAAGAAGTCTCCTACAAGCTCACCTACGGAGACAAGGAGACATGGTGGCTAGGACTAGAACTGGCCGGATCAAGCTACGAATTCGAACCGCACTACGGCTCCATGTTGGGCTGGGAACCGGAACAGGCAGACGGTGAAGACGAACGGGTGTGCAGCTTCGTGATCGCGCACACAGACGGCCATGACCGGCTGCTCTGGTTCAACGGCGGCCTGGTCAAGAACAAGCTTGCAGATCCCGAAAGCTACGATGTTCCGACGGCGTGGATGCTGGACGGCACGTGGGAAAAGGGAGCAAAAAAGCAAAACATGAGCTGCATGGTGGGAGCGGAGGTGAGGCGCTTGAGCGGCGAGGAGGGAAGGATACTGCAAGAGAGCATCGAGAAGGCCCGTGAAGTGGACTCGACCCTGAAAGAAAAGGGCTTCAAAATGTCCAAGGATTGGCAAGATACGTAGGCTGGCAGTCAGCTGAAAAAGTGAAAAAGTAGAACATTGACAAAACAGATTCTGATGTTTGCACTCGGTCCGAGTGAAATACATGTACAGGTTGAATCGGTTGGTGCCCGCGGCCTGGAGAGGCCTTGGGTGTTTTCCGTCCGTGAAAAGCAAATGCCAAGAGGAAAAACGCCCGCACGTTACCTCGTAAGGCGATTTGTCTCCGGTGGAGGCGGGTCTGCGAAACTTTATACGTCATGCCCTTTGCGGCGACTTCGCTTCGTGCGCGCGCGCGTGGGACAGACGCGGCTGGAATGGAGGCTTACATGTTTGATCGGCAATACGAATTCTGAAACATCAGCACGTGGCATGTCTCGCCGCAAGAGGCGCCCTGGCGGCACGATGATGCAACCTCGCAGGGCACAGAGGTCTCTTCTCTCCTCCGGACTTTGGTGGTGACGGGCCGCGATTGCCAGATCACGCCACTTGATGGAGCAAGGGAGTTGATTCAAGCTGATGATTGGGTCGACACGCAAACATCACTCGTACTTGAACCCAGCGAGCTTTTCATACGTGCATTCCAAAAATTAAATGTGTTTGGCTTTCCAAGCCCTATCTTTCATTTCCCATGTCGTGCTCCGTACATGCAGCAAGGCTATGTCGCTCTTGATCCATCGATACATCATCATCCGGGATCCGTGCCCAGATATCGGCATGCTTGTCATCCAACGCGTTCGTACAAAATATCCAAGCCCCTCGTCCGCCGCCGCCGCCGCCGCTACGTCTTGACCGGGTGCATGGCCAGGTTCGGCATGTAGACCCGCCCGTCCACGGCCGCCAGCAGCGCCGGCCAGCGCTCGGCCTCGGTGTCGCCCGCGAGCCAGACGTCCATGATGTGGCGCGGCCACGACGCCGTCCACCACCACGTCAGGCCGCGGTCCGCGGAGCTCTGCGGGTTGCCGTGCGCCAGCCCGTCCGCCGACTGCGCGGGCGTGACGCCGAAGAAGGGCGTCTTGGTCTTGTTCAGGAAGTCGGCCTCGACGCGCGTCGTCTCGTCGTGAAACTCCTCGAGCTCCGGCGAGTGCGGGCGCATGTACGCCGGCTGCGGCGGGTAGCTCAGCTTGAGGCCGTGCCACAGCGCCCACGACGGCAGCGCGGCCTCGCTCGGCACGCTGAGCCCCTGCTCGTGCTGGCCCTGGTGCACGGCCAGCAGCAGCGGGCGGCTGGCGCGCATGACGGCCGGCGGGCAGAACCAGCGCGGCGTCTCCTCGCCCCGGGAGAAGCCCTTGATGTAGCCCTGGAAGGTCCAGGGCGTCTGCCGCACGTCGGCGCAGAAGCTCGTCGTCACCACGTCGGCGTCCTCGCCCACGCCCCACGAGAAGTTGTCGTCCTCGGGCCGCGGCACCGGCGGCTCCGGGCCGATGGGGCTGATCTCGGGGACGCGGACGGGGCCCCAGGCGCGCGTGGTGCCGTTGTTGGCCGCGTCGACCTGCGACACGAAGTCTGCGTAGGTGCCGTGGATGCGCTCGTTGAAGGCGTAGGTGGCGCGCTCGATGGCCTGCTTGCGCGGCTCCAGGCGCGCAAACGTCGACACGGCGTCGAGGTACTCGCCCGCGTGGCTCGTGAAGCGCTGGTCCAGCTCGATCTGCCAGTAGTGGTCGAACTCGGGGTAGTGCAGGGCGAAGAGCTGCAGCGGCTGGTTGACCTGCCACATGGTGCGGTGCTCGTCGACGGCCGCGTACCACGACTCGAGCAGGTGATCGTCCCAGAGCAGCGCGATGGACTGCAGCTCGGGCGGGATGTTGGCTGCCTTGAAGGCCGCGTCGTAGCTGGCCTGCGACTCGAAGATGTTGGCCTCGAGGTCCTGGATGTGGACGAGCAGGAAGACGGCGTACTCGCCGCCCGAGTGGAGGGCCGCCTCGGTGATGAGGGAGCGCGTGTGCCACATGTCCTCCGCTGTGAAGGCATAGTTGGCGAAGCCGCGGATGACGATAGCCGTCCTCCGCGTGTTGTTGAAGGCGTCCCAGGCCGGCGCGGTCTCGATGGTCGTCCGGTTGAGCCAGGAGAAGCGCGTCTGGCCCTGGATCTGGGTCGAGGGCGTCATGGCCGGGAACCGTTCGGCGTTTCGGTCGAAGCAGTCGTCCTGGAGCATCCCCCAGTCGACCTTGTCCCAGTCAACCCTGGAGCGGTTGTACGTGGCTTCTTCGTCTTCGCCGAAGCCATAAGGGCCATATCGGCCGTCGGCCGTCATCCAGGTCTTGCGAAGGCCGAGGTCTCGCTGCGAGCCCAAAAAGGGCATCGGATACGCTACTCGTTGACTCATTAGCGGCGCGTTCCATCGCTCCCAGTTGACTCAGTTCTCCCACTTACAAACGCTCACATCTCCATAGCGCAAGTCGTCTTCGGGGCTGTCAGACAGGACTCGCCCCCGCGCACCGCGGCACGAGATCGGCTTTGCAAGTTTCGGCGGCGCCAGCGCATAGCCCATGCGATTCGGTCTCGATCCAAAGATGCCATGGCCCCTCCAAGGCACGACCCTCGCCAGCTCCTGGCGCCGCGAGCCCAGCAGGACGATGCCGACGAACAGCCACAGCACGGCGATGGCCACGACGTAGCGCAGGCGGGACGGGGGCAGGCGCTGCAGAGGCGCCCACGGCCGGAATCTCCCTTTGATCATGGTCGCGCCGGTGTCATGGCTTGTGTCTCGGACAGAATCTGCGGCCGGATGCTGAGCGTTGGAGGTTGCAGGTTGGGAGAGCGGCAAACAGGTTGTCGCCCGGGATCCATAGCGGGAAGCGACCGAACAGGATAGGAGTCAAGATAGCCAACAGGGGGCCTCGATCGGTTTACAATCTCCATTGTACCCGCAGTGGCAGCCCGCTAGAGCTGCATGTGGTGGAGGCTGGTTGGGTGGTTTGGGGGGACAAGCCAGGTTGGGTGGTCACCGGCCGGCGGCGATGGCGTAACAACCCGGTCATTTCTCTAAATTATCCCGCCAACTGTTACACCGGAGCTCCTTCCCGTTGGGTCCATTGCCTGCTTACTTGTTAGTTGCACTTATTACCCATGCATGTGTGCGGCACGTACAGGCCCAGAAGAGTCCAGCAACCCGGTCCGTCTCTGTTGTCGACAGGCCGTGTCTCTGAGAACTCGATCTGCCTGGTTGGAGCCTCGAGAACCATAGAAAACCCCGGAGTCCCGGGAAATTTTGCCTCGAAGGCTTCCAGAAGCCTCAGCGGGTAGCGTCAAACTCAACGACCACGACTCAAAACGGTTCCGTAACCAATCAACCCACCAGCCCAGCCCGCAGCCAACCAGCAGCCAACAACCAACGACCGGCCAGTAGGGCCCCGTCATGGCAGGGGGCCAGGGCTGCTTTGCCTCTCTTTCGACGCCTCCGATCAGTTCTCACCCCGCGCTGGCGGGATGGCGCAGCCGCCGTCATTCAATGCCGCCCGGATCATTATGCCGCGACTGTAGACACCTCTGCTCGATGCGCCCGGCCCTGCAGCACAGACCATGGGCACGCTGCGCCCAAAATAGCGGCCAACGGCGCGGCGGCAGAAGCGCGATTCATTCCGACGCAGCCACGGCGTCGTGAGCCCCTCACTGGCCGCTCTGAGCAAACAACCACCAAGGCGCGGCGGCAACGACGGCTGCTTCCGCAAGCCCAAGAGTTGGGCACAGCCTCAAAAGAGAGCCCATCATTCATTTGGCGAGGCGAAACGAGCTGCCCCCTCCCCCGCTTCCGGGCAATTTGAGCCGGGGGCTACTCACCGTCTTCTCATCTCATCTCTCAAGCGTGCTTTGACCGTCTAAGCTGCTGTGCGGCACCAGAGTCTCTTCTCGTCTGTCCCTGCTGAACGCCACTTTCTTCTCTGCTTGTCTCTGCTTGGCACCCTCGTCGTTCAGCGAGAAACTCCACCGCCCGCCGCGCAATCCAGGCTCGGCGTCTAGGCGGTGCCTACACGCCACGTCTTATCGTACGACCATTGCTCGTCCAGTGCGGCAGAGTTGGCCTCTAGATCTTCCGTCGGCCTCACGCAGATGCCACCGGACACTGTTGACGTGGCGTCTTGACCTTACAAGCAGCGCAAACAAGCAGGCCCAAATACAGCATGGCCGACAGCCTCGAGCCGGGTAGCCCCGGCGTCCTCGAGCGGCGAGGCTCCAAGAACCGGCTGAAGAGCATGATGCAGCATCTCACCGTCGACCCCCCTGACAACGAGAGCGGCTCGACACGCCGCGACTCGCTCATCCGGCGCATTAGCTGGCGCAAGAGCCGCAGCCCCTCGGCAAACTCGGACGCCTCGCCCGGCCCGGCCTCCGCGCCGCCGTCGGCAACGGCCCGAAACCTGGACCCTGCGCTCTGCTCGGCATGCGCCAGCCTGGCCGCCGACATTGAGACGACCCTGGACGAGGTCGACTTCTCCTTCACAAAGGCCGTCAACCCAGGCGCCGACGACGCCTTGAGCAAGAAGGAGTACTTGCTCGCCCAGCTGCACGGCCTCGAGGAGAATCGCCGGTCGACGACTTGCCCGCTGTGCCAGCTGTTTTGGTCGGTCCGCGTCGGAGGCGAAGATGAGGGCGACTACTGCCTCTCGGCCTTTTCGAGCAGGGACACAAGCTACCTCATCGACTCGGTCAAGATGTTTGAGATGGAGCATCCCGCCAGGAGCAAGGCCAGGGGACTGGCTCCCGGGTTCCTCGCCGTCGTGCCCAAGAACAAACGCGCCAGCGCACGAGACTGGCACGTATCGGGCGACTGGTTCCGCGAGTCGGGCATGTTGTACAGGACCATGCCCGACGTCATGGTCGAGCCCGCCCGGGGGAGGTCGCCGGCCGCGGGAAGCCGCACGCCGGAGCCGCCTTCGCTGGCCTTGAACGACACATCGTGGCTGCAGCAGGGGATTTGGGGGCGGGAGATTGACCGGAGCGCCGACATGTCGCTCGCACGAGATTGGCTCCAGTTCTGCAAGTCACACCATCAGGGCCGCTGCGGTCGACAGCCTGTTCATGCAGAGATACCGCAGTTTCGGCTCATCGACTGCTCCCAGAGCCCGCCACAGATCGTCCACGGGTCCCTCCTGGACGACTACGTCGCCCTGAGCTACGTTCTGGGTAACAACATGACGGAGCCGTGGCCCCGGGTCGTACGGGACGCCGCCGCCGTGACGCGCGAGCTGGGCATCCATTACCTCTGGGTCGACCATCTATGCATGCATGGCTTTACAACGCAAGAGAGGATGGAGCACATCTCAAGGATGGATGAGATCTTCCAGGGCGCCGTGCTGACCATCATCGCCGCCCACGGCGACGACGCCATGCAGGGCCTCCCCGGCGTCGGTTCCACGCCACGCGCTGCGCAGCCCAAGTACCGCTTCGCCGACTCTAAGACGACCCTGGTCTCCAGTCTGCAAGACCCGCGGCTCAGCATCAAGGCCTCTGCTTGGTACACGCGCGGCTGGACGTATCAGGAAGGCTTGCTCGCGCGCCGCCGCCTTGTCTTTACCGCACAGCAGATGTACTGGGAGTGCGAGGGAATGGCGTGCCCGGAAGCGCTGGTGCTGCCGCTGGAGCTGTACCATGACGCCGCGCAGCAGCGCATGTGCGACTTTATGCGCCCGGGCCTGTTCAACGGCGTCTCGTACGTCGACGGCAGCTGGGAGGTGTGGAAGCGGCTGACCACGGGAGCCGAGGAGCCGAGCACGCTGAGCATCTTCCGCGCGGCGGACCAGCACATCAGCAACTACTCGAAGCGGCATCTCACGCTGGACGAAGATTCGCTGAGTGCATTTCTCGGGATATCGCGGCGGCTGGAGAGCACACTGGGGAAAGGGAAGCTGGGCAGCCTCGTGGGCATCCCGATATGGGCACCAGCTCCCGGCGACGCCTCAGCCCGACTGGGTCCGCCGCGGACAAAGGAGCTGTTCGCTCTGTCGACGAGCTTCTGGCATCACCGAGGCGACGACGAGCCCCGACGCCGGCCCCATCTCCCGAGCTGGACCTGGGCCGGCTGGAAGGGCGCCGTGGGGCTCTTCTCCTCCATCGTCGTCATGGACCCGGACGGCGCCGGCAAGGACCGCAAGACGCTCAACCACCACTACGTGAGCGCAACGCAGCTCACCCGCAACGACGCCTCGTCGCTCAAGTGGACCTACTCGCCCAACATGGCCGTGCTGCATCCCAACGGCAGCCTCGCCTACGACTTCCTCGCGCCGGGCCCGCCGTCGCTGCCGCCGGCGCGCTACCTGCTGCGCGTGTCGGACCCGCTGGTGCTGGACCGCGTCAAGGCGCGCACCCACGCCGGCGGCTGGCTGTTCAACGACCTCAGCGTCGACGTGCGCATGAGCCGCGGCCGGGGCACGGACGCGGCGCCCTCGGGCGGCGACGGGCCCAGCAGCATCCGCGAGTACGTGGAGCGGCACGCGCGCGGCGAGCAGATCACGGCGCTCTGGTTCGCCGAGGAGGCGACGGTGATGCTGCTGGTGCTGGAGCGCACCTCTACGGGGACGTGGGAGCGCGTCGGGCGCGCGCGGATGGCCTTCGCGCAAGAGGCCAGGGAGGTGGTGCGCCGCTTCGGGCGGCTGGAGGTGATGCTGAACTACCTGCCGCTGCGGCGTCTCGGGGAGGACATCATCGTAGAGTGAAAGTCGTGTACGAGTACGAGTAGGTTTGTGTACTGTATGTATGCGCGAAGGGACGGGACGGTACGGTGCGGTCCACATACTGTGGGGGGACCTCGGGAGGCGCACGGCACATCCGGATCGAACTTTGGCTGGCGCTGGCGTTACAGGCATCATTGAGCTCGCAGAATAAACGGCATCTGCCCGTGTCGCGGTTTGAGGGAGACTGGGTGCGCAGTGAAGGTGTAGAAACCAAGTTCCTTCTCGCCTCGTAGAGACGCAGGAGACGCAACTCGTAGCTGCCGCCTGCTCATCACCTGCATCATCAACACTCGCCTGCAACGCCAACGCAAGGAACATGGCCGACAAACCCAACTGCACGAGCAATTGGTCATCACAATTTCGATGCTGCGGGTGATCACCTGCGACCATTCCGCCTTTGGGCCCCCTGCCAGCCCTTCAGCCCGCCCACGGCGTCGGTGCCAACTCCACCCACACCCGGCTTACGGGCTTGCTTACAATCCCGGCCCGCCCGAGCTCAATGACAAAACGACCTGGGCTTCCTTGCCGGCCGCGCCCTTCCCTGCTCTTGTTTTTCTCTCGTTTGCCATTTCCTCGATCTTTCCCTCTCCAGCGGACTGTCTGACTGTCGGCGAGCCCTCGCCGCAACGTGAAGCGCCATGACGGCCGACCTGACGCCCAGCGTCTCAGCATCCGGCGGTTCCGCCCTCGCAGCCACCCGCGTAAAGTCCGCCGCCTCCATCACCAGCCAATACGGGAATGGCTATCCGCACGGCCATCTCGGCTTTCTCAGCGCCGACGAGCAGGAAGCGCTGAGGGCATTCAAAGAAGTGCTCGAGGAGAGAGGGCTGTACAAGCGCGGGCCGCCCGCTTCGCACGACGAACAGACGCTGCTGTAAGCCGCCGGCGGAGTTTGCAACGGAGTTTATGAGGAGTCGAGAACTAACGTTTTCTTCGCTACAGGCGCTATCTTCGCGCGCGGCGATGGATGGTCGAGGATGCTTATAAGCAGTTCAAGGACACGGAGGACTGGCGGGCGGCGAATAGCATCGACACCCTGTACAAGACCATCGACCTTGACGCCTACGAGCAGAGCCGGCGCCTGGTGTGTTCTGCCCTCTTTGGTGCACCTCTCTTCCCCGATATGCTGCTGACGTCGTTTCTTTTGCGCAGTATCCCCAATGGACCGGCCGCCGAGATCGACGCGGCATCCCCCTCTACGTTTTCGAGATCAAGACGCTCGACTCCAAAACCATCTCTGAGTACGAGCGCCTCGGCGCCAAACGCGCCGTCTCCCAGGCCAAGACGGACGGCAAGACGCCCCCCGGCCTTCTACGCCTGTTCGCCCTCTACGAGAACCTCACGCGCTTCAACCAGCCCTTTTGCACGCAGCTCGCCGACCGCGAGTATCCGGACGTGCCCATCACCATGAGCACCAACATCGTCGACATCCAGGGCGTCGGCCTCAAGCAGTTCTGGAACCT
Organism: Tolypocladium amazonense; assembly: GCA_024340795.1. Taxonomy (NCBI): domain Eukaryota; kingdom Fungi; phylum Ascomycota; class Sordariomycetes; order Hypocreales; family Ophiocordycipitaceae; genus Tolypocladium; species Tolypocladium amazonense. The sequence goes on along the minus strand of JALHCE010000043.1, from coordinate 153,303 downwards.
CAAGTCCCACATGCAGGCCGCCTCGCAGCTCGCCACGGCGCACTACCCGGAGACGCTGGACCGCATCTTCATCATCGGCGCGCCGTCCTTCTTCGGCACCGTCTGGGGCTGGGTCAAGCGCTGGTTCGACCCCATCACCGTGTCCAAAATCTTCATCTTGAGCCCCAGCGAGGTCAAGCCCACGCTCGAGGCCTTTATCGAGCCGCGCAACATTCCGAAAAAGTACGGCGGCGAGCTGGACTACACGTTCGGCCACCTGGCCGTGCCGGATCCGCACTGGGAGGGCATCATTGAGTGGGAGGAGGGCTTCTCGTCGTTCCCGACAGGCCCGCTACTGTGGGAGGAGATCGACGGCGGGCGGCGGCTGGCGTGCGTGGCATGCGGTTCAGAAGACGGCAAGGAGCGGAGGCAGCGGATATGCACTATGCCCAAGACATGGCCTGCTCCCGCGGCTCCGGAGATGAACGGCGTGGCGGTTGCCCCCGGCACCACGACGACCAATACGATCTCGAGGGCAGGCACCGTCACGACCGAGTCCGAGGGGACGCAAACCACTGAGCCCGAAACGCACGACGACGCCGTGCAGACGGATGATCCCATTACGAACGGCGTCGCGGTCAAGAGCTTGGACATAAACGACGAAAAACACGCCGAGGCAGCCAGCCTTGCGCCGCCGCCAGCCCTGCACGTCACGGCGGCTAACTAATGAGCATTACGAGACGGGATTTCACGTGCAGGTGAAACGTTGGACACTCGTTCTTACGATTGTATACCCGGCGAAGGCGAAGTAGACGGTTGACTATACAATGTTCGCGCCGGACGTGTCGCACAGTATATGCAAGCGGCCGTCTCGACAGCAACGCGAACGACGGATGCAAGCATTTGCCCGGTCAGTCTGGGCCGGCGGCGCGTGGCGAATGTGCTGTGATTTATACATATTTGCATACCAACTTAATGGCATCACACGGCTCCTTACATGGCTATAAGGTCCTCCTGCTGAACCGCGCGTGCTCGTCTCTATCCGCTCTCGATGCAATGACTGCTCCCGCAACGCCATGCGCTTGTGCTTCTTCATCACGTCTCGCGTCTTCCGTAGCCCCTGCGCCGGCGCCACTCCTCGATCCCCCGCTCCACCTCGTCCCAGGTCACGCCGTCGCGCACCAGGCGCATCGTCAGCCCCAGCTTCTCCGTCTCCTGGTTGCGGCTCTCGTCGTCAAAGAAGAGCATGTCCTCGAAGCGTATCCCCGTGCGCTTCTGCAGCGTCTCGAAGTGCCGGATCTTGCTGCCGGGGTAGATCTCCATGCCGCCGTCGAAGACGTCCAGCGCGCGCCGCGCCTTGCCGTCGCCCTCGTCCGCCGGCGGCAGGTGCAGCATCTTGAGCAGGTCGCGCGCGAGGCTCGGCGCGCTGGTGCGCGACGCGACGCCCAGCTTGATGTGGCCGCCGCCCGCCTGCGGTAGCGTCTGCAGGATCGCGGGCACGTCGCTGTAGAAGGCGAAGCCCTCGCCGCAGCGGTCTGTGGCTGCCGAGTGCTGCGCGTTGGGCTTGAGCGGCGGCGAGACGTGAGTGTCGACCCAGAACGGCCATAGAGTGTAGTCGAGGTCGAAGACGATGAGCCGGGGCAGCGGGAGGGACGGGTCGGCGAGGGACGCTGGCAGCGACGAAGTAGACGTGGTTGTCGTCGCCGAGGAGATTGTTGTCGAGGACGGCGACGGAGCGAATATTTGCTTGGGGAGTCTAGGCATTATGTTGAAGCAAGCGAGGCAGATAACAGGCAGTAATCCGGCACAATATATGCAGCGCAGACAAGGGACAATGAACCAGACCAAGTGTGATGTTGAAGGGAACGGTTTGATCTTTCTGGTGGTGGGATGCGATCTGATGCGATGACGTCGGCCGTAGGGGTCTAGGGTAGTTGGGCTACGAAAACCCCCTACGAGTAATGTAAGTAACTGGATCCATTGAAAGCCATGGCTGCAGAATGCCGCCGAGCAATTGCGCGACAGTGCTCGTAGCAGTAGTTTGTTCGAGATTGAGGACTGCATTATTATGAAGCACGCTCAGATTTAGATAGCACGCTGCTTCTCCAGAAGATGGCCCCTCGCAGATTTAGGCTCTCTAACAAGCTTCCAGGGATTACTCCATTCTATCTCAGACGCCTTTTCAATCGGCAAATTCCGCGCGAGGTCACGACTCTAGTATCATGCCTCTTTCTAAAAGTCCTGCCGGTGTATGTGATTGGCATTGCATGATCCATCATTTCAACGACCCTCTTGCGCCCATTTCATGGCCCCGGGTGTTGACTCGTCAGCCACGACGTACTTGCACTTTGTGAAGTTTGTCCACAATTGCCCGATGAAAGATCGCTCATCACGGCGGTAGAGGTCACCAATAACAGGCTTGATAGCCTCCGTTGCTTCTTCAGCGTAATAGAAAGGAATGCGGCTAGACGCTCAGTCAGTACTTGCAGACGCTTCGGGGTGGTTCTCGCTGCCTTACGGGAAAAGATGGTGGACGACGTGATACTCGATGATGCCGTGGAAGAGGTGACGCCCAATGAAACCAAACTCTCTGTCCACGGTGGCCAGAGCGCCCTTGACAAATGTCCAGCTCTGGGCATCATAGTGCGGCACCTCCATGTGAGTGTGGTGGAGGTAAGTGATTGCGACTAAAGACCATCATTAGCGACGCGCCCAGAAAAGCAACGAAGTCGGTCTTCCTCTTACTCAGCCAGTGATGCACCCAGAAGTAGGGCTGCGCGTACGCCAGCAGCACGGTGCTGGTTCCCACAACTCCCGAGAGCTTGTACAAGCAAAACAGCATGGCGCAGATGCCAACGTCAGACAGGACGATGTAGGACGCCTCGCTGCGACGGAACACGGCGCTATTCGGGGAGAAGTGGCTTTGGCCAAGGATGTTCGAGGCCGGCTTTTGAAGGCTGCCTCGGCCAGCCGAGGCGTTGAAGATCAGGTAAATCGGCCACCCAAACACTTGGTGGAAGAGCAATGAGACGAGCTGGTAGACCGGGGTATCCTCGAACATCTCGAAAGCAGCCAAGGTCCTCTGGAGGTAGTCGTCTCGGGTTTTCGGCACAAAGGCCATGTCCTTCTCCATGTGGCCGGTGAACATGTGGTGACGGTGATGAGAGAACTTCCACGAAAAATACGGCACCAGCAGGGTGGAATGCGCGAAGAAGCCGACGGCATCGTTCAGTCTGGGGTGCTTCGAGAAGGCGCCATGTCCGCCCTCGTGGCCCAGGATCCAAAGGCCTGTGCAGATCAGGCCCTGAACGAAGCCGTAGACGATCCAGGCAGTCGCCCTAAGGGTGAAGTCCGGGATGGCTGGAATGAAAGTGATGGCGGCCCAGCCAAGACAGCCAATCAAGATGATGTCGCGCACCAAGTAGCTCATGGATATGGCCACAGACGGCTGGAAGCAATGCTTGGGAATCGCGGCCCTGATGGTGCTGATGTCGGGAAACTGAGATTTCTCCTCCAGCACCGGCAGCGTGCTAGAATGGGCGTCAGTGAAAAGTTCAAAGTTTGTCCGTTGAGGCTTCTTGTGACCACTGACCTCGACGCCACTGCGCTTCGCTTTGTCGCCGTCATAGTCGCCATCTTGAAGAACTTGAAGTAGACAGCGCCTCGCAACTCCGCGTCAAGTGAGAACTGCCGAGTAAAGGGAGAACCGAGGGCGACCGATTTTTCAGAGACGCCCGTATTATACGCCTCCTACGTGGGGCCAATGGAAACGGGAGGCATTGGCAAGCATTGAGTGTAAATCTCCAATCTTAGCCTCCATAGATATTCGCGGTCCCTGGCCATAGCAATCAAGACTTCGCCCCAGGGGCGAAGGAAGCGGGCCCCGAGGGTACTCCCTGCTAACGCAGTCGACAGCCGAGACCTCCAAGAGGTACCAGATGGACGCAAAAGGCTCCGTAATTCCCCCTTAGCGGTTAAGAAATGGGGTCCTGGGCGAAACGTGCACGATGTCCTTCAACAAGTCGCGGATCAGGGGGGCTAGCTCAGGATCCACGACAACGCTAGCGGCGTGGGAGGACCACAAAACCCTGACTCTCGGAGGACCCTGACTGTGATCTGAGTTTTCGTTGCCCCCATTGGTACGAGCACTTGCTTCGAATGCCATGTGAAGAGAGTCCTGGCGCAGCCTAGGAGCGCGCCCGTGGTCCCCGCCCTGGTTCAGCATTCTTGCATGTGCCAGTCGCGCCATTTAGCTGGACTCTGGCATGCTTCTTGCGAGGCACCGCACTGAATTGTCATGTGCTGGTGCGGGCGACGCCGCGAAGACTGACGCCACAAGGTCTTGAGTTGCGCGGTTTAGAAAACACGTGTGCTCCACGAGGGAGGCTGCGGGGAGCTAGATCCCGTTTCCGGCGCCAATTCAAGGATGCGTGTGTTCCATACTTCGTTGTGTTGTGCCACGCATCAGATTCACGGGGGCCGATACTCTTCGTTCCAGATCCCTGAGTGAAAGAAAGTTTCCGGCAGCTCGGGAAGAAGAACAATAGGCAGCTCACTTGGTCTTTCTCCCAGCTCTGGAAACATCCTGTCGATTTAACGCGTGGACTGGGAGACCTTGCCTTCGGTGCCTGAGTGCGTCTCGAACCGCTCGCTTTCACCATTGAAGTCTGGAAAAGTGGCCAATCATAACAACGGGAAGACGCAACTTATTCATGGCCGTCTTGGCAACAATGAACACACCAAATCGTGAAGCGTGCAATGTCGTCCAAGATGCCCAGACAGGCTCTCAGACTTGAGATCTTGGGGCAAGCGCCAGGTACAAGCCAGCGGAGATCATATCGAAGATGTAACAGAACATACTAGGAAGTCATGCGTCTTTCAGAAGACAAAATGAGGTCGTGGGTGCATCAAGGTAGGAAGGAAATTGGTCATGCACCTCACCGACGGAGCAGCTTCGACAGGGGGCCAACACGTGATGCGGCGGCCTTTGCATGCAGCGACCAACACCCCCACCAACCTGTGACGACAGGAACTTGGAGCTTCAATTTGAGACGGGCCATTTATTTCGACTTAGCTTGAGCGCAGTGAGATGAAATCTCAACTGGTCTCTCTTTTCAGCTGACCTAATTCGCCGTCACAACCACCCTCTCTTGACTGGATATCGGACGCACTAATCGTACTCTACCCGATTCGCGTCCCCTCCTCGACGCAGCCCCATCCACCTCCTGTCGGTCAAGGCGCGGACCCCCTTCCCGCGCCGCTCCCTGTCCGCGCCTCGACGTTCTCGCGCGGGAGCCAAGTCCGGTCTTGAGCTCGCCGCTAGAGCAGCGTACAGGTGCAGACGCGATGAGTCGCACGCTGCCCGCGCGGCAGGCTGAGGAACTGTGGGTGCACACCGAAGCGGAGCACGAGACGCGCATCTAACGCTACGCTTCAAGAAACAAGTCCATCATAGCCTACCTCTCCGCGAACAACCTTCCAAATGCCGCCGCAGCGCTTAGGGAAGAAGTCGGGCTCGGCGAGGATGTGTTCGACGCGGCCACGGCGAAGAAGTACGAGACGCTCCTGGAGAAGAAGTGGACGAGCATTGTGCGGCTGCAGAAGAAGGTACGCTTGATCTGGTGGCTTCGTCCCAACATCGTATGTCTCTCTCTGACTTGGAGCCCTGCGCCTAGATAATGGACCTGGAGTCCCGCAACACCGCCCTGCAGACGGAGCTCGACAGCGCGACGCCGAGCTCTCTGTCTAAGCGAAACCAAGATCCCGCCTCGTGGCTCCCTCGGCTGCCGTCTCGGCATACGCTCGAGTCTCACCGCGAGACGATAAACTGCATCGCGTTCCATCCGAAATTCTCCTCGATAGCATCAGGTTCCGACGACTGCACAATCAAGATTTGGGATTGGGAATTGGGCGAGCTGGAGCAGACAATCAAGGGCCACACGCGTGCGGTTCTGGACCTTGATTTCGGCGGGCCGCGCGGGGGGGCCTTGCTGGCGTCTTGCAGCTCTGACCTCTCCATCAAGCTATGGGACCCGTCAGACCAGTACAAGAACATCCGCACCTTGTCGGGCCACGACCACAGCGTCAGTGCAGTCCGTTTCATACCTTCTGGGGCTGGCGGTTCGCAGTCGTCGGGTAATTTGCTTGTCAGCGCGAGCGGAGACAAGACGCTGCGAATATGGGATACGACAACGGGATATTGTCTGAAGGCGCTCAAGGGCCACACGGAGTGGGTTCGAGACGTTTGCCCGTCCCTGGATGGCCAATTTCTACTATCTACGGGCGGGGACCACACTGCCCGATTATGGGACATTTCAATACCCAACCCGGAAAACAAGGTTGTCATGCTTGGCCACCAGAACGTTGTCAAGTGCTGTGCGTTTGCGCCACCAGCCTCGTACCAGTTCATGGCGCAGTTGGCAGGGCTGAAGAAAGCTCCGCCGTCGAGCAGCACGGCAGAGTTTATGGCGACGGGCTCTCGAGACAAGACGATTCGGTTGTGGGACTCGCGAGGGACCTGCATCAGGACCCTGGTGGGACACGACAACTGGATAACGTCGGTCGTCTTCCACCCGAGCGGCAAGTATCTGCTCTCCACGGCGGACGACAAGTCGATCCGATGCTGGGATCTGAGCCAGGACGCAAAGTGCGTCAAGGTGCTGAGCGAAGCGCACGGCCACTTCATCACTTGCATGAGATGGGCGCCGGGCATTGTCAAGGACGGCGGCGCGGCCAACGGCGCCGTCACGAACGAGCAGGGCTCAGAAGGCGACAAGAAGAGCTCAGAGGCACCTCCCGAGACGATCCGGTGCGTCATCGCGACGGGAAGCGTCGACATGTCATTGAAGATATTTGCGAATTAGAGGCGCAAGACTTTGATGGGAGGGAGGCCCAAGAAGGGGAAACAGGGTCAAGGAACACTCGAGAGACGGGGAAAGGGTCCGACTTGGCACAATAAAGAGATGCAGAGACGATGGCGACAAGGGCGCGGGAAAGCGAAGCGGCGAAGGGCGACAGCGTCTTGTTTTTGGTTCCTGAAGGGAGTGGGCTGCGGTGCTGGCTGGTTCATTAGCACGAGAGCCGTAGACTTGCGGTTGAAGCCCACGCGTTGAATGAAACGGGCCCCGAACGTCAATGTGGCGCAAAATGGCCATCGATCGCTTATGGTGCATGTAGGACGTTGCGCTTCAAGGTTCTCGAAGCCATCCAGGACTGTCGTCGGGGATGAGGTGCCGATGCTGCAAAGCCACCCTCGCAGATGGCTTGACCCTGCCGCTCCAAAGCTCCTCGAAATCGTCGAGCCCGGCAGGGAAGACGCTACTTAATTTCTAGTGAAAGATGCAAATTGTGCACGATGAACGAGGTGATTGGACCAAGTGCGTCACAAGCCATGCGAGAAGTGCGTGGTGGCTGCTTGCTCGCGATAAGCCGGATGTGGCGTGCGCAGCCCACCGCACATTTTCACCCCAGAGTTGAAGCCGAAGGTGAGGCCAGCAGGATTTCCCTGCCCCAATGACGACTCCATCACGTCGGCAGTCGGTCTGGCCAGCTGAAAAAAAGGTCGTCCATCCCTCGTCATCGGGTGGCCGATCCGGATCGTTGGAGCAGGGGAAGGGCGGGGCTGCTGCGTGCTGCGAGTTAGGCGCGCTGGACGTGCTGAACCTGCTGCGGGAGCTCCGAGCAGCTCTACGGTAGAAGCTGCTGACGTAGCTCCGGCCCAGCCACCGCCCCGGGCACAGCCCAAGCTCGCCAGAAACCCACCGCCTCGGCCGTTTCCACTCACCCCAGCTCCTCGACCGCAACCTGGAAAGTCTGTCCTCTTCAACACCTCACCTAGCTGACCGTGCCTCGCCTCGCCGCGCGTACCGGAACAGAGCGAGAGCCGTGAATCCTTTGGAACCCTTCTCCCTTTGTACCTGCAGCATACCAGTAGCATCGACTACCTAAACCCAGAGGCTCTCGCATCCGCTGCGGAATTTCTCACCATCCCCCGCTCTTGAGCCTCACACCGCATCACTCGACTTTGACGGAGCCAGCCCGCCTGCGCACGCCGAAGCCTCGGACACACAAAATGGCTCCTCCTGCTCCAAACGCCAGCCAGCCTCTCCAGGAACGGCTCCTGGCTCTGGCCAAGACGCTGCAGTGTACGTCCCTCACCGTCGCCTCGCACGCTCCGTGCCTATCGACGGCGTTGCTAACGAGATTCTTTTGCGCGCAGTTGCCTGGTTTGTTGGGTGCGTCACCTCCCCATCTGCGTTCCCGTCTGCTTCAGTCGCTTTCGCCCGCTCCGTTGTGGACGCAGCTGCCTTCCAGCTATCTTCCGAAGCTTGGAGAGGTTGTTCCGAGGTGGAATCTCGAGCCGCGAGAGCAACCGGCAGCACCGTCGTGGCAGCGTTGCCGACTTTGACCCGCACCGAGTGGCATGAGCTCGTCGCTAACTGATTTTCGGACAACAGGCATCTGACGCTTATCCTGACCACCTTTCGATACAGCCTGTCATGGCTTCGCATGAACTACTACGGTAGCATGGCCCGCTTCTCCTACCGCACCTCGTTCGTTGCCGCCGCCGCCACGTACGGTATCGTCGTCTACAAGACCCAGCGCGCGCGCGCAAAGACGGGCACCAAGACGCCCGGCGGCGCTCTCGGCCTTCTTTCTGACGAGAACGTCCAGTACCTGCGTATGTTTGGAGAGACGCCAATTTGAAAATTGTTGTCCGCTGACTGACTCTCCCGCAGTCATGGCTCTCGTGTGGCTCTTCACGCCTCAGTACCCGCTCGCTCTGCTGCCCTACTGCGTCTATTCCGTCTTCCACGTCGCCACTTACACCCGCGCCAACGTCATCCCTGCCCTGCAGCCGCCTCCGCCGGCCGTGGATGGCGCAGCGTCCCGACCCAAGGTCAACAGCCCGTTGGCTGACAAGATTGGGGCTTTCGTCAAGGAGTACTACGACGCGTCCATGTCCATTGTGTCCGGGCTGGAGATTCTTATCTGGATCCGTGTCTTCCTCTCGGCCATCCTCTTCCAGCGCAGGTCGTGGATCCTGCTGGCCCTCTACACGGCCTTCCTCCGCGCGCGCTTCTCGCAGAGCAGCCACGTCCAGAACTCGCTCTCTCAGCTTGTCGCCAGAATCGATTCCCTCGTCGGCGCTCAGGGCACGCCCCCGGCTGCCCGTCAGGTGTGGGACGGCGTCAAGAACGGCGTCAGGCAATTCCACGACGCCACGGATGTTGGCAGGTACGTCAACAAGGCCGGCCCTGCCAAGAAGACATCGTAAGAAGGCAGTCGGCAACTGCGCGTATGCAGTGTCGCTGTTCGAAGTTCATGGGACCCGAGGCTCTCATGGAAACGTACACATTACGGCACCGCTACAAATGAGAACGTACCGATCGAATACGTTGGGCTACAAGCATGTATGGCGATTCAGTGGCCGATTGCCTTGATTGATTGGGTGAGAGCTCTGGGCTTGTGAGCTGCCAGAGAGGGTGTAATTGGCTTCGCGATTTGCTGCCGAGGAGCCACAGGAGGTCTAAGCACACGAGCCCTGAGAAGCTGGCTGGTCGAATGCTCCGGGGAAAGAATGCATGGCGAACAGTGGAGGGCTTGCAGAACGTACGGAGGGAGAGCCTGTCGAGCAGTGCTGTGTATGGAATATCTTCAAAGTCAACGGAGCTGGCGTAGAATGGTAGCTTTCGGTGGATTCCTAGCATGGTGGCTGGAAGGGTCATTGTATTGATTGCGCGTTTTCGTTTAGAAATGAAATGTAGTCATTTGCAGCGACCTGTTTCAGAGGCGATATCTTGTTTCCCCTTACGCTGGAGTACGATGCGAGCGCCAGAACTGACGCACACACGGCGGGGAGTTGCGATGGTGGGGCGGCTTGGCAATGACGTCGCGAGGCGCCGTGGCGGCAGGTACGACACTCAAGACGCTTCAACCAGGGCACCACACGACGACGTGGAGCCAATTCGACATCAAGCATCAGATCCCTGCTTCTGCGTTGGCCCTCATTAGTCGTCACTGAGATCACCGGTGAGTGCAACGATCTGCACCGCGCGCCGGAGCAGGTCCTCCCTCACGGCTCGCGAGTCACGCGAGCCTCGACAATCAACGACGCGCCGCTCGTAACTATCTCCAACGCGGCTAAGTTGCTGTCTTATCTTGCCCTCAAAGCTCATGACGTCTTGACCCGGCGCACACAAAGTCTTTCAGTAACCGGACGACAAAAGCCTTCTCGGTAAATCCATTCAACTGGGCGTTCAGAAGCATCCGAGCCCGGACGACGGGCGGGAAGCTTGACCACGTGAGCCGGAGATGGCCTCTATTCTGCGGCAGATTGTCGCCGGCCCCAGGGCGAGACACCCTGAGGCAGGGCTTGATCTCTGCTATGTAACTGACCACATTATTGCCACGTACGTACCATCTGTCTGTTGTTCTCTGTTTGGTGTCTCTGCCGACGCTGCTTCTTGACCTGCAACCTGCCCTCCCTGACAGCGGACTGCTGCTAACGACGACGTAGATCTGGCCCGTCGCAAACATATCCTCAGCGCGCCTACCGCAACCCGCTGGACCAGCTGGTCGCGTTCCTCGACTCCAAGCATGGCGAGGACTGGGCCATCTGGGAATTCCGCGCCGAGGGGACGGGGTATCCCGACGAGGCCGTGTACGGGCGCGTACGGCACTATCCATGGCCGGATCATCACCCGCCACCGTTCCGTCTGGTGCCCATGATTATGGCCAGCATGCGCAACTGGCTGCATGGTGGGGAACTCGACGGCGGAAGAGTCACCGAGCTGGGGCGGCCGTTGTCGTCGTCAGCTACCAATGAAGCGCCAGACGACAAGGAAATGAGGGCCGCGCGGAGCAAGAAAAGAGTCGTCGTCGTGCACTGCAAGGCGGGCAAGGGCCGGAGCGGCACCGCAACGTGTAGCTACCTCATCTCGGAGCAGGGATGGAAGGCCTCTGATGCGCTGGCGCGCTTCACGGAGCGCCGCATGCGACCCAAGTTCGGGGCTGGCGTGTCAATCCCCTCGCAACTGCGATGGGTCAGCTACGTCGACCGTTGGACGCAACACGGCAAGAAGTATATCGACCGGCCTGTTGAAATTCTAGAAATTCACGTCTGGGGCCTCCGCAACGGCGTCAAGATCGATGTCGAAGGATTCGTCGAGGACGGCCGCAAGATCAAGTCCTTCCACACGTTCACCAAGAAGGAAAGGATCGTGGTCGAGGGTGGCGTGCCGGCCGGCGGCGGTATCGGAGAGATGGTGTGGGAGTTTGCCGGGTATCCGGCCTCTCTACCTGGGGAAAAGGTCCCCGATGGCGTTGAGCTCTCCGATGCCGCCAACTCATCAGTCGAAAAGGACCCCAGCGGGCGTCCGGAATCGATGCCCTCGGACGAAAAGAAACTAGACGCGCTGAAGCGCAAGGGTACCAATATCATTCAAAAAGTGTCCTCGCAAGGCGTTCACCCCGGCCTCGAAAAGCTCCGCGCAAAGGTCGGTGCCGAACCCGACACGTCGGCCACGGCATCTTCCTCCGACGTGCGTACCGAAACCCCGGACGAAACAGAGCCGGGCGGCATGGCCGTCGTTCTCAAGCCCGCCGAGCCCATCCGCGTACCCACGAGCGACGTCAACATCTCCGTGGAGCGGCGCAACAAGTCGCACAAGAGCATGGGGTTGACCATGGTGTCGGCCGTCGCGCATGTCTGGTTCAACGCCTTCTTCGACGGACAGGGCCCCGAGCGCGACGGGCGGCCGCACGACAGCGGCGTCTTCAGCATCGAGTGGGACGCCATGGACGGCATCAAGGGCTCCAGTCGCAAGGGCGCCCGCGCTCTGGATCGCATCGCCGTGGTGTGGCGTGTGGCACCCAGCCCGGGAGAGGAGATTGCCGAGCCGCCCGAGGGCGCGCCCGTGCCGCAGACGCAAGCCGCGGACTGGCATGGCGAGGGTGCGGCCGAGGAAGGACGCAAGGGCGAAAAGGAACTCGGGCTGCGGGTGCAGTCGCCCGCGAGTGCGGACGTGAGCAGCGCGAGCAGCGTCAAGAGCGTCGAGGGGGCCACGCCGGAGAAGGCAGAGGAGGACCTGGAGGCCGGCGAAGGGGACTCGATGAAGGGGGTGCGGTGTAGCGGGCCGGCCGGTGAAGAGGAGCTGGAGCAGGAGGCGAGGGATGGAAAGCCCATTGAGGTGCGGCCGGCGGCCTAGAGATGCCTACAAGAGGTAACCTGAACGTCAGCACACGCGAGGACGCATAATGGTAGAAACACGACAGCTTGCAGCGAGGCCTCATCAATCCAAGCAAATTTCAATGATATCTACCCCTTCCCCTATATGATCTATCTCCCCGATACCCTCCGTACGGCCCTCCTCTCCTGTGGTCCCCCCGATCTCTGTACCCGCCACGGTAAGGGCCCCGTGGCCCTCCGCCACCACCGCCATCCCTCTCGTGCGGCAGCGGCGGCGGAGGCTCCTCGACCTCGACCTCGACCTCGTAATCCTCGTACTCTTCCCGGAAATACGCACCCGCCGTCTCCTGCTCGACCCGCGCGGCCTCGGGGTCGAAGATGAAGCGCATGGTGCCGTCCTGCCCGCGGGCGGTGCGCCGGACCGTGGCGTCGGGCGGCCAGGTGGTGCTGGTCGTGCCAGCCACGACGGGAGCGCCAGCGGACACGGGGTCCAGGGGGTTCGGGTCGGCGACCTCGCAGCGGGAGCAGTGGAAGAGGTAGCGCGGGGCGGCGGCGGCGTCGAGGTCCTTGTTGAGGCGGATCTTGATGTCGATGAAGGTGGCGAGGTCGAAGAGGGCGCCGATCTTGGTGGCCTTGTGGTGCTGGACGTAGAGGTCGAGCAGGTCGAGCATGGTCTCGGTGACGGAGTCGCGGCTGCACTGCCTCTCGCGCGAGGCGGCGAAGCGGCGCACGCGGTCGAGCAGATCGTCGTCGCCGCCGCGCATGCGGGCCGTCAGCTCGACCACGGCCAGGACCATGGCGAAGGTGGTGCGCTTGATGGGCACGAACGTCTTGTACATGTCGATGCACATGGCGTAGGCCGTGGCGAGGAAGGCGCGCGCCGAGGCGGCGGTGCCGAGGATGCGGCGCACGACCTTGACGAGCAGCTTCTGCGGGTAGCGGGTGCGGAAGTCGAAGCCGATGGTCTCGAGGATGAGGCGCTCGAGGCCGATGATGACCTTGCCGGGGCCATCGAAGATCTAGTGCTCGCTTGTTTAGCTCACTGCAGCTTGGAGGGACGGGGGGGAGTGGACTGACCTTGTCGTCGGGCGCCGTGGGCTTGTCCGGGTTCTTGACGCTATAGGCGGCGACGAGGATGTCCTTTGACTTCTTGATGGTGTCTTCGACCTTGCAGGCGACGAAGAGAGAGGCCAGGGCGGCGTCCTGGTAGTTGTACTCGGAGTCGCGGAAGTTGAGGCGGAACTTGTGGAAGTATGTGCACGCGGTGTCGAAGGTGCGCACGGGGCTGCGAGAGAGTGTGAGCCATCAGTTTCACTACATCCACGGAGTCGTCTCCTGTCCGCCTGGGAGCGCAGGCAGGAAGAGGGCAGAGAAGGATCGACCTACAGTTGCAGGTGCTCGCGCACATTGTCAATCAGCTGGACGCCCTGCAGGCGGTAGTTGTCCTCGCGCGCGGGGTCGCAGCCGTTGTCCTTGAGCATGCGCCGCAGCTTGATCTCGGAGCTGTACTGGTTCGAGGCCGAGATGAAGCCCGGGTGCGGACCGACTCGCGCCGCGGGCGCGTCGCCGTTGGCGGCGGAAGGGTCTGTCGAGGGCATCGCGGCGCCTTGCTGTCGCGCGCGTGACGGCGCGACGATGTGTGTGCGCGAAGAGGAGGTTCGAGGTCGTGGACGAGGCTGTCGAGGATAGCGGTCGATGGGTGCAGATTGGCAGACTGGTGTTAAGCCTAGACGCAACAGCAGGTTAGGGGTGGGTGTCCGCTGGCAATAGGATTGCCGTCTCACGGCTTGCGAGTGCCGCGGCGGGTGGTTTCGCGGGTCTTGGCTGGCATGGCAGGATTTGGATGACGCTCTGCAGTTGAAGCTTGGACGAGGCTGAGAAAAGCTGGGGGGTCTACAGGGGTCGCCCCCGCTGACTAGGGTTCTTGGAGGCGCTACCGCCTGCCTGGCCGGCCTCGACACAAAGTCAGAACCTTACACCCTGGAGTGCCTCACGTCTTGTCTCTACATAGGTACGGCAGTGTGAGAAACCCGCAATGCTCGTACGCTCATGATTAGAGCACAAGTCACTAGTATTTAAAGTTGAACAAGCCGGCAGAGCTGAAGAGGCGAGCACCCTGGGATGAAGAGAGCCGGAGCAAGCAGGTGTCGTTGACACACCACCCACCACATGCCCATGTTCAGGGTGAAAGTCTTTCTAGACAGCTTCACAACTCGGCGACTTCGCAATACTCCTAGTACGTAATTAAATCTTATGCAATTGTTCAAGTCTCCAAGGCCCAATGGCCCGAGTATAAAAGGCTACGCTCAAAAGCCTGCTGGGTATAAACTCCGCTTCCATCCAAACACATCACCCGCTCGCAAGCCTCGTTCCATATCCTTCAAGCAATAACAAAAGACTGTCGTCCTTGGTGCGGGACGCGGTGACATTGTGCATCACTCCACATCCGCCGCGTGGCCCTCTTCGTAGTCCTCCATTACCGGCTCAATCGCAAGGCTCCTGTTCTTGGACTCGAGCCCCCTGCTCCCGCCCTTGTTGCCGTCGCGTCGCTGCTTGGGCACGGACAGCGTCGAGTCGGGCTTCTCATCACCTCGACTCGGCTGCTGAGTCGGCGTGCGGCCGCGGCGAGGGGCGCTCTCCTGATTTCGGCCCACCGCCTCGGGCTCTGTCTCCGTCTCGGAGAGGCTCTCGTCGGTGTCGTACTCGTAGCCCAGTGCGCGCAGGCGGTCGCGGCGCGTGATGCCCTCCTTGTGATCGCAAGGCGGCTTGGTGGCCCACGTCCCGGTGCCGCATGCATCAAACGGAGGGTCGACGGCGGCGCACTGCAGCAGCGAGCACATCAAGCAGGGCTGCTTCGCCGCCGCCGTCTCGAACAGGCCGGGTAGGTCGTTGCCAAGGTCCGCCTCCTTGAGGAGCAGCGACTCGTCGTCTTTACCAGGCTGCACACTGCGGCGCTTCTCCACGAAGGAGTCGACATCCGAGTCCTCTGAGCTGAGGCCGTCGTCGTCTCCGCCCTCAGAATGCATGTCATCCTCGACACCATTGTCCCGAGAACCGGGTCGCGAGGTGGTCGCCGTGTCGGTGTGCATGTCGTCCTCCTGCGCCGTGATGTAGGCCGAGCTCTCCGGGCGATCATAGCTGCCACTCCGGCCGGGCGAGTCGCCCTTGATCTCGGATGGCTTGGCAGAGACGATGGAAAAGGGTGCGTCGACGGATGTGTTGGCCGTGTGGGTGCTGCGCGGGCGCGCGGCCGGGATGCTGGAGTAGTCGGACAGCTCCGTCGTGGGCGTGACGGACGACACGGACCACTGCCTCAGGGACGACCTCCGTGCCGGGATGTAGCCGGCATACTCGTTGACTTTGGCGCGCGTAGGAATCGCCGATAAGCAGCTCCAGGAGCGGTTGCGCGAATGCGACATGGAGGCTGCAAGATCCGACGATCCTCGTTGCGCATCAAGGGTGTCGGCGCGGACGTGGCTCCAGGGGCTGTCCCATTGCAGGTAGCTGCCTTGTCTGGAGTGAGCCGACCTATGGGAGCCTTCGGCACGACGGCTTGACACAACTGGATTCCCCATTAGCAACTCTTTGCCTGTCTCCTCGCATATGTAGAGTGTAGCTTACGAGGCGCTGGCGCAGAGTCGCTCAGGCTCCCTTCCTCATCCGAGCTCTCAGCTTCCAGAGGAGCATCAAGCTGCTCGACGTACTCTCGCCTTCTTTTGACATAGGAAATATTGGAATGCAAGGAATGCGTATCGGTCTGCCTGTCGCGGCTGCGGAAGCCCTGTCGAGGCGCCGAGGTCGGGGTGTGGGCTCGGTAATCTGCGTCGACGCCCCTGGACCTTGATCGCTCGCTGTGCCGCGTCCTCCACACGGTAGATGCGGGAGATGTGTTTCTGTGCTCGGCCACCACTCCCTGGGCCGTCCTGGGTCGGTACCTCGGGATTGCGGGAGGCAAAGCAGACCTGCTGCTGGACTGGAACTCCACAATGGGCGAGCCCAGGTGGCTGCGGCTGTACTCGCGCAGCTCGCCGTCGCGCCTCTCCATCGAGATCCAGACTCGTGGAGACGCAGCTCGCTCGCGCGATGTGCTCCTTTCGCTTCTCCGGCTGTCCACGCGAAGGTTCTCGGCGCCACGCTTCTGTCGCACTGTCAAGTTACGCGACATGTATCCTGGGGGAAGGGAGAGGAGGGCATTCGAGTCCAAGCTCTTTGTCCTCTGGGCTCGCAGTTGCCGCTGCTTCTCAAGCTCGTCGCTTCTCGTCACCAAGGTCAGGCTGTTTCGTTTCGACCCGCCTTTCCTCGCTGGGAGTTGCTGCTCTTCTGGTCTGGCAAAGGCTGGTAGTGTTGCCACCCGTCTCGTGCTCTTGCTTGAGACCCTTGGAGTTTTGGCCTTTTCGCGCAATGGCAAATCACCCCTGATGATAATTGATGAGCGGTTGGATTGCGCAGCCGGGACCGCGAGCTGGATGCCGTTCTGATCCATGTTTCGGTCGGCGACATCCTCGCCATAGTCCTTTATGCCGGAAGCCTGGACCCGCGATCTAAAATCGTAGGGCTTGATGTCGCCCTGGGCGTCGAGGAGGTCGACGTGCCGGGAGCTGCTCCGCGCCGGGCCAACGGATCCATCTCTGGCGCCCCGTGCGGTGGTGGACGGGACGGAGAGCGTCAGAGACTCGCTGTCGGCGTCGTAGCGATGGTGCCGTTTGCTAAGGCCGTGGTTCGATATAAGTGGGAACTGAAACCCCCGAAGGGCGTCTCGGGGGTTGCGACCGGACGACTTCGGCCGCCACTCCGGGGAGTCTTCATACGGCGCGCTGCTGGGCCGGTCGTCGCGGGCACCCAACAAAAAAGGTTTCAGGGGCGCCGACAACTGGGGCTGGCTTCTCTTCTTCGCAGCCGCCCGTCGCAGCTGTTCATATGAGACGGGGCCATTTCCGGATACCGGAGCCGTGCCTGGCAACAAGCTCGTTAGCATCAGAAACTCCTAGTTGCCTATGTGGCGGGGTCTGCGCACCTCGCACGGGTGGAAACGAAGCAACGGTTGAGTGATATGCCTGGTTCCTGACGGCGGGCTCCTGTGCCCGATCGTTCCTCCTGGCGAGGAAGCTGAGGAGACCCATGGCTACAAGACCGAGTCCTCGCCTTGCGGGTTGCGATGCGTACAAAAGTTCATGAGATTATGGGTGCGGACACGCTCAAACGAAGGATGAAGAAACAAAACGCTCAGCAAGCTTGGACGAAAGGAACCGCGAGTTTGACAATACAACGACAAAAGAGAGGCAGGCCCCGAAAAAAGAATGGGGGGACGGGCCACTACATGTACGAGTCAACGGGCGTGTAACTGACGGGACTCAAAACGCCAGGG
This sequence comes from Tolypocladium amazonense, assembly GCA_024340795.1. Lineage (NCBI taxonomy): Eukaryota > Fungi > Ascomycota > Sordariomycetes > Hypocreales > Ophiocordycipitaceae > Tolypocladium > Tolypocladium amazonense. Next base: position 135,769 of record JALHCE010000043.1, on the reverse strand, counting down.
CCCGCCCGGGAGGGGGGAGGCGAGTTGACGGCTCCGTGGGCTACGAGAGCACTGCCGATGGCCCGACAAGGATCAGGCCGCGAGCTGTTTTAGATTCGCCTGAGAAACAAACCCCGACGGTTCGCTTGTTTGACAGGGCTGGGCGTGAACTTTGCCAAGGCTCGCGATCCTTCATCCTCTACGGAGTATGAGTAACCTAGCTTAGTTACTCCGTAGACCAACCCACGGTCTGTGAGACATTAGACGGAAGCCCGAGGCCCAGCAGGGGGATCCGCACCAAGCACGCCAAGGGTTTATGCCTACAATTGTCTGCAGCAACACTCGTAGTGTTGCGTCGCCGCGGAGCACGGAGTGCCCCAGCTTTGAGGCAGTGGTCTGGGGTCCTGCATGTACGAGTATAGGCCCCTTGCAACGAGGCTCAAGCGCCAATTGCGAGCCAAGATGGCTCGGCTCCACCGCTGCGTGTGCGGCGGGCGCCAGGTCAGGGGGAGCTGCAGACTACTGAAGAAGAGGCGGCGAGACGACGCAGGTCGGTGGCGCTGCGAGTGCGTCTGCGACGAGGCGAGTGACGCGCACAAGATGCACCGCATGGGTCGCGTTCAGGCTATTGCAGCACCCAGCATCACGGCAGCACAAACAGCGACAAAGCCGTGCATGGCCTGAGGGGGTTTGTCTCTGCGCCAAGTAGGCGCGTGTGGGCTGGCCAAGCTGCGTGACAGATACTGCCTGTCATCGGGCGTCTTTCCACGGCACGACGGGGAGCTGTCCGCGTCCAGAGCCGTGTCCAGCGGCGTCATTTGCGAGAGAGGGCCCTCAACGAGAACCGAGTCGGCTCGCGGCGGCGTCACTGGCAAGCGGGCCAGTGGTGATTACGAGGGACCAGGGTCCTCTGGCGACGATTCACGGCGGCGAACTGGATGGGCATCGCTCTGCGACTTTCCATCATGTCCTTGTGGCGTTCGGTACGCACGGTGGCTGCGCCCGAAGGGCCGCCGGCGACGCCAATTGGTATCGTTCGCCTGGTTGTCGATGAATAGGTGATGCTAGTCGGCCTTCTAGCGTCAGTCTCCCAGGCCTGCCCCTGGTTTGTGGGCCCTGATAGTGTTGAGCCAGGCCGGAAGAGGGAACCAGCGGCTCGCAGCTCGATGCTGCTTGTACGAGCTTGCTCGCTGCCGCGTTTGTCGCGCCGCAGGGCCATGCAGCTCCTCAGGGGCAGCCAGCCCGACCGACTGGCTGGCCAAGAACCCCGTGCGCGCGCCGGCAGTTTGCAAAACCTAAAGAGCCTGTCGCCGGCCGGAGAGTTTGCTTGTCGATCGCTGCGGAGCCAGCGGGCGCGCCGTCAACCAGGCGATCACGACTATGGAGCCGACAAGCAAGCCATGTCATTTCAGAGGCCACGCCCACCAATTCGGTAACGGGGCTCCACGTGGAATGCGGAGGCCAGATCGATAATACAACAGAAGGACAAATTGGACGGCCAGGGTTGCAGCAGCCTGGACGGGGGCCCGGACAGGGGGTCCAAACGGGGTCGCAGGCTGGACACACTCTGCGGCGAATTGGGCTCAGCACGGACGTGGGATATTTGCCTCGACCCGCACCGCGATGAGGGAACTGAGCACGGCTCTGCAGCGCGCAAACGCTTGGCTGAGGAAAGGCTGCCGTACGCTTGGGCGCGACCCGAAACAAGCCAGCCTTGCAATCGCACGAGTCCGAGCGCGGCACGTTATCTGCTGCCCGCGGCAGTGCTCGTAAGTTTCACTTTGAGCTTACTGGCACGTCCGTCTGGTTTGCTTGGCTCGGCAGTCATCGGCGCGCTGTTTGCGGTGGGAGAGTTGGTAGGCGATCCGGTCGGTCCAAGATTAAGAGAGTCAAGTCTCGAGCGGGCTAGAGACGCGGCCGTCTGCTGCAGAACGGGACCGTGAAATGACGACCGTCTGGCGCAACGCCCGCAATGACTCGCCCGCTCGTTGTCGGGACGGCGGGAGGCGCCGGTGCCGTGCCGCGCAATCGGCTCTGTGCTCTGCGGCATTCCTCTCAAGCTGCGCTGTGTGTTGTTGTCGGTAGCTTATTAGTATCGGCGTCCGTCCACCTTTAGCAAGCGGTGCGTGCGCGCGAACCGAGGCGCATGTCAGAGCGCTGGTGTGCGGAAGATGCGTGCGACTTGCGAGCTCGTGGGTCATCACATCCAGCAGCAGCAGCAGTTCGATGTTAGGCCAGGGGATCGAATGACGGAAAGGTCCTCGGAGAAAGCGACGCATCATGAAACTCATGGGCATGCAAGTGTGGGCTGATGGCTTCCAGGTTGAGCCGGCCTCTTCCCTGAGCCACAAACATCAGAGAAGGCACACGAAAGTCTTGGTTGCCGGAAGTCTGTCTTTTCAAAATAATTGTATAGGTTGCGTCCTCTTCTCACCCGCCGTGTTGGCTCCAAGTCCAAACACACCAAAGACACCTCGCCGTCTCCTCGTCGTCAGCTTCGCGTAGAACTCACAGGACATCCTGTGGTGAATGCTGTTGTATGAAAGGCCCGGCGCCAAGCTGGCGACCCGATCAAAATGCGACTGATCACCTATCGCAATGGCAGAACAGAAATAGATTTCTTCGTCAAAGACCCTGGCATCAAAGTTTACGCCCCTGCAACGCGGCCATGCACGCACAGATGGCTCGCGCCCAGGGCCAGAAACAGTAGTGACCACGAACGCCCAGATGTGCCGACTCTCGATTCTGCCGCGGCTAAAAGAAGTTACGGAGGGATTTCACTGGCTCCCGAGCGCGAAACCATAGCCAAAGGCCATGTTGTAATGTCGGGCTTGCAAAGCAAGGAGATGCTGCTCTAACCTCCCATAGAGAGACATCTGTGCGGTACGCATACATGTATCGATGCAACGCGGACCACTCTACGACAGCGGCGACGTCGACGGTATATTGATGCGTCCCTCGCTTTACTATACTCAAAGGATGGGAGTGAGGGATATCACGAATGCACTTTGCAATTCTAGAAGCATATCTTTCCTGAGAGTTGTTTTGTAAGCGCGTGTGTAGGCAAATCAGACGAATCGCAAGCCGAGGGGATTGAGTCACCGGCACGGCATGTATAGGCGCCGAGCTTACAACAGCGTTCTTTCCTCCGTGATGCATGAACTCCCTTCTTATAAGAAGATAAAGCATCAACCTTCCGTTATTCCTCTCTCGTAGCGTGCTCCATGACGTATTGTAATGCGTAGGCTTGTAAGCTCGTAGGCTGTTCGTTTAACCCGTCATTTAAACGATTGTTTTTATTATCTCTACGGAGTACAGGCAAGCAACACGGCAGCAGCAATGCGCTGGCTGGCAAGCAAGTAACGTTAATGCGCCAGACACCGCGCTGGAATGCTCCCCAAATCCCGCATGGTCACGTGACCATGCCCCTCTTCGCCGGCCCGGCGTGCGTCAGGTCGGTCACGGCTTATCGAGCGCCCCATTGGATATCTTTTTCAGACTCTTATCCCCCACCTTCACCAACGCTCTCGCGGGGTCTTGTTTCCTGTCTTTTCTAGAACACCAACCAACGACTGCTCTCTACGGCCATATCGCAGAAAAACCGACATCATGTCTATCACTGTGGTTATGGGGTCACAATTTGGTACGTCCTTCAATCTTCCCTTCCGATATCGGGCCACAAGAGCGAAGAGCCGTGTGCTGACTCGATGTGAATCATCCAGGTGACGAGGGCGTACGTTCCCTTCCTCTCTAGCTATGACGCTTCCATTCGATTCAACTCTGACGAAATTGCTACAGAAGGGCAAATTGACCGATATCCTCGCGCCTAAGGCCCAGCTCTGCGCCCGCGCTGCCGGTGGACACAATGCCGGCCACAGTGTGATGTGAGTCTCTTCCCTACCTTCCCGGCACTTCAGCAATTGGATTCAACTACTAACCATAACAGCTCCAATGGAACCACCTACAGGTACGCGCATACGAAGACGTTACGACCCGATATCCGCCAACGATGTTCACATTTCTTAGCTTTCACCTGCTTCCTTCCGGTTTGATGCACCCGAATTGGTATTTATTTACCCAGCCAACGCCCGGTCTACATGATTACTGATGTATTGAACAGCATGAACGTGATCGGTGCCGACGTGGTCTTCTACGCGTAAGCATCAATGCCCCCCTTTTCTCCTCGGCCGGGTCGTCTGCCTTGACCAGCCGGACAACATCTTGGACAACGTTGGTCCACCGAGATGCTGATACTTCGTACAGGCCGAGTTTTTTTCGGGAGCTCCAGGAATTAGAGTCCAAAGGATTGAAAGGTGTACGGGACAGGATCCTGGTCTCTGACCGCTGCCACATTGTATTGGACCTGCACGTGGCCGTCGACGGCCTCGAGGAGCTTGAGCTCGGAGGTAGTAGACTCTTTTCTTCTAACTCTTCACAGCTAATTCTCTCCAGCGCGCCAGATAGGCACGACCCGTAGAGGAATTGGGCCTTCGTATAGCTGGTTCGTTTGTTGATGTTCCCCAGGTCTTTTGCAGCAGCTAACGCGCTATGTAGCAAGCACGCCGTTAGTATCTCGCCTTCGTGTTTCTTCATAGTACTAACTTATATAGCGAAACGGAATCCGCCTTGCGGAGATCTTCAACCCCGAGGTCTTCGAAAGGAAGCTACGTCAGCTCGAGCAAGGTTATCGCAAGCGATTCGGAGACCTTCTGGTCTACGATATCGCCGATGAGCTTAAGAGATTCGAAACGTATCGATCCGAGCTGGCGAAGTACACTATTGACTCGACTGCCTTGATGTTTCAGGCCCAGAAAGATAACCAACCCATACTTGTTGAAGGAGCGAACGTTAGTGCTACCTTCCCTATTCTCTTCTCATTTCCCCCTTTTCTACGATTTGATACTAACAAATGGAATATAGGCGCTGATGTTGGACATCACACATGGTGGATATCCCGTAGGTCGCCATCACTCAAACTGGCTTTACGTGGGGCTAACAACAGGCTTAGTTCGTAACGTCGAGCTCGACAACCATCGCAGGGATCATTGGGGGCCTGTCTCTGAACCCAAGGGCTTTGACGGAGGTGATCGGCGTTGTGAAAGCTTGTGAGTTGGTGCGTCCGACGCAAGATAACAATGCTAACTGCAATGGCAGACACCACCCGAGTCGGTGCAGGCGCTTTCAAGACTGAAGATACCGGAGAGCAAGACATCCCTACTCTGGGAAGCAGCAGCAAACGCTAACCAGATGACAGGGTTGGCACGAAGCTCCAAGAAATTGGGCATGAATGGGTTGGAATTCCTCAAGAGGAAATCGTCATATACCGAAGGCTAACTGACTTCCCAGGGCACATCAACCGGCCGCAGAAGACGATGTGGATGGTAAGTTGTTTAAACATTGATATCTTGGGTTTCGCTAATCATGAGAAGGCTCGACCTGGTCATCGTCCGCTACGCCAACTCAGTAAATTACTTCGATTCCCTTAACCTAACGAAGGTAGGTCTTTTTCCTTGAAGTCTCAGCTGACCGACCGCTGACCTCCTCCAGCTGGATGTACTCGATACTTTCGAGACCATCAAAGTGGCTGTCGCATACCGATTGGACGGGAAGGAGCTTGAGTCGTACCCTGCTGATCTCGATGCTCTCGACCGAGCCGAGGTTGTGTATAAGGAGTTCCCAGGCTGGCAGAAGACGACGACCAACTGCAGGACATACTACGACCTTCCGCAACAAGCGAGAGACTACGTGGAGGTGAGATATTTCACATGGCTATATAAAACGGTGCTGATGCTAAGCCTTTATAGTTCATTGAGAAGTTTGTCGGAGTCAAGGTATGCTTTTTCAGTTCTATTCGTGGTGGTCCATTACTAACAGTAGCTATCTTAGATCAAGTGGATTGGCACTGGTCCGGATCGTGAAGCTATGATTACGCGGGCTTAAGAGCAGCCTATGGCAATGTAGACGGAAGCGAGGAGATGAAGAAGAGATGCGGGCTAAAAAAGAAGGTCGAATCTTGTGGCATAGAATACTTTATCTCACTCTTCCTTGGGTAAATCCGATTAAATTCTGCTTCTTATTTCCTTGTGCTAGTCCTTACCAGGGCCAGAAACAGTAGTGACCACGAACGCCTGGCCCCATGTGTCGACTCTCGAGCCTGCTGCGGCTAAAAGAAGTCACGGAGCTATTCACGAGCTCCCGGGCGCGAAACCATAGCCAAATTGACGTTGTATCATTGGGCTTGCCAAGCCAAAAGATGCTGCTCTGACCTCCCATGAGTGAGATCTGTGCGGCATGCACGTCGTCGCAACGCCCACTGCTCTACAGTCCGTATCATGAAGGCTTTTTGTTCAGGCTGGCGCCCCATGCGGAATACCGGCTGTGACTGCAGGCAAGATGCAAGCCGCCGGGCCACAAAAGTCCGACGGTCCGCAAGGCAACCAGAGCTGTCAACAGCCAGAAGCTGCAAAGCAACCTTGATCCCACCCCATACGTATGCAGCATGCGTCATCCGGACTTTGCGAGGCCAATTGGAGGCATGGCGGGCTTCTCGACCGGAGGGTTGACCGGTGGGCGGCTCGGGTGGACGCCCCGGCCTCGGGTACGATCCCCGCGACGCCGCCCCGAGAGATTGCCTAGACAGGCAGGTCAATCGGCCTGCCGCGTCGCCGCAAGGGCAGCACCCAACAGGGTTGTTAACAGCTACTTTTCCGCTCACTGAATCCTATGCCAGTCCAATACCACAGCGGCTCATTTGTGAAGTCCTTTTTTAGCACCCCGCAACGTCACAGCTGCCCGGGGATAGCTGCCTGTCAGCTCGAGCTTGCGTCAAGCTCCCGCGTTAAATATGCCCTTCACGTCGCCGACTCTTGGTCAAGCATTTCTTCGCCCAGGCACTTCAGTCCTGGCTCCGCGGCACACATTGCACGCAGCCGGCCACGATGCGCACCTCTAGTCTCCTCCTCGGCGGCTTCGCCGGCCTTGTAGCGGCGCAATTCCCGCCCAAGCCCGAGGGCGTCACGGTGCTCAAGTCCAAGTTTCACGAGAATGTGACCATTTCCTTCAAAGAGGTACAGTTTTCTCCATTGAAAGCGACGAGATGAGCGCTTCGGCTTACACTCTCAGCCTGGCATCTGCGAAACCACGCCTGGTGTCAAGTCTTACGCCGGCTACGTCCACCTGCCGGAGGGCCTCCTCGACGACGTCAACGGCGAGAAGCAAGACTATCCCATCAACACGTACGTTTGCCGACCCCAAACCACCAGGTATTCTTTTCACTGACAGACGAGATAGCTTCTTCTGGTTCTTCGAGGCTCGCAAGGACCCGGCCAACGCGCCCCTGGCCATCTGGCTCAATGGCGGCCCCGGCGGCACGTCGTTCTTTGGCCTGCTGTCGGAGAACGGCCCTTGCTTCGTCGAGGACGATTCCAAGACGACAGTTAACAATCCCTGGAGCTGGAACAACGAAGTCAACATGCTGTACATAGACGAGCCCAACCAGGTCGGCCTCTCGTACGACACGCCCACCAACCTCACCCTCTTCATGAAGCAGTACGAGCCGCAAATCGTGCCCACCGACTTCTCCAAGGAGCCGCCGAAAGCCAACCTCACGACGTGGCCCGGCACAGGGTCAACCCAAAAGGGATCCAACACAGCCAACAGCACCGCGCAGGCCGCGCACGCGCTATGGCACTTTGCGCAGACCTTCTTCTCCGAGTTTCCGCACTACAAGCCCAACGACGACCGCATCAGCGTCTGGGCCGAGAGCTACGGCGGGCACTACGGGCCCGGCTTCATGCGTTTCTTCCAGGAGCAGAACGAGAAGATCGCCAACGGCACCATCGAGGATGAGCACGCGCACTACCTGCACCTGGACACGCTGGGCATCGTCAACGGGCTGATTGACTCGGTGATCCAGGAGGAGGCGTACATCCGCTTCCCCTTCAACAACGTAGGTCCACGCTGAGCCGTCAACTTTGCCAGCATCTGAAGCTGACCGTATTGCAGACTTACGGCATCCAAGTATACAACGAGTCCGTCTACGACGAGCTCATGCACAACTTCACCCGGCCAGGCGGCTGCCGCGAGCAGCTGCTCCGCTGTCAGGATAGGGTCAGAGGCCTCGACGTCGCAACTGTCAACCGTGCCATGGACTCGCCGCCCGACGACTGTGGCATCGAGCCTGCCTGCCAATCGCCCGCCGTCCAACTCTACCAACAACTGAATCACGGGTGGTTCGACATCGCGCACCCCGGTCCCGACCCCTTTCCGCCGCCGCACATGCTCGGCTACATGATGGATGCGGAGGTCCTTGGCGCCCTCGGCTCCCCCGTCAACTTCTCGTCCACGTCTCTGGCGGTGGCAAACAACTTCGATGCAACGCATGACATCGTGCACGGCGGGTTCCTCGATGCCATTGCGTACCTGCTCGACTCAGGCGTCAAGGTGCACATGATGTACGGCGACCGCGACTACGCCTGCAACTGGATCGGCGGCGAGATGGCCTCGCTCGCGGTCCCGTACTCGCGCGCCTACGACTTCAGCAACGCCGGATACTCGCCGCTGCTGACATGGGGCGGCGTCGGCGGCATGACGCGCCAAGTCGGCAACTACAGCTTCTCGCGCGTCTTCCAGGCCGGCCACATGGTGCCCAGTTACCAGCCCGAGGCGGCTTACGAGATCTTCATGCGCGCCACCTTCAACCGCGACATCCCCACGGGGCTGCTGCCCGTCTGGGACGATCTGACGACGGTGGGCCTGCGAGATACCTGGCACATCAAGAACGCGCCGCCCAAGGCGCCGGAGCCGAAGTGCTACATCCTGGATCCCGGCAGGTGTACGCCAGAGGTGTGGGAGAAGGTCGTCAAGGGTGATGTGGAGGTCAAGGACTACTATGTTGTCGGCGACGGCGATTCGGACGAATATGACGGCGAGTTGTAAATTCAAGGGTCACTCCGTGAGTTGTGGAAATGATAGCAACTTTATATGACTGAAGAGATATGGCGATTATGCTCCTATTCTATCCATCAGAAAACGAATGATAAATATCCAGCTCACGCATTGAGCTTTTTCACTGGAGTACATCCAATAGTTTCACCTAGTTGACGCGCTGAGGCACTGGCTTGGTGGCAGCTTACTTCACAGAGAAATGATCCGGGGCGCAGATAAGCAACGACGGTTGAATTTGAATACTACAAGAGAAATTTTCAAATCTTTTTGCCGTGTCGTGGCACTCAAGATGCAAGCTACCCCCGAGTTTGCTAGTTCCGAGCAGAAAGCGGCCTTCCGGATATCCAGATTATGCACTGCTACGTCCGCTCATAAAGCCATGGACTCAGCCTGGTAGTAGTTTCCCTGCCGGTTGCAAAGAATTGACATCACTCAGAATATATTTTGCAACATCATACATCATTGTTCGTAAAGTTAGACCAGCATATCCAGAAAATCCATGTGCCTGTCTCAGGGATCGAGCCTCAATGTCTCCATGCGAAGCGCAGAACATGGTTGGATTTTGGCCTTCTTCAACACAATTCCGCATTTAGTACGGCTTCTTGCGGGAAATCCAGCAAGCACAAGCTACTCCACCCGGTCATTTTACTTGTCGCGTCCATCTGATGAGAAATAACTCGTCTGGGTCTCCACAAGCGGGACCAGCATCTCGCCAGCAATCCACAAACAGCGTGATTGGTTTAGTGGTAAAATTCTCCGTTGCCATCCGAGCAACGTCGGGGAGCCCTGGGTTCGATTCCCAGATCACGCAAGCACCTTGAGTGCTTTCCTTTTTCTCTTTTTGAACTTTTTGCCAGTCTCGACGTTGGCCGTGGGTACCTGGCCGCCCACTTCGTGGTCCTCAATATGTCGCCTTCTATTGATGCTAAATTGAAGGATTTCAATGCTGCGAAACGAATTGTGTAAGACGAGGCCTCATGGGTTGTAGGTCAAGTTGGCACGCGACGAGTATAGAATGTGGTATCATTGTAAACGACCAATATGTAAATGCCTAGGCTTTCCCAACGCCGTCATTACGGAGTACGTTTCATTACTGCCGCCCGAGAGACTTCAACAGCCTCTCTGCTCCATATTCTGCAGCCACCATGACCGCAAACTGTGGGTTCACCGTCATGGGCATCAAGATTGAGGCATCCATGACGTGAATGTTCCTGGTCCCAATCACCTTTGCATCCAGGTCGACGCACTTGCCGATCCGGCATGAGCTCGACCAATGCTGAACAGCGCCAACGGCGTAGGGGGAGGGCGTGGTGATGTACTGGCGGATCTCCTGAACGCTTGAGCCCCAGGCAATGTTCAGAGGAGTAAGGCCCTGGGGAGCTGGCGAGTCTGGCGTCGATGGCGGCAGGTATTCAAATATGTCGTGGATGAACTTGGCGATGTTCTCCGCGTCCCGGTCCCGGATATCCGAGTAGTATATTCCTTCGCTGGGTCCAGCGGTAAATTTCCCGTCATCGGACAGGACCACCCTACCCTTCGATAGCAGACCGGACGTTCCATAAACGTTCAGGGTGATGGTGTTATTCTTCGTGTGATCGAGGTATCCAGCAGTGCTGACCGTGCCCTGCATTCCCGTTCGCGACCCATCGTCGTGGCGTATGTACGTCCAAAAGACAGCCGTCTCGGACGCAAATGAATAGGGTCCGCTCCGAGAGGAGAGGTACATTTCGGTGTCCGCAACGATAGGTTCGTCGTACTTGTACGTGTACGACTCAATCTCAGGCCCAGAGAGCTCGATGAACGTGTTGGGGTTGTCGAACAAGCCTTCGCCGACAGAGTTCTGGACGATCCAAGAAGACTTGCTGTAGGGCGTGTGATTCTTTGCAGCCAGCTTGGAGAGCTCATCCTCCGGACCGATGCCAGAATACATGAGCAGCTGGGGCGACAGGATGGCTCCGGCGCTGAGCACCACCTGGCCGTTGGGCGCGAGGGCGATGGTCGTTGTTTTGTTGCCGCCCACGTCTGCCACGACGCCCGAGGCCTTGCCTAACACCTGCTGCACGTACTTGACGCGAACCCCGGTCTGGAGGTGAAAGTTGGGTCGAGCCAAGGCTTTTTGCAGGTACGTCCGCACCGGTCCACCTCGCTCGCCCTTGATGTAGTTGTAGACGGTGCGACCAAACACCTTCTCCTTCTTGTTGGGTTCATCTGCCAGCGACACGTTCGCATACCCGGCACCATCAACGATCCACTCCCTGACGGCATCGTAGCCGCTCTGGAGGTAAAAGCGGTCGTCGGCCGAGTAACTCGTGACAGGTGGCTGCCTATCCAGGACCCTGTCCACGGCGGGCTTCACGTCTGCGCTGCGCCAACCCTCGGGGAAATACTCGTCCCAATCCGAGGCCGGGGGCTGAAAGTAGAGTCCGGCATTGATGGCGCTGTTGCCGCCGACGGCGCATGCCTGGAATGCCTTCACGACGTCTTCCTTGCAAAGCAGCGAGGATTTCAGACCGGGGGAGGCGGGGGAGAAGATGGTCGCGTCTGGAAGTCGCATTAGAAACGAGCAACCTGTGAGACAATTCATATGGTCACTTACACAGTCCAGGCACGTCGACTCGGCTCATGTTGGTTCCTTCCAGCCAAACTGGCCTCTCCTTTCCTCCAGTGATGCCATACGAAGGACCTCCTTGCTCGAGGAGCAGGGTCTTGAGACCATATTCGCTGAGCTTATCGGCAACGATGATGCCGGCGGTGCCAGCGCCGACAACGATGGCGTCCCATTCTTGCGAAGACCAAGACTTCGGAGCCGCGCATGCAGCTGCAAGTGCCATGGCGACGCCGCCCAAGGCGACTGAGGCGGAAAGCTTCATCTTGGCGCGCAAGGTGGTTCGTGAAGCACGGAAACCAATTCTTAGACAATAGCTCGTGACGAGCCAGAATCCCTCATGGCGGCCCAGATCAATAAGTACTTGACGACGCTATAGCAATCATCAAGGGCCTCCGCAACGTCATGAGCCCTGTCCCTGTCGCCACAAAGACACGGAAATGATGTAACGCACGGGAGCCAAGACGGCTCATGCTCGTGGCTCTCCACAGTGTACGAGATTAAACGTCACTAGCAATAGCAGTCTTTTTTATACCCACCCATGCCATGGACGGGAGTCCCCACAGCGACGCTCCTTCAACATGGGCTTTCGTCGTCAGCCCAATCCCGATGCCGCGGCGCGAGCCAAACTCTGTCCAATATTCCGCCGATAACTAAGCAATGCTCTCCCAAAAGCAAGCGTGAACTCTAGGCCTAGGCCTTCGAGAAGACTTGCTGACAGCTGGCCGATTCGCCCGGCAAGTCGCGAGCTGAGTCTCTGAGAGTCAGCCGGACGAGGCCGACGCCAAATCCATCCTAGCTGGCGCCCAAAAATGGCAACTAGACCTCGTATTCGGCCAACTGCGTATCCACAGCCCAGCCTTGTCAGCGGAGGATTTCCTGCTTTGTGAAAGAACAGACGTGCAGAGATCTGCATTCGTATTGTACAAGTAGGTGCTCGGGCATGCTTAATTGTCAGCCCGTCAACCGCCTGCCTGCAGCGGCCGGCTCGCCCGGTCAGTCTGAAAGGAGCGACTTACACACAAGTGCGGAGGAATCACGGCCGAGGTATCCCGTGCACGGTGAGTTTCAAGGTGTCTGTCGCGGAGGGTGATGGGTTGAAAGTGTTTTTAGCCTTTGATGAATGTAATATTCGCAAGAGCCGCCAATATGGTAGCTCCTGGCGTAGATGATGGCACTGAAACAAGACCATTCAGATGCGCAATTCGGTCGTCGGCGTAGCGCCTGCCGAAGATGCCGCGGCCACACACCGCGCCGCATCATGCTGACAACTTCCAAGAACCAAGCTTGGTAGCTAGAAGATGAAAAGCTTCGGCATGCGCCATGGTTAGAAGGGCGAGGGACGGAATCTAATGACACCACGCGAACCTCTTGACTGTCATCGCGCCCGCCGCCAGCCAGCCAAGTGGCAAGGTACGGTCCAACACGAGGCCTCCAACTGCTTTGCATCCCAATTGTCACACTGCAGAGAATCCTGGTTCTACGAGCGGCACAGCAGCAAATATGCCCCAGGTCGCGTCATCATCCAGAGCGAAGGAGTAGCTAACGCAGTTTCCTCACCAGTCCTGTTGTGGCGCCACAGGACATCGGAGGCTTGGTATACTTCAGTGTTTCACGGTCGTCCACCTCGCTTGTTCACCCTAATAATTTGGTTTGCCTCGTGAGTCGTAAATAACTTAAAGTGTTGAAGAGGAGAAAAAACACATCTGTTATCAGTGATGGCAGGTCTTGAATGCGCTTATCATGATACAATGGCTCACACACAGCGGAGAGTCCAAATCTAGAGGTCTATTTTTGAGCTGTACAGTCTGCGCGCCAGCAACACAGCACTGTCCCAACGTAGCGGCGAGACCGAGAGCATCGCCTGGAATCGGCAAACGCGGATGCTAAAGACCCTCTGCCACCAGCGTCGAAATCATAGCCTCGACCGTGCCCTCTACAGTTCGCCCTAAGCACGACCTAGCCGCCGTCCGTGTGGAGCCATAGCGCCCGGCTAGGCGCGGACATGTCTGTTCCATTATTAGGATCAACTTAACAAAATGAGGAAGAAGGGTTTGCAGTTGATCCCTAATTGGGATGGAATAAAAGCTTCGTGTCGTTCGCGACGTACCCGGGTGCGGCATACCATCAGAACGTGAAACGATGGGCATAGAGTCTCGTAAGCAATTCTTACGGACAATCGCTCACGCCCTACTCGAGATCCGAGGAGGAGATGGTTGGGACGGAGGGAGCATCGCCACTGGGTCCAGAGACCGGAAGAGTGAAGGGTCGAAATGGGGCCGCAGCCACCACGGAGGCACAGACGGCGGCAAGGACGGCAGCGGCCTTCATGTTGGAGACGCGAGCGACGAGAAAAGAGTCAAGCCTTCACCCGAAATGATGGAGAAGAAGCGAGCCTTCTCTCAAAATGATTGACTCGTGGCAGGATCACAGAATCTTGGACCAGACGAAAGTATGCAGAGACAGTACGCCAGTAGCAAGTCGTTCGTCCAGCTCTTGGCGGACCAAGTGCCCTATTTCAAGCCATCCGGAAAGGGGCCCAGAAGTCCGGCAACGTCGGCCGAAGTCACAGACGAAATGCAAATCACTGCTACTCGGAATCAACCCTCAAACAGGCGGCCTGAGCGGCTCAATGCGTGGCGCGGGCGAGCCAGCGCCCGTCGGCCAATCAACTTGACGCCGGACGCGTTTCGAGACGGCCGAGTGGCGGGCGACATGTGCGTCTTTCCAATGGGTACCCGGGGCTGACACGTGAGCGGCGGCTTGGGTATCGTCTGTAGAGTTTGGTGACGCGCCGTTTGTCATGCGAGCGTCTGGAGAGTGGTGGCTGTTGAAGCTTGCAAGGCGGGCTGCATGGTGTAAGGCACGGCGTGCCGGTGGCGCATTTCGCGGGTCTCTGAGCTGCCTCAGCCGGTCCGTACCTTTCCTAGGTATGCAGGCGACAGGGGGAGAGTGTTACCAAAAGTATTTTCGAGAGACGGAATGGTGTTGATTCTTTCGAAAAGGCTAAACTGCGCTGAGAGTCTGTTGCTCTGCAGAGCACAAGACGGTCTACTAGCAAGGGAGGCCCGCCGCGTACACCAAGCTAGCCTAGCAGTCCGTAGATGCGGTAAGTTCGACCGCGGAACATTGTGGCCCCGCCATCTCCGGTTTCAGCGCCCCCGGCCGCGTCGTCATCGCAACACCATCACACACCTACCAGCATCAACCTCGCCTCCTCAACAGTGCAAAAAGAAAGCCTCGCACACCCGCCCACCATGCGCTCCCCGTCCCTCGGGCTCCTCGCCCTCGCTGCCGCCGCCGGCGCCCTCGCCCGCGACCCGCCCGCCGCGTCGATGCCGCACCTCACCGGCCTCGACCGCGCCGAGCTCCACGCCCAGCTTAAGAAGCACCCCGGCGGCGGCGTCCGGGCCTGGAACGACGGCGACGAGGACAACGACACGCCGCTCCCCGTGCTCATCTGGCACGGGCTCGGCGACGCCGCCGCCAGCGAGGGCATCCAGGCGGTCGCCGCGCTCGCCGAGGCCGTCCACCCGGGCACGCTCGTGTACCCGATCGCGCTCGGCGCCGACGCCAACGCCGACCGCTCGGCCACCTTCTTCGGCAACGTGACGGCGCAGCTCGAGGCCGTGTGCGCCGAGCTCGCCGCGCACCCGATCCTGTCCACGGCGCCCGCCGTCGACGCCATCGGCTTCTCCCAGGGCGGCCAGTTCCTGCGCGGCTACGTCGAGCGCTGCAACGCGCCGCCCGTGCGCACCCTCGTCACCTTCGGCGCCCAGCACAACGGCATCATCGAGTTCAAGGCCTGCGGGCCCTCGGACTGGCTGTGCCGCGGCGCCATGGCCCTGCTGCGCTTCAACACCTGGAGCGCCTTCGTCCAGAGCCGCCTCGTCCCCGCCCAGTACTTCCGCGACCCGGCCGACCTCGGCTCGTACCTCGACAACTCCAACTTCCTCGCCGACATCAACAACGAGCGCGAGTTCAAGAATGAAGCCTATCGCCGCAACATCGCCTCCCTCGACAACCTCGTCCTGTACCTGTTCGAGGACGACACCACCGTCATTCCCCGCCAGACGTCGTGGTTCGCCGAGGTCAACGGCACCGACGTCACGCCCCTGCGCGAGCGGGCGCTCTACAAGGAGGACTGGCTCGGCCTGCGCGAGCTCGACCGCAAGGGCGGGCTGAAGCTCCGCTCCATCACCGGCGAGCACATGCAGATCCCGGCCCAGGTGCTCAACGACACCATGGCCGAGTTCTTCGGCCCTTACAAGAAGGCCAAGGGCGGCCTCGACGAGCCTGGCGAGTTGTAAAGGCGGAATGGGAATGCTACTTTTCTTTGGTCTGTAATATGCGTATAGCGAGCGAGGAATTAATCTCGGCGGTGTCTCAGCACTCGTCACAATATTATCAAATCCGAAGACGATTCGTTTCCATGGTGAGATGCACCACGTAAATACCCATTGACGGTTCTATGGCAATTTTTCCCTTGTTATCTCCAACGCCGCAAACGCCGGTGCCACGGATTCCACACACAGCAAAGCAATTATTGATGCAACGTGACACGCAATCTACTCCTCAATGGCCTTCTTGGCCGCCGCCTTCTGCTTTCTCAGCTTGGCCTTGCGCTCCGCAATCTGGGCGTCGAGCTTCTCGTCGTCGCCCTCGGGCTTCTTGGCGGCCTGCTTCTTGGCCTTCTTCTTGGGCGCCGGCGACTCGGCCTCGTCGGCGGCGGCAGCACCGGCCTCGACCGCCTTGCGCTTCTTGCCAATGTTGGCCTTCTCGGCGGCCTTGGCCTTGGCCTCGTCGTCGTCGGCCAGGACGTCCTTGTCGTCGATCCACAGCTCGTCCGTCTGCCAGATGGGCAGGGCGGCCGTGTCCTGGCCCTTGATGTAGATGCTCCTGACGTTGCGCCACTTCTGCGGCACCCACTTCTCCACGAGCGCCGTCACCACGGCGTCGACGTTGTCGGCGATCTGCTCGGCGGTCCAGTCGGCGCGGCCGATGCGGACGGCCGTGTTGGTCGTGGGCGCGAGGTTCACGAGCGCCGAGCTGAGGGCCTTCTCGATCTCCTTGGCGATGTCGGCGGCGGTGCCGGCGTTGACGTCGAGCTCGTCGCCGTCCTCGCCCGCCTTCTTCTGGCGCTTGGCGCGCTTGCCGTCCACCTTGGGCCGCTTGGCCTGCAGGACGACGGGGATGGGCCGCTTCTGCGTCGTCTTGTAGAAGGTCTTGCCGAGCACCTTGGGCAGGCGGTTGATGATGCGGTCGTCGGCGAGGAAGATGTCGTGCTCGGAGAAGAGCTTGCGCTGGGCCTCGTACTGGCCGTACTTGGCCTTGAGCTTGGAGAAGTCGATGACGCGGGTGATGCGCTTGGACAGCTCCGCCGGGAAGGCGTCGGAGCCGATGATGTTCTTATAGGCGCGCTGGGGGTCGGCCGTGATGGCGCAGATGGTCTTCTCCTCGTCGGCGTTGAGCGAGTGCGGCAGCGAGACCTTGCCGGGCTGCAGGCGGGCCTTGTCGGCGATGTGGCGCTTCGTCGTCAGCGTCAGCCAGATTTGCGAGTCGGCCGAGTCGTCGTCGTCCTGGAGCAGGTTGCGCTTGGTCGACTCCTCAGCGCTCTGCTTGGCCGCCTTCTTGATGTGCGCGAGCAGCGCCTTGGACGCCTTGAGGGTCTACGCGGCAGCGGTGTCAGCGATTGGGCAGGAATGGCGCAGCGAGCAACAGAGTACGCACCTGATCGGGGTCAATGGACGCCACGGCCTTGGAGCCGGCGGCGACGACTTCTTTCGAGGGCGCCATGGTGCTGATGGACTGCGTTGTGATGGCTGGTTGCAGGTCCAAATTGGTGGTGGGGTGGTGGTTTGCAGCTGCGAGCACCAAAGCAAAAAAAAAGTCCAAATTTTTCGTTGGCGGCTTCGGCGTTCGGAATATGCCAGCGCCGTGGTCCGGCCTTGGCGCGGTCCGGTCCGGGGGGGCAGCCCCACTATGCCAGCCACCCCGCGTCCGCCAGACGTCCGGGCCTGGGCCGAGAACGATGCCTCTCGCATGCGTGCACCTCGGGAGCACGCATGCGAGCAAAATACGGGTGTAGAAGTCTCCCTGGATATCTATTTGGGCCCTCTACGGTTCATCAAGGGACTTACTATGTGCCATTGTCTCGTTGGCCACGGGTGACCTGGCACTTGGGAATCCAACGACTTACACGAATCAATGTCTCGTAGGTGAGATGTTGGCGATGGTGCAGGATGCCCATGGGCTTGAGCGACTCAACATGGCTTCATGTCCCGGTATTTTTACCGAGATTTTGGCTCACGTCTCCGATCACGGTTCCTTCCGCCTTGGGACCCAGGGTGATGAATATGCGCGAACGTCGACTTGAATTTGGGTGACAAAATCTTAGATCGAGAGCAGAAGCAACCACTTCATCTCTGGGCCACCACAAGCTCACTCATCGTAAAACCAAAAGATATCCCGACTCCTCTAGGCCCAAAGACTAAAATTACGCAACCGTGAATGCGCACGGGGTTTGCTTGCGTTGTGCCATATCTTCAACAATTGCACGTTCACCTCCAGGGTAAGTGGCATGCGCTGACGCACGGCAGCTCTCGGGATCACGACGCGCTTCGCCCACTTATGGAGGGTCAACTCAAAATGGCAAGTGACAGGCCGGTGAAGCTAGCTGTGCGCGTCTCGCCGCACTGCAGAGGAGCCGAAGTATCCAGTGTCACCGGCGTGCACGCCGGGCATCAGCAGAAGCCAGTCCCAGACGCGCTCGCGCCGAGGATCGGGCCATTGCCTACACCTGGAGCAGCCACGGTCACTGCAGAGCATTCCACGCCCGCGAGACTCCTATGCCTCTCATCGAAGAAGCAGCGAGTCTGCAGGGGGCAGGTTATTGCACGTCATGAGGCGGTCGTCGACGTCGAGACTGTCTCGTCCACGGTGGGGGGACGAAACGACTGCTGGGGTCTCGACGCGTGCACAAAAGCTCCTTACGCAGCTACGTGCAAACCGGTTGCGAACGGACACAACTCCGCATGTGCAAAGGCGGAAGAGCCCGTGCCTGCACAACTAAGCGAGCCCAGGGCTGGCTACCGCGCAGCCGGCGACCGAACGCGGAGACGTGAACAGCATGCGTTCGTGCCGGGGGCTGCACGCCGCAAGAGGGACCATGCCTCCCCTCCGCGAATAAGAGTGCGGCGAAAGAGCCGGCGACTCATCAAACGACAAATGGGAAGAAAAGGCCAGGGCAGCCCGGCCCGACAAGAAAGGGTATGGCGCTACCGAATTTGCGTGAGGAAATGGCTAATGGCTAGAGACGCGGTCGACGGGTGGAGACGTGTTTCCGGGAGGCTGGTGGTGCAACTTCGATACCTTGCCTGTGAAGGAGGGGCAGCCGATGAATTTGCTGCCACGGCGCGCGCATCTTGGGCTGGTCATGTGCTGTGCACCACGATGGCGGCACTTTCTGGCGAAAGCAGGATTCTGGATACACTCGAACGCGTTTTGAATGCAGCACAAGGTACTGCCTGGATAGAAGACACGGTCAACTGAGAGGCGAACGCTGATGGCGGACGCGGCGGGAGCCCCTCTGTAGACAGCGACTGGTTGTAGCTGTCCCGGCGCTCGGTCCACTAAAACCGCCCTGTATTACAGCGGCCGTAATGACGACACGGCGCCCCAGAGGTGCGTGCACACCCGCCCGCACCGACTTATGCTCGCCTGCACAACGCCAACGCCAACGCGAAGCGTACCATCGCGTTCGTGTCTCGTCCCGTTTTAAATACCTGGGTACGGCCCTCGACCCTGTTCCCTCCTCCCACCCGACCTACTTTTGCGGCCGTCTGTGTCTTTTTGCACCCTGTCCGCATCAACGTGACTTTCCATCACACACGCTCATTTTTGTTTGTACTGCTGGGTATCCTTTGGTAGACGGTCGACGACGGGAACCAGCGCGGACCGCGGCGTGTAAGTGGACTGGCCGAGGCCGTTTGACGCGCCTGTATTGACGCGGTGCAAGAGAAGAGCGAGATATCGAGAGACGCACACGACCAGGGACATGGTCTTGGCCGCCTGACAGTGCCATACGACACGAAACGATCCGGCACGACATAGCACGGGGACGAGTCGACATGGACCTGCCGCCGCCGCGTCGCGAGGCCGTGGAGTCCTCGCTGCCGGCCACGACGAGCCAAGCCGCGACCTCGGCCTCTCCCAAACGCTCATCTTCCACACCATCCGCCGTGAAGCGGCCCGCGCCGTCGCTTCTGCCGGCCTTTGAGCCGCTCTCGTCGTCGCCGGGCCTGCCTCGTCCTCTGAAGCGCCAGAACACTGGCTCGGGCGGTGCCGCACATCTCAAGTACCCGACCCCCGTGCCCACGTCGAGCACCGGCATCCTCTCGAGCTCGCCGCCCGGCCCCCGCCGCGCCGGCCTCAACGCCAGCCTCGGCCAGGCCGCGCGAACGCACGCTTTCACGGCCGGAGAGCGCGTACCGCTGTCGGCCGTGCCCAGCGTCGAGCTGCCCGAGAACGGCGAGACGGTGTGCCTGGGCCGCTCCAGCAACTCGTCGCAGTTCCAGCTCTCAGGCAACCGCCTCGTGTCGCGAGTGCACGTCCGCGCCCGTTATGTTGCCGCCGCTGGTCCGCTCGATGCCCCCAAGATGGAGGTGGTGTGTAACGGCTGGAACGGGCTGAAGCTGCACTGCCAGGGCCGCACGTGGGAGCTGTTCAAGGGAGACAGCTTCACCAGCGAGACCGAGGGCACGGATCTCATGCTCGACGTGCTGGACGCGCGCGTCATGATCCAGTGGCCCAGACGCGCAGGTGCTGCCGCTGCCGCCGTCGGTGATGGCAACAGCCTCTCCGACTCGAGCTGGGACGACTCGCCGCCGCGGGCTCGTGCCAGGGGTAATTCGCTGCTTCAGTCGTCGCCCCTGCGGCGTACCACGCGCATCGAGTCGCCCGAAAGTCCGACGCCAGCAGGCGGCCACCTGTCGAGCTCGCAGCGGCTGCAGGCGCTGCTGCCCCGGGACCGCGAACAAGGCATCGAGATTTACGAGGACGAGCCGGAGCTGCCCGAGCCCCGGGGCCCGGCAGCGGCCCCCGTGGATGTCGGCCTCAGCATGCGGACCGAAGCCACGGCAAGCTTCACAAGCGATCTGAGCGACCCAGACGACAACGAGCACGACCCGGATGAGGAGAACGACCCCATCATCCACTCGTTTGGGCCCTTTGGCGCCGACATTTCTGGCCGCATGGCTTCGATACTGTCAAAGTCTCCCAAGGTCACCAAGGCTGCGCCTCGCCCCCGCCCACACACGACGTCGTCCAACGAGACGCTCACCCCTGTCGGCGAGAAGACGCCCTCGCTGCCCCCGTCGCCAGGTAAGAAGCGCCCCTCGGGCCTTGACCTTGCCGATGCGGTGGCCACTGCAGCAGAGGTTCCGCTTCCGTCGTCGCCCCGGCCTTCCATTGAGCTCGATCCGGCCATCACGAACCACGTCGTCAACCAGCTCGCCTTCTCACGGCTCTCTTCGACGCCCCTGTCCACCATCATGCAGAACCTGCCCGGCGAGGCCAAGGTCGGGCTCACGAGCGCCATGCTGCGAGACGCCATCGAGGCCGCCGAGAGCATTGGCATCATCCGGCGCCAGGGCAAGGACGCGGCGGGCAAGCCGCTCGAGAGCGAGTACTATTACATTCCCGAAGGCGACGACGACGAGCACCGGCGCGCGGCCGTTGTCGATGGGCTGCGTAAGCCGAGCCTGCGGAACTGCCGTAAGCAACATAAGGTATGTGATGATTTGCCTGGATGCGAGCCGGCGCGGTGCTGATATCCGCATAGCAATATTACTGGAAGCGTCCTCGCACGCCGTAATCGCCTTGACCCGTCGACATCGTCGTCGCTTCGTGATAATATCGGCATCAGGTCACGAATGATGCCCGGTGTTCATTCCAGCATCGCTGCAGCGCACATCCGCTGTGCCTACCGAAAGTCTACTTCTCAGTGTACATATGCTGAACGATTCCCCCTTTTGTTGCGTCGCGTGGAGGGAGAAGACCTGCATAGCCCGAGGCGTCTTGTTTTGACCTTTTCATCATTAGTATTTGTCCTCGGGAGATGGCACCGCGAGTGTAGTCGCGGAACCTGGAGAAAACGTTGGGGCGCTGGGGTATTTTGCCATGTCTGGGGTATGGAGTAGATGAGTCCAAGATGCCACCAGGGTCTTGGCATTGTCATGAAAATGACGTGGGGAGGACTAGTGTTGGGACACTTATGAGAGACGCCTTCACGTCTAAGCAAGGTGTGGCTGTCGGCGTAGGGTAATGAATTGACTTTGTTGAAACGTGTGACGGGCCCCAGTGGTCTGGCTTGGCCTTCAGACGCCTTTGATGGTGTGATGGTGCAACATCAAGGTTTACGAGGGCGTCTTGGAAACATGCGACCAGTGGTTTCCTGGGTTGTCTTGACCCCGCCTCATGCCTTAGTCGCGCCTCCTCCCGGTGGCGATATACATCACCTCGTGCGGAGAGGCAGGCGCTTCCTCATCTAGAAATATCCAAGCAGTCAAAATTAAGAAAATCGAACTTCGTGCAGTCATCATTTCCCCAGAGTTCCATCGAGGGCGACTCCGAACTGCAACGGTCCACGTTACGCCAATTTGAGCGAGCAAGTCTTGATTGATACCTTGGTCCAGGAGCACCATGGCCCCCGACGACTCACCCACTGCCCTCCCCATGCACCCCAGCCCAGGTTTGTCTTCTCCATCCAACATGCTTCCCCAGAAGAGTACCCTGACGTCCCCAGACGAGCGACACCACAGCTCCCATGCTGAAGCCGAGGCTGCCCGCGCCATGGACCACACTAACTCGTGGTCCCCCAGTAGCGACCGTCGCCAGAGCTGGAGCAAGGAGGACCAAAAGCGTGCGTGCCAGATGTCCGCCATTGACGACGTCAAGACGGGCCCGGGATTCACCGAGAAGAGCACTTGAAGAACACTTGAAGAAGTGAGGGGACACCTAGACACGACGGAAATGGCAAATTGAGAACATCAGTACGCGACTCAACTAAGAATTTGCGCCGAGCCTCTTCAGAGGCTCATGTTAAATCCAAACTTGTCCAATTCGCGACCATCGCGACACCCCAGCTCCTGGACGCCAGTACAATTCAAAGGGTATGAGGGGTGACTTCCTCGAGAAGCAATACAATTGACCTTATTGAGTCGAGTTTCCTGCTTTGGCTGACCAGCCATGCTTCGTCTCCTCTCGGGTATTCAGACACTGCAAGCGTATCATCCGTCATAATGTGATTCCTTCCTGGACCAATCGAAGAACCGACTGACTCCAAAGTCATCCTCAGTCGGCCTTTATGGTCTCTTCGTGCCTGCTTCGTTGATGCCACTCATGGCAAGATACTCTCCGACAACTCCCACTGAATAGGCGATGCCAGCCACCCAAACAGTCCCCACGAGGACCTTACGCCCAAGGCTCCTCTTCTTCCTTCCCTTGGGCAACTTCCCTCCAGTGTATCCCTCCTCTTTGCCCGCATTCGTATCTGGAGGTGACGGCTTTAAAAGCTCCGCCGCCTCCGCCTCCGCCAAGGCATTGTAGTTGACGAAACCTGTAGGGCTCGCAAAGTTTCCCGTGACGGGCTTGCCCATCATGTCGATGGGATTAATGGGGGGCGGTTTCGCCAACGTGCTCCCACTTTTCGTGGCGCCGGGTGATTCGGGTCGCACTTTGCGAAAGACGAGGACGTCACCGCTGCCCGAGACAATTTCGTAGCCCTGAGCCTGTAGCTCCTCGAAGTGCGGGAGGAATTTGGACGGGTTCGACAGGCGGAGGAGAACTGCGCTAGGCGATGCTGGCGATGCCGTCTCGTGAACGGCAGATGTCGTCTCAGCCACGCTGATGGACTGCGTTGACGGGTCATAGGCAAGTATCTTGTACGCGGAAAGCTGCTGGTCGAATTCCGTTTGCGCCATCGACTCGGCCTCCGGCTCCTTGAGCTCCGTCGAGTTGTAGTGCTTTGCCACGGTGGGCCACGTAGCTCCGACATCGCATTCTTCCGTGGAGCTTGCTTGCATGCCCCGAGACGCACTCGTGCGAGAGTCGTGCAGCCTGTGGAGGTGAGCTGAAACACCCCGTGACATGTGCCTCTCTGATCGCCTGTTGAGCGAGGGCTCCAGCCTCTTCTCTTCACTTGGAAAGCTCTCGTCCATTGAGCTAAGCTCAGCATCTCCTCCAGAGCTTGTTGAACCGGGTTCCATCCCCTCAATCTTCGCGCCTTCGCCAGACTTCTTCGGGTAAAGGGTCGTCTTTGAGGGCGAATTGGCCGTATTCCAAGACGTCGCAAACTCTTCGGGGAAGTCTCGTGTGTACTGGCCCGTTAGCGTCTGTCCAGCCTTTTTCTTCGATTCGACGATAGTGTCGTGCGCGTCCTGGGACGTCGCGTCCCAGCTTCGCTCGTGTTCTGACTTGGCCTGCTGCAGCTTCTCCTTCTGGCTGCTGTCCCGCACTTTTCGTAACACTGCGGCTCGGATTTCGCCGGCTGTCTTGGTGCTGAGAGGATCGCTTTGGTCGGCGTCCTCAAACGAGTCTGAACCGCCAAGGGCCTTGACTTTGGCATCGTAGCCCTCGAGGCCGTCTGAGGCGGGCTCGGGAGGGACGGCGTATCTCCCATCAGGCTCATGGTGCATGACTGGCTTGTAACCACCCAAGTCTTTGTAAAACTTCGTTGCCTCCTCGGGATGCATTGGATATGCCCGGCTCGGCGAATCAAACCTCCGCGGCCTGTACTTGTCAAGGTCGTCGTATGCTTTTGTCAGCTCCTCGGGGTGAACGTGGCGCGTCTTCTCTGGCTCTTCGTAACCCGCAAACGGGTACTTGGAGAGATCCTTGTACTGCTTTGACGCCAATTCAGGATGGATCCGCTCAGTCGTTGGCCCAGCATTTGGGAAAGAGTCGTATTTCCGCAGGTCCTCATACTGTTTTGACGCCTCTTCTGGATGTACGCGAGGAGTATCGGGTCCTGAGTTGTCGTACTGTCTATACTGAGGCAGGTCTTCGTAGTTCTTGGACAACTCCTCGGGAGTCAACTGCCGAAGGCCATCGGGCTCGTTCCAACGAACGGGCCCGTACTTGTCAAGATCGTCGTACAGCTTTGTCGGGTCTTCGGATGGGACTTCCACTTTGGAGGGTCTTGGCTCGGCTTTTTGCGTCGCATCTTGTTGCTTCTCTTCGTACGCTTCAAGGACAGCGTCATCAGCGACGAACCCCTCCTTGTATGTGTCGAGGTCCTTGTACTGCTTTGACTCTTCCTCTGGAGTCAGCTTTCGGAGGCCGTCTGGCTCGTTCCACGAGACCGCGCCATACTTGTTGAGGTCATCGTAGTTCTTCGAAAGCTCTTCCGGCGTGAGCGTGCGAAGACCGTCAGGCTCGTTCCACCGCACAGCCCCGTACTTATCAAGGTCGTCATAATTTTTTGAGAGCTCTTCAGGAGTCTGCTCTGGGAACCCATCTGGTTCCCTCCACGAAACAGGCTTGTACTTGTCCAGATCGTTGTAGACCTTGGACTTTTCCTCTGGAGTCAGTGGTTGTGGTCGATTGGGGTCGTCTATTTTGACAGACGAGTATTTGCTCAGGTCCTTGTAGCTCTTGGATTTCTCTTCCGCAGTGGGTTTGGGCAAACCATCCGGCTCATTCCACTGCACTGGCCTGTACTTGCCCAAGTCCCGGTACTCCTTGGACTTTTCTTCGGCAGTTTTCTTTCTCGGGGCATTTGGGTCGTCGAGAGTGGTCGAGGTGTACTTGGGAAGATCTTCATATGACCTCTCGTTCGTGCCGGATGTTGCCTTTCTGCGATTGGTGATAGGATCGATGGAGCCATCCTCTTTCTCCCCAGCACTGGTAGTAGCATGCAGGACAGATTCAGGGGTGACTTCGGCGTGGGGTCGCCGATGCATTTCAAGGTACCTGCGGATGCTTTGAAGCGGAGTCCACGGGTCACTCGTCTTGCCGCAGGTGCTGCGCGCACTGAACAGATGATCAATAGCTTCTCGCTCGACATCCTCAATATTCCGACCTGGCCGCTGACCAGACAGATCGTCGGACCATGACTTGACATCATCGATATTGACGTACTTGCCGCCCGTCGGGGGGCGACGAGCCTGCGTAAATCGGCCCAGGGCGCTCTTCATGGCGGACTTGGCGCTCTCATCGCGTGGATTGTTCTCCCAAGACAGCTTACGGTTGAGAGACTCCATATATCGGTACCGCAACGCACGGTGGCGGCGGCGGGCCTCGCGGTGCTGGTCGGGGTCGGTGTGGCATGACCACGGGCCGAAGCGGAAGCCCCTACTTTGCAGGTGGTGCGTGGACCTGAGAAGCGACACGCCAGTCAGAGCGATTGCGGACTGTCTGGAACATCCACGAGCGACGACGAGGAGCCTCGCACGAGGCGAGGCGGTGGACGTTGTCGTCAGCATGGCGTCGAAAGGCCGCTGACGGCGCTGGAGCGTGTTAGTCGACCAAGCTGACACCAGGGAAGCAGAAGCTCCCATGCGGCACGGCGCAGAGATGAGCAGCGATGACTTCTGAGCAGAGGACATACCGCGATGCTGGCGTTGACGAGGCGTGGCTCTCAAGGAGTAACAGTAGGTGCATGTGACATGGACGTGAGCAGCCGGACCGGGCGGGCTGGAGCCGGCCGAGAATGGGCAGAGTAGGTGGCGAGCACGGATCGAGACTGCGTATTCAAGCAGGAGTAGCAGTTGAAAGCACGGCCAGCTGTCAAGCGTGGCGTCAACGGCTGCCGTCGGAGGTTGAGGGAGATGGTGATATGATGTGATGCGAGGTGACGGTTGAGGGGAAGGCGGCGGCGACTCGGTCAAGCTGGGGTGACGGACACCCGGTGATTGCCTGAGGGTGCGTCGCGGCCGCTGGCGCCAGGCTCCCCAGCAGGCGCTGGCGCCACTGGAGCACGCTGGAGCCTGGGCACTAGCGGGTGAGGGGTAGCGCTGCCAACCCCGAGTCTGCCCGCCGCTGAAGCCAATCACACAGCCTGTTGCGCCCCACCGGCACGAGTGCCCCGGCATCGCACCCCCGGCATTGAAACAGCGCCAGACCAGGTTATTTCCTAAAACGGAAATCCGGGCGCCCTGGGGAGTGCCCCAGAGCCCACCCATCCCGCCAGCAGCATTACTCCAGGTGCCTGTGGAGGATCGATATCATGTCCCCGAGTCTCTTATGAGCCTCGGCATAGTGTTGGGTGTGAGATCTGCTTGGAGTTCGTTTGCTGATCGAGGTCTGGTGCCCTTCCATAATATGACGCATTGCCTGGTCTGGTTCATGTTCTCTGATAAGCCCGGATCTGCGTTGGATTAAAGGATGGCGGAGCACACAAGGGTCCGGGCGGCATGCGGGATAAAACAGGACATGGCATCCGGGGAAAAGAGCCTGGTCCAAAAGACAGGAGCGGCTTCTCACATACTGTACATGCACTAAACACGACTTTCAACGTCTCAAAAACGGGACAGAAACTAAGACGCATGTTGAAAAATAGAAGCTACATCTAATGAGAGCAATGCTATCCCTTATGAAGCGTTTTCACGCCATCCTTACGGCACAGCTGTGTCCACATCAGGTGACAGATAAGGCAGATCACACCATAGTTATCCTTCGAAACAGAATTGCACAAACGCCAGGGTCCATGAGCCCCCTCCAATCATGAGACCAGACACAGACTCCATCGTGTAGTGAGCCAGCGAGAATAATATCCTTTGCCTTGTTGGAAATTTCGACCGCTCGACTTCATAATTCCGACGTGGAGAGGTATCTCACGTTGCTGCGCACAACACGGTGGCACACGTCCGCATGCTCAACCGCCACCCCTGAACCCTTCCAAATCGACCGAGGAATTGCTACATGTGCGCGGGAAACAATGGATGAGATGTTCCGATCTCATGAATATTTGCGCGCGCCTGCTGCAGCGCGGGCGACAGCGCATCCTGCAAAGTCGTCCCTCTCTCTGCCGTCCCGATGATCCCGCCTGCTTCATGTTGACGCTGGGTGGCGGTGTTTGAGCCTTGACATACCATGTGGGCTGTATACATGTACAATAGCTCCGGTAAGCAGCCACCCTTTCTTTCCCAAGGTTGACTTCCTGCAGGTTGACATCTGCAAGTAGATACTCGGGAAGCGTAAGGTATTCTAGTAAGTTACCCCCAGCGCGCCTAATACATGTATAGACTCAGATCCTGTGTCAAGCGGGAACGCCTTTCCCCGGAATCAATATTCGGCGCCGGGATTCGCACACGAGACAATGCCTTAGTTACAGATAGTCAAAGATGTTTACCATATCGTTGAGCCACCGAGAACCGGCAATGAAGACGCCGGCTGTTCGATCCAACTCTGAGCTCGCTCTCTGCGCACATGCTCTGAACAGACTCGGTGGACAGCTTTGATCGCAAAATACGCTTTCATAGCCTCGCCACGTTTGAGATTACGAATGGGCTCCCCCCAGGAGACAAAACCATCGTCAATTGACAAACAGCGAAGAAATTTACGAGCTTGTAAGAGTATGTAAGTGCGTCCAAAATCCAGATTCGGCTGGCCGGACCAGCCCCATATTTTCCAGCTCGGCGTGACTGTAAGGACAGTGGGCGGAAAAAAGCTGCCCTGACATCATCTCCTGCCCCCCGCCAAAACTCCAATCTCCAAAACCTCCTAGCTCCAACACCAACACTCCCCGCGCTGCGCTGCAGCTCTCCTCACAGCGTCGAATCCGCAGCCCCTCGCGTCTCCCGCCCGCGAAGCCGCCGTCATGCAGCGCGGCCAGCTGGGCAAAGGCGGCCGCTCGGGCTTCGGCTCTCCCGCGCTCGGAGCCGCAGGCGGGGCTTTCAGCGGCGCCGCCGGCAGCTCCCTGTCCTACGTCGCCGAGCCCCCGTCCTTTAGCGCCGTGTCGGACCCGAACCTGGTCGTCTTGCTCAAGAATGTCTTGAAGAAGGACAGCATCACCAAGGCCAAGGCCCTCGAGGACCTGCTGCAGCGCGTCCGGGCCCATCCCTTTGACCAGGGCGGCGTCGACGAGGCCCTCCTCGACATCTGGGTTCGTCTTCTCCGTGCCCTCGCCTGGCCGTGGAGCTAACACTTCCCAGACGCAGCTGTACCCGCGCATCTCCATCGACAACTCTCGTCGCGTCCGGGAGCTCTCTCACATCGTGCAGACTGAGCTCATGAAATCGGCCCGCAAGCGCATGGAGCGATACCTCCCCAAGATCGTCGGCGCCTGGCTTTCTGGGCTCTACGACCGCGACCGAGTAGCTGCAAGAGCGGCAAATGACGGCCTATCTACTTTCCTGACGACTCCTGAAAAGGTCTCCGCATTTTGGACCAAGTGTCGGGCCCAGATTCTCGAGTATGCCACCGAGGCCGCTCAGGAGACGCAAGATACCCTGAGTGATGAGCGGTCGACTACCGTCGAGGATGCCGAAGCCAAATACTTCCGTGTCATCACAGCCAGTCTGTCCCTGGTGCTCGGCCTGATCCAGTTGGACGATGGAGGAGCCGAACCGTTCAGGCAACAATACGATGATTACTTCGCCCAGGAGGTTGTGTGGAAGAGTATCACATTCAAGGATCAGCAGGTCCGAAAGACTGTGTGCCAATTGCTCTTTGCCTGCATTGAGCGCCAGCTTCCATATGCCGAGTCAACCCTAGCCAAGCAGGCCTTCGTAACTGGAGGTCTCCAGACCAACCAGTCGGGTTCTGCGCTCGAGTACGTACGAGCGTTGACAAAACTGACTCAGCACAGCCCTGGTATCTGGGACGCGAGCTCGAAGGAAAAGAAGTCTCCATTCACCCGGCTGCAATCCTTCATCGCAAAAGGCTCGCAAGGAAGCCCCCCCAAGTTCTGGGAGTGCCTGGATCAACTTCTCGACGTGATCCCCTCCAGCGTCTTGACGCTCGAGACGTCGCTGAGCCTCTTGTCGTCGCTCAAGTCCGGAATTTCAAGTCGCGATGAGCCAAAAACGAATACCGCGCTGTCATGGAAGTGCTACGTCGACGCTGCTAGACGGTGTCTGAAAGCTCTCGCGGATGACGATCAGCTTGCCTTGGCCAAAGAACACCTATTTCCACTTTTGGAGCAGTTTCTATTTTCACTCGCGACGAAGGAATCGTCCATACCCCTTGGTCCGAATGCGCTGTCTGTCTTTGTTGAAATCCACATCGCTTTGATGCTGGGGGCTCCTCGTCTTGTCGACGCTTCGGCAGGCGAATGGGTCCGCCTCGGTGCCTTATTCTGCGCGAATATCTCTGGCTCACTTCCCGAGGTATCAAAAGAGTACCGATCTTCGCAGACCAAGATTGGGGAAGAAGGAAGACGTTGGTTTGGCCTCGTGGGGCTGATTCATGACAAGCTGGAGGAGCTGAACAGCGGCCTGCCAGATCAAACCAGTGGCCCTTCGAGTCAAGTCATAACGCAGTGCATCATGCTCCTTGAAAGCAGAAACATGAAGCCGTTTGGGGCCGCCCGAGCGCTCGAATATGCCCTGAGCACCTCGCCCCATCTATTCACTACTCAGCCCGGAGAACGACTTGCCACCTTCCTCATGACGGCAGCGAACGAGGATATGGACAAGGTCGTCCGGTCTGCATCGTCACAAAGTTTGTTCTCTTGTCTGCAAATCTTTGGGACCATTCCGGGCCGACAGGATGAATATTCGGCGATTTGGCAAGCGTGGGCACAGGCGACGTTGGATCTCGAATCTTCAGCGCAGCGCAATGTGGCAATTACTGGCCTTGTGTCTCAGCAAAAGGCCGCTGCCATGGCCCGAAACACTCCCAGGCTTCAGGAGGCCGTGCTTTCTCAGACGCGCGAAGCAGTCGCAGCGAGTGCAGACGGCCAAGGTGATTCACGGGAGCTTCTGGAAGCCGCCATAATGTATGAGGCTCTTGACACTGAGACGAGTCGCAAAATTGCAGGCGACATGGTAACGAGATTGGCGGGAGAACCTGACAACGCAGGGCATATTCTCAAGATTTTGGAAATTATTGCAGAGCGACGGCCAGAGCTTTTTTCTCAGCAAGAGACGATTCATACGGAACTTGTCGGTCAGCTTTTGGCTCTGTCCGAGGTTAACGATAGCAACGTCTCTTCAACGGCGGCTAAGATACGCTCCCTGCTGAATGGCCAAGGACAAGGCACACTGCCTGCCGTGGAAATCATTCAGTCGAATCTGGAACACGCTGGCCCTCAATCACTTGAGTATGTCACGACGAGATCAGATGGGTTGCATTAAGCTAACGAGAAGCAGAATTGGAACGCTGGTCGCGCAAGCCAGGAGCGCCGTTGACGCAAATGTGCCTTGGGAAGACATCCTTCCAAGTACTAATGTCTGGATGGGGGAGCTTTCATCCTTGCTGGAGCAGCCCATTGATCCGTCATTGTCAGTCACGAGCAGCATCGGCGGCGCTGTCACTCTCTCCAGGTCAGCCCACGTTCCTCGGCCAAACGAAGATCGGCCAAGCCAGACAAGAGTGCCGCGAGATCGAAGAGGGCGCTCAATACCAGCTCGGATGGCGCTTTACAACTGTGCACTGCTAGGCGCCATGCCCGAGGGCGTCGAGCTTCCCCGGCAATTCCATATCGAGCTCCTCTACCTCCAGTCCCTGGCTGTGCAGCTGGCCTCTGATCAAATCACGTCGATGGGCCGCGACGGGCTCTGGAAGGTAATGGAGGACGGCGACGAAGCTTCTCAAGCGGAAGAGCTTGTCACATCCTCGAGGAGCCTACTCATTAATTTCCTCTCCAAGGCAACACAATGGGACAAAGTGGCGAGCGATGATGGTGTTTCCAGCGTCGTTCGCGGGCTCGTCGAGTTGACCATGAAGGAAGCAACCGAGCTCACCGCGCGCGGAGTGTACAGTGCGCGAGCACTGGCAGACCTTCTCCAGGCGCTTACAGAAGTTCACGGAGCCTCATCTGGCCTTGAGGAGACATTTTTGAAACCCGAAATCCTCAAAGCCAAGCCAGACACGGCTTTACTCGCGGCTGGCTTGATCGCAGGGCTGGGAGACAGCCTTCAGTCATCGAAGGCGATCAATAACTTTTGCAACCGATTGGTCAGCGACGTAGCAGGTCTCTCGCTGGGGAGTGACAAAACCATGGCGACACTAGTGCTGTTCACTTTGTGCTCGCAGGTGTACGAACTCGGCGAGCTTCCCGTCGCGAATAATCGCCTTGTATTTGCGGCAAAACAGCTCACGGCCTGGACGGAAGACATTGACGAGCTGGACGCCGATATCTGCGCTGAGATTTGTCGCGCACTTGGCCGACTCCTTCCTTGTATGAAAGACGTGTACGGATCATACTGGGAAAAAACGATGCAGTTCTGCGTTGGCTTGTGGGAGCGCGCCAGCCAACACGTCTTGTCGGAGGCACTGCCATTCGTCCACGCATCGCTAAGGCTGTATAAGGTTTTGGAAAGCATCCAGGAGCCAAACGACGACCTCCAAGACGCCTTGAGAGATTTTGCAACGGCCAAGTCCAATGGCTTGGTAGAGTTGTTGAAGCTGCCTCGCGAGGAGACTTCGCAGCCCTTGGAGATTGTGGATGCGATGCTGTGCCGCGAGATCGAGAAGCTTTCCGTAACGCGGATTCCCGAGCCCACAGAACTGTTCCCGCTGCTCGCGTCGGAATCGAGGGACATCCAGACTGCGGCATTCAATATGCTCCATAAGAAGATACCGGCTCAGCAGGAGCAGCAATCTATCGATGTCCTCCTGGACAAGACTGGTAGGTCGAGTTGATTGCATAGATCTCGATTAGCTACTGACACTTTTCAGATGCTCGCCTGCCTGACGAACTGCTCTCGCTGCTGCTCGATCCTCCGACTCTGGATAAGTTTTCAGACGAGGCACTCTCACTGTTCCCGTTGTCCGTGCGCTGCTATCTTCTCTCCTGGATGGTTCTGTTCGATGCATTCTCAACCTCGTCGTTCAAAATTAGGAATGATTTCACGGAGCACCTGAAAACGGGCGACTTTGTGAATCCGCTGCTGGATTTCATGTTCGATGTGCTCGGCCACTCTGCCGCTCATCCGCTGAACCTCGACAAGGAGAAGATAGGCACGCCAGAGATACGGGACTACGACATTAAGCTCGCTGACTCGGAGGCTGCTGAACGTAGCATGCACTGGCTCCTGGCGCACATATTCTACCTGACTCTCAAGTACACGCCTGGCCTGTTCCGAACATGGTTTATCGACTGCCGATCGAAGCAGACCAAGATAGCGGTGGAATCGTGGACAACAAAATACTTTTCGCCCCTTATCATTGCGGACACACTTGACAATGTCCAATCTTGGGCAGAATCGCAGGAAGCCCCTGCCAGCGATGAGCAAGAGCTCTTGGTCAAGGTGTCAAAGACGGCTCGGGAAGTGACGGCAGGCTACGAGGTCGACGAGTCCCAAGCCGCCATTGTCATCAAAGTCCCCTCGAGCTATCCGATCGAGGGCGTCACGGTGTCCGGCCTGCATCGCGTTGCCGTGACGGAGCGCAAGTGGCAGAGCTGGATCATGACGACGCAGGGCGTCATCACCTTCTCCAACGGCAACATCATCGACGGGCTGCAAGTGTTCAAGCGCAACATCGTAGGCGCGCTCAAGGGCCAGAGCGAGTGCGCCATTTGCTACAGCATCATCTCGGCGGACAAGCGCATGCCCGACAAGCGATGCACGACGTGCAAGAACCTCTTTCACCGCACGTGCCTGTACAAGTGGTTCCAGAGCAGCAACCAGAACACGTGTCCGCTGTGCCGGAACCCGATCGACTACCTCGGGGCAGACACGGCAAAGAGGAGGGCGGCGTAGGTGGGAGTGGTTTGGGGGTGGATGTGCATCAAGTGGCGTTGAAAGAAGGACGAGTTCCATCGCAATTTGGGTGTTGATGGCCATGGATATGACTTTGGGGTATGACTTTGGAGTATGTATATAGATAAAGCGCATTGGGACTACAGCGGCAGTTCACCAGGTATTGCTGAGCAAAACCTCGGAAGTGGCTGCAAGCCTAGTTCCATACCAAGCGTTTGAACTTATATTGCATAGATCACCCTCCGGCAATTTCGGTCGGTAGAAATCTGCGACATCCATTTTGAATGTCTTTCATACGGCAAAGCTGTTACCAGAGATTCTATTGTGTAACTGCGGGTATCTCACTGCGAACAATATTACGTTACGCACTCTTTTGCCCAGCAAAGCAAGGAAATTGCAAAGCCTACCAAAATTAGCAAGTCGTTCATGATTGCGTCGGACGCCAAAGGCACGTACCTCTGCCGCGGACACCCTGGCGCCATCATACCGGACAAGTGCAGCGACCAAGTCCCTGAAAGCGGAGTCCACGTTTGGAAGAATCGCATCCCACGGCCGCGGCGGAAACACGGTCCACAGTTCAAACGGCGAGACCTTGAAGTTCGCGGCCTCGGGCCACGTCTCAGGCGTCGGCGTGCCGAGGGTCTTGAAGATGCTGAGGATGAGGCCGAGTTGGTTGCCGTCCTCGTGCGCGGGTCGCGACTCGAAGAGCGGCGATCCAAGGGCCTCTGCAAGCATCACTCCCAGCCCCCACATGTCGACGGGAGGGCCGTAGGCCTTGTCGCCGAACAGGACCTCGGGCGCGCGGTAGGGCCCCGTGCCGATGTCGAGAATCTTGTCCCCGGGAGGCTCACTGTGCGCCGAGAGCTCCGAGTGCCACGCCGTGCCAAAGTCGGACAGAAAGGCGGGCCCGGAGGCGGACTGCAGCAGCACGGCCGAGGGCTTCACGTCGCGGTGGACGATGCCCTCGGCGTGGATGGCTTCTAGCGCGCACAGCACGTCGGCGAAGACGGCGCAAATCTGGGCTTTGGGCAGGGCGCCTCCGCCGGTCCCCTCGAGCAGGCTGGCGAGCGTGAGCGGCATAAACGGGAACACGAGTACGAGTCGTTGCTCTTGGTCATGGAAGACGTCGAGGAGCGGGATGCAGGGGGGGCGCAGGGCGGCGAGGATCTTGGCCTCGCGGCGGGGATTGTGCGGCTCCAGGTTGCGGTGTGTGACGATGACCTTGAGGGCACGGTCGCCGCAGCGGTAGACCTCGGAGGTGATGCCATCGGAGACTGGTGTGCAGTTGACGTATGAGCCGATGCGTGTGCCGCTTTCTAGGGCGGTTGTGAGGCTGTCGTGAGGATGGTCTGGTGAGCTTGCATGAGGCTTGGAGGTGACGTTCCTCTGCTCGCAGGCCGCGTCGTATTCTTCCTGCACCCACCATGTTAGTCGCGATGAACAGAGCCAATCTAGGCTTGACTTGCTCTTGTTGAGGCGGTCTGGTAGGCGTCTTGCTCAATGACGATGGCTTCGGCGGCTGCGTCGGCCGGGAGAGACGCTTGTCTGTCACATAAGCAGTCAGAGAGAGTCCTGAATTTGAAATGGTCTTGATCCTACATTTTCTGAATGACGCCGTACCGATCCAGCGCGGAAAGGGACGCTTTCCAGTCTGGGGATGAAGCCATCGCGGGCATGCTGGAGCCGTATAACGTCTGTTGAGGTACCTCACCTCACAGCAGGCAGTTGGCTGTCGGGCGTTTTTCAACGGTTTCAGCCAGAACCCCACAGAAGCTGCCTCGTGAGAACCGGCATTATGCCATCTGCCCCTGGCTCTTCCCAGCGTGTCGTGGACGCTGATGAGAATCGCTGCAGGGTAGGTGAGGTAGGTAGGTGACTTTGGTGGCTGTATTAATTAGAGGTGTGAAGCGAGTGCCGAGGCTTCGCCGAGCTTTGGCGCATGGAGCTCTCAGCTGAGCTGCGGGACCCAGCAGCCAGCCACTGGGCAGCATTGGGTGGGCTCGGGCCACTAAACCACCAACGGCAGGCGGCCAGCCTCCCGCTAAGCAACCCAAACCGTTGCGCAGCGTCATCCCGAGTCCCGACCTTCCCACCTCTCCCGACACGCACGCCGAACTCCATCTCCATCTCCATCTCGACCTCGATCTCGACCTCGCACGACTGCCCATGGCCGTGGCCCATTGCTGACACGCGCAGCTTCTCCGACTTCCAGTGGCAGCACCGCCATGCGCGCCGGCGCCCGCTACTAGCCGCACCTCCCTCCCTGCACCGCACCGCACCGCTTCCGCCGTCCCCGTCGCATCACGCCCGCCATGGAGGACCTGGCGAGGGCCGAGTATCCCGGCATGCTGGTGAGCCGGCCCGGGCTCTTGCTCGACGGCACGGGCGCTGACCGTTGATTGACAGGCCAACCTGCAGCCTAGCCAGGCCGTGCAGGCGCTCAACGACCGCGTGAAGCGCATCAACAAGATCAACCTCGAGATTGCCGACTGGCTCCAGGTACGACGACAGACGGCCCGGCGACGTCGGCCGTGGCCCAGGGCGCCGAGTGCGAGGGAATTGAGCTGACGAGCCTCGTTTCTGCAATTCTAGGAGCGCCGTCGCGTCGAGGAACAATACGTCCAGGGCCTGCGCAAGCTCAGCCAGTTCCGCGTTCCCAATGCCTCTTCCGAACTAGGGTGCGCCTCCCCTCGAGCATCTAGCCGAGGTCTCAATCCGCCCAATCGCCTTGTATGCTGACCCGAGACCGCTACGCAGAGTCTTCCAGGGCCCTTGGGGCCGCATCATCGAGTCCGTCGAACGCATCGCCAAGTCGCACATCATCTTCGCCGAGCGCCTCGAGCAGGACGTCGAGCAGCCGCTGCGCGCCTACCAGCAGAGGCGCGACTACTCCAACATGCACAGCATCTCCAACAACCTAAGCGTCATGGCCAAGGACTTCGAGGACGCCCAGGACAAGTCCGACAAGCTCAACAAGAAGGGCTACAAGGCCAGCGCGCAAAAGGTCGACGCCGCCACCTCGCGCCTCGAGTCGGCCTCGCAGCAGTGGGAGTCGCAGGCGCCCTTCATCTTCGAGACCCTGCAGGCCCTGGACGAGTCGCGCATAAACCAGCTGCGCGACCTGCTGACGCAGTACCAGACGCACGAGTCCGACCAGGCCCAGCGCGCCCAGGAAAACGCCGTCGAGACCCTGGCCGTCATGCTCGAGATCAGCACGGAAAAGGAGATCCACGATTTTGTCCAGCGCACGACACTTGGAAAGCCGCCTGTCGCGACGAGAACCTCGACGAGGCGCTCTTCCATGGCCGCCGGACCTCCTCCGGGCTCCTCGGCAGGGCCGCCTTCGTTGCCTACGGGTGCGACAAATAACACGACGTCTTCGGGACCTCCCACGACGGCAAACTCTCAAGCTCCAGCCGATGATGACGCCAGCGAGCACAACTCGGCTCCGCCGCCCGAGGTCAAGCCAGGTAAGCCACGATGCCGGCCAGTCAGCATCTTTGCCCCGTTTTAACAGCTTTGCAGAGTCCAAGCTGCGGCGCCTTGGAACCATGTTCGGCGGCCGCAGGCGGCAGAGCGTCCATGCCGGCTTTGGCCAGCTTTCTCCTCAAAAGGGAGGGACTACTTTCGGTCGTCTGGGCAGCAGTCATGGTCGCGGCGTCTCTCCGAGGGCCTCGTCCTCCAACCTCCACCAGGACTCGACCAGGTTGTCCTCGCTTGCCGAGACGCCAGATCAGCCTACGCAAGACGTGATAACCACGAAGGACACCAAGCCCTCCCATGAGGGCACCAACGGTGTGACGGCCGGCGATGGTCATGGCGAAGCTTCCTCCGCCGCTGCAGCCACTGGAGGGATCAATGGAGCTCACGGTGGAGATATATCAGACGTGGCTCCTCCTCCCGGCCCCCCGCCATCGCAGCAGGGCGAGGGGGCTGCAGGGGCATCCAAGGACGCTGAAGGGTTCACCATTAGAGCTCCGATGACCGATCCAATTTCCGAGGCCCAGCGAGAAGCTGCGGGCGACGACGCCGACCAGCTCTTCAAGCTCAGCATCCAGAACAAGCCGGTCGAGGAGGAGGA
The DNA here is from genome assembly GCA_024340795.1 of Tolypocladium amazonense. Taxonomy (NCBI): domain Eukaryota; kingdom Fungi; phylum Ascomycota; class Sordariomycetes; order Hypocreales; family Ophiocordycipitaceae; genus Tolypocladium; species Tolypocladium amazonense. The sequence continues at coordinate 98,289 of JALHCE010000043.1, read as the reverse complement.
CCCCGAGGCGAAGATGGCCGCCTTGTCGAGCGTCGCCAACACGCTCAAGCTGGGGCCGGCAACCCGCCGTTCGGGCACTGTGCGAGGGCGCCGCGATGTCCGCAACACCATCTACGTGCCGGCGCCATCGTCCGGCGTGGCCGAGAGCCAGTCGGACGGCGCCATGCCTACCATTGCAGGCTCGCCCCCCAAGTCTGCCTCTTCCTTCACGCGCCCGCCCGCCATCGCCGCCTTGGCCTCCGAGGCCAGCGTGGCGGGTACATCGGATACGCAATCCGTCCGGTCCGGAAACTCGTTGGGCAGCCTGGCGCACGCCAAGCACCCCGAGATGACCGCCCCGGGCCTCAACAGCTCCATCATCGAGACCGTCTCGGCTGTCTTCGAGGACGGAGTTGTCAAGAGCGCCTCTATTGCGGGCGAGATTGCTTTTGCGAACAACGCATCAGACTCCAGCAAGAGTACGTGTGTCTAGCCCGCTTGCCCTTGTCTCTTCACTGACAATGAGAGTAGCACATGAAACGATTCGAATAAATAGCTTCCCAAGCCTGGAGCGCATCGGCCCGAACCGCATCTTTGTTCAGAACGCCTCCCCTGACCAACCGGATCAGTTCAACCTCGACGTCTCGCACCTGACCAAGACGTCGGTTGCGTTTTCGTATCGCGTCTTCACCGACGAAACCGACGGCCCCGTCCTCGGCCAGCACGCCCCGCTGCTGCTCAGGCCGGCCTGGAAGCCGCAAGGCGACAAGCTGGGCCTGCTGCTGCAGTACCAGCTCAACCAGACGTCCAAGTTCACGGCGCCCGTCACGCTGCACAACGTCGTCTTCCTCGCCACGTACGAGGGCCGGGCCACGGGCGCGCAGACCAAGCCCAGCGGCACCCACCTCAAGGAGAAGCACCTCGTCTACTGGCGCCTCGGCGACGTGACGCTCACCGCCGACGCGCAGAAGATCGTGTGCCGCATCGTCGGGGCCGACGGCGCGTGCCCGACCCCCGGCCGCGTCGAGGCGCGGTGGGAGTACGCCGCCTCCGCCGACGAGGCCGTCGGTAGCGGCATCTCCATCTCGAGGCTGGACGGGGACAAGGGCAAGGGCAAGGACCTGGCCGAGGACGACCCCTTCGCCGACGAGAGCCTGTCTGCCGCGGCCGCGTCAGGCCAAACCTGGGTGGACGTGCCTGTGGTGCGGAAGCTCGTGAGCGGCAAGTACGAGGGCAAGTAAGCGCGCAACGGACATCGTGTTCGAGCTCGCCTCACCAACCTCTATGAACCGCCAAAGGGTGCCCAAGGCCCCTCTCATTTACCAATCTGACTTAGCCATGTCCATTTCCCGTCTGTCCTGTCTTCCGACGCATTTCGATTTACAAAAAAAATATGACCCTGTACCCACGCAGAGACTGTAGGTAGGCAGCACTTGCACTCCCTTTCTTCTTCTTTTTTCGTCTTCTCCATCTGTTTGGTCCATTGTTCTGTTTCGCATCCTCTCCCGCCTGAGCTACGTACCGGCAAAGGCGGGCAGAAAGGAGAAAAGGAGGGGTATATTTTCGCGAGGGATCTGATTTGAGAGGCGGGCATGTCGGTGAGATTGGAGTATTTACAGTAGTGTTTTGGTTTGTGTATGACTAAATGACATGGCCCGTAGGCCTACCAGCAGAGGCGTTTTCCTCGTCTGCTTGGCCCTCTCTGGTGTGTGTGTGTATCCTTCACATGTTGCGTGATCTATGCGTGAATGATGGGATGGGCGGGTGCCGTCAAAGTCCTCAAGCAGTCGGCGATGAATCCTCCCAAAAACTCGTCGAGTTTCTCCTTTTCACGACGGAGTTAAAGCCTTGAAATGATTGTCAAGTATGTCTTATTCACGCTTCACCAATCAGCTCTCCAATGGCGATTTTACCCAGTCTATCCATGCGCTGCAAAACTCCGCCAGCCGTCCATGCCGATGCCACTGCTCGTCCTCTAAAGATAAAATACAATACAGCAGTAGAATAGGTAGTATGACATGCGAGAAGATGAGGGAGCCGGCCGCCTGCCTCCAGACGTTACAGCAAAACACAAAGGGAAAGAGACTTGCCGACGTCACGGCCGTCAGTCCGACTTGTTCTTTTCCTCCTTTCGCTGCTCGGGTTGGTCGTCGCTGGACTTGGACGCAGCCTCCTTGGTCTGCTTGCGACCCGCCTTCCATTTGCCAATCTTCTCGCCGAGGTAGCGCAACGTGCGGGACCAACCGCCCATGAGCACGCCTTTGATGCTCTGCGTGGTGCTGGGCCAGTTGACCGTCTGCTTGATGACGCGGTGTATAATCTCCCGCAGCTGCGCTGGGTCGTCGCGCGCGATGCGCCTCTCAAACTCGCCGCCCTGGCGCCGCTTGATGGAGCCGCCGTCGTCCGACGAGGCCTCCATCATGCGGTTGAACTCCTCGCGAGGTATTCCAAATTTCGTCTGGTACCGAAAGTAGAGCCGTGAGCGAAAGTGCCGCGGAAGACGCCTGACCATGTTGCCGCGCTTCACCGGGTCCATGTTCTGCTGAAGCTTGCTGTCGGCCTCCGGATCGAGAACCCAGTCCTCGTCGTCTAGGCGCACGTTGTTGGTAAAGGCCACGTTGGGCAACGTCTTGACAAGAGGAGCGTAGAGGCGGCGGAAGTGTACGACGTTGTTGTTGACAATGTTGTCGACCTTGCTCTTGTTCTCGGTAGGCAGGGCCATGCGCGGGTCACCGAGGTAGCTGAGGCCGGCGATGGTGCTGTAGAGCTGCGTCTCTGTGAAATCAGCAGGCAGCAGGAGGAGGGCGGTGCGGATGGCGGCGATGAGGTTGTGTTGGTTCGCAAGACGGACTTGTGGGTGGTCGCGCAGAATCTTGACGGGCTTCTGCAATCGTCCAGCAAGGTAGAGGTTATCCCAGGTGGACAGGTCGTAGACGAGGTTGTCGATGCTCGTCACGCCGTACTTGATCAGCATGCCATTCATCTCGATGTACGGGTTGAAGTAGACACCGGCACCCCAGTCTTGAACCTTGGACACGAATCCCGAGCCGAGGGACGCTATTCCCGAGTAATGATCGCGATGCTGCTTCATGTTGATGGAGTGCCAGTGCTGCGTGTGGCTGACGCCGAAGATGAAGTCAATCATCTTGGGAGACCCCTTTTGCGCCTTGACAAGCGCCTCCGGAGGCTTGGGGTGTACGGCGCGGAACTCTGCCTCAGTTATGCTGCGGCTGTTGTCCTCTTGAGGGAAGACGCCGGAGCCGTAAGCGAAGCAGTACACGATGGGGGCGTTGAACTGCCGCAGCATGAGGCGCAAGGCCTCTTTGAGCTCGTAGTTGATGATCATGTGTTGGTTCACGCCGAAGAGACGGTGGGGGAGGTCCTCGAACGACTTTATGGCAAAGTCGACGGAGTCCTCCCAGTCGTCGCCGTATAGGTTGAACTTGCCGCCGGCGGACTCGCGGCGCTTATGGCTCGATGTGGAAGAGGATGCGTCGCTCGTACTGGCAGACGAGGCTGTGGTCTTGGAGGATGAGGACTTTGACACGGATGACTCGGAGCTGTCATCGTGCCCGCGGGACGTTGACTCGGACTTCCATCGCGACTGGAGGGGTAGTGTCCGGTAACGGTACGAAAGGCCCATCCGACGGGGCTGCGTGCGTAGGGAGGCGAGCCTGAAGGCGCGGAGAGAAGCCGCCGAGGCGATAGGCGCGGCCGCGGCCTTGACATCGGTCAGCAAATCTACCGGAAAGGACTCATCCACGGAATTGGTGCGCTTACCGAAAGGCCGCGCTCGAGGACGCTCATTTCGTGGGAGAGGGCTCCGGAGAATCGACGACGCTGAGAAGGGAGAAGTATTCCTATTCCGGAGAAGTGTGATAGCAGCTCAGGCCGCGAGATGGGGCGCTACCGAGACGCTTCCATATGCACAGCGTCGCGACGTCCTCGAATGATGCCGACAGTCTCGGCGGATGTATCCGGGTGTTTTACCGGGGCTATGGGACAGGCGGGAGCACGGCTGCTTCCCCCAAGTCACGTGGGTGTCCGCGCGAAACGGTCCAGTTCCCTCGTTGGACGGTCGGCCGGGGTCTGATGACGATCAGAGCTGGGTCGGAGTATCGTGGTGTTTGCGTCGCTGGTCGGAGAGAGCTTCTGAGCCTGGCCTCTTGGCTCTCGAGGGCAGAGACCAGGGGTGTGGGTGGGGCGCGGGAAGCCGTTGCCTCGCCCGGCGCCGACGAATGAGGGCAGGGCCAGTCGAGAGCCGAGGAAGGAGCCTTACGTCACTGCCATGAGCTCCTGCCAAAGGGTCCATCCACCACGAGGAGTCGGGAAGGGACGTCCACTGGAGAACTTGTTTGGTAGTGCTTCTGCCGACTCGCCGGTGATTGGGACCAGAGTATCGACTCTCTTGCACCTAGATGGGAGTGTGGGAAGCCTTCTCTCGCTCGGAAAGAGCGGTGACATGGCTTTGGGACGCCGTTTCGACTTGATCTCAAGCCATGTTCGTGCTTCCCTTGCGGTGCCTGAGCTCTGCTGCTCGGCGGCTTCCCTGGAGAGGCAAAGATGCAGCCTCAAGGGGGACGCCCGGCCCTCAATGTCCAATTGTATCTCTTCAGTTACTGGAAATGTTAGTGCACGGTCATGAATTTCGAACGTGATAGGACCACTTGGTTGATCTTGTCTGCAGCACTTGGCGCATAATCGTATCGCAACGGCTCCGCAAAGCTGCCGTGTAACTGAACGACAAGCCACCACACCGCAATTCGTCAACGGGCGTTTCTACATAGAGAACCATGCCATCACACTGGAGCCACGACAAGATCTGGACAGTCTTCTCGCCTTTCACCACGCGGCGACGACAGTTAAGCGGTGGCACCCCTGAGCATCCGCGACGCGTATGATCACGTGACCGCCAGCTGCCATCGTGAACCCGCACTTCGTTGACTTCGCGTTCCAACATCCAAGACGCGTTGCCGTGCAAAACCGCCCAGCATGCGGAGTCGCACCCCGCAAGAGGGCGATCGCAGCGGCCCTGGTGGCCGGCGCAGCTCTGCAGCGAGCAGATTTGGCGCCAGCACCTCTGCTCTCCCGCGGCCCCAAACAAGCCTTCGCGAATCTCGGGTAGGTGAACGGCTCAGCTGCCCCCATTCCTCCCCCTCGGCTGTTTGCATTACTGACAGGATTGCCGCCGCAGATATCGTCCTTTCGCGCGACTCAACCCACATACAACCTCATAACAGGTGCCGAGACGAATCAGCGACCGCTCTCGCGCCAAAGCCATACCACCGAATCGGTCCGCCCTTCGTCGCGCGAGAGCTCCAAAGAAAACATGGCTCCACCCGACGCAGACGAGTACGAAAAGTACAGGAAGGAGATAGAAGCCCTCAAGGCGGAGATTGGCACGCTGCAATACCGAATGCAGACGGCTGAGCAAGAAAAGGACATCGCCATGTCGCAGCAGAGCAACAAGGTGGAGCAGGCACGCCGTCGAGAGCAAGACGAGGCGCAGCAAAGGCAAGCCGCCGAGGCCGAGCAGGCCAAGGCCATCGAGCAGGCCCAAGCCATCCGCCGCGAGATGGAGGAGCTGAGAGAGGCTGCTCAGGCCGAACAAAGGGCGGCCGAGCGCAAGGCGCGCGATGCTCAAGCTGAAGCCCACCTGCTCCAGGAGCAGTTGGATGATCTCTCCGCCGCCAAGGAGGAGGCTGCCCGGATAGCCGACAAAAAGATCACCGACATGCAGATGCAAATCACCGCCTGCCAAAACTCGATACAGGAACTCGAGCAGGAGAGCCAGGCAAGTGAGCAGGCTCTGCAGCAGGCCCAGACGCAAATAGGAGAAAGAGACAGCCAAATTGGCAGGCTAGAGGCAGACGTGCTGCGGCTAAAGGCACAGAGCGGCGACGCGGAGACGATGCAGATCATCAAGAAGGAGTTGACGGAGCAGGTGCAGCACATCCGCGCCCTTGAGGCCACCAACCGAGATCAATTGTCCGAGTTGAAGCGCCTGAGGTCCTCAAACAAGGCCGTGGAGATCGTTGAAGAAGAGAAGAGGAGGCTGCAGAGGAGGCTGGAGTCGACCGAGACGCTCGAGGCAGAGCTTTCCGAGGCTCGTCTGCAGCGGCAGCGGCTGCAAGACGAACGCCTGGCCTGGACGTCGTACTTGCAACACTCATCAGAGACTGGAGACGACGAATTCGACTCTCCCGAGGCAATGGCTCGTGCGCTGGTGCAGGAACGGCTGACGACGGCGTCCTACGTGGACCAACTCGGTGCTTTGCGCGCCGAGATGACCTCGCAGGAGAGCACAATACAGAGTTTGAAAGAGGAGAGGACACAGATCAAGGATCAGCTCGAGACGGCAAAGGCCACGGCCGGTGCCGCGTCGACAGACAAGGCGCGCCTGCGGCTCGATCGCCAGCGGGCGTTGGCACTAAAAGAGGTGGAATACTTGCGAGCGCAGCTCAAAGCCATCGATGATGAAGACCATACCATGCAGCCGGAGCAGTACGACGAAACGCACGCCAAACGGATTCAGGAACTTGAGAAGATCATCGACGATTACAAGACCGAAGTGCAGAGTCTTCACACAGAATTGTCTTCCGTCGAGCCCTCCACAGGCACGCCAACACAGCCAGCGGCCGGCACAAAGCGCTCAAGGCCCGAGGATGACGATGCCCAGGAGCAATACGGGCAACTCAGCCGCAAGAACCGCAAGCTCCAAGATGAGCTGACAAGCCTGCAGACAAAGGTCTCACTGCTGGAAAAGGACCTCTCGTCCAGCCGGGAGCAGCTGTCGGCCGCCAAAGAGCAGAATCAGACCCGGGTCCTGTCTTTGCGGTCCAACCCAACGTCGGATTACGAAGCCATCAAGCGCAGCACGCTTGACGCGCTGCAAAAAGAGAACAAAGACCTCCTCGCGACGCTTCGGTCCAAACACCGAGACTCGTCCGTCCCCGTCATCCCCACGTCTGTACTGGGCGCCATGGAGCGAGAGATCGCCGCCGCCAAGGCCGAGACGGCATCGGCGCAAAAGTCGGCGCGGCGGCTGAAGGAGGTCTGGGGGTCCAAGTCGCAGGAGTTTAAGGAGGCTATCTTCTCGACCCTCGGCTGGACCGTCACCTTCATACCCAACGGCAAGATGCGTGTGGAGAGCACGTTCTTCCCGTCGCAGACGGACGAGCACGAGAACTCAATCGTCTTCGACGGCGAGCGGGGCACCATGAAGGTCGGCGGCGGGCCCAAGAGCGCGTTTGCGCGTAGGATCGGCGACCAGATTGGCTTCTGGGTGAGGGAGAAGGGCTGCATCCCGGGCTTCCTGGCGGCGCTGACGCTTGAGTTTTACGAGGAGCATACAAAGGCGGCGAGGAGTTGAGGCATGGCAAGGTGTTGAAAGCGACTCGATTTCACAGGGCCTAGTCGTTGCTATTTTGATTGTAGATGATGCCAGCTACGAGCATGTCAGAGCAGGTTGAGCGGATCACATTGGCAAGGAGCAGTAACGTACTTTTACATTGCGATCTAATTGAGTATCGAAACAAAGGCTTGTCGAACCAATATACACAGACCATCATCTACCGACAAGTGAAAAGCTGTTTGTCATTAGGCTTCATGTACTCCGTACAACGGGTTATGGTTGAATAGAGGATCGCCACCGCTGTCGTCGATCGGCTTAGTCATGACGTCGGCATGCTCATCATCACCATTGCATGTGCCGAGGTTGAGAGATGAGCTCACCAACCGACCTGTCTCTCACTTTCATTTCCATTTAAAAATATCTCCCCTGCTGATTTTGGCATTCCGATATCCGATAGCACAAGGCGGCCACTCATGACATAAACGAGTCTCCAATACCCTCATCGAAGAAATGGCTTTTGCCGTGACGCCCGCGGCCAACGCCACCGCCAGCGCTGGTGTCGCAGCGCCCTCACAAGCAGCGTGGGACAGGCACGTTCCGCCGAGCGCGTCGACGCTGCATCCTGTCTTCTTTACGGAGCGACTGCGCAGGGCGCCCGCCGTGCTGCGGCCGGCACAAGGGACAACGGGTAGTGCCGATAATCCCGTGGCGCATGGCTATGTGTACCAGGCGGTGGATGGCCCCAAGGGACCGAAGCTCTGACGGGGCGCCGAAGCTGGACCGTATGGGAGACCTGGAGGTCGAATGAATGGCATCCGAATGTGGGACACAGCTGAAGCTGCTTGGATAAGATTGCGGCAACCAGACATCTCGTGGCCAGCCATGACGATGTGAGTCGGACGACAGCAACAAGCAGATGCGCCGAGCCAAAAGAGGCACGAAATTCACGACACATTTGAGCAGCCAGAAAACATGTGCTTTCTAAAGTGGGCGTTAGAAGGAGGAACGGCACCGGGATTTGAAAGCCCTTGATCGGGTCAAAGGAGGATTCGTTGCGTATGTTGAGGTATAGAAACGAGCTAAGCGATGCCTTTTATCATCCAGGAATAAGAACTTTCCGTCAACAGTATGCGCACATCTTGCGCCCGCTACCTCACAATTTGCCTTGGCTCCATTAATCCGAATTATACAAAGAGAAGATCCTTATGTACTCGGGCGGCCTGCCGTCCCGGCCATGTGAAACGAATGCTCGCCGTCAACAATGTCGCTGTTCCTCAATGTCCTTGCTACGCCCGCCCTCTCTTTCAATTTGTTGCATTCTTAATGGCAATCACGAGGGCCATAACGATGAGGAAGATAACGACGGCGAGCAGGGCCATGAGCTTGACATTCTTCCACCACATCTGGCGCTTCAGGCCCCGGCTGCGCACGCGGAACTCGCGCGCGCTGCCGCCCAGCCGGTCCGTCTTGTCGACCAGCAGGTCCAGGCGCTCTCCGCGCTCGAGCAAGCTCTCGATATTCTTGTTCATGATGCCCCTGACGTCGTCAATCTCGCGGCGCGCATTGCCGATGGCGTCGTCGCGGCCGCCCTCGGTGGTGCCGTACTCGACCATGAGGCCCTTGAGCTCGGCGTTGAAGGAGCCGGCGCCGTAGTTGGGCATGTCAGAAAAGTCGCACGTGTCCTCGGGGAACTGCGCGAAGAAGCGCTTGCGGATCTCGAAGAGGAACCCGAAGGGCACGCGGCGGCCGAGCGAGGCGTCGGCGATGACGAGGAAGGTGAGCCCGCCGGCGGCAGGGTGGCCCGGGTGCTCCGAGGGGGCCTCGGCGACGTAGTGGATCTGATGCTGGCCGTGCGTGTACGTGAGCTTCTGCGGCGAGGCGTGCTCGATCTTGGGGAGGATGAGGGAGGCCAGGGACGAGGCCTGCGACGACGCCGAGGTGGTGCATTCTGCGAGGATCGTGGTCTTGTGCGCGATGCAGGAGCTGCGAACGGAAGCGCGGGTGAGTAACTTGTTACCATGGCGGAGGTGCATACCCGAGGAGGACTTCTGGACATGCGCAGAGGGCCGGCTTACTATAGGAGCGGCGTCGCGGGTGTAGATGACGAGGCCATTGCGACGGTTCGGGAGTCGTCCCTCGTACGAGCGCCTCGGGTCGCGCGGTGTTGTCTGGCAAGCGCTGGCTTGTGTTTCGAGCGTGAGATGCTACGAGGAGCTCAAGGATGTGTTGCAGAGCACAGGTCGTCGTGCTTGGTGAAGATGCTCAGGATCTGGTATGGCTGTTGGATACAGGTTTGATGGGAAGCTCAGCTGCTATTAGGCTGCCGGAGGTGCCTTGCCTTGACGGAATCGGAAGTCGGCGCCAAGACGTCACCACCCGCGATGACTGTGGCGCAGCAGGCTGGTGTGGCGCGCTCGCAACGCAGCTGCTGCTACGAGATGTCTTGACAGTCTTGAGTGCTGTTGGTAAACAGTTTACGGAGTGCCAGTAATGCGTCAAGGCCGGGATGTTCTGCGCGTCTACATATGTCAGTTGCAAGGAATTTCCTTTCAAAATCCCCTGAGGATTGAGCTTCGAGACTTCATAGCAAACCATCCACCCAGTCTGCATCACGTGACGGGCAGTTTTTCGATACTGCACGGGGCAATGGACAAAGAGATTGCCAGACTCAAATTCTTCTGAGCCATTCAAGCCTGCTGCCTTTTTTTTCTTGGTTAACTCTCAGCTGCTTGAACACTGTGAGTGCTGTTTACGCCAGGGAAAGCATGTTTGCCAGATTGGCGAGGCTGTGGCCATGAGACAGCTCGTGCGAGCGGTGGCTTGGAGAGTCAGCCCCCAACCGACATGTCGTTGCGCTCTGTCTACGACCACGGCTCTCCAAGCAAGTCGCGGCCCCCCCAGGAAGCAAGGCCAGCATTCGAGCAAGCCAGTGCCTTTCAAGGGGTCAACTTCAGTCCGCGACGAGTCTAAGAATGTAGCGAAGCTCGCGGCTCGATCCCGCGCCGACTCCGTGAGTTCTCACCCTTTTTCTTCCACTTACTCAGGCGTTTCGCCCTCGGACATGTATGGCTTACATGCGCAAACAGGTCAGTCAGGGACATGACCCCAAGAGCAGGTTACGCTTGGACTTCACTAAGAAATACACCGGCCGTCATGGCGTGTTCCGGTCCACCGTACTGCATCGTCTGCAGGTCGTCCTCACGCGTCTGGCGTCGTCTCAGTTCTCGGCGCCCGGCGTCAGCGAAGATGAGCTGAACAGGCAAGGCGCGCTATTTATGAATGCGCTGGACCACGCCTTCTCCCTCGCGGAGCAGAACGTCACCCGTCGCGACAAGAACCCGCTCTTCTGGAACCTGAGGGACGCATTCATCATGAGGGATATCAAGGGGCTCACCAAGGAGATTCAGTACTCGTTTCAATCATTTGTTGTCCGGAAGCGGTTTTCAAAGCAGTTGGAAGAGAGCCAGAAGCGCTTGCTCGACCTTCGCTTCCCGCACGAGTGGTTCCCCGCCACGCGGACGCTGCAGCGGACAATTCACGTCCATGTTGGGCCGACCAACTCGGGCAAGACGTACAACGCTCTCAAGGCCCTAGAGAACTCCAAGTGTGGTGTCTACGCCGGACCGCTTCGCCTGCTGGCCACCGAGGTGTACCAGCGACTCCAGGCCAAGGGGCGACCATGCGCTCTGATCACCGGCGAAGAGGTCCGCATTCCGGAGGACACTGACCAGTACTTCTCCAGCTGCACTGTGGAGATGGTGCCTCTGAACACGCGGTTCGACGTTGCCGTCATCGACGAAATCCAGATGATTGCTGACCCGGAACGTGGCAATGCCTGGACGGCTGCTCTGCTCGGCGTGCAGGCAAAGGAGGTTCACGTTTGCGGCGAGGACCGGGCGGTGACTCTCATCCAAGCACTGTGCGCCAGCATCGGCGACAAGTGTGTCGTCCATCGCTACGACCGCCTCAGCCCACTCAAGACCATGGATAAAGCCATCGAAGGCGACTACAGCAATCTGCAAAAGGGCGATGCCATTGTCGCCTTCAGCCGGTTATCGCTGCACGTCCTGAAGCGCAACGTAGAGACCTACACGGGCAGACGCTGTGCTATTATTTACGGCTCGCTGCCGCCCGAGGTGCGCGTGCAGCAGGCAGCGCTCTTCAACGATCCCGACAACGACTACGACTTTATCGTGGCCAGCGACGCTATTGGCATGGGATTAAACCTGGAGATTCGCCGCGTCATCTTGGAATCGGTGACCAAGTATGACGGCAACCAGAACCGCATTCTTACATATCCCGAGATCAAGCAAATCGGTGGTCGGGCTGGGCGATATCGGACGGCTCAGAGCGCGGCCAAAGACGGCTCGGGCTCGACAGAAGAGGTAGAGCTGGAAAAGGTGGGCTACGTTACCACCATGGACCATGCAGATCTGAGAAGCGTCCATCGAGCCTTTCAGAAGAAGGTGGATGACATTGCAACGGCATGCATCCAGCCTCCTGCGGGCATCGTCGAGCGTTTCGCGTCGTACTTCCCCCCTGACACGCCACTGTCGTTTATTCTCATGCGCATCAAGGCGGCTGCGACAGTGGGACCGCGATACCGCCTGAATATTGGAAGCGATATTCTCGAGATCGCGGATATCATCCAGGATATACCTCTCACAATCTTCGACAGGCTAACGTTTTGCTACCTGCCTGTGGCCCTCCGCGCGGAGGGGGCTGTTGATGTCTTGCGGGCTCTGGCGCGCGTCGTGGCCGAAAACGCGACGGGCGACCTTTTATCGATCAAGGAGATCCCGCTGGAGTTTCTGGACATCGACCTCGAAGAATACGCCGGCGGCGCGCAGGAATACCTATACAAGCTGGAGTCTCTGCACGTCGCCATCAACCAGTACGTGTGGCTGTCGTACCGCTACGCGGGCATGTTCCGCAGCCAAGCGCTGGCGTTTCACGTGCGGTCGCTGGTGGAGGAGAAGCTGATCGAGACGCTGGACCGACTGAACTTCACCGAGGAGCAGCTGGAGAGTAAGCGTAAGATCAAGAGGCTGCAGGCGCAGTCGCGCAAGATGACCATGAAGCACATGGGCGAGGGCGAGGCTGAGTACCTGGAGCAAGAGCACGACGACCCGCCCTTGACAGACTGGCCCGAGAAGGACCCGCGGGGGGAGGATGAGGCCGCGCACGCGGCGCCCCTGCGAAGCAGTTAGCCTCGGCGCCGGTCATGTTGCGATATACGCGGGGCTGTACGCGTCCGTGGCCTGGGTGGAGCGGGATCCGTACACGGAGCATGCTGTTTGGCGTTGAGGCTTGGGACACCGGGCATTGGATAGACATTGGTTTTCTGTACACTACTCTGCATGTACGATAGGAGGGCACGCTCCGCGAATCGGGCGGCGCCATGAATGGGGGCAATAGAGACGCCGAGTGAGGACAGGAGCTGACATGCCCTGACACTCGGCGAGTTGGAGTGACAAACCAGTCACGGATCGGGGCATGAAGCAACGCATGCGCCCGCATGGAGAGTGAGAGAATAGAAGGAAGAATCACAACCTCCCCATTCAACCATATGTTTCTTCAAAACTTTGAACCGAAAATGCCGTCGAGGTGTGACCCAGTGCAGCGGCTAGAGGTGGGTACCTTACCTTGGGCAAAGAGCCCCAGTGCTTGGCAACTGTAATTTAGTCCCCGCGGCGGAGCCACGGTAAGCTCGGGGGCCCTGCCGAGAGGTGCTAAGCTGCCAACGTTACTTCATAGCGGGGCATCGTCGCCGCGCTTCTGCCTGCTGCATCCGTTCATCGTGCTCTGTGCAACCCACCACTCTTGCGCCGCGCGTGCGTGGCCGACAACGGGCCATCTCAAAGCTCTCTGCATCCGAAGTTCATTGCCGCGAGCTCTACTGAATCGGCGGGCAAGACCCAGGACTGTGCCCGTGAGAGGGTCGAGGCGTGAGGTGCGAGAGGCGAGGCGCGCAGTGTGAGCTTGGAGCGAGAGGACAAGAGGACAAGACGCCATATCAACACGGGCACACAACCCCACGGGACCATCATGGACACCACCACCAACGCCCAGGCCGTGGATGCCCATCCCTGCTCCTCTTGCCACTACTCGACCCCCTCTGCCTCGACCAAGCCAGAGCGCTCTGCACCTGTTTCCGGAGACGCAATCCGAGCAGGGCCCTACTCGTACCGCGCCCCTAGCCCGCCGTTCATCCACGTACCCATCATCCAGCGCATGCCTGGCGCCGACTTGAACTTGATGCCCTCGTTCGAGCACGTCGACCCGACGCAGCTGACGAGCGCCGACCTCGCCATCATTACCCGCAACACCGCACAGGTCGCCAGGGACCGCGCCACCTCGTGGTCCTACGAGCAGCGCCGCGAGGCCCAGCCCATCCTCGACTTCTTGTACCTCGGCCCCACGAGCACCATCCGCGACCACGCCTTCTTGAAGGCCCAGGGCATCACCATGATCCTTGTCGCTCGCGACGCCCGCATGGCGGGGTCCCGCATCCTCAGCCTGGATAGAGCATGTGATGTATTGGGCGTCGAGCAGTGCGTGCTGGATATCGACGGCACGCAGGGCATGGTACGTGCCTTTGCAGAGGCTGTTCGCTGCATAAACAACCACCTGCTTGCCGTCTATCACGCGCAGGTGCGACAGCGGAACGAGCAGGGCCCAGTTGGAACGGACAGCGAAGCTCAGTTCCGTCGCGGCAAGGTCCTGGTCGCGTGCGAGTCGGGCAACGACCGTTCCGCCGGTATCGTGGCGGCGTATATCATGGCCGTCTTCGGCAAGACCATGGTGCCCACCATCCAGTTCACCAGCCTCCAGCGCTTCTGTTGCAGCTTCGATGAGGAGGTGAAGCGCACGTTGCAGACTTGGGAGGACATCCTCAAGGCCCGACGCGCCGTCGCGCAGCACTCGGAAGAGGCCCGCCAGGGGCAAAACGGAGCATCAGCGTCGATGCTGGACCCGACCGAGAGGCCTAGCGCGCGGTCAAAACGTGGTGTGGAAGAAATGATGGACGTGGATGAGGGCGCTGCGAGCGGCGGGAAATCATGGCAGCCAGAGGATGATCTGGCACGGTTCGCGGACCGGGCTTCCTTTGCGCCATTCAAGGACAGAAGCGGACCTTGAGACGGATCATGGCATACCTGGAGCGTGCATCTTACTTTGGGGGCGGCTAGCACGCGGTTGCGACACTTTCTACATTGGCATTTGCTATGGCGTTCAGGGCAGATGCATGCTGTGCTTGGTGGACTGAGCATGTTGAACCACCTCATGTGGTTGCTAGGATACGTAGGGATGGCCTGGGCGGGACTGCGATATAGAAATACCCCCTGCTTTACGGCACCAATTGTCTACATTGGCCGGGCATAACATGACTTTTGAACTCTGATTTTCAACATTGACGAGACAAGTGACTATGCGTGGCCTGCTCGAGCCTGCCTGGCGGTGAAGCCGCCACGACTGGAGGCACCAGTGAACGAGTGCTCGGCACAGTTTCTTATGACTAGGTCGGCGAAGCATGGCTGCCATTAATCATTGAGAAATCACAAGATACGATCTGATATAGCTGTGGCTGTAGGAAAGGAAATGGCTCGATCTTGGCCCTTTGTTGACGCCTTAGATGACAATGCGAAACGGAAAGCTTTGAGCGCGTGTGGGGTCGATTAGATGGTATGTCATTAGCCTGCTTGAGCTTTGCCTTCCCTTTCCTGTTGTGGAAGGCCTCCATGATCGGCTGGATTAAGTCTGGTCTCGCTCAGTGCAGCCGCTGGCAGTGCGGCTCGCGCACGAGGCTGACTTCTCCGGTGCAAAACAGCTATATGAATAAGCGAAGCCAGCCTCTCGACGCTCGAAGGTTGTCAGCAGACAGCCAGCCCGGGGCAACAGCGAATCTTCTGGCGATACGTACCATACCACAGCGCTCAAGCTGGCAGTAGCATCACCCATACTCTCCCATGGCTTGCTGGGCGCATCCGATTCGGAGCTCCACGGGAAGTTATAGAGAAGAGTCACGACAAACCCGGCTGCGCTTGAGAAGAGAGCAAGGAAATCAACGATGACTGCGAAGGACTTGAAACGACCCCATATAAACGCAACCAGAAAGTAGAGACAGTCTGCCACAATAGCCGAAGTTCCCTGAAGACTTTATTAGCTGACCTTGCATCCTTCTGGGTGACCATGGGAGGAGGCCCTCAATACCGCAACTAGTGATGCCGTGAAGTTGGAATGATCAAAACGACCGTAATCAGGATTGAAACCGTCGTCCCACTTTCCAACAATGTATCCTGTGACGACAAGCAGGGCAAGGCTGGTGACTAGACAAAAGACACGGAAGACGATAACTGTCGTTGTTAGTCGCTGGGCTTGTCGTTGCGCCATGTCTCTAGAGGCGCGACACGAAAGGTCGATTTCGCATCAATGCGACAGAGCGTTGAAGGGGTGAACCATCGTGGCACCGGGGAACAGGCAAATGCTTATGATGAATCACGAATTGCGGCACAGCTGCCGCCGATTGTGCTTGGTCCTCGATCCTGCTTCTCCAACCAATGGGGCTTTAATTCAATTTCCTGGGGAGTGGGGTCACCGTTATTTACCTTCCTCTTTCGATGGCAATACGATGGTGTCCGTGGTCTATTTACATGTACGAGTACGTTGCGCCTGGCCGACTAGCGTCTGAACTAATGAAAATGCCAATCATGCATCAGGCAGTGCGTCGTTACTCGTAACCACGTCTTCGTTCTCAAAGCAGGTTTCGAGCCGTCAATTGGGGACGAAGTCGCTCATTTTGGCAGTGTGTCTAAACGACCTGCGGGGCCATTGGAGTTCTTGGCCATCCATCCTTCTCATTCGAGAGATACATCGTGAGATACAACGTCAATGAACCAGGACCCGTCAGCCCGAGCTATTCTTTGGAAGCGCCATCAGCTATTGCGACCCCATTCGCAACCGTTGGCATCGGCACTGGGCCTCCAGGGGACTTCTCATTCCTCGCAGTCAAGACCTCAACGCCTGTTTCTGTGACGAGCAAGGTATGTTCTGCACGCATGTTAGTGGTGGCCTTTAAACGCGGGGTTCTTCTGGTACACACCAAACTGAGCGGTTCGTTTGCCATCAAGGGTGGCGTTTGTCCAATTGTCCGGCCAGTAGACCTCTCGAGGCTTCCCCAGCGCAAGAATGGGCTCGATCGTGAAAGTCATTCCGGGCTTGCACACTCCCACCGCCTTGTTCTTGCCATAATGAGGTATCCACGGCGGGGGATGGAATTCCGTGTTGATGCCATGACCGCCCCAAGTGGCGACGACGGCGCAGTTTCGGGACTTGGCGTGCTTCTCAATGACGCTGCCGAAGTCTCGTATTGGTGTGCCGGGCTTGACGAGCTCAATTGCCTTGTCCAGGCATTCGCGCGTCGTTTCGACGACTCTTACCGAGTCCGGGTCTGCCTTGGCTCGTTCGCCCACGTAATATGTTTCGTTGAGATCGGCGTGAAAACCCTCGTGATATAACGAGATGTCGAGGTTGAGGATGTCGCCATCCAGGAGGACTCGCTGGTCGGGGATCCCATGACACACAACTTCGTTGGGAGAAGTACACAATGATTTGGGGAAGTGATTATAGTTCAAGGGGGAGGGATAGGACTATCACGGTGAGAAAATGAAATTGATCGTGTCGTCAAATGGGCGGCGCTTACATTCCGTTCCACACAAGCGTTGTGGCAGACCTCGTCGAGATAGTCGGTGGTAATGCCGGGCTTGAGCTCCGCAGCAACAATGTCCAGCACTTCTCGAGCCAATCTACAAACCTTGCGCATTGCATCCTGGCCCTTTGCATCTAGAAGCTCAATCTTGGACCTGTTCAGGCGCCGTTCTGCCTTGGGAATGCCGGTCACGGCCCAGTCAGGGTGCGGTATCGACTTGGGGACGGTGCGCATCGGAGAAAGAGGATAGACAGGTCGGACAGAGCCGGTGAAGGAGTATGTCGGGAAAGGATTGAAGAAGCCGGTCACTGGATCGGGCTTAGAGACGATCATTGGAGGGATGATGCTGCGGATGATAACACGTCGTGTCTTACCTTGCGCTGTCTTGTGAAGAGCTTTATGCTGGGTCTACGGGACGAGATTCGTCAGTCCGAATTTTGTAACGAATGGAGGATCTAGGGACGGACCCAATTCCTCTTGAAGCAATCTTGTGAGCAAAAGTAGCTGTCCTTCGTACCCATCTTCAGACATGACGGGCACTGTAGGGTTCCAGCGTCATTGTCGCAGTCCGCTCCTAGGCACTTTTTCTTGGATGGCAATTCTGATGTAATTTCGGCCATCTTGGCGAGCTCACCCGTGGCAGCGAAGCTCGTTTCCAGACAGGCAGGGACCGCTGCGGCGATACTAAGAGAGCTTCAGCCACCTGAATGCAAGCGCAAAGAATGTCTGGCTGGCCTGATGAGACGGGGAACCATGTCGCCCCGTTACATGAATTCGGAGGGGCAAGGCGACGATGAGATGGGTGTCAGGGCGCTTCCATGGTCGAGGCGTCATCCGCTGGATTCCCTCGATATATGCATCCCTAGCGGACGGGCGCTTTCCTTTCCAGTTTGGCCGAGGCTTTGACTTTCGGCGTGGTGGACTTAACTGGCTGATTTACCTCCACAAAGAACAATCCAAGCAGGCCAAAAATCAGTTCAGCGTAATGTTGCGTTCCTTGATGCATGCTTTGCGAGCCTTTAGATCGACGGCATGAATGAAGACGGAATAGCTGAGCCACACGGAGCTGGACAGCGCCCACGTATTACGCTGGACAACGCGTGCGTGTGTTCCACATTTTTACTTGCGTTTGATGAGCCTCTCATACAACGCTCATCTCATGCACCCTGAACCTACTTATAAAATATAAAATAAAGGCCTGCTGGCAGCGATACCTATTTATTGCCTGAGCTCTGAGGGCCCTTGTCCATTTACGGAGTAGGCAATGCATGTTTTTGACCAGCCCGACTCTCGAGCGGAGCTCGGAATCCGCGCTCAGTCATGTAAGCTCAAATGCACTCCTTGATGAAATCACCCGCAGAGATTCTCATTTCTGAACGAAGGACTTGACCGTTTTGGCCCAAAAGGCATCCTGGTTCGGAATCCGAGCATCAGGAGAATGAATGCCATAAAGTCTACCTTATGGTCATCTGTTCACAAACCGGGTCGGCATTTTTGAGCAGAGATCTTATCTTTGATGAGGTGACAACATGAAAGATAAAACTGGCAAGGTTCGTACATTGTGGAAAACGAAGAAGTAGAGAAGATACTCAATGGGTCGCGTGCTTTTAGACCGTCTTCATTGCTGGAGGTTCAACTGGTCTCGGCAGAGAACTGGCAATCAATGCAGCACAGCAAGGTTTGTAGTCCTGTTGGCTGTCTCTCGAGGGTGCTAACACGCGTCTCAGGCTGCCACGTTACGATATTTGCCCGCCGACAGCAAAAGCTGGACGAGGCTAAGGTCGAAGTACTCGCTGCGCGGAAACATGAAAAGCAAGATGTGACGATACAGTCGCTCGACTTGACCGATCCTGTAAAGGTAAAACCATCCGCTAGCGTTCTCTGCATTCCATTTGAGTCTCATGATGTGAGAAGATCGAAGAAATATTTAATAGCCAACCGCGGCTGCCGGATATTCTCTATTGCGTCGCTGGTGGAACAACGAACGAGCTCGGGTTCCTCGTCGACCTCGACTCCGATGCCATTACGCGATGCATGACGAATAACTACCTCACGAGCGCCTTCCCGGCTCAGAAAATGCTGAAGCTTTGGACTGAAAACGACAAGCAGTGTCAACTGTCGCCCGGTCGTAAGATGCGCCCGAGGAAGAGGAAGATTGTTTTCATCAGCAGCGCAGCGGCATTTATCGCATTCCCTGGCTACTCCATATATACCCGTAAGCTTTCGCTCATCGTCCAGAACAAAAGATGTAGGGCAATTTGAACTGACTCGATACCGAATTTAGCTGCGAAATGTGCTGTCAGAGCCTTAGCCGACGTGATGCGAACGGAACTCTTGCGATACTCGGGACCAGCGTCCAAGTACTCGGTGCACATTGCGTTCCCGTCTAACTTCATTTCGCCGTCCTTCGTAGATGAGCAGAGAACTAAACCGGAGCTGACGAAGCGGCTTGAAGGAACAACAGCCCCGTTGTCGGAGCTTTCGAAGAAGTTGCACTCTTCCAAGGATGTTGCCGACTACATCACGGCGGCTGTTGAGCGGGGGCAATTCGTCATTTGCAGCGAATATGAAGCGAAACTGCTATTTGGGGCCATGATTGGGCCGTCACCTAAACGGGGCCTGGGTGTTACTGACTCTTTTGTGTCCATGCTGGCTGTGGTTGCAGGGCCTCTTCTGCGACGATGGATAGATGCCAAGTGTCGTGAGGATTCGGCAGTGTCTGGGGCACAAAAATAGCTGTCTCAGTATGTCCCCGGCACAGCGTTGCGTGGCTTCCAGTTCAAACATAATTCAGTTGCTTGTACGGACTATGCAAATTCGAAAAGCAGTTCGTGTGTTTTTAGCGTGCCAGCAATGTGAATCGAGCTTGTAGGAAGAGTTAAGCTCATCGCGACGCCGCTCACATCACTAACTCATATTCGGGCCCGGTATGCCACCGAGGTTCCTCCACTGGTTATAGCCCAATTGCAAACTGAACATACTTGTGCTTCATATGCCTTGATGCTCGTTCAGGCGGAGACCTCTGAACGCTACCGATATACGAGTTGCGACGCGAGCCTTTCAGCAGTAATAGGCCCAGTTTTGGGCCAAACATTGAAAGCAAGCACCGAAGCGGGAGCAGAAAGTCCCCCATCCTCCTCCTGAGGCATCGGAATAGTGCCGCATGTCCCCCATCCGCGACGGTTACTGCCACCTGCCGTGCGTAGGGGCGACACTGCCCCTTATTGACCCTTGCACTTCTGCAGCTGCAACCCCGTATCAGATTTGATAGCCCCTCGCGACGGGGACAATCGGAGTCCGACGAGCAGGGCTCTGCACAGATATGCATTCTATTCGTCAGGCTGATGAAAAGTGTGGCAGGGTGAGACGGAAAGGCTTGACGCGCGGGGTCTGATCCTACTCGTGCGTGACATGGTGGTTGGGTGGTAGGTTTGCGTGCTCACTCACCCTCAGCCGCACAATCGGTCGTTGGCCCGCCCACTGTATCCCCGGACCCCGGAACCCGAGCAAGGAAGATAATGCAGCCCATAATCGCCAAGAAATTGACTTACCGGTTGGGCCGAGACTAAATGGCGGGCCCGGTATGGACTGCGGACTGCGGACTACGGAGTCGTCAGTGCCGCGAACGACTTCGTCCTGCCAGCTGTTCGTTTAGCTCGTGCTGAACATCTTCGCTTCGTACCAGGGCGGTCTGACCTTCTTCACCTGGGCTGTCAACTCGTCGGTACGTTGACGTGACACTTTCTCCGCTTGCCAACACCTCTTTGCGTCCCACATCTTCATCGTTGCGTTCGGTCACGAAGCGTCCGAGTTGGCTTGCCTCTTTCGTCGGTCCGACTGGAAAATCACCTCGATATGTCCCAGGACGCAAACCCTAACCTCTTCGCAAACTGCACCATCGACACTTGCCCTCTTTCAACTTCCTACTACAACTACCGCGTTGACTTGGCTGCGAATGCCGTCTTCGTTGGCTTCTTCTCCGCTGCGCTGGTCTGGTTTCTTGCAGTATGGATCTACACCCGTCGCGGGTTCTGGTTCATGGTGGCCATGGAGCTCGGCATCCTGGCTGAAATAATAGGTTATGTCGCGCGTGTCTTCTCATGGAAGAACCAATGGGACCAGGATGCTTTCCTCGCGCAAATTGTGTGCATCACCATAGGACCTGCCTTTCTCTCCGCTGCCATCTACCTGTGTCTTGAGCGTATTGTCAGCGTCTACGGAGAAGCAAACTCCCGGGTGCCATCTAAGTGGTACACAAGAATAGTGAGTTTCCTCATTACTACTTCTTTCTCTTTCATTTTCTCCTTTACCTGAAACCTGACTTCCTGATGCAGTTCATCCCTTGCGATGTCGTATCTCTTTGCCTTCAGGCCATAGGCGGAATCATTGCTTCGATCGCTCTGCAGGACGGCGAGTCCTTAACAACCGGCGACAACATCATGATTGCCGGCCTGGCAACGCAGGTGTTCACTTTATTGGTCTTCATCGTCCTCTGCGCCGATTTTGCACTCCAGGTGCGTCGACGGCAGCGCATCTTGGGGGCCGATGTTGCTTTGCCACAGGAGCCTGCTCTGGCCAGAATTCGTGCTTCCTGGCAATTCAAAGGTTTCGTCACCGCACTGGGGCTGGCAACGATTCTTATATTCTGGCGTTCGGCATACCGTGTCGCCGAGCTGAATCAGGGGTGGAGCGGGCCCATCACCTTCAAGCAGTATCTGTTCGTGGGCATGGAGCCGCTACTAATAACTGTAGCGGTATATGGGCTCGCCTGTTTTCACCCCGCGCTCTGCATGCGTGAGGCGATGAGCAAAGCTAAACGATTCGTTTCTAAGGCTACCAAAGATGAGAGAGAGGAATCCGATTTGAGAAGCCCTGTCCAGGGCCGCACATCCGCAGAGCAAAACAACGCCGGAAGTGTGGAGGGCGGCGCTGTTCTACGAGAACAGGTACATATGACAGAAGCCAATGCGTAAATATGAACAAACAGGAGTGATCACATCGTTGGCAAGGACTTGGTGAATATGCAACAGGGATAGAGGAGTTGCGTGGTCGTTCCGGCGTTGGAGGAGCAATACCCCGCGAGTTAAGGCAGGGACACGAACGAGTATGTTGAGCCCTTAGACGGATAGTGGTCACAACCCAGAGTATAACGGTTACCAGACCTTTTGCGAAATGTAATCTGTATTTTATTGTAATATTTGAAGCCCGCCCAAACAACCAGTTATCAAATACAAAAACATCCTTTAACTAGAGCCCGGTTTAATCTGAACTCTCAAGCTGTTTTGAAGAAATTTGCGAGCTCATTTATGTACGTGTCAAAGACTTGCTCTCCCGCATGTATCTGTCTACGAACGCAAATATACTCGAGCCCACTCTGTCGCCTACTCTACATCCTTCGTGAATGTCCGTGTATTCCCCGGCGTCCAATGGTTCAAGTCAAACTCCGTGGGATCATTACCCATAAGGAAATTGTAATCGGAAAGTGGATCGTTATCCACGATGCCAACCGGTTCTGATGGATTGCTAAAACTGTGTCTATTAAAAGACGTCAAAACTCTTCTTGCTGAAGGGAATGATATTGATTCATCATGCAATGAGCCACGATTTATGACATAAGGGATCTCCGATGCTGAGTTTCTTTGTGTAAGAAGGTCTGGATTGCTGTCCTGGTATGATGGCGTTAAAGTAGTTGTCCATAACAATGAGCCTGGGGCGTTGCTTGACGGAGCAGCAGAGGGGATATGCAGAAGGTCCAGAACTATTTCCCCAAAATTTGCCAGTCTTGTGATTGTTGTATTGGTTGGTTCAATCTGCGAAATTGATTGTAAGGTTTCCACAAACGTTTTTAGGAGAGTAATGTCCGAATCGTTCACATGGCTCAAGAGCACATGGCGCGACAGCTGAAAGAGGCTTAATGGGGCGTAGGTAGCTATCGTTCTGTTCAAGATAAAAGATTAATGTGATGAGAGATACATGATACGTAAAAGGATGTCGTACTTACCGAACAACGGAGGAATAATTGCCGAGTCCGGAATCTTCCATCCAAAAGCGCTGAATCAATGCCAAGCAGTTCCTTGCGCTGCCCACAAGCTGCTCTTCCACATTGCCTTTCTTTATTGCCGGCCAACAAAGAAATAAGCGTATGGCATGTGTTGCAATGCTGAATTCCAAGTCCGATGAGGGGACTTGAAAAATGAGCAGGGCGTCGTCCAGTTTTCCGGCCCCGTATGCCGACCAACATTGTTGGAGTTCTTGGTCCAAGTTGGCAAGAATAAGATCTAAACGCTCTGCTGGTCTTTCGCTTACTATGTCAGAGTATAGTTTCAGATATATTTCTTCCTCAAGACGAGCCAATCTGACTCGAGCAACCGATTTGGATTGTTGTTCATGCCTGGGCTTGAGGTAAGCGAGCCAGACTTCAGGATTGTGCATTTGAACATTCGGAGGCCGCCCATCCATCCAGCTCCTCGATTTGTCCAAAATGTACAGGCAACAAAAGACCTGCTGCCGCTCTCGAGCCTCTTCAGAACTGAGCTGGCCCTGCGATGGTTCCCACTGGTGCAGGCCAATGGATTTGGCCGCAGTGGCCGCTAGATTCAACAACAGACTGGCTCGTTCTGAGGACCAATAGATTTGCGCAATCAAGTACTGCATTGAGTTAGCTGGCAAGGCGTGTTCTTCTGAATAACTCGATCTGTTCTCCTCACTTCGGTGGAGATTTGTCAACTTACCAACGACAACAGGGCTTGTACGTTGATCAGCCGAGGCTTCAGGAGCCCTTCGATGTTTTGCACAGCCCGCATTGCATTGGCAAGGAAAGACTTGCTCAAGTCTGAGTCGATGGACTTCACTCCTGCTCGTGACGACCCTGTGTGCATCTCTTTTGCAGCAGCTCGCAAAATCTTCGCTGTCAGAGTTAGGAGAACAAGACTGTTGAAGCAGACGACATCGCCTGTGTAACGCAACTCATCGCCGGACTCTTGAAAGATTTCAACACGTCTTCGAAAGTAGTCCCTCGACCATATTGGTGCATTGGAATTTATGTGGTCAAAATATGGATCAATCATTGCCTCCAGTATCACCAAAGGGGGACTGGTAGGTGGCGAGCCGTCGTGAACGAAGTCAATGCTTTCTTCTTGGCTCGCTAGGGCCTTTAGTTTCTCTACAGCATGCATCATCTTGTTTGAAGTAGCGTCGTGCCCAGGAGGATATGGGCAAAGTGGTGCAACAACCGATTGACTGAAATTGTGGATCAATGAGTCCAAGGATGTAGGCCCGACGTACTGCTGCAAGCCCTCTGCCCCCTGAACGAGGTGAAACTGGCCTGGAGGCAAAGCGACCTTGCGAGATCCAGGGGACGAAGGCGACGGAGGTGAGGTGGACGTGGAAGTGGAGGCAGACATACGATGTGCAATCATTGGCCGGACGGGGCCAGGTGTGAGAAGTGATGTCGCGCATATGTCCGGGTTCAGCTTGGCCAAGGTATCTTGGATACCCGAGATGGTTTTCTCGAGTTGGTCAACTCGGGACCCGAGTCCCATGACAGTGTGGCTTCTGCAGCGCGCGTTAACATTGGGAAGAGCCGCAAGTGGTGATGGCAGATCTCCAGCAAGCATCAAGAGTCCGACAAATTGCAGATGAAATGAGATGTGATAGCAGAAGTAGTAGGCAACAGGCGGGTCGGCGCGTTACACTGCATCCGCATCTTTGAGACAGCATAGCACCGGGAAGCAACCAAAGAGTGTAAAAGGAAAACCGCGTACAGCATTATGGTCTGATTCGGCTTCTTTCCGTAGCCTGACCACTCGCATTCGAGGCCGAGACGGGAACAATTGGAGCAGCTCGGCCGCTCTCTGCCACAGCGGATTTTCTTCAGGCGGCACTGATCACAAACTGCGAGTATATCATATTACGTTGGTTGGTCCTCTGCCACGTCTCCTTTTGTTCGGTGCGTTGGCTAGGCCGGCTCACCTGTATAATCCTTCCCCTCGCCGGAAGTGTGTTGCGGGTTTTCATCGGAGCCTCCATGTCCGCCTAGCTTCGGACTGGACCTGGCAGTTGTGCTTGTAGATGGAAACGCGCTGGCATCCTCGAGCAGGTGTGACGGCCGCTTCTCGGCTGGCATCGCGAACTTACTTGAAGAAACAGTGGAAAAGCGGTCATGAAAGGATACGTGTAGCTTCCCACTCCCAATGATAAGCCGGAGATCTGGTCTTTAATGTCAATACCGTTATCTTTGGGCAATGTCCGGCGGCATCGCAACAAGGGACTATTCAGCAACGTCAACCGATTGTGGCGTATGGCACTCCCGTATAATTCATCTGACACCGCGAATCCTTTTACGTTTAGGTAGAATGCAGAGTGGGCCTATGGTAAGATGGGCAAGGGATGCGGGAGTACCGTGCTGACGTGACCGGAAGCTTTCGATATGGTCCCCCGTCCAAGGGAGGTTGTTTCTGCGGGCTGCTCCCGCGGAATTCCTACATTACTCCGTAAATTGCTTAGCTTGAATGTGTTCATAAACGACATCGTCCGCGATAACTTGCTCAGGCGCCACTTCATTCGAAATTGTAGGAGAAACCAAATGTGCCTCGGTGTCGAATTTCGTCAAGATAACGCAGTTACATTCCCGAGATGTATTGAACACGCGTTCATACATGTATGCATCTCACTCTCAACGCGGCTGAGCCGGAATTCATGGCCACTAATGCTCAACCCCAGGCTGTCCACTGATCCAACCACGGGAGAGAAGTTGCGCGGCAGAGCTCACGTGCTGACCTCGCTCTGCAAATGAAATCTACCCAACGTATTCGGCACGTTGTCTGACGCGGGACCTTCACAATGACTGCAGTCAACATGCATATTGCGTGCAAGGATTGATGGTCTGGAACTTTGAAGGATGTACAGGCACAGGCAGGGAAGGCGAGTGCGACTCTCGCAGCTTCTGCGGCGCTGACACGGTGCATGTTCGCGCTGTGCCGGGCTTCCCGTATATGCCGTCCAAAAACCCCAGACTACTTCAGAGATCCTTGCATGCCAAGGCCTAATATGCAACGTGCCAGCAGGAGGATGACCGTCGTTCCATATATGGCAGTGAGAGTGGATTTCTAAGGCTGCCTAAGGCTGCGGAGTGTACAGGTGAAGTGCTGTATAATCAAATTGCAACCCACAAGTTCGGGGACGGGATCCGTATCTGCATTTCTCCACGTTGGCCCGATCCGCACCGTTCATTGCTCGGCACGCTACTCCGTAGTCCGTACTAAGCACTAACTGCGCTGTGGTCCCGGCAGATATTGTGCGGATCGTTCCGATGGTCCTTCGGCTCCACGATAACATCGATCAGCCGAATCGGGGATCTCGCGTACTCCTTAATTAGATTCGCCGCAAGGCTTTTACAAGTAGACAATGAATGGGCAGCGGGTCAATTTCACCAATGAAGACAAAGCGACGCTCTGATCTCCTGCCAGGAATTAAGCTCGTCTCACTCGAAAGGATTCGCGGCCAGCTTGGAAGGATCCAGTGGCCGAACCTCAGCCGCCTCGGCTAGTCCGTACACCCTGCGCATGGCACTGGGTATCTCCTTGCCAGGGGCCTTACTCATCTGAATATCGAGCATCTCCTGAGCCCATCGGCATATGGACGCAGCTAGGCCCTCCACCTCCTCCTCGGTGTTTTCTGCGTGGATAATCAGCCTAACTCGGCCTGTCCCTCTCGGAACCACGGGTGGGTCTATCGGAATCGCAGTGTAGCCATCTCCGTGGAGATGCATTGTCAAGAAGTAATTCTGGCCCTGACGTGTCCAAATAGGCAGGAACTGAGTCACGAACGTCCTCGACTCCAGATCCTCACCGACAGGCATGGAACAGATCCCAGCGTCGACGGCTTCGCACCAGGCGCTATCGCCCTCCATTTGGTGGCAAAAGTGCCTGACAAGGTGCTGAACGCGGTCTTGGAGCTGGAATTAAGTCATTAGCCTTGCTAGGACGTACAACAAAAGCGCAGGATTTGTCTCGTTACGTACTCTTTGTGTCCCACCGCTCTCCATCAAATTGTAGCCCGCCCGGATAGCAGCCAGCATTGGGAAGGATGGCGCTGTCGTGTAAATCAAGGGTCGAGCAAAGTTGAGCAGTGTACTGAGCACAGTAGAATTGGCAAGAACCGCGGCTATGAGACATTCAGATCAGTAAAGGTCGACCCTCCATCCAAGGCGACGCCAAAACATACCTCCAGTGGTCCCCAGACCTTTGCCATATGTGTGCAGCCGGATGGCGATGTCTTTTTCCAAGCCAAGAGCAGACACCAGGCCACGGCCATTTTTGCCGAATAGCCCGGTGCTGTGAGCTTCATCTATGACGATTTGGGCATTGCCGGCTGGGAATGCTTCCTTGACGACTTGGACAATGTCGGCCAAGGGCGTCACGTCGCCATCCATACTATACACGGCCTCAACGGCGACGAGAACACAGCGTGTCCCTTGTCGAATAAGTGGCTGCGCTGCCTTTAGCGAGTGCAATGTCTCTCTCAAGGAATCGGCGCTGTTATGCTTGAACGCAATTTGGATGGCAGCCAAGCTGCTCTTCATGCCGTCGTGGACGCTAGCGTGGATAAGCTCATCATACACAATGGCATCTCCTGGACGCGGAACTGCAGAAAAGATTGCGCAGTTTGCATCGTAGCCAGAGCCCATTATTAGGGCGGCCTCGGCGCCGTGAAAATTGGCAATCTGGTTTTCCAGGGACTCCAAGTAGGCATTGTTGCCATCGGAGATGCGCGACCCGGTGCTGCCGACGGCAAACTCTGGATTGCGCTCCAGCTCTTCAAGGAATGCCTTTCGCAGCATACCCGACGTGGCCAGAGATAGGAAGTCGTTGGACGAGAAGTCGACCTTGTGCTCGAATCTGTGCAGAGTTACTAGGTTGTGGCCTGCGCGTCGCTCGTCCAGAGCAGCTTCTAGGTTGCGATAAAAGGTCGGCGCATTTTTCATTGCGGGCGCCTTGAGTTTCTGGCCCTCGATCCATTTTTGGATCTGGGCGAGGTCCTGGCCCGCATACATTTCCGTCGTAGATGTAGGCATGGCGGCGCTGGGAGCTTGCCTGATGTTTCCACGCGAGTATCTGGAAAACGAATACGTCCGAAAGTTCCGGAGATAACACAGGGTGAGCTGCCAACGTCCACACCAGAGGAGCGACGAGCCTAGTTCACAAAGTTAGGATATAAGGGTTGGTGATCGTTCTAGACTCGAGTATGTCCAGCCCGTATTTACTCCACAAACTCGAGGAACGATAAGCGTTGGTCTCTGATGGCCTGATTGCAAGCTGCTGGGATGCTGGAGGATTTAATGGAGGATGATGACCACCCCATGCATTCAGCCTGTTCGCGGCGTCGGGCGACATCTGATCTAAAGCAGGGCACCATCTAGTCTTGACATTATCTGACTACTAACACATTGTGTGTCGTATAAGCCGAAGCTTTTCCAAGCTGACCGCATTTTCAAACAAGGTTACTGCTCACCGTTGCCGCTTACAGTCCCAGCAATCTATCTTGCGGAACCCGTTCATGATTTCGCCATCGCACTCGGGTTCCGCTGTATCTACGCAGTCGCGTAAGGCTTTTCTTGGGAAGGAGTCTGAACCTTGCTAATCAGCGCTGATTGATGCGACCGGATCCCGTCTGGCGAGCTTACACTCATTTGTCTTCCGCGCTTGAGCCACCCACTAATTCGGGATTCTGTCGTGGAGTATACATCAGAAAGAAACTATAATTCTTGATAGAGGGTATAAGAGGCCAATGCGAAGAGTTTCCTGTGTTATACATAATCGGCCATCCTTGATCACCTTTCTCTCTAAGTCTCTCAAACTTGTATCATACGGACGCATCTCACGATCGGAAATATGGGCTTGACCGCGGAAACTGATATTACAAGTGCTCAGTTCTCAAATTTGTCCGGCTTTGAAAAGTCCGATAACTCGATCAACGGTCATAGCAATGGAACGAGTGGAGACACAAATGGCCTCACGAATAATCACTTGAGAGGCCGCGCCAATGGCCACAGCAACGGCGACAGCAACGGCCATATCAACGGGCACACAAATGGCCACACAAATGGCCACACAAACGGCCACACAAACGGCCACACTAATGGCCACAAGGATTCCAACGCAACCAATGGGGCGTCTTCAGACGCAACATATACACAAAAAGTCAAACCCCCAGAGCCCATTGCTATTTGTGGCATGTCAGTACGCCTCCCTGGTGGCCTGCACTCACCACAGCAACTATGGGATTTCTTGCTTGCCAAAGGCGATGCCCGAGGCCCCGTTCCAGAATCAAGATACAATGTATCCTCATACTACTCGGAGGCGTCCAAGCCCGGCACTGTTAAGACTGAATACGGATACTTCCTTGATGAGAGCATAGATATTGCTGCCGTTGACACGTCTTTCTTCACAATGCGAAGAGCCGAGGTTGAGCGTGCGGATCCGCAGCAACGGCAAATGCTGGAAGTCGCCAGGGAGTGTATGGAGGACGCTGGTGAAAGTAACTGGAAAGGGAGGCCCATTGGATGCTATATCGGCAACTTTGGCGAAGACTGGACCGAGATATTCGCAAAGGAAAGTCAGCAGTACGGTCTGTACCGAGTGACGGGATATGGCGACTTCATGCTGCCTAACCGCGTCTCATATGAACTGGATCTGATGGGCCCAAGGTTGGTGAACTCAAGCCTCTGCAATGCCGTAGACCAGGACATAGTCCCACAAAGCTGACGGTTAACAGTATGGTTATACGCACAGCCTGCTCTGCGGCACTTGTTGCTCTTCACGAAGCGTGTTTGGGCGTGTCCAGAGGCGATTGTGAGGGAGCCATTGTCGGCGGCGTTAACTTGATAATGGCGCCCGGCATGACCGCTGCCATGACAGAGCAGGGCGTGATTGCTCCGGATGGCTCATGTAAGAGCTTCTCTGCAGATGCCAACGGATATGCTCGAGGAGAGGCCGTCTCCGCCATCTACATCAAACCACTGGCCGATGCCATACGCGATGGCAATCCAGTCCGAGCTGTCATTCGGGCGACAGCATCCAACAGTGACGGAAAAGGCACAGCAGGTGGCATACAAGTTCCCAATGATGTTGCGCAAGAAGCAATGATTAGACGAGCATATGAGTTGGCGGGCATCACGGACTATTCGGAGACAGCATTTGTCGAGTGCCATGGCACCGGCACAAGCATTGGAGATCCCATCGAAACCAGAGCAGTCGGCCGTGTTTTTGGCCCCTCTGGTGGCGTCCATATTGGGTCGGTCAAGCCCAATCTTGGCCATTCTGAAGGAGCTTCGGGCCTTACATCGCTCATTAAATCAGTGTTGGCATTGGAAAACCGAATCATCCCCCCCAATATCAAGTTCAATGAACCCAATCCTGATATTCCGTGGGATTCATGCGGCCTCTCTGTTCCTACAGAACCGACACCGTGGCCTGAGTCTCGACACGAGCGAATTAGTGTGAACTCTTTTGGAATCGGAGGAACCAATGCCCACGTTGTTCTTGATTCGGCGCGCAGCTTCGGCATCGCTCCCATGGCCAAACGTCCAACCACGTCGCCGCAACTGCTCTTGTACTCTGCCAACAATGCCGAATCGCTGAAGAAGATGATTGCCAACTACGAGGACTACATTGAGAAGAATCCGGACAATGTTAGTGATCTGGCCTTCACTCTGTCCCATAAGAGAGAACATTTGCCCCATCGGGCGTTCGCCGTGGCAAGTCCACTGGGTGCTGTCACGACATCGCCCATCTCGAAGGCAGGGCAACCCCCTAGCATTGCCATGATCTTCACTGGACAGGGTGCTCAGTGGCCACAAATGGGTCGGAGGTTGATACACAGCCCCGACTTTCCTATTTTTAAGAAGAGCATTCAATCCCTTGACACACTTCTGCGCGAGTTGAAACACGCCCCAGAATGGACCATTGAAGAAGAGATCCAAAAGTCGAACAAGACCAGCAGACTCAGCACGGCTGAGCTGTCTCAGCCTCTCTGCACGGCAATCCAAATTGCTCTAGTCGACACGCTCGCCTCTATTGGGGTCGAGCCCACTGCTGTTGTGGGCCATTCCAGCGGTGAAATTGCTGCTGCGTATGCTGCCGGTGCGATCAGCGCCAAAGAGGCCATCACGATCGCCTTCCATCGTGGGCAGGTTACCCGACTGCAAAGCAAAGCTGGAGCGATGGCAGCAATTGGTATGGGACCTAACGAGGTTCAGGAATACCTGCAGCCCGGTGTCATCGTCGCTTGCGAGAACTCGCCCAAGAGTGTCACTCTCGCTGGTGATTCCCAAGTTGTTGAGTTGGTCGTTGCCGGGATTAAAGAGGCTCGTCCTGATGTCTTGGCGCGACTGATGCAGGTCGACAAGGCGTATCATTCTCACCACATGGCTGAGATTGGTGAAGACTACCATGCGCTTATTGAGCATGAGATAACCCCCAAGGATCCGACTAAATTGTTCTTCAGCAGCGTCGAAGAGAAACTGCTGACCAAAGGTTTGAGCTTCGGCCCCAGGTACTGGCAGAAGAACTTGGAGTCTCCGGTCCTGTTTCGCTCAGCTGTCTCTTCCATTATACAGCACGACATTGCGAAAAATATGGTGTTCCTCGAAGTTGGCCCTCACTCGGCTCTTGCGGGTCCCCTACGGCAGATTCAGACACACTTTTCCGACTCCTCTCCTTACACGTCAGTACTGGTTCGCAACCAAAACGACGTGGAATCATTCCTCACAGCCATCGGAAAGCTACACGTTCTCAATGTCAACCTTGACTTGGAGAAGGTCATTGCCAAGGGCACAATCCTGCCTGACCTCCCCAGATATCCGTGGAATCACTCTGAGAAATTCTGGTACGAATCTAGGCTGAGCAAGGAGTGGCGACTGCGCCAGCACAAGTATCACAATCTTTTGGGTGTGCGTGTCCCAGAAAGTCTTGAATTCGACATTCTTTTCCGCAATTTATTTCACCTGGACAACGCTCCGTGGATCCGCGATCACAAGGTTGGCGACGATATCGTCTTCCCCTTTGCCGGATACGCTGGTATGATTGGCGAAGCGGTGCGACAGGTTACAGGAGTAGATGAGGCATTCAAGCTTCGCAACGTTGTCGTTAGCGCCGCCCTCGTTCTTAACGACGGACAGCCGGTTGAGATCATGACGACTTTGCGCCGCGAACGCTTGACGGATTCGCTTGACAGTGAGTGGTGGGAATTCACCATTGCATCCTACAACGGAAACACTTGGACAAAACACTGCTTCGGTGAGGCTAGGGCGCATAGTGAAGGCTTTGGAAACGCAGAGGAAAATGCCCCCCTAAAGCGCAAGGTCGGCACTCGTCGTTGCTACGAGTCCATGGCCAGATCGGGTCTCAATTTTGGTCCTGAATTTCAGAGACTTGATCATGTCCGGTCCGACACTATTACACAGACTGCGACCGCTGAAGTTGTCGCAAGAGTCAACGAAGGACAGGAGTACCATCTACACCCAACAGTCATTGATGCGTCTCTGCAGCTGCTCAGTGTTGCTGCGTCCAGAGGTTATGCTGATACCACGACTAAAATGATGGTTCCCACCAACATCGAGGAAATGTGCATCTACCGCTGGTCCGAGGATGTACAAGTCGGCGCCTCGGCCTCTTATACTCCAAATGGTTCCATCGTTGGTAGCGGCCAGTGTGTTGCCGATGGTAGGCTGGTCCTGCGCAGCTCCGGAATCAGGCTTTCTGTTCTCGATGACCAGGATGACGGTAAAGCTGATGGCGCCACTGCTCGCGCAGAATGGGGTCCCCATATTGACTTCCTGGATGCCAATGCTCTCATCAAGCCATCGATTGATCGTAGCGATCACATGCCCCTGTTGACGGAATTATCCCAGATATGCATGATCCATACAAGCCGCGTCATCGAAAAATTGAACACCTCCATCAGTCACATGGACAAGTACCGATCGTGGATTGATCGCCAGCTTCAGTCTGCTGATTTCGGGGGCTTTGGCAACCTTGATAATGCTGCTATTGAGGAGCGAGTCAATACTATTGTTCATCGATTGTCTCAGTCCCCTGCTATAGATGCCGCCGTGGCCATTCAGAAAATCTTCAGCAATATTGAACAGATTTTCACCGGTGACTTGGAGGCTCTTGACATCCTTCTCCGCGACGATACATTGAGCAAACTATATGTATTCATGGACCAATGCGACGAGTCGCAGTTTTTCAAGCACCTTGCTCATAGCAAACCGAACCTGCGTGTTCTCGAAATTGGTGCCGGAACGGGAGGATCCACAGCAAATATTCTGAAGCTGTTGATGCCGGGTGGCAGGACCCTATACTCTAAGTACACCTTTACCGATATTTCGTCTGGGTTTTTCGTTGCTGCCAAGGAGCGCTTCAGTGCGTTTGCGAACATGGAATACACTACGCTTGACATCAGCAAAGACCTGGCCGAGCAGGGTTTTGATGGTCGCAAATACGATCTTATCCTAGCCACCAACGTTATTCACGCCACCAGGTCTCTCAATGAGAGTCTGAGCAACGTGCGGCAACTCCTCGATTCAGATGGCAGGTTCCTCTTGCATGAACTGACCCCAACTTCTAAATGGGTCAACTATGTCTGGGGCACATTGGCGGGTTGGTGGTATGGCGAGCCTGATGGGCGTCCGGATGAGCCCTACGTCAGTATCGAGCGCTGGACCAGAGAGCTGGCGGATGCCGGTTTTCGCGTCCCTGATGCAGCGGTTCTTGACTCATCAGAGCCAAATCATCTGAACGCCATGATTGTGGCGAGACCTTCACCGGATAAGGTTCACAAGAAACGAGCTACCCTTCTGACCCTCGGCCAGTCAAAGAATGTTGCCCCTATGCTTCAGGTGCTACATGATAGAGGATATTCTATCCACTGTTGCGGGTTGGAGGACATGCCCCTACCCACTGGTCAGGATGTGATTGCCTTGCTTGACGACGAAGGGCCCTTCTTCGAAAGTCTGAATGATGGGCGTTTCGATCTCTTCAAGGCATTGGTGGACAATTTGAAGGACAGCGGAATACTCTGGGTAACGGGTCTTTCGCAGATACAGTGCCATGATCCGCGATTTGGCCAAATCAATGGCATTGCCAGGACTATACGCTCTGAAATGATGGTAGACTTTGCTACCTGCGAGGTCGACGACGTCAGTTCGTCCCTAGATCAGATCATCAACGTGTTCGAGAAGTTTCAAGTCCGTCAAGAGGACGACGCTCTCAAGCCCGAGTTTGAATACGCCATCGTCGAGAATACTGTCCACGTTGGACGTATCCATTCCTTTTCCATTCAGGATGAGCTCTTGATTATGGATTCTTCTGACGGCATCGCTCTTCGAACAAGCAGACCTGGCCGCCTCACCGCTTTGCATTGGGCACGCCACGAGACAGCAGCACTGAAGGGTGACGAGGTGGAGGTTGAAGCACACGCCACTGGCTTGAACTTCAAGGTGAGCCACTCCCTCCTTGCCGTTCCGGATGTGGAGAACTGATATTCTTTAGGATGTTTTGTGCGCTATGGGCATTGTTGAGGCCTCCGAAAATGGGTTTGGACTTGAAGCCGCCGGTATCGTCCGTCGTACTGGGCCCGGAGTCAAAGGCCTCCAGGTCGGCGATCGCGTCATGCTCATTGCGCACTGTGCATTTGCGACTCATATCATCGTATCGGAGAACCTCTGCGAGAAAATCCCTGATGATTTAAGCTTCGAAGATGCAGCTACCATGCCCTGCGTGTTTGCCACTTCTATCTACTCAATCTTCAATATTGGTAATCTCAGAAAAGGACAGGTATGTTCGCCGACCCATACTCTGTAGAATCTGGCTAACAGCGTCTGTCTATGATAGTCAATTCTTATCCATAGTGCCTGCGGTGGTGTCGGCCTCGCAACAATTCAGCTTGCACAGATGGTTGGTGCCGAGATTTACGCGACAGTTGGCAACGAGGAGAAGACACAGTATCTCATGGACACATTCGGCCTCCCTCGCAATAGGATTTTCAACTCTCGCAGCACTTCTTTTGTCGATGACGTACTGCGCGAGACCGGCGGTGAAGGTGTTGATTTGGCACTCAACTCGCTGTCTGGCGAGCTTCTGCACGCTACATGGAAGTGCATAGCAGTGTTTGGCAAAATGGTAGAGATTGGCAAGCGAGATTTGATCGGCTCGGGAAAGCTGAACATGAGCATCTTTGAAGCCAACCGCAGCTACTGCTGCGTTGACTTGGATCAGATTTGTTTCAGAAGACCAACCATTGCAAAAGAGTGAGTTGATGACCCACGGCAACATACCTTTTCATGGCAGCCAGTTGCTAATATGTTGCCAGACTTCTAAAGAGTATTGTCGACCTGGTCAAGAAGCGCCACGTTCAGCCCATTCGACCCATCAAAAGCTTCAAGTCGGAAGCTGTCCTTGATGCTTTTAGATACATGCAGCAGGGTGTTCACCTTGGCAAAATCGTAGTGACGATGCGCGATGCTGCAGGCGATGTCAACCTGGGAGATCATGTTCAACAGCGGAAAAAAGCCGTTCACTTTGACAGTTCCGGTGCATACCTGCTTGTCGGAGGTCTCGGAGGTTTGGGTCGCTCCATCTCCACATGGATGGCCGAACGTGGCGCCCGTCACCTTATTTACCTGTCTCGAAGCGCCGGAAAGAACCAGATGCATCTTGAGTTTGCTGAGGAACTTTCCAGCATAGGATGCCACGTCGATTTTGTACAGGGTAGCGTTTCGAACGATGACGACGTGACCAAAGCTGTCGAACAAGCTCAGGGCCAGCTCAAGGGCATCTTGCAAATGTCCATGGTCCTTTGTGATCAGAACTTCACACGCATGACAATTAACGATTGGTATACGGCTGTAGACCCCAAGGTCAAAGGAACGTGGAACCTTCATAACGCTTCCGTGGCCGCCGGGGCGGACCTCGACTTCTTTATTCTTTTCAGTTCCCTTTCCGGAATCATTGGGCAACCTGGCCAGACCAACTATGCTGGCGCAAACACTTTCCTTGACGCTTTCTCTCAGTATCGCTCCAGTCTCGGACTGCCCGCTTGCTCCATAGAGATCGGTGCTGTTGAGGAAGTTGGCTACATGGCAGAGCACGAATCACTTATGCAGAAGCTCAAGACGTCCGGCGGTTCGGACGGGACGGTTTCAGAGCATGAACTTCTTGAGACACTTGGCGCCGCCATGTCATCCACATGTGGCTCGAAGCACTCGAACAATTTCTGCCTCGGTTTCCGCACTAGTGTCCCCCTGAGTAAGCCTGGAAACAGGTCTCTCTGGAAAAAGGACGTCCGAATGGCTGTCTTCCACAACTTCGGAGAGACGGACAGCGCGTTGAGCTCCTCTTCTAATGACATGCTGAAGTCTCTTATTACCAGTGCTAAGAGTGATGCCTCGTTGCTCAGCCAACCCGAGTTTGCTCACCTTCTCGCCGTCGAGATCGGTAAGAAGGTGTTCAGCTTTTTGTTGAAGCCAGAGGAGGACTTGCAGACCACAGCTTCTCTGTCCGATCTCGGTATGGACTCCCTTGTAGCGATCGAGATACGACAATGGTGGAAGACTGTTTTCGGATTTGATATCAGCGTGCTTGAAATGATGGGAATGGCCAGCCTGGACGCTTTGGGAGAGCACGCGGCTAAGGGCATGTTTGGCCTGTTCCATGCAAACAGTGACAACTAAGCTACATAGGTAGGACGGGTCCCCTGAAGAGGATTTATTAAAGACTGCTTCCCTTTCCAGTGTCTAAAGGACTGTGCCAACTTTTAAATTGAACCTACCATCATGACGGACATGCGGCTTCGGGATACCCCATTAAAAACAATCAGTGACGTTGCAGCCGGAGAGCTTCGTGGCGGTGCAAAGAGAAGCATGAACTGGATGCCATACCTGGATTGAGCGAAGAGCTCGACTGGTTCATTAGCTGGATTGCTGTGCAAAAGTCGCTGCGGTAGTCATCCCTACACCAACTCCATACTCGCAGCCATTCACACATTTAAGTACTTATCAACCGTTGGGTTCCGCACACCGTGAAATTCCATGGCCAGATTCGCACAGAGTCTAAATCTTCACGAGAAATGGAAAGGCCGTCAGCGTACATATATTGGCCTAGTCTCTAGCCTGGCCTTGAGCGTCTTTAATCTTGAAGGAGAGTCATTGCGCAAATATCTCTTTCTACTCTCGTGCACTGGCCACACAAAGATGAGGAAAGTACGGTCACTGTACTCCGTATCCGTGCGGAGTAGGAATTGACATTGGGGTCTCTCAACGGGTAATGCTCCACCATAAAATGATGTGCCTGAGACATAACGTTCAATATCAGGGAGCTGAGACGTACGCCCTGGGGTCTCAGACAGTGGCCCAAGGGCATGCGGAGTAGAATGAGTGTGAGCAAAGGATGACGAGGAGGCTTGGGGAAAAGCCTCGCCCAACCATCGCATGCGGAACGGACAACGCGAACAGAGACGCGCTACCACAAACTCAATGCCAGGCGCGCCTTTGCCACCAGCCATCCGTCCACTAAATTATTACTTTTTCACAGTATTCCGACCAGGTCGTGCGGAAAGTCCCTGAGAAGCCCTGAGGAATGAGCAGCCCATTGAGGTCATTCATTACGTCGTTGCCAAGGCCTCCGTGTGGCAGAATCGAAGGGACTCGGGCGAGGAAGCCGCAACATGCGCAGGCTGATTGTATTGCTGGGGTAAGTCACGTTGTCCTGCGCAACTCCTGACGACTTATCGACGTCAAAGCCTCGCTGTTCGTGCGAAATCAATGTCGCAAAGGCAAAAAGCTTGCTGACGTTCAATCAAGAGGGCTGGTACTCTCTTGTTTCATCTTGTCCCGCAGATACTACACGAGTGCTGCGTTTGGTGCGTCAAAATATGTCTCCTAGGCCCCATAGGACTGCATTTGCTTACTCATTGGACACATTGAGCAGAGCATCCAATTCACTTCAGCGTTGTTGCTCTGCTGGCCAGTGGTGCAGCTTTGGAAGCTTCGAAACGATGGAGACGGCCGAACGAGGTGCGAGCAGAGAGTTTTGAACTTGCCACCAAACGCTTTGGCTTGTCTCGTGCGTCGAGAGAGAGCTTTAGCGCATCAGAGGATTTGTCATTTACCTCCGCCCTCTTTCGACGCCTAGGTTTGCCCGCGGCTATCCTCTTCGGGTGTGTTGTTCTGCGCAGCTTGCTATCGTGGCTCGTTTTCCGTACGTCGCAATGTTCATGGGTTGGAACCGAGGTGGTACTTGAGCCCTGCAACCCCCGGATCCTCTGTGACCCTGAAGCTAATATGGCTGCAACAGGCATTTCTACCCCTTTTATCGTTTGTCTGCGAGTTCATTGTCCCGAATCAGACCAGAAATACCGACCTTGCGCCGAACAGCAAGAGCTCTCATTCTATTAGACCCCCTTTAGCATCGATTCCCTACGCCCTTTTCGCGTGGGGATGGGCCATCTGTACTATATCGGCTCTGGCTCATTCGCATGTTGGGACTGGAACGATTTGCCCAGCGGGATGGCAGTGGGAGGGCCTCACAAAGTTTGCCCAAATCGCCATCTGTACTCTTGATGCCGTCACAATCTCTTACGCAACCCAGCTTCAAGGATATGATGACCGAATCAATGACGCCTCATATTCACTATCGACAATACTCGTCATTTCGGCCGCATGCGTGTCTTTACTGCCTCTTCCGGGCTGGCTCATGGGCTCCAGCTTCTGCTTCACATTCAAGCCAGGGTTGCTGGACGTTCGGGATCTATTCTTCGACTCCATCATTGCCTCTATCGCCTTCCTTTCTGGTCTATCACTTCTAGAAGACCTCCATCCAACAAGTGTTGCCCTATTAATCTCTGAGGCAGGCCTACTGGGGACTTGGTATTCAGATTTCTGGTTTCAGAACGCGCTTTCCGACACTGCGTTTGACAGGCTCAAGAAAATGTCATTAATGGCTACCGTCTTTGCTGGACTCTTATGGCGTCTGGCGAATATCTCGAGCTATCCTACACGAACACACGTCTCCAAGATCCACCGATGGCTGTCCTTCTTACATGCTGGGGCTATAGTATTCACTGTAGCCTGTTGGACACTGCTTTCGACTGCTTCGAGAACCTTGCCTGTATCCCAAGCCGTCGAAGAGCTTGTATCCTCTGCCCGGACCGAGAAGGTGGCTTGGATGTCCCAAGCCGCGTCAAGCCGGACCTTATCAGATGCTGTTGCAGAGTATCAGAAGCGGTATCGAATGCCGCCACCTCCAAACTTCGACAAGTGGTACGAATTTGCAACGGAAAACAAGTCACCTGTCATCGACGATTTTGGCCAGATCTACAACGACATGCTTCCATTTTGGGGCATTGAACCCTCAAAGATTCGAGAGCGAAGTGCACAGCTACTCGAGTACGGGGATATAGAAATGGGCGCTTTGAGAATCCAAAACGGCACGATATATCAATCGCCTCATATTCCAGGGACACATCGCTGGATGGCAAACTCCCTCGAGAAAATGATCGAACCGGTTGCTAAGTGGGTACCTGACATGGTCATTGCCATCAACCTGGCTGACGAGTGCCGCGTTGCCGTCCCATTCGAAGACATGCAGGCTCTCAAAGCGTCGGCCCAAAGTGCAATATCGCGCCTAGAAATGAACCACAGGGACGGAATGACCAAACAAGCAGTCAGCAATCGAGCGTTGGCGTCTGAATTTCCCGAGCCAACGAAGAGCCACCAGCACCACTCCGACCCGCGGCAAATGGCGCCGCCTTTCGCGGATTACCACGCAAAGCACACCTACTCCGACTGGATATCCTCAACGTGTCCCGTTGAGTCTTTGGCACGTAGTAGCCGGTGGTGGGATTGGGGTACAATCTGCCCAAGCTGTCTGTCGCCACACTCATTGATGACTCGACAAGGAGCCATTGTGGCTAATACTACATTGGCTCATGATCTCTGCCATCAACCTGACGTCGCATACCTCGGTGGCTTCATGATGTCTCCGTCAGTCATGGTCGGCAGCCATACGTTATTTCCCATCTTTAGCCAAGGTCGAGTGGGCGGCTTTTCGGATATTCTCATCCCGTCACCCTGGGACTTCAACGAGAACAGCGCATACGTTGAGCAAGAAGATATGGCCTGGGCTGAGAAGACGAACGGGCTATACTGGCGCGGTTCGAGTTCTGATGGCTTTGCGGCACATAATCGATGGGCGGGCTTTTTACGAGCAAGATTCGTCCACGAAGCTTACGAAGTGGCAAAACGCAAAGCTAAATCGGAGGAGGTGGACACGCAGAATAGCTTGCACATCAACGTCTCTTTTGCGGGTGCCGTGTCCAGGTGCGCCGCAGCTGACTGCGCCATGGAGCTGGACTCGTTCCGTCGCTGGAGCACGTATGCGACGATCCGAAGCGACAAGAGGACCATTGATAATGGTGCCGTGGAACAGAAAGCAGCAGCCTCCTTACCTCCAGTGTTGCCGTTCGCGGAGAATTGGCGCTTCCGACACTTGATGGACATGGACGGGGCTGGGTTCAGCGGACGCTTCAGGTCTTTTATGCAAAGTCGAAGCTTGGTCTATCGCGCTGCTTTCTTTCGGACCTGGTATGAAGAGCGTGTTATAGCCTGGCACGATTACATACCCGCAGATGTGCGGCTCGGTTCCGGGCTTTGGAGCGTGCTCAGCTACCTCGCGGGAGAGTCCCTGAAATCGTCCAGCGCTGCTGATGGTCAGCAGGGTGCTAAAATAGCGCAGGAAATCGCAGAACAGGGCAGGGACTGGGCGTTGAAGGCTTTGCGACGGGAGGACATGCAAATCTATATGTTCAGGCTGCTATTGGAGTGGGGCAGGGTCACCGATGATTCCAGGGAGACGCTGGCGTACGAACATATGTAGACGGCGCGAAACATGACTCCCTTGCAATATATGAAACGTATGAGTCTCGTTCTGAAGCAGTATATTTTCCCGAATAGTTGTACCTTTGCCCGTCGATGTTGAGAAATTGCATGTAACTCGGGCTATCTTTTAGGCGAGGCGGGGGAAGTGAAGAAAATGGATCCAAGAGGAGGGTGGTAGGTGGGTTATGATCTTATGACCTTGTCGTTTCATACAACCACAGGAGGATTTGGACTTTCGGCCGCAATCACATGCCCCGCACGATATTGAGGTTTCACGGAATTTAAGTTACCTTGAATGTGCGAGGTAGGCAGTTGAAGAGTTCATTGTTGCTTTACTGTGTGTACTTGTACGGAGTAAGTTACTCCGTAGTGATAACTCAATAAAACTCGGGTTTCGGGATCGAGACGAAACTGACCGCCGACACAAGGGTTGCGAGCCATGTGACGTGAACATGGTGGAGTTAGCGGGACCATGGCGTGGTTTGGAGGGTCGTCGAGCAGGGAACAGGGTGATCTCGGGTACAAGGCCTAGTGGCCGCTTGGGCCGCTAAGATCGGGTGACACCTTCAATTATTGACAAATGCCCCCACCATAGCAGGCATCGCCGACAATTAGCAGGATGCACAATTCTCGCACATTTTATTTACACCACCG
Organism: Tolypocladium amazonense; assembly: GCA_024340795.1. Lineage (NCBI taxonomy): Eukaryota > Fungi > Ascomycota > Sordariomycetes > Hypocreales > Ophiocordycipitaceae > Tolypocladium > Tolypocladium amazonense. The sequence continues at coordinate 56,661 of JALHCE010000043.1, read as the reverse complement.
TCCTCATTCTTCTGAAGTAATGCGGCAAACAGTACTCCCGCAAATTGTCATTATTCAGGCTCGTTTTGCGCTGAGTACTCGTCGTTTTTGGGGGGTAAAGCTGGTGGCTCGCACTTTCGGTCCAGCCGACCGGGGAAACAAGATAGCCTTCGTGCGGCGATATCTATTTTTGTTTAGTGGCGGTTTCATGGGATAATATCCCTGCCACCTTCAGACTTCCGACCCAGAAACAGCAACCTCCATTTCTTGGCTTAAATACGACAGTCCTAACCACGACTACCGTACATGTAATCTCTATCAACGAGATCAAGACTCGATTCACTTTCGGGGAATTGCATGTTTCTAGAGTCTTCATATTAAAATGCTAAGTGATATACGGAGTATTTATGTATGTGAAGTGAGAAATGTAGACTCCAGGCTTGGCTTCACTCCCTCTGAAAGCCTATGGCTGAGCAGTCTGGGTGGCGTAGTTCAGCGACGGAGGATAGCATCTGTCCACTTTTCCGCCAGTAACTGTGTAGACAACATCCTTACTCTGCAGCATCTTAATTCCCTCATCTGGATCCTTTGCCAAAAACACTTTGGATCCTGTTCCTTCCGCGAAGTCGCATACAAGTGGGTAGAATCTCCGACCCTGCGAATCGACGGTAACGTAGCTGTAGTCCTCGGGCGTCTCCTTGCTCCTCTGGGGCATCAAGGCAACAATGACGCTCGTGCTGGGCAGCATAGTATCGGAGCTGACTCGTAGGCGCGATACGCCAACCTTGGACATTGTATCGGCGTAGTAGTACATTAGTCTTTGCATACTATCGTGAACAATCTTGTTGTCTCCAACTGCAGCCCAGGAGCTGGAACACGACTTTTCCTGCTGACCGTCGGGAACGACGTACATGCTGCCGTTGCTGCATGACAGTACCATCGTCGAGCCGGTGGCATCCACGAGGGGGGCGTACCGGAGGCCCGAACTGCCACTGTAGGCGGTATCGGGTACAGGCTGCACGGCATAAGTGAGAAATTTGGAGTCGCTATCGATGGTCTTGCCCTGAGAATCGACGCCAATGATGCTCCGCCTGCCAGCGAGCCTTGAAGGTGCTCTACGGGCGCGTGCCCCGTGCGCAGAGGTGAAAGATGTGGGATCAGGCATCTCGTGTGTAGAGTTTAAAAATAAGGGTTCAGGTGCTTCGGTTGTAGAATCGGACAAACTGGTTTCAGTTGCTTCGTGTATAGACTTTGACAAAGTAGGCTCGGTTTCCCCGTTTGTAAGATTGGAAAGAATGGGCTTAGGTGCCTCGTGTGTAGAATTGGATAGTACAGATCCAGGTGCCTCGTGAGTCAAATTGAAAAGTACAGGTCCAGGTGCCTTGTGCGTGAAATTGGAAGGTACGGCTCCAGGAGTCTCGTGCGTAGAATTGGAAAGTATCGGCCGAGGTGTCTCGTGTGTAGAATTGGAACTTATGGGTCCCGGTGTTTCGCGCGTAGAATTGTGACGTACAGGTCCAGATGCCCCGTTCTTGGAACTGAAAGGTGTGGCTTTGAGTTCATGTTGACGAGCCGGTAACCTGGCGCAATAGCTTTAGTCAACGCCAAACCAACGGGTAAGTCAAGAAGTCACTCACTCAATACAGCCCCGAGATAGCGTTCTGTCTTGCGTGTCCAGCAACGGAATCGTCTTGAGGCCCAATATATCTATAAACAGCTTATTGCGCCAGCTGATCTGTGTGCTGATGCCAGGACAGCCGTTCGTCTCGAGGAATCCACCTGAGAACTTCCCTTTTTCGGTAACCTCGGCTGAAGCAGCGACCTGGGCAACTCCTTTGATGGACGGCTCGTCAATGAGGCCGACAGACTTTTCCCAGCTGGCTATCTGAAGGCCGCATTTGAGACCGAGGGGCAGGCCCAGTTGCGCAGAGAGCATGAGCTCCCCCTCAGCCTGAAATACAGGCCTGAAATAGGGCTCCCAGCCGCTGCTCTTAGTGTTGCCGGGATTGACAAAATCAATTAGCACCATTGCATTCTCTAAGCCTATATCGGCACCTGCCAGCAGCCTCCCCTTTGCTGCTGCTGTAAGTTCAACGTTTGTGCCGACTGAGACCCAAGGTCCAATGGTAATGACACCATACGACAAGCCCGGCAGGCCGACGTGGATGAGCTCTGCGCCGAATTTCTGGGTCCATGTCATCTGAGCGTCGATGCCAATCTTGAGGCTAAAATCGATGCTGGTGTGGATTTCCACCTGGCCCTCGAGGAAGCCGCCGAAAGGTGTCCAGCGCGCCCGTCCCGCAATCTTCGCATCGCCCGAAACGCCGCATCCAACACAATATACATCCAGGTAACCATTAAGCTCCTTGTTTTCGTCGACTGTATGCGAGCCAAAGGATTTGAGAAGAATGCTATCCCCCCAGGGCGAGACTGCCTGCTTTGCATCCTTGTTTCTAAGCTTGTTACTGTCGGATTTCGGGTCCTTGGGGTCCGGGATTTTCCAATGCAGATCTTTCTCGATGCTGCCACCCACAGTGGTTTTATCTTGAATCCACTTCCAACCTTTTTTCAACCCTTCCCCGGCGGGCTTAATAACGTGGTCGTAAATGGGTTTAATGACGTGGTCGTTGATGGGCTCAATGACATGTTTCTTGAAGCCATTCCAGAGGTCACCAAAGAAGCCCCGCCGTTCGATGGCCCGACGATGATGCATTGCCGGGACACTTCTGCTGCTGATATGCGGTGCTATCTCCTCCAGAAAGTCCCGAGATTCTGCATTCAAGGCCCTGAAGCCCAGGCTGCGGTCAAGATTCTGATCAAACTCCTGCCCGAGGCATGCGGTCACAAGGCCATATTTGTTGTCTGCAAGTGCATCACCGCAGTTCGACGCCGCAAAGTCGGCCGAATCATTGGCCAATGGGCGGGGAGACGATGAGAACCTAGCATTCCGCGCAGAAATGGGCGCGGGAGAGTTTGTCGGGGATGGCCCTTCGTTGAAGGAAGTGGCACGGCCAGTCGCTGGCGGCCTGCCATGAGAACGTTGAGGGTCCGAGGGGGTCCACCATCCCCATTCAGTCTCGCCGGAGCTTATGATCTCGTCAGGGTGCTTGGATTTTCCCGAGGCATTTATGACTAGATCATCTTTCTTGAAATCCAGATTAGACACTTTGAAATAGCACCTCTCGCCTTTACGATAGTCGCCACAGCCTGGGGCAAAGGCGATCAAGACAAGCCCCGAATCAGTAGCCCAAGTGTCTGACGCGAGCTTGAATGCTTCGTTATCAGCGAATTTTATCTTCAAGCCTTTGTTTTGGTCATACGTGACTTGCAGACGGTCGCTATGATCAAGGTTGACTGACGGGCTGGTAAAATGGTACGTCAGGAAGGCGAAGTGTCCGGCTTTGGATGGATCTATTTTCGTCAGTCTCACAAGATTGTTCAGACCCTCTTTCAGATGGAAATTTCCCTACCGCCGACGCCATAGTACATCTGGGAGCCCTTGCTGGTCGGGATCGGTTCAATGTTGTGAACATTTTTGGTGTCCCATGACCAGTGGACATTAGGTGACAAAGTCGCAGTGGGACCGTTCTTTGTGAATGTAGCCGTCTGCTCGCCCTTGAAGCCGAACTTATTGCGGCCTCTCTCGGTGGGCGACGGATATGGGGAGGCCGTAGGACGATCCGCATGATCGCTGATGATCCTGCTGCTTCTGTTTTTCTGGGTGTTGTTGTTCTGGGAGTACCCTGTGGCAAACGGAGGATGGACGCTCGGCACAGCACTGCCGTTGATGTTGGAGTACCCAGAGGCGAAGGGAGGATGAACCTGTGGAACAGCGCTGCTGTTGTTCTGGTTGTTGTTGGTGTTGGAGTACCCCGTGGCAATCGGAGGATGAACGCTCGGCACAGCACTGCTGTTTTCCTCGCTGTCGCTCTTGGAGTAGCCCTCGGCAAATGAAGGACGGACGCTTGGCACGGCACTGCTAGAAGTGTTTCTATAAGCTGATTGAGTCCCCGGCGCTGGAAATGCCTGGACTGCAGTCGCAGCCCAGAGCAGCAGAATGAAAATCATGTCTGTCAAACGAAGACCCAAGATAGAATGGTACTTGAGAAAAGAATAGAGAAATGAGTGTGTAGAGAGTCAATTAAATGACAAAAAACATGGAGATATTGAACCTCAAGAAAGTGAGGATTGAAAGGAGTGTCAGGGCTCGATGATAACCCAGCCGCGAAGGAAGAAGCAAGGACGCTTCGACATTTGGCCGAACGAGAGTCCTGACGGACCAGGCCTAGAGGTGCTGTGTTCTGAGTATATATTGTCCTGATCTTTGAAGGGAAAACGGCCGTAGCTCGGAGGATCAATAGTGAGCTTTCCTACCCCTCGTCAGCTCAGTTCATGTCGTACTTCAGTCCCAGCGCAGTACCAATACCCAAAATGATGAGATTGATTTTAGTGACATTCAATAGAAGCTCAAAAATGTGGGTTAGCGAGCGTAAGAAGTCATGGCGCTCGGTCAGAAGATCCAGGCAGGATGGCCCCTTCATTATTTTGGCCTACTAATACATCAGGCTTTGTGTGGTCCGTGCGAGTATCGAGACTTGTTCATGTCAGGCTGCGCCGCAGGCATTCGCACTGCGTGCTCGTATGCGGGTACTCATAGCTCTTTGCTCAAGCTGACGATTTTCCTCGGCCTTTAATACCCCTGTTAATAGTCGTCCACTTTTTGTCAAAGCGCTGGTGCCGCGGTTGACCACTCGTATGGAATGCGGGCTTGGCGGGTGGACAGGATCCTTTGTCGCCCCTGTTTTCGCTTCCCACTTAACACCCGTATATACAACTTTACCCCACGTGTTGCCTTCCCAGCGTGTCAGAATGCGGTGTCAACGTACACCACGGAGGTACACCCCAACGTTGCAGCAGAGATAAGATCCACAAAAGAGGAACAAGCAGCTACACTCTGTACTTGTAATGAATTCCCAGATGAGCTACGAGTTATTGGAACATCATCAGGAGCCAGTTACAGACTCACTATAGCGCAAATCGGGACGGAAGTCGCTAGCGAGAGATCCAGGCAGCGTCTTGACGAACAAATACTTTCTTAGAGGACCCTGAACAAAAGCGATCGTACAGTTAAGGGCTTGAGCGCAAATGTATCTTTCCATAGTAAACTTTATAAGGAGACACCTCACCGCTAGCCAATCAAATATCACATTGGGTGGGAGCATCCTGGGCCGCATCATTGGGAAATCCTCCAGGGTATACGGAGGAGACGGCCCCACAAAACGTCGGACGTCAGAAACCCTGACGCCTCTGAGTCGCTCGGCTATCCCCATTTACGTACTCAATGCACAAGTATACTATACGTTTTTGAAAGAAGAACAGGGGAATCAAACGAGGCCAGAGGTTCTGCGCTGATGGCGGGACAATATGTAGGGGATTTCGTACCTGGGGCCTTGCATAATGTACGATTAGGCATCTTATGCAAAGGGATAGGTAGCGGAACTACGTGTATTATAACGATCTACGGTGCCTATACCCGTGTTAGTTGTAGAGGAAACTTAAATGACAAGGCCAGTAATGGGTTGTGCCGTCTGCCCTTCGTCTGTGCGCAGCGTACCCGTAACAAAAGCGGGAATTAGAATTACCCACTGCAGCTTTAGCGAGCAGAGTAAACGTCGCTTAGACATGTCAATCCGCAGGTCCAACCAAGAAAAAGGATGACGTGGAAATCTACATCTGCTCCTGGATACGACCTAAAATTGGCTTACGCCTCTTTCCGTGATAGATACCGACTAGGAAATTAGTGCTTCGTAATAGGGAAGATCAACTACTCGTATTTTCCGGTTCCTGTCGGAAAAAGATGGCCGTTTCCCGTCTTCCGCGTTTGCTGCAATATTAGACTGGGGCCATGCTGCTCACGAATCTCCGCATCTCCGGTTCTCGTATACTGAAGAACATTGATTTCACGTACACTACCTCCAAGGTTGTGGCCAGGAGATCATTGACTAATAGAGTCGTGCGCTATCAAGGCTGCATCAGACTCGTACTTGACAACCCACTAGTCCCATTAGGCGCTGCATGCTAAGCTCGTATATTCGCAATCTCATATCACGGGAGTGGCCCAAGCCGTATCTCCATCGGTGGCAGCAGTCGCCGGCCCCAAATTAGGCTACTCAACGTATGAATTCGCTTTTCATTCGATTAGGATGTTTGCAGACGTAGCGACTTGCCGCACGTGCTATGAGGCAATGCTACTATGTACGAAATTGAGCAACGATGGGTTACGAGATGAATCTGGCGCCGGGATGGCAAGGGTAGTAGCTATGTCTTCGGGTAGATTAACCTTCGCAACCCGCGGATCTGTTTCCATCGTCCATTGAAGATCAAAAACATCTCTACAAACCAAAATGATCGCTCACATGTAATGAAAAAGGCGACCGACGCATGATATTTGCATAAGCGCTGCTATCCAGAATTGAACGAGCTATTGCCTCTGCTGTATCATCCACAAATGCCGATTTAAGTGATGTCCGCTCAGTCAAGCTTCAGTTGCATAAAAATTGATAGTATTATCCTTGTTCAGTGTTCAGACCCTAGTATTAGAAAATGGGTCTCATTACTCAATATGATACCATTCAGACACAGCCCCTCTCTGTAGGCGAGTCATATTGAGAAGCAAAGTTCTTTCAATACTGGCTAACCTTGCAAGCCACATTCCTTGGCCTTCTTCGTGATGACATAGGTGGATAGCAGTGAAACTTAGCTTTCTTAATGAGCGCTGGAGGTCTTGGGAAGTCCGCGCCTGAGTCTTCACTATGTCCAGCCCCTCAGTTCCCTGACATAAGATGTAACTTAGGCCGCAGTTTAAAAATAGCGTTCTAACAAAACGGGTCTGGCAATTGCGTTGGCAGCGTCACCACGCTGATTTGCAAGATGTGCTAGTTTTGTCAAAAATGATGCTTTATTGGATGTGGTAGAATGTAACACGATATGGGACAACTTTTTTACTGTACCAGGAATGATATTCGAATTTGGTGCTCCTGTCCCATTTCCACTGGACGGCGCGACTTTGGGTAGTTTGCTACTCTACTAGATCGTTCGAAGTGAGAGTTTCTGACCTTGGAGAAGCTTCCTACGATGGCTACCAAAAGCAAAGGATCGGATGAATGTGAGAGCCGGGATGATTTGGCTACTGTATTGGCACCAAGATTTCTTCTTCGGGAGAATCTCCAGCCGTATATGCAAGGCCGACAGCGAGATGCGGCAAATCGAGGTTCAAGCACGAAATTGGGAAGCGCGTGGGGTAAAGTAACCCAAAGTACGGAGTAGTTGATGAAAGGAAAGCTTTACGTAGCAATGTGGATCTCACCGCCGCGATGACGTCTTGAGCCGGCCAAGAGTATATCGGATGATGTAGTGACATCGTCTTGGCATTCTTGCTTATCAGAGACTTGGCACACCACTGTCGAAGCCATTCGGACTTTGCTATGAAGCGTGCTTGAACGAATGGTGGTACGGTCTGGCTGTGCCCAAGTCGACCCTCTCCCACTTGAGGTTGTCCGAAATGGCGCTCTCCACGCATCAGTGCTTGTCATACCAGCATTTGACTCGCTCGTTTGCGGACTACAGGTCCTTTTCGTGATGGAAGAAAACGCCTTCTCTACCGCAGCTATTATGTAATGTTCCGAGACTTAGGCTCAGTAATTACGGTGGATTTGCGCTACGACAGCGTATCGTGAGCAGACGACTTGAAAGTCCAAGGTGCAAGTCTTTTCTGGATTCCAACGCCTGAGATGAGCTAACTGCCCACCGCTTCATCTGTCACGCTTCGACACATTATGATCATCTCAAAAGGGGTCACTGATCCGGTTTTTGCTTCATTGGGACTTCTGCCAACGACTTAACCATGGCGTACTGTGAAGTCCAACCTCAACTTTTGGATACATCTTACACCGATTCTGATACATTTAAGGCAATTCTAGGTCACTCTTGCCGACGGATTCAAATTTTATGGGGCTAGAAAAGAAGATTAGGGTAAGAGACGGAAAGCAAAGAGGACATCGAGACGGAATCTTAGCGGAGTACTTGACGCGCCAATCGCACGGACAGCTCTCTTGGATAGCCACTTGAGACCTTCATGATGCCGCAATGTATTTGACGTATTATTGGGACTTCACCTCCTGAGCCGCCACCCAGGAGTCGTCAATCCACCGAAATTGGGATCTATGAATTGCTCCTCTCACTCTCGCACTTCTTCTTCAAGTCCGCATTGAAACCCTCAAAACCGCTCTTAGTCTTTAGGTGAAATCCTGTCCCTTCTGCAACTATAAAGGCCAAGACGCCGGAAAACGTCTCAGCCTGCACAAATGTTGTTGCCCCCGGCGTTACCTTGCTGGGAAGAAAGCAAAACTGGTGATTCGCGATGAACAGGCCGGGGATGCCCCACAATGTGCCGCGCCAACGAAATTCTTGTGGCGTATTGGCCAGTACGGTCGGCGAGACTGTGGAGCCCTCCAAGACAGCGGTCAACTTGGTGCCAGGGGCAGCGGTTGGGTCAGCGGGCGTGATTGATTTGATGAAGCCATTCGTCCAGGTTGGATATGACCGAAAGTCGAGAAACTAAATCTCAGGGTTTAAGATAATATTCAAGGCATCGAAGTGTGAAAAGACTGACCGTTTGCCTCACCTCCTCTGGCGACCGAGCTATCTCTATCTCAGTGTGTATCGGCATTTTGTTTGCTGAATTGATTAGAAGCTTGAGTTGTCCTGGGCTACCGACTTCGGCGACTGGGGGCGGCGAAGGTCGTCTTACATGACTGGTGTTTGCGTCCGCATCGTCAATAGCAAGAGCTCTTTATACTTCGGCCGAACAAGTTTTCGAGACTTAAGCGCCTGATCCTGGCTACACTGAACAATTTACGATTGGTCCTTTCATTTGGTTTTTCCTGTCATACATGCGATTTCGAGTGCCATGAGAGGTGGATGAGGCGCTTGAGCGGAGAGATGTTGCTCCGATGCGGCTGAGTTATTGAAACGCCACGTTTGGCGTGAGCATGCCGTATTGAGATACGAAGGTGCGCAAGTTGGAAATGTGACTTCGTTAGAAAAGCGCGAAGAAGGCAATTTAAGGGGGACATTCAGCAAAAGCAATGTACAGGTCCAAAGATTTCTTACATAGATGTAAGCGCTGGTAAATAGAACTCTCACTTAAGTTCCCTTTTGAATGGTGTTTTTCGAATTTACTCGGGCCATGCTGCGCTAAGCTTGAGTGTCAGCCTTCCGGGTGCACAACGTCAGTGTTCACACACGCCTGCGTACGATATTGCCAGCTACAACTGTTCTCTCGGAACATTGAGAGTAAAGAGATGAAGATTAAGTGGATCCGTAGGTGTGATTGTAGGATTCGATGAATGTTTGCGAGGTGAGAGTATCGTCACGTTTCGGTGAGGAGAAGAACAGCGTGAGCCTTCGTGTCCCCTTCATAAATATGTGAATGCGACATGAAGGGAACACCAAGACTCACTCTTTTCATCCCCTCCCTTAACAGTCATCAGTTGGAGTTACCTCACCAGCAAGCTGGGCAGTACAAGCCGCTTTCCCCTCTCCTCTAACCCAGCTGTTCTTCGCATTACCCCTCCCCGACCCCTCATCAGCCTCACAGAGATCTGCCCCTCGAGGAAATATACAGTCCGCCGCCGCTGTTCTAGGGCTATTGGCTGTGCGACAAACCGTTCTCGGCTCTCCTTTTCATTTTCCAGAACGTGGCATCGAAGCTTTATTGTCAAAGCTGCGCCGCAGCGGTCCAATTTCAGCCTTGGCTTCCTCGCGACTCGGATCATAACTCTGAATTGAGCCACACGAGTCATTAAGGAAGTTTGAATGGCAGCTTCAACAAAGGAGGTACGAGATCTGCTGACCGGACGGAATAGCGTGGTTCCGCGGCATGACGCCTTGATGAATGATCGGTAACGGCAAAAAACATACGCAAAACGGTAGTGATGTGTCGTAGCTGCATGTTCCAAGATCAGCGGTAAATTTTTGGACGAATTTCTTCCAGCAGGGGGGATGACCACGGGCTCTGAGCGACCGTGCTCCATCATTGGTAGGGTTGAGAGCATGGGAGAGCTCATGTGAACAACCCGCGCCTTGCGCTTTCAACCTGTTAACCCGTGTGTCTCGGCAGGCTGACGCCACACCTGTCGAGCACTCTTGCATGTCTTATCTTCATTCAGCCCCGCCCATTTGGGATGTGAACGTCGCATAACAGGCTCAGCGCGGCCTTCCGTTGCGTAAATGCTTGCGTTGGCGAGTGATAGCTCTCCAAAAGAGTGTGGATGCGGACGGTTATGAGCAAGCCTGGAAAGGGCGATCCTAGATAATTGCCGATCATGACCTCTCATCCCTTCGAAGCCTGTAAGGCTTGTGGGGACAAGCTGAAAGTGCGGGATCCAATTGACTTTTAAGAATCACGCTCGCCTTTGTATCCGATTTGTTTTTGTTGTCTGCACTCAGACCCACAAGCCTTACGGGCTTCGAAGGGATAAATCCTTGCCTGCGTGTCCGCCGTCGAGTACGCAGCCTACATTTTACATCGCCCTTTCGCAAGTCGCAGCTTTACAGAAGTATGCTCAGACAAGCGTCTCGTTGGCTTCTACGCCACTTCGCCCCTCCAAGCGACCCTGAGAAGCAAGGGCCCGATGCAGAAACATTCCACAGCGACGATTTGGGGCAGGATAGGCACCACCGCCTCACGGTTATCACCACCGCTGAGAATGCGCTCATTCCTCCAAACGACAAATTGCTTATCTTCCGCTCGCTGACTGGCATTGACACGGTGCCAACATTGAGCAGTTCTGGCCACGCCAGCCGCGCTGCGCCAAATCTCGGCATCTACCCGCGTGTGATACGAGCCGAGCACAGCTCAGGGCGAGGTTATCGCTTCTTCAACATTTTCGTTAATGGTTGCCTGGGGGCCCAAATTATCGTTGCTGCCGCTCTGACAGCACTCGGAGCAGCCAACGGATCACGAACCGCGGTGACGGCATTTGGAGCTATCAATACCATCATTGCCGGGCTTCTAACCTATTTGAAGGGTACCGGCTTACCCAACCGCCTCAAATGCGTGGAGGACGAGTTCAAGGCCGTCAGAGAGTACATTGAGCAGCGGGAACGAGAATTTTGCCTGTCTGACTGCCCGCTGAATCCCTTGGAAGAAGTTCGGTTGGTCGACGAGATGTACAACTCAGCAAAACAAGACATGGATGGTAACAAAACTACGGGCCGAGTGAACAATTTTGCGCAGCCCAAATTCAGTGCAGCTTCGATGTTGTCTCCAGTGGCACAGAGACTTTCAAAGTTTACTGAGTCAGCCTCGCCACGAGTGCCTGTTTCTGACAAGCATTGATGCCTTCGGGCCGACCATAAGGGCTGTCGCGAGCCACTGCCTGACGGCCACGGTATACGGCACGCGATGGATGATGTGGGGGACTATTGTGAGTACGATATATCCCAAAGATTGATCGGCTACCTTTCGTACTTGCCCGTCTTTTTTTGAATGACAAATGCTGATGAGCGACCGAAGAACACTCGCGATTAGGTACAGGCTACCGCAGCCGTGACTTCGGCATCTAAAGGAGGAACATAAAGCTAATGCGCCCACTGCGCCCGCCCGAGTATACCTGAGATAATTCGTTCCTTGCAGGAGAAAATGTCGCACGCTATAAGGCCATGAACGTGGCCCAATATGTATGTGCCTTGAGTGAATCGTTGCTGCATATACTCGGCAACACTGCGGCACCAGAACCATCGAAAGCTCTCCCGTGGGCTGGAGCACATGGATAATGGAAGAGACAAGTTCTCAATGACAAGCGGAGGATGCCTGTAGAAGTAGCCCGATGTGAGACGGACCTTGAATGGCGCTTCAAGCCCGCCATTGTCAAATCTCGACACTAATTCCTTGCTCTGACAATGAAACAATGTTCTCTTTGGAACCCCTACTTTCCATGCGCAGGAAGTCCCATCGCTGTGCTCCATATATGTGCAACCAATGGCCTCTAGTGTCAGAAGATATGTAGTATGTGCCAATGAGGAGACGTATCAGCTGAGAGAAAAGCAGAATCAAGGACATAAAATACTTTCGCTGTCCCAGCTACCTGATAATCTGGTGAAAACCCAATCGATGCCGCGATATGTGAATTGGGTATCACAGTGCCTCGTGTTCGCATACTCGTACTGTCCTTGAAGTGTGGACCAGCACTGCAACATGCCCGGAGACAAATCGGAATGGAAGCACTAACATTGAAGCCATCCCTCCAGCCAATCCAGGAGAAGCTGAGTAATGTGTCGGCAATTTGTGCGGAACGTACCGGCGCACGTTATCCGATTGAACCGATGCCATCAGTCGTTGCAATAATTGCCCCAGAGCTTTCCGAAACGCCACTGGAGCCCGCACAGGATTCAATCTGCGTCCGACGTTGCGACAAGAATACACAGCATATGGACGTTCGGAAAGACTCCATTGCATCGGAGCGGGCTAGGGACAAACGAAACGACGACGCTCGGCCGCTTCCGGCCGACAACGCTTCCCTCACAAGGTCTGCAGTCTAGAAGCAGCAGCATTGGGTTCGCACAGCCAGCTCGGCGGATGCAGGAACAGCCCGACGGACAGTGAGTGGTACGAGGTCCAGAACAGACAAGGGGCTGCACACTATCAGGTGAGCCCGTTGCTGGACAATTACGCCCCAGGGTCCACAGCAAACGGACAGCCAAGAACATTGCACCTGTTGGTGCTTTTCTGCAAGAGTACTTGTCGTCAGGCTTCCCCTGGTGCAGGAAGTCCTTGAAGCGGTACGTATTGAGCAGTCTTCATTCGCGCGGACCCGACCGCTCCGCAACACGTCCACTCCCGGGAGCATACGAGCAGTGAGGATACAGCAACGCGGTAAAGAGGGCCCCCGGCAAATAAGATTCCGGCAATTCGTCATTCGATGCGGGGTCTGTGGACAGTGTGGACCATAAAACGCGGGGTGTGGCTCCCCTCGACCCCATCCGAGGCTTGCTCCCAAGTGCGTCTCAAGCTTGGGTTAAGCTTTACATTCACCTGTACTTCGAGGAGACAGTACCATCCCAGCACGCAATACCGCATCGAAACCGTTGACATGGCTGAAAGCAAGTGTCCCGTCCGTCACGAGATTAACACCGGCGGCGGCGGCACCAGGAACCGCGATTGGTGGCCCGACTCATTGACTCTGGGCATTCTTCGCCAGCACACCGATGTGACCAATCCGCTGGGCGGCGACTATGATTATGCGGCCGAGTTCAAGACGCTCGATCTCGACGCCGTTAAGAAAGATCTCCATGCGCTCATGACCGACTCGCAGGATTGGTGGCCCGCTGACTTTGGCCACTATGGCGGCCTCTTCATCCGCATGGCCTGGCACAGCGCGGGCACCTACCGCGTCTTCGACGGCCGCGGCGGCGCCGGGCAGGTCAGTGTCCAGCTATTGTACGGTGCAGCACGATTTCGATCATGCTAACGGACGAGTGAAACAGGGCCAGCAGCGTTTTGCCCCCCTCAATAGTTGGCCGGACAACGTCAGCTTGGACAAGGCTCGCCGCCTGCTCTGGCCCATCAAGCAGAAGTACGGCAAGAAGATCTCGTGGGCTGATTTAATTGTTCTCACGGGCAACGTGGCCCTCGAGTCCATGGGCTTCAAGACCTTTGGCTTCGCTGGCGGCCGCTCGGACGCCTGGGAGGCCGACGAGTCCGTCTACTGGGGCGGCGAGACGACCTGGCTGGGCAACAACGTGCGATATGCCGACGGCCACAAGGGTCTCGCCGAGCACGGCGTTGTCGATGCGGATGAGAGTCCTAAGAAAAAGATGCACTCGCGCAAGCTCGAGTCGCCATTGGCGGCTGCACACATGGGCCTCATCTACGTGAACCCCGAGGGCCCCGACGGTAACCCGGACCCCGTAGCTGCGGCCCATGATATTCGCGACACCTTTGGCCGCATGGCCATGGACGACGAGGAGACGGTGGCGCTCATTGCCGGCGGCCATTCCTTCGGCAAGACGCATGGCGCCGCTCCCTCGAGCAACGTCGGCAAGGAGCCCGAGGCCGCCGGTCTTGAGCAGCAAGGCCTGGGCTGGTCCAATAAACACGGCTCTGGCAAAGGTCCTGACACCATCACAAGCGGCCTAGAGGTGACATGGACCAAGACGCCTACGAAGTGGAGCAACAACTACCTCGAGTATCTCTTCAAGTTCGACTGGGAGCTCACCAAAAGCCCTGCCGGCGCCAACCAGTGGGTGGCAAAGAATGCTGAGCCAATCATCCCCGACGCCTACAATTCTTCCAAGAAGCACTTGCCCACCATGCTGACGACTGATCTATCCTTGCGATACGACCCGGCATACGAGAAGATTTCGCGACGCTTCCTTGAACACCCGGACCAGCTCGCCGACGCCTTTGCCCGCGCCTGGTTCAAGCTGACACACCGTGATATGGGTCCGCGCGACCGATATCTCGGTCCAGAGGTGCCTTCTGAGGAGCTGATCTGGCAGGATCCCATCCCCAAAGTCAATCACCCGCTCGTCGATGATAAGGATGTTGCCGCCCTGAAGAAAGATATCCTGGCCTCTGGCCTGGACATCTCACAGCTCGTGACCACCGCTTGGGCCTCAGCGTCTACGTTTCGCGGCAGTGACAAGCGTGGTGGCGCCAATGGGGCTCGCCTCCGCCTCTCGCCGCAGAAGGACTGGAAAGTGAACAATCCGCAGCAGCTGAGTCAGGTTTTGAGCGCTCTAGAAGGCATCCAGAAACGCTTCAACGGCTCTGCAAGCGGCGGCAAGAAGATCTCTCTGGCTGACATTATTGTCCTGGCTGGTGGAGCCGCGATCGAGAAGGCGGCTAAAGATGCCGGCCATGATGTTGTCGTCCCCTTCTCGCCTGGACGAATGGATGCATCGCAGGAGCAGACGGATGTCAAGTCGGCTGCCCACCTCGAGCCCTACGCGGATGGCTTCCGAAATTACGGCCAGTCGACCGACCGAGTCAAGACAGAACATTTGCTGGTAGACAGGGCGTCGCTGCTGAACTTGTCGGCACCCGAGTTGACTGCGCTGATCGGTGGTTTCCGTGCTCTTAACACTAACTACGATGGCTCAACCCATGGTATCTTTACAAAGCGCCCAGGTACTCTGACCAATGACTACTTCGTGAATCTTCTCGATATGGGCACCGGCTGGAAGCCGCACGGCTCTGATGGCCAGCTATTTGAGGGTTTTGACCGCAAGACCGGCAACAAGAAATGGACGGCTACCCGTGTCGATCTCGTCTTCGGCTCTCAAGCAGAGCTGCGCGCCGTTGCCGAAGTCTACGGTAGCGCCGACGGAAGCAAGAAGTTCGTGAACGATTTTATCGCTGCCTGGACCAAGGTGATGAACTTGGACCGCTTCGACCTCAAGAAGCCATCCGCCTTGAAGGCTTCCAGCCGGCTGTAATTTGTGGAAGGTGTCTTTATTTGTAGTGACGAAAATTGGAGGATGAAATTGCACGTTTGTACATCGAGAGAATGCTTCTTTAACAAAACAAAGTATGGAATATTTGTCTCATCTCCCTACCATTTGAAACCGCTACGTGGGCCACAGCGTCATCTTCTATGGCATTGCATCGATTACAACATTCAACAAGCATAGTTAAAGGACATGATACTCATTCGTATTTGCTCAGATGAAATTTACATTAGTAAATTAGCAGCCATCAACCGCGCTGTTATCTCAGCACTCGAAAACGGGAGACTTGAGGGACACTGCTCAGTTTAGACGCCCTAGCCGCAATTGCCGATCGGGTTTGCCGTATTGCTAGAGGCAACATCCACATCAGGACCAGGATGGGGGAATAGCACGTCGGCCCCCTCGAGGGTCCCGCATCCGTTGGCAACGTTGGCAACAAAGATGGCCGGTCGGATGTTGATAGGGTCTCCTGGACTTCGTTGAATGACCGCGGCTTCTGTTTCACTGATGGTGACGTGAGCGCAGTTCATGTACATCTCGCGGTTGCCAATCTGATTGAACCAAGACCAAGCGAAGAGAGCCTCTCCTGAAGGTGTGTCGTCGGGTAGCGTGAACTGCCAAGTCGGTTTGAGTGGGCACTGGCCGATGTACGAATGGATCACTGTCCACGAATTGCCCTGGTCAAAAGACAGTGAGGCCTGGCAGCTTCCACCATTGTGCGTGGCGGTTCCGACAACGGTAAAATTGTAAGTCTGACCGGCCTGCCAAGTGACCACGGATTGTCCCTGAGGGGTATTGAGCAATGACTGATATCCCTTGCATGGATAGTTGGCACCACTCGAAAGGAGAGGGCTAGTCATGGAGTAGTCGATGTCGGTTGTGTACTTGTTATACTTGGAGCGAAATGGTGGCGGCCAGCTCATCTGCATGTGAGCTTGGACGAGGCACGCCAGGCTAGTGAGTGCAGTGAAGGAGCAGAGATACTTCATGGTTGCTGAAAGTCTGCTGCAAATAGATGAAAAGTTGGTAATATGATAGTTTATGAGCAGGCAAGAGTCAAACATAGGGTTTGAGCTGGGCTCGACAACGAGAGGCGGTCTCAGGCTGCAGAAATCCGATTCTTCTTATATCTGGCGTTTGGGAAGGGGCAGCAAACTAGGAGCCCAATACTACGTAACTACGACAAGAAGCACAAGATATTGGCTTGGACGTATCGTGTAAGACAGGTGTTTGGAACCGGCACCTTGTTTGCCGTTCATAAGACCATTTTGTCACCGGGCCTGTCGTCAAGGATTACAAGGCTGGTGCTTCGCTGGCAATGCTGAAATTAGGCAAGAGCCAGATCTCTCAATTGTATGGTTCAACACTTTCCACCCATGATAGCACACCTCTCCTCCTTCCGTCCTGTCGAGCACTAGCGCGTGGGGGAGGCTTCGAGAAAGGGTCCTTCTCTGTTGCGGTCAGACCTAGCCACATTCCTATGGCCTGGTAAATAAACATTTTGACGGATACTGACCAATCCGCATCGCTTTTCTTGTCATAAGCCACCCGGTGATTGTGACGGATGTGCACACGTATCGCATGGTTGACACAGGACCTGGAGAAAGGCGGAAGTATCTCCAACGTCAAATGGACCCCTAGTGAGATATTTGTTAAGCAGTTGTGAACATCCGTATATTTTGTCTACGCTTTCGAGCTGTTTGCCCGTCATAGTAACGTTCTACAATTTTCTGAATCTCATTGACTTTCCACCACTCGGAATGGTTTATAACAGGGCTGCCATCCTTTTCGGTCTTCTACCCCGCAGCGTAGACTTTCAGGGAAGAGCCAGGTGATTTCCCCTGATCAGATTAGCACACTTAGAGCCAAGTGCTTACACCAAATCAGGAAACTCAACAGTCGTGTCGCAAAATGCTGGTGGGGAAAGGTTGACAACATTTTGCTGGCTCTCCTCTGCAGCACCCCCTTCAGCGCATTGACATGTATGAGGCCGATGAAGGCGTGATTTAAACGTGAACACTCCCAAAACTGTTGAAGGCATTTCTCAAGACGAATTCCTACGAATTCTTACAAAAGTACTTTGTTGACAGCCTCATAAAGCTTTGATATCAACATTGGCAAACCTCATAGATGCAACCCTGCGAGGTCAGCGTCGAATGTAACGCCCCAGGATCGGGCCACTATGGTCCGTTTTAGGTTGCACCAACAGGACAGGGGCCATCAATTTGCGAGATACCCCTGCTCGTCTCTGAGTCGTCAAGGAATTGCTCACCTGAGTGAAGATCCACATGACATGGTCTTCATCATTGCGACCATCCCACGACAGCCATGTGGTAACGTTAACTTCAAAGCCACAACCTCAAAGTAGTATTTCCTGGTTCTGGCCGGGGGCTAATTGGACCCGCTCATAACCATTGGAAACCAAGGCGCTTTGTTTCAGTAGTGACGGGAATAACCTAAGAAGGGCAGACAGGAGAGTTTTAGCTGGTTGTGTGTCAGGAGGGCTGTCTCCAAGAAATCAATGAGCGCGACGTGCCTGGCAGATTGGACGACAACAGAAAATGAAGCGAAGCTTCCCTGGCGCTTTTCTACGCTTGACGAAGACTACAACGCATAGGGCAAAAAGTAGCGACCATGGAATCTACAGATATCGGATGACAGATTGCGATGATTGATGGAGGTTCGAATCTCCAACCTATTCGAATAAATAGGGCTCGCATGAGAATCAACACGTTTCCTTCGAAGAGCGGCATGTCATGGAGCTCGACTTCCTGTAGCGGCTGCCCATTCGTGTATGTTCTTCAACCCTTCGACGCCACTTTTATCCCCGCTGTCCAAGAAACCAGCAACTACGCCTCTCGGATCCCATCTCTTTCGAATCTCCATGAGCTTTCGACCCTGCTCATCTCCCCAAAACTTAGTACGCCGGACTTGGAAGTCCGCATCCCCTAGATAAGCACCGTCGGAGTACTTCTCAGCTGTCTCGAAGATGTTTCGTACCCAGGACTGACATTGATGATCTTCACTCTCATCCTCCCATATGCAATATGTAGCAAAGTAGTGATCGGTCTGCATAGAGAGCGCCATATCTTTCATCGTGCCATCTTGAGCGCTGCGGCTTGAGCCGGGAGCCATAGGATACCATAGTGTGAAAGTCTTCTTCGACGGCAGCGACGTGAAAGCCGCCTCCATGACTGAAACGACGTCCGCATCATTTCGAATATAGCAATTGTCGACGGACCATCGATGTCCATCTGGGTTTGCGCCGTGCTGATTATCGTACTCCTGGGCTAGTGAAGTCTCTTTGCAAAACCACTTGTTGGTATAGACAGGAGGCGCGGAGTCTTCTGCAGGCTGCAGTGCGGCTCGCGCTTCGGCTTCACTATCCTTGAAGGTAAGAAAGAGAATTATGATACTTAGTTCCGAACAATCCGGAAGATATCTGGCAATAGCAGCAATTTCCGTGCTCTCGTCGAATTGGGGTGCCATCTTTTAGCCAACTTAGCGTGGCAATTCGAGCACAATGTCAAAATACTTGCCTGAATAGCCCATGCTACAGCCTTTCCGTAATCAGCTTTGTCATAGACATATGCGGAAGATCGTATATGGGTAAACGACGGCAAGGTCTGAAGATGAAAGCGTGTTACAATAGCGGGAAATCCTTGGAACAATAGCCCCATCAGCAACGGATGTCGATTGTGCCATGACGCTACACAGAGATTGAAGTGATCTTACCAGGACCGGCGCCGCGGGCGGCCCAGAATAGGTCGGTATTTTTCTCCTCATCGCAATGGAGTTGCTCCCCATCTGCCGTCACAACGTCAATGGCCACCATCTTCTCACAAGAAAAGCCCCAATTCTGATTACGTGCACCGCCATCAGCGCAGGGCCTTGGAGATGGATTGGGGCGAGAGGGCGAGACATGCGCTTACTTTGCAATTCCATCCCATGCCACCCTGCAAAAGAAAGCCTCCCAGCCCAACGCCTGGACAATGACCTCCTGGAAACATGCGTCCTCGGACCTCAAGTAAACTGTTGACAAGCCTACTAGAAGTGCTAGGCGATACGCTGACAACTCCTGTACGGTCGTCCAGCGAGAAATCTTGGCATTTCGCCAAGTCGATCAATATAGATCCTTCTCGGACGCTCCAAGCTGGCCAGCTATGTCCCCCAGATCGGACTGACACGCGGCAGCCCAGTTTGTTGGCGAGTCGGACGGCCTGGACAATGTGGCCCTCATTGGTAGCTTCGACCACGGCAAGGGGATAGCGTGATGGGCGACGACAATTGAACAGTGGTCCAACCCGCGCCTTCTCGTAGGACAAGCTCTCCTGCCAGATGATGGGTAAGTCCAGCGGCACGTCCAAACGAGGTGTGGACTTCATGGTGCCGCGATGCGACCGATGATCCTAACGCCGAAAAAGGCACTCGGCTTGAGCACATGAAGGACACGGGGGCTCTGAGAATGGCAGTTCGGCTGTCGGAGCTAGAAGTAGCTGACCTTGGCCAAGGAAAGGTCGGATACCTGTTCGCTTCCTCATGTACAAGCACGAAACATTACGTACAGAGGAAATAATTTGATGACCGATCCGTGGAGGGTGGGCGACCCCCAAGGGAAAGGCAAACCCTCCAAAGCGCAACGCTCGGCTGGACCACGGTAGCTCATCTACGGGCAATCGCCAACAGAGTAGGGTTCGTGCGGCAACCTTAATTTCTTGACCCTATGCTGGAAGGCTGCATATTGGACTACTGCGGTCAAGTGCCCGGCGTCTTGCTTAATTTTCATGGTGCTCTTAACTCCTAATTCTTTCTGGGGCGCCACCCTGCGTCATGATGACGACTTAAGACATTGCGACGCTTAGACTATTCATCGTTCTCCTGAATGCCAAATGTAGGCGCACGGCTTCGTTTTTCTATTCATGGCCGTGGACACATCTGTAAACAAAACTGTAAATGCGGTTAGACGTCGAGATTGCCGAACGGTGGTTGCACCGCTAAGAGGGAAACTTCGGGTCGACTCCAGCTTCCGCACACCCTCCCCTTAATATGTACGACTATTATGAATCTTCCGATCCGGACGCCATGAGCTCTTCTGAATCAATATAGGTCCCGGCATCACTTTGAAGTAGAGATTTATCGCTGATGACGGTACGGAATATTTGCTCAAGCCTGAGGCTGATATCGTACCCAATGCCTTCTGGTCTCGGCTGCTAGCTCTTGCTACATGGGAGACATCAACCATTGCGGCTGAGGGACAGGCGGGCGGCGCGTTCGCTGTGAGTGGTATGCCAGACGAAACCCGTCGTCGACGCGACAAGGGACTCGTTCACACGCGTTTGGCTAAGGAGCTCTCCCACCTATGGAGTACGCTACGATAAGTACAGTTGTTCCGGCGACGCCATGTCCCCAAGCCCCACCGCGCCTCCTCGCCGCTCGTAAGGAAGCAATGCGAGCTTTGCAGCCGACAATTAATGCCACTCCAGCGGCAAAAGGAAAGCTGTGGCTTTTCTGTGTGAAGAACGAGCTGGCAGAGTGAACGAAGAGAACATGTTTGTCTATGGAAGTCTCCACGTCGATTGATCCACAGCATTGTTGTGCAAAGCAATGGTGTTGTCAGCAGACGTGTCAGCTCTTGAATGCCCTAGTTGCCCAAGAGCAGGGGTCAATGCCCCTGAAAAGCAATTTTTTGGTAACAGCCTCTCACCGCGTACTCGTAATAAACTGAGCAAGGAAGAGAGGAGCCATGGAAGCTGCCTTTTTGTGCCCTCATCGCCAAGCCAACAATGTTCGGGAACAGCCGCGCAGCCACAATTGCGGACAAAGACCGACAGAGCAGCTATCAGCTGGATTGGCCGAGCTCCCAGCGATGGAATCCGCAGTACAGCGTCCCTCGTAACTCCGTCGAAACATCGACAGATTCGTCTCGAAACCTCGACATTGACGGCGCGACACCAGCGATAGTGGATACACCAAAAATCTAGGCTAGCGATGGTAACGATGCCGTCCGCGACGGGAGTCGATTGAGCGCGGATACTGAGCCAGGCGAGGAAGGCTTGTCAAGTCTGTCGCACTGGCTCGAGACGCTGGCCGAGCTATATATGAACAATCTTGACAACCGCGCCCGGTGGGATCCGCGATGGTTAAATATTACACATCGCGAGCGCTACGACGGCCTGAAATCCGCGTCAATCTCAGTTGTCGATTATCTTGCGGAGCAACCTGCGCCACAAAGAAAATTGATCAACGGGAAGAAGCATCTGGCTCAGGCGTTGCAATCGCGGCCGGAATCTTGTGAGGTACGCGTTGTCTTGGTCACCGACCTCAGTCGGTTCGTCATGGGCGCGTTGGGTCAGCTATTTGCAATTGATCCTGAGTTTTGGTTCGAGCATCTTGTGAACTCCGGATATGCGGCGAGCGACAGTCAGCTAAAGGTTTCCAACGCCGTTTGGATGAACTGGGCGGAACAAGAGACTCGCTTTCGCCATCGCGCCCTCCCAGGGATCGGCCAACGAACAGAATGGAACTCTCCCCGTCGCACGCGTGGTCGGTGCTGGGCACATCTTCGTTGGGGCCGAATGGGCTTGCTGCATTACCTGGGAAAGAAGGGATTTCACGAGGACGAGATTGACGAGAGGCTGAGTGACGGACGGTGGTTGATCGAGAGAGACGTCACTTTGGATAAGCACGGGTTGCTGATGACAAAGAAGAGGTTGGCGAGGGCCAAAGTATCTGCCGAGAGCAGAAAGAAAAACGGAAAGCAGCCGTCGACAACTGCAAGGGACTCAGCAGCTTCGAGAGTCAAAACAACGAATGTGTATCGTGCGTACAGCACGTTCGAAGGTCTACCGAAAAATGTTTCATCTTGGGAAAACAGGGACTTGAGGGTGATGGCACCAGAGGGTGCAAGCTACTGGTCAGGGAACGACCATAACGGGAAGAAGACAAGTGGGTTCCCTCATTTTGACACATTCGCTTCCGGAGAGCTGACACGGGCAGTTGTCCTACTGCTTGATCCCGTCCGCGCAATGAAGAATACGACGACAGATCAGTCGCTACCATCACTGACGTTCATGCCCAGGGCCATGGAGCTAGAGTCATTCTCGGAGGAAGAACTCTGGCGCTCTGCCGGTCCAGAAGAGACTTACCTCGATCCTCCGCCACCTCCATTGTCTAAAGCAGAATTAAAACAGCAGAAAAAGGACGCCATAAAACGACAACTCAAAGAGAGGCAGGAGAAGCTATTGAGACAACGAAAGAGTAAGGACGACAGCCATGGCGATATCTATACTGAGTCAAACCTCGAAGAAGCTGGATACGACGATGAGACTATATCAGCCTACACCAGCGACGATGAGTACGACGAAGACTACGAAAAAGAACTTCGGGAAGAATACAATGATCCAAAACCTCACTCAAGAGACCGCGACTACGCCCGAAAATATTCCTGGCAGACTGGCGATCTAATGTATCGCTATATGAGTACCTTTGCCACCAAAGATCTTCTAGGTGATGAATCGCTCATTCCTTCCATACTGGGTCGCCTAGTCCTAGACGACTTCTGGCAGCTATTGGCTGAGATACGTCTCGAACTTGATCATGTAGACAACGACTTGAGCGCTAGTCTCTACGAGCAGCTTGTTGAGTCTATCGGAAATTCAACGCGACAGAACCTCACATGGCTGCGAGTTACCGTCAAGGAGCTGCATGAGTGGGCTGGCCACTTGTCCTCATCTTCCACGGCTCTGCGGTGGGGTCCCGACATCCAGTCAGAGCTTGAAGTTCTCTCGGCGGATCTGCAGGTTCTTCAATCCCGCGCCGAACAAACACTGAATGTTCTCGCTTCCTCAATTGCTCTGGCACAATCCTCGCTCGTCATCGACCAGACCTCCGGCATCAACAAGCTGACTGAGTTGGCCTTCTTTTTTGTCCCAATATCATTCATCACCTCCGTATTTTCGATGCAAGTCCTCGAGCTCACATCGGCGCCGCCTCATATATGGACGTGGGGAGTATCATTAACTGCAGTCTTTTTGGCCACCTACTTTATTCGCTCCTGCTTGCGATCCCCGTCTGTTCGCATCGGCGTGCTACACTGCCGCGCTACCATCTTGAACAGGTTCTCTTCCTCAAAAGCTGGATCCGCATCTCGCCGACTAAACACAGTTGGAAATCGCGCCATTGCGAAGTTTCTTTTCATGTTCATGACTGTGTTGCTTCTGGTAACCATCATGGTCGTGATAATATTGGTGCTGCTCTTCCTCGTGTGCGGGGGGATTTGGCTGGGCGCCATAGCAACGGCGCTCTACTTCATCATCACTCGATGGCCTGAGCTCGCGGTGTTGGTGCCTTGCTTCCTAAGTCTGCCCATAGCTGCATTCGGAATGCTGATGTCGTGGTACTGGTTTGAGGAAATTGTAGATTGGTGTAACAAAGTGTTGCTGAAAGGTTGTCAGGAAGTCAAAAGTCTATTTCCAGCACATTGGACATTTGACAGTGCAGATGACGAGGACTTGGCTAAGGAAGGTGTAAATACTTACGCAAGGCAAGCCATAGTTTTAGCTACGTAAGAACTGGAAGCATGAAGATGACAATTGACAAGCAATGGCTTTAGGCTACGGTCTTCTTGCCTCCTTTGAACCAAAACACCAGGTTAACCAGTTTTCAGCTCTGTGGTTGAAGCTTTGGGCTTGGTAGACTTCGCGACACCTTTAAATAGGTGCAATTTCCGAGATGGTGATGGTTCACATCCTGTGCCGGAAGACGTCTACTCTGACTGTTGATCATCGTACGTCATGGTGTCTTATGGTTTGTCAAGGTAGAAAATAATCGTGTTGACTTGTTCTTTCACCCCGAGGGAGGCTTAGGATGAATCTGCTGCCCTTCAACTCATGGGAGGTCCGATTTCTTTCGAGTAAGGGAGTATGGGAATATCGCAAAACTAAGCACTGATAGCTCACGAATATAGAGGACTTGATAAATCTCGAAACAAGCTGCAACGACGTATCAAAAGCGCCGTTAATGATGAATCTTCCAATTTCTCGAGCTCTAAATTCAACTAATAGGTTCATCTACTTCGTATCTTCAACAGCTTTGCTTAAAGCCGCGCCATCCCTAGGAATAAAGAGGCAGCGGTATCGATGTGGCAAAGCCACGAGACTTGTAGGATCGGCATTCCCCGTGATTGGATGACAGTCAACATCATCGTACTTTTGTATACGAAAACTGTTCAGCACTCTCATATACACGAGGTACAGCTCTCTGTTTGCCAGTATTGACCCAGCGCACATGCGGTAACCCACTCCGTAGGTAAACAGGGGTGCATCAGGCTGCTCGAACCATCGCTCAGGACGGAAGATCTCCGGGTCAGACCATACTTTGGCATCTGCCCTCATTAATATCCATTTCATCATGAACAGAAGCGGTTCGAGACTCACCCATGTTACAAGCCCAAGCATTTAAAAACACAACCGAGTCCTTCGGGATTGCAAGCCCGTCATGAATGATGTCTTTGGTAGACGCACGGGGCAGAGCGAGTCTCAGGACGGTAAAGTATCTCAAGGACTCGCGCACAAGTGCAGCAACATACTCGCACTTGGAATCGTCCAACGGATCACACATAGGCTGGCTCTCTTCGTAAAACTTTCGAATCTCAGACGCAGCCTTTTCTTGCAATTCTGGATGCTGGGCGAGAAAGGCGAGGAACCAGGCAACTTGCGTGGTGATCGTGTCTAAGCCACCGGAGAGCATGGTCAAGCTGATAGAAGTGAGCTCTGCTTTGGACAATTTCGCTTCAGTGTCCATGATTACATTTGCTTGGATGCACGGGCTGTAGCTCCCGTTTGCTATTCGTTCATCCAGGCCGTTATTAAGATCTGACAGGTATTTGTCGCGCCTGTTGCGCATCTCCCGTGCCTTGGCCGAGTGAAGGTTGATAGGGTTCAAACGTAAAAGGGGAATGTAGTCCTGCAGATTTCCTGTTGTTGAACGAAAGCGGCTAATTTCTTCTTCGACGTGGGTGATTTCGTGGAAGAGGTCGTCATTCTGACTCTTTAGGCGTGTTCCCCAGTTCAAAGTCAGGGCCAGCGATAGGGACAGACGCTGGATCATGGGCATTGGATCGGTTGGAACCGTTCCAGCCTTGCCATAGACGTAGAGTTCCTTGACGAAGTCGCGACTCTCGACGTCAAGATGAGAGATGTATGTTTGGACCGATGGCTTGTTGAGTGCTGAGGCGGCGCCCTTACGGCGGCGCTTGAGGGAATCGCTGTATGGGGATGTGCCAATCGTTGTTCCGGCTGTGTCAGATAGAACCTGCATGGGATGTAAGCAATGTGCCTTACTTGCTCTTATGAGCTCTTCACATGCCTTGTGGAACGTGTAGAACTGGGGTCTCGAGCTCATCGCCTGCGCATTCTGCCCAAAGATGGACCTTGCCGCTGCGGCCGAATTGACGACAACGACGGGGACATTGCCAAGCTGAATTTGATAGACGTCTCCATACTCTCGCGCCCATTGTCGATACTTCTCGGCAGCGTTGACCCGAATGTCCCAGAGGTTCCCAATCAACGGCAGACCACGAGGGCCTTTTATGCCCCGTAGTCTCGCATTGTGGCGGACGAGCTCATTGACCAAGATATAGACAAGCGGCGCAGCGAGAAGCGTCCACACAAGAGACTGCCCAGTATTTTGACGCAGCTGGGCATTCAGAGACAGCAGGAGTGTTGCGATAGTCATGGCGCCGTGAGCTCAGATGTCCCGTGCTGGAATGCTCCTCTCGACAGGGACTGTGAGAGTGCAGAAGGTCACCCAGCCACGGCCCCGGCTTTTATCTCAGGCGTCGGATTACATCGCAGATTCATCGGCATTGCTAGGCCAAAAACGATGCCCGTTACCCCTTGAGCGTGACCATGCGGAGTGCATGAGAGGGCGGCCAGCTCTGCGGGGGACGGCCTAAACAGCGTTGGCGCTCGGAACCTCGGAATTGCTCCGAAGCCGCTGCCAGAGCCTGCGACCTCGCGGAGTGGGGTTGCTTCCGGCCTGACTTAACAAGCGCTTCCCCATCCCCGATGATATCTTGCTCGGAACCAGCTTTGCTGCATGGTTTACCCCCCCGCTTCTAGTCAAGGATCCTATGGATGAAGATTCCGGAGTCGCCAGCGCGGCTGATCGGCCGCAGAAGCGCCAAGCACAGACGCGCGGGGGCCGTCGCCCCAAGCGTGGCAAATACACGTCAGTAGCGTGGTATGCCAGACCTCCGTCGCCCGACCGGTCTCTGAGAAACATGCTCATCATCGAAACTCAGCGATGAATGCAAGAAGAGGAAGCTCAAGTGCATTCCCGTCGACGGCGCCGGCTGCGAGCGATGCGCCGCTGGCGGCCTGGCGTGCGCGTACGCCCCGGGGCCCTCGCAGGGCGCCCGAAACCAACATGACAGGTAGGCAGCGGATGGTCTTGCTCATGAGTTCATCCTCAGCCGGCAGTACGTAGGCTCTGACTGTTCTGACGCTCGAAGCAGCCAGCAGGTTCGAACATTGAGCGATGAAATGGCCCAGCTTCGCCAGCAAGTCGCAAGCCTCGTGCAGACTGTGACGAAGCTCAGGGAACAGCCATCAAGCAGTAGCCCTGTTTCCACGCGCTCGCAAGACACAGCACTCATTCAGTCAAACTCCAGCGCGCAGAAAGGCGCTGCGCCGAAACAGCCCCAATTTGTCGGACCAACGCGGCCGGCCTTTGCGCTCATGGTCGGTGAACGGTCTCTGACGCGCATGGGCATCCCAACATATGAGTCCCCTCCAAGTGGTGCGCAGTCTCCGACCGAGTCACAGAAAGAGACAATCACAGCGGCAGAGTTCTGGCTTCGATGCACACTCGGAGAGGTTGCAAACCTCCTAGCCGTCTTTGAGGAGGAGGTCGGATCCGTCTATCCTTTCATCGACGTCTTAGAGCTATCATCCCGCGCACCACAAATTGTACACTTTATCCGAGCTCGTGAATCGTCTGACGACCAATTCCAAGGAGGGCTTCAAACGGTTGTCACACCAAGGGAAGTCGAACTCTTAACCGTTGCCGTTGCTACTGCTATGGTCATTGAGGCGCACGGCAAGACTGAGCTGAGCAGCACGATGGCCGAGTCTGTCGAGCTTCACGTCTCGCGAATCTCGAGTCCCGAAGTCGAGCTTCAAGAAATTCAGCTCTTGACGATGCTGGTAAGTCAAATCTGCTTCTGATAGTCGAGATTCATTGCCAACTTCTGCCAGAGCATTTACTACTTTCACTCTGATGAGGAGCTCCTCGCTTGGCGAACAATCGGCATCGCTGTGCGGGAGGCGCTCGAGATGGGCCTGCATCGTAGAAAAAGCTTATTCGACAATTTTGAAGACCCCGAAGCCCGACGTCAGGCCATGCGTGTCTTCTGGTGCGTGTACGTGCTCGACCGTCGATGGAGCTTCGGCACAAGTCTTCCCTTTGCGCTAGCGGATCGAGACATAGATCCTAACTTGCCAGAGCCGGTAAGTACAGCCCGATTTCGGCCTTCCAGTCTTCTCCGCGTTTCAGTCTGAGAAATCTTCTGACGTGTTTTGTTCGCAGGATTCTGACTTGTACCTTAAATGCATGGTTGGTTACGGCCGGCTATGCTCCAAACTCTGGAACGCCATCCCACCATTTGGCTCGCCATCTCAAACGATTCCAGATGCGACGGCTCGATCTTTGGATCTGAGCACGCAAGACTGGCTGGAGTCTATTCCCTCCCATCTCCAGCTACGGCACCCGCGCCTCGGGCTGACGGCCCGATCTCAACCGCGAGTCCTACAGCGTCTCCGGGCCCTATTATATCTGCGCGGAAATCGTATTCGAATATCCATCTACCAGCATCACCTCTTGAGTGCAACAAGCATCAGCGCGAATCCGCAGACTGCTTGGCTGGTCGTTGAGATTGCCCAAGACAGTATACAAGTTTTGGTACACTTGAATGCCACCACGGATATCTATTCTCGCCAGCAAAACGCTTTCAATTATTTTTTGATAAGCGCCTTGGCGGTCATCTTTCTGGCAGTGTGTCATGCCCCAAACATTTTCGCAGAGGCTTGTCGACAGAGTTTCCTCGATGCGGTTGACCTTGTCAGAGGATTTTCTCGCCATAGCATTATCAGCCGCAGGTTATGGAAAAGTATCCGTGGGCTGCTGCCACGCTTAAGAAGTCTTGGCTTGCACAGTTCTGATGCAAGCCAGAGCGGCATGATGGCAACGGATCAGACCCCTACTGGCGCGGATTTAGCCTCTACAGAGGCTGCCAACGGCTCGCGGTTTCGAGAACCGCTATATACTGACGGCAATGGCTTCCATGATATGCAAACCAGCAATCACTTGACGACGGAGACTTATCGTGACAGCTCCGTCCCTGACATGTTTCAAATGGGGACTGATCTCCTAGACCTGTTTGACGCACTGGGACAGGGACAGCTCCCCGAAGAGCTGAGCGCTCAATACTACGGTTCCGAAGAGCCTGAGAGTGTAAGTGGAGGAGGGGGAGAGCTCACTCGGCGGTTCCAGGGGCTGATTTGATTTCGTCATGTCTTGATTTGAGCAATCGTGAATGCGCGTTTACTGCACGGGTTGGAGTCTTCGCAGGTTTTCCTGCCGCTGTAATGTATACCAATCACTACCGCCCGTTTGATTCATGTGGAAGTGAGTATGTCACTTCACTCCCGGATGCGAGGCGCGGATGGGCGATAGGCGAACAGTTGGCCACTCTCCCTTCGCGGACAGTTGCGAATGGTGTAACAACTGAACTTAACGTAGTTCGTAGACTCAAAAGCATTCTATAACAATCGCTAAGCCCAGGTATGCCCGAATTTATATCTTGCGGAGGCCGGGGCGGTCAATGCGTTTGGGTCTGAAACTCGGGCTACGTGCCGCCTTTCCGGTTCGGCCTCCAGGAATACAATTCAATATTCCTCGGAACATTTCCGCAGGGACATCATATTGTGACTCCACACTATCATGCTGATGCCGAACCATTTAATGCATTTCTCTAATGAAATAAAAACCGTCGTGCTTCAGTACCATTTATTCGTCTTTCTACATAAGGAGACCGCAGTCTTGCCTCATCTTGCATCATATTGAACTGACAGTCAATTGCCCTCTTGAAGCTTTAAGCACGAAAAACACCTTTTGTCATGGCCAAAGTCACGCTGCGCGGCGCCGGAGGGCGCAACATTACTAGTATGCTCCCATCCATACCCGAGCCAAACGATTGCACCTGCAAGTTATGACATACTGAATCTGCTCTCCAGTCCCGACCGGCCTCTTCATTAACAACGAGTTCTCCGCGTCTACCGATGACAAGACAATTGACGTTGAAAACCCAGCCAACGGGACCTTCCTCACAGCGGTTGCTGCCGCCCAAGTTGCTGACGTGGACCGTGCAGTGTTATCAGCAGAGGCTGCTTTTAAAAACGAATGGCGTCATGTCTCTCCGGGCAAATGTAGAGCACTGCTGAATAGATTGGCTGATCTTTTGGAGCGTGATGCGGAAGATCTGGCGTCACTCCAGGCAATTGATGCAGGAGTGTTGTATCGCCAATCACTGACCATGGACATTCCTCAAGCAGCGGAGACCTGTCGCTACTACGCTGGATGGGTTGACAAGCTTGAGGGGCAATCAATGAAGATCCTGCAGGGAATGGCATACACGCAGCGCGAGCCCATTGGCGTATGTGCCGCCATTGTTCCATGGAACGCTCCCCTGTAAGAAACAGCTCGCATTTCCACTGAGTATCTCCTGCTGACTTTCACTTTATCAGTATGATTACTATTTGGAAATTGGCGCCAGCAATCGCTGCAGGAAATACACTCATCATCAAAACCCCAGAGCTTGCGCCGTTATACGGACAGAGACTTGCCCAGCTCATCGTAGAAGCTGGGTTTCCGCCAGGCGTCATTAACATTCTGTGCGGGCTGGGCAGCGTCGCCGGCCAAGCATTGGCGGACCACGACCTGGTCCGAAAGATTTCGTTCACGGGTAGTACTGCTGTGGGGAGGAAGATATTGGAGAGCTCCTCGCGAAGCAATCTTAAGAGAGTCACCGTGGAGCTAGGTGGAAAGAGCCCTAGTATCGTCTTCGCTGACGCTGCTTGGGAAAACGCCCTCTTCCACACCACAATGGGTATCACGGTCCACAACGGTCAGATATGCGCCGCTGGAAGTCGCATTTACGTTCAAGATGAGGTATATGATCGTTTTGTAGCTGAATTTTCCGCGCGAACAAATGATGCCGTCGCAGGAGACCCGTTGTTGGACAGCACCACAAAAGGCCCTTTGGTCAGCGCCGGTCAAAAGGCCCGAGTCACTTCATACATTGGGATGGCGCTACAGGAAGGAACGAAATTACTTCACGGCGGTGAGACAGACTCAAAGTCGGCCAACTCCAGTGGTCATTTCGTTCCGAACACAGCTTTCGTGGACGTGGCTCCGACGGCCACCGTTATGAAAGAGGAGATTTTTGGACCAGTGGCCAGCATTGCAAGGTTCAAAACCGAAGAAGAGGCTATCGCATTAGCAAACGACAATTGTTACGGACTAGCCGCTTCGATATTCACGACCGACGTCAACAGAGCCATACGCGTCAGCGGCGCCATCGAGGCCGGCCAAGTCACCGTGAACATGTGGGGGACGGTCAATGCAGGCACTCCTTTTGGCGGGGTCAAACAAAGCGGATTTGGCAGAGACCTGGGTAAAGATGCCTTGGAAGATTGGACCCAAGTCAAGTGCGTAAAGTTCAATCTCGACGCGAAATAGTTGACATTCTATTGCAAATACATGAGTTATGTAAATCACTTGGATCATAGAGCGCGGTTGATTCTACTAAGGATGGTATTTCCCATTGCACTATGCTCATGTTCATAAGTTTCTTGCAGGAGTGAACTCGCAGAAACCTCCTCTTAAGACGTATGCACGCTCATAAGTCAGCGATAGATCTAAGATGCACCACGTGACTCCGCTTGAACATTTCCGTGTAGCCATAGAATACGTAAAGCTATATTCATTTTGGGTTTGATAGCTTTCCAGTCAGCCCTTTCAGGCCTAGCTCTGTTTTGCTGCGTCTTTACTTAGACAGCAACCGTTGAGAAGCTCCTTGCTGCCCAAATCTGCGTTCGGAGGAACGTCAATTGCCGGATTCCCTGTGAAGAAATCAGATGGTGTGATATGGACCTGAAGCATCTCTACAGGCCTAGGTGCGAATAAGAGTTAGCTTTTGCGAAAGAAGCGGACCATGTAGGGATCTTACATGACTGGCCAGTCTTCGACACGCGGGTTATGCGTTAGGCCAAAAACACTCCATACCACAATATCCTCGTTCAGGATGTCATCATTACGAGCTGCTGCATCTGCGACGCCGCCAATCTCTCGGCGACTTTGCAGGGTGTACCGGCCACCAGCGTAAAGCTCATCGTCTTTGTACTTGGTTACCCACAAGTGGTGCTGTGCGAATAATGCGCGGTGCGCCTGGATACTATTGGGGTCGGCCAACAATAGCTGCGTTGGCGGGGCTGTGATCTTGTAACCGACCGGCTTTCCACTGACGGGATTTTTCTTGGACAAGTTCTGTATCTTGAAGACCCGATTGCTGAACGGCGCCAGATCGATTCCAGCCGAGGTTGTGATCGGAGTTTGACGGACCTCGTAATAATTGCCATTGGGGTTCGTTCGCTTGTCCATGCGAACAGGTAGGCTCTCTTCCTGTACCAGAGTATTTGAATGCCCGTCAATGGCAGGATCGATGCGAACGCAAAAGATGTGTTGATGGTTTTGCGCCAAAGCTCCGGGACTGACGACATTCCCCCAAAGAGCGGTCTTTCCCTCGTCAATATTGACGACGGAGACTATTCCCGTTGCCCTCGCCTCAACTGAAATTCCGGCCGCCTGATCGAACTTGAAAGCGAAAATATATTCATAGTTTGCGAGCGTGATGATGAACTGAACCACGAGTTCACGGCGTCGAGTCACCGCGGCGCGTCCGGTCCGCCAATTGGTGTGTTTCCAATTGATCCCATTATCCTGCTCGTGTAAACAAATCACATTTTTGGTCACCTCAGCAGAGCCATCCGCCTTGGTCAAGACGCCGTCAAAATACTGGTTGGTCGATCAACAATGAGTTTGTCCCAGAAATAGCAATGTCATACACACCTTAATCAGACCCAGGCAGTCGCAGCCAAGGACCAAATTGTTGACCGCATGACCCAGGCCGCCGTCTCCGAAGTCAAAGGCCTGCTTGCGATGGAATGGTGTTCGAGGATCAGCGTAAGGTACTGTCTAAAATTTGTTGACGCTCGTTAGACCGAAGGCAACATGAACTTTCCGGCGGGGACGGATTACTCACCATGTCGCTCACACTCAACCTGTACAAAATGTTGCGGCCGTCATATCGAATGTTGTGTAGCACGGCTCCCTCGCGAGGATTGAAAGTGACTCTCATGGACCACTTTTGCCATGTAATGAGATTAGAGTCGGACACGGTGAAGCTTGGCCCCTGTGGCTGCAGGACAGTCAAGGGCTTGAGGTCCTTTCGCAAGCCAGACGGCAGCAGCTCCGGGACGTATTCAGCTGACCGGCAGTGATCGAGAACGGCTGTCTTATGAGAACGGCCAGTCAGTGGGTCACCGGTACCGCCTGTGGCCGGCTCATCGACGCGCACAATCTCATTCTTCCTGGCATCCATTATTGGAATGAGAGGAATAGGGTAGGCATAAAAGTTAGAATCCGAATTGCCGCTGGACGTGTCTCTTCCGAAGCAAAGCCCTTGGAAAAACCGAGTCGCACCATCGGCTTCATCAGGCCCACCATATGGCCATGGCTCAATAACGAGCTCAAACCCGGAAGGCAACTGGATGTTCTTGAGCTTTTCTTGGAATAACGCTGAGTTTTTGACACATTCAACCAATGTTTCAAACTCATGTCTACACCACAAAGATGCATTAACACAAGACTCGCCATTATGCCATGCCGTTGATGCACTTACACGGTCAATCCTGCGTGATGTTCAGATCCAATGATCTGATGGCTAATACGTTTGGACGCTCTGAGGTCGATGACGGACTCATGATACTCATGGGCCTTTTCTCCGCCAATGACATCGTACCGGACCTGTGCAAGGCGTGCAGGTCTTGGGGTTGCCTCGGTCAGCTGTCCCGCGTGCTCGAGCTCAAGGAATGGCGTTACGTCGACTTTGGGCGGCTCGAGTAGGTAGATGGCGCGAAAGTCTACGACAGCACCAGGGTGCAAATCCAAGACAATATCTCGAGCTTGCGTTGTCTCGTCGATGGTAAGATCAGAAAATGGATGGGGGATTGAGATAGCCATGGCAGGCAACAGGTTCCTGTTGTTTTCAAGATGACGCACACGACAAGGCTTTCGCAAAGTTGTTCAAGAGACCAAAATCGTGCCTGAAATCCGGCGGCATTTGAGAGCATAAGAAACGGTGGGGCGGATCATAACTAGCCCTCATCCCCATGGGGCCAAGATAAGCTGTGGCCCATCGTGTTGACGGCGGCCCAATGCGGAGTATTCCGGCGACTAGTGCTGTCGCGTCGTTATTGGAATCGGGACTTTTCCGAATTTCAAGCGCTATGCAAAAGTCATATGTTCTGGCACGCCTAGACCTTGAAGAGAGGAGCACGGACTATTGAGGTTGGAGTGCGGGCGCTGCATTGCCTGCCGTCCACCGTAGCGCTTTGGCTGTCAAGACACACTGGGTAACAGGATTATCCACCAGGGAATAAATCGGCCGCATTCCTTACGTCTCGTTATCCACAATACCCATGCTTCGGGCCTTGTGCTCAATAAACCCGGCGAATCAGATGCTCTGGGATGCTCTGGGAATCACACTTGCGTCGGCCACATCCATAGTAGACCCCCGCACTCGGAATTCGGACTCTGTTCCGAGCACAGTTGAGCATGCTCTGAGGTCGCGGTCTGGTATCTTAACACAGTTGCTGGTTTCTAACGTCTGGTAGTAAAAGAGCATTTGCGAGTATGACAGGGACTTTTACACTGCTGCTTTTGTCGAAATTTCGCTTTTGTCGCTCTCAAGCATCGCCCACAATGGTGACCGGCGCAGTGATGAGGCATACTGGTTCTTTGGTGTGCTCACCGCATGAATCCGTTTCTCGAGAGCAGCTTACCAAGCGACAATTGTCGAATTGAGTTCATCTCGGGGCGATGACTGAATACATCTAAGCATTGCAACAACTTTTTCCCCGCCCCAATAGCTGGCTATATCGAGATACGATATAGTCCCAAGCAAACAGAAGGACTGTTTGCACCGGATCAATAATTTTGAGGTTAATATGAGTATAGTAATATATGGGCATTTCAAATCAGATATTTGGAAAGGAATTTATCTCAGTGTGAGCGCTAGGCATCGACCTCTTACGTCAGATTTACCATCATCTCCTCGAAACCCCGTGGCATGATATACCTGAAGCTTAATTCGGGCGATGGAAATGTGGACGTAGCCCTGACCAGCTCTCCTGGCTGTAGTTGGCCTGAACTTTCCTGCATGTCTTCAAACCCCATTCAGTCAAACCAAGCATCAGGCTACTCTCGAACATGAAAGCCATGCTTCCCTCGCCCACCTTTCGGGGCTGAAGGTCTTCATTGCTGGCCTTTTCAAATGTTGCCGCATCAGGACCATGCGAGGTCATTATGTTATGCAAGCTGGCACCAGCTGCGCGGAAACCCCCTCCGGCTTTTGCATCGTAAGATCCGCAAACAAGCCCCATGAACTCTGACATTGTGTTGCGGTGGTACCACGGCGGCCTAAAGGTATCTTCCTGAACAAGCCATCTCGGGGGAAATATAACAAAGTCTGCAACTGCGGTACCTGGGTGATCAGATGGTGCGGTCAACACTGTGTAAATTGAAGGATCTGGATGGTCGAAGGAGACGCTTCCGATGACACAGAAGCGGCCCAGATCGTACTTGTAAGGATAATCTTTTACATTGCGTTAGCGAATCTGGTGCACTAGACTGGAACAACATCTCCAGAGTGGAACGTTTGTCCGAAGCTCATCGGGGATGGGCTCATTATGAGAGTTGAACTCACATCTGGAACAATTAATTAGCGACACGAACCTGCACCAGCGGTCTATTGGCGAACATTACCTGCCATGCCAAGCGACAACATCGAACGGGGTATGCCTCTGCTTTGCGATGAATAACTGCCCATTGTATTTATTGATAATGGACCAGCCGCTAGCTGTGTCCTCGTCAAATCTCGCCGTGGGTGCCTGGAAGTCTCTGGGATTGGCAAGACAATTAGACCCAATTGGGCCAAGCTCTGGTAGGACAAAGTGGCCCTGATACAACTCCAGAATGTAACCTCTCACCGGACCTGAGGGCAGAGTCACGCGATACTTGATTCCGCGAGGCATGACGGCGACCTCCCCAGTACGGACCAGGAGATTACCCATTTCAGTTTGGAAATCGAGAACCCCATGCTGAGCAACTATGAGCATCTCTCCATCGGATGAATAGATAGCCGTGTTTTTATCCATGTCGCAACCGGCTGTGAAAATATAAATACCGAGACCCGTTTTCATTGCGGGATCCCCAGCGCCGGCGATTGGCTTCAAGCCACGGGTCCAGTCCACTGTCTCGTCGATGTCAAAAGGGTCCCAGCGCAGTTGATTTGGTATGTGGTGAAGTCTTTGGTTCAGCGGGGTAGGAGAAGCTCCCTCCAGAGGTTCGAAAGAGGAGTGCGCAGCAGAGGGAAGGATTCGATACAGCCAACTCTGCAAATTCTCGTGCCGTGGGGCCGTAAAGGACGTCCCCGAAAGCTTCTCCGCGTAGAGGCCATATGGAGCCTTTTGAGGCGAGTTGGCACCGATTGGCAGCGCGCCATTAATGGCTTCTGACCTGTTCACCTGCTTTAGCGCCTTTGGCCGCTCAGTCAAGGGAGCATAAATTTACTCGTGGAATGCGCCGAACCCATTCAAATATTTGTACTTCTCCGGCGTCGTAAAGCTTGATGAAGGCATTGTACGAGCGAGTGAAGCCAGATTTAAAGAATGTCGAGCCAAACTCACACGATAGACGGTGTCAATGAATCAGTGTGAAGAGAGTTGCTGATGGCAATCTAGGCCTTGTCTCTCTTTATGCCCCGATCCATGATGGCATGGGCAGTATCCCGTTGCTGGAGGGAGAGACAAAGGCAGTTAGGACCTGCGTCTCATTTGGAACGCGTTTCCGAACCTACGACTATCCGGGGCCTAGTGGGGGTTAACGGACTTACTCGGAGGCATGTCTTGTCTGGGCATTAGGGGCAGTAGCACACAGCCTTCGGAATGGTTCCGACGCGGAACGCATTACGATTAGCTGTTGCCCTCCATAGCTGGTTTCAATATATCGTTAAAGTCATCCGAAGCTTAAAATTGTATTTGAATCGTTGCTGCAGTTGCGAGCAGTGTGTTTTGCCTGTGGGATTGACATCGATGGTCCCAGGTTCTCAACTGCACGACTAAACCTTTGGGCTACGGATCACGACACCGTCACCGCCGCCACGAATTGACCGCAAACATGAAATCGTGGCTTCCGATCCCAAGAGGATCAGGCTTCTCCCTGGCCAATATTCCTTTTGGCATTATATCTACTCCGAAG
Organism: Tolypocladium amazonense; assembly: GCA_024340795.1. Lineage (NCBI taxonomy): Eukaryota > Fungi > Ascomycota > Sordariomycetes > Hypocreales > Ophiocordycipitaceae > Tolypocladium > Tolypocladium amazonense. Next base: position 19,512 of record JALHCE010000043.1, on the reverse strand, counting down.
AATTCCGCGCATCGCCTCGCCGTCGCCATTGGCGAACAGGTCCTGGACATCTCCGTCTTTGCCAGTCAGGACGGGCTGGCTAATCTCGTAGAGTTTCCCAAAGAGAAGCTGGGAGTATTTTCTGAACAAAGTTTGAACTCGTTTGCCAGACTTGGTAGGCCTGTGCATCGACTTGTTCGTAACTACCTTCGCGATGTCTTCCTCGAGGATACACCGTACCCGGAGGTTCTTAAAACAAACGAGTTGCTGAAGAAAGCAGCATTGATACCGCTATCAGAGGTCCAAATGCATCTTCCTTTCGCCATCGGAGATTATACCGACTTCTTTGCGGGCCGCAATCATGCGCATAATGTTGGAACTCTCTTTCGCGGAGCCGCGAACGCTCTGCAGCCAAATTACAACCATATTCCTGTGGCTTATCACGGCAGATCAAGTTCTGTGGTTATTTCCGGGACACCACTACATCGACCCTGGGGGCAGACACTCCCTGCTCCCGCGCATCAGGTACCAACGTTTTCTCCCTCCGCCAAGCTCGACTTTGAGCTGGAAATGGGAATGTTTGTGTGCCGCAACAATGAGTTGGGCAGGCCCGTCGCAGTTGATGATGCAGAAGATTACATATTTGGTTTCGTTCTGATGAATGACTGGAGTGCTCGAGACATTCAGCAATGGGAGTATGTCCCCCTTGGGCCGTTTAATGCGAAGAATTTCGGAACCTCCGTTAGCCCGTGGGTTGTGCTGGCAGACGCCCTGGAACCTTTCCGTTCGAACGGATTGCCCAACGATGTCGAACTTCAACCCTATCTTCGTGAGACGAAGGATAAAAATGTTTTTGACGTCAAGTTGGAACTATCAATCAAGAGTAAGTGGACGCCTTCAATACCCTTATCTCTTTCAAAGCTCATGGCCCCTTTAGCTACGAAAGGATCTGTCGCTACTGTAAGCCGCACGACGTCCAAGTATCTCCTCTGGTCTTGGCCGCAAATGATTGCGCACCATACAGTTTCAGGATGCAATCTGCGCGTTGGTGATCTTTTTGGCTCTGGGACAATTTCAGGCTTCGACTCCGGCACATACGGCAGCATGTTGGAACATACTCAGGGTGGGAAAACACCACTATTTGTCGGAGAGGGTGAGAAACGATGTTTTCTTGACGACGGCGATACCGTGGTAATCAAAGGGTGGGCCGTAACGGCTGATGATGACGTCGTTGGGTTTGGAGAATGCTCTGGACAAATATTGGCACCGGTGCCACGGACGTAGCAGCTCGTGCGGTCTACACTATCATAGTAGGCTCACTGACTCTGCCCGGCACATGAATGCTGTCGCTGCATTCTGTTAGTTCGGAAAGTAGTCATAAATGTCATTTCGCCTTTTAGGTTTTCAATTCAAGAAAAGCAAAATACTGGGACAGCCTGCGCCATAGCAAGCTTGGCAAAGGGATCTTCCAGATGGATGTGAAGCAAGCGTGCCCGATGAATAGATAACGGCATCTACAGTGATCACCAGCGGCCGAATAATTGGGGCAATTAACGCAGGTGTACCACACGTTAGGAATGGGCCAATGACTGGTTCGGTGTTCCAGTCAGGTTGGCTACTAAGGGATTGGAGGGGTCGTAGTGCATTAGCTACACAATGGTATGAAGTGGCATGTGATCGTTGACTCTGCGCTGAGGCTCCAACACGCGGAAGCCATTGAGGGCCCGGGGCGCTCCGCCGGTGTGTCTACCGACGGTCCCACAAGTGGCCCCGCGAAGCCGCTTCGCGTCCGCGTCATAAGAGCCTTGTGCAGCGATCCTTCTCGCTGAACTACACACAGTCATCTTCGCGTCGCGTCTCCTTGTGCAACTCTAGCAAACAGGAGCAGCTTTTCGCCCAACACTTACAGTCATGGCTCGGTTGCAAGAGGAGACGCCAGACCAGGCTATAGTGCACACCAAGCCTTACGATGCTCCTCTCATCTACGACACTATCGCGGAGCCAATAAACCTGAGGACTTTGCTGGTAGAGGACATTTATCTTCTCGGTGGCCAATTTGCCATTCTCTGCCAGTTCGCCCACCCTGCCCTGGCCAAGGGCAGCTACACACACTCAAATTTTGCGACACGTATCGCCAATCGGCTGCAAAATACGGCACGCTTCCTCAACGCCGCAGTCTTTGGCACTCAGGAAGAGAAGGACGCCATATTTTCGGTCATTCACAAATTCCACGCACATGTAAAGGGAGACGACTATGATGCTAACGATCCAGAGCTGCATAAGTGGACAGCAGCCACGCTCTTCGTAGCTGTCATTGTGGTCCACGAAGCCGTCTTCGGAAAGCTTCCTCAGACCCTGCTGGAAATCCTGTACAAGGAGTCTGCCGTATTTGGAACCTCACTGCGCATGCCACCTGAAATGTGGCCGGCTACTGTCGGCGATTTCTGGACGTACTGGAATCACAACATCGCCACGTTGGAGGTCACTGACATGGCCCGCAAATTAAGTCGGGACCTTCTCTATCCAATCAACCTCCCGCTACGGTTTCGTGTCATGACCCCGCTGGCTCGTGTCTTGACGGTTCACTTTCTCCCAGAGAGGCTAGCGAGTGAGTACGATCTGCGGCCGACAATGCTAAGCAAGATTCAGTACCAGGCCGCCGTGAACACCTTGTCGATCACATACCCACGGCTTCCGGATTCTGTGCGACAAGGCTTGCACAGGCACTATATGGAGGATTTAAAGAAAGCAGTAGACAAGATTGTGCGAACAGGACATTGGGCAAAGCTCTAGTAGTGCGTCGCGGCTGTTGAGAAAGATGAGTATGCCGAGTAGTCAGCGAGTCCCATTTCCATAGCCCAATGATGAGTCCCCGGTACTATTCAACGTGGACATTCATATCGAAGAGCAGGCAACGTAATCGTGCACCCCAAAGCAAACCCCGCCGCTGACATCTTCGACGTCATGGATCGCTTCAGCCGCATAGCGAAGATGGTGGGCCACTCACTGCGATTTGAGCCACTCCTCTCGAGCCGGAAATATTATCCGCCCATACTACGACTCACTTTTTGCTAATGTGTGCTAAAAGAGGCAAGAGAGCATGCTCAAATCAGCAAGGTACAGAAGGGGGGCAACAGTTTCAGGTTTTTCAAGAATGGATCTTCGATATGTGGCGGCATCTAGAACCTGGGGCATAATGAAACGACTCGCGGGTGAGAGCCAAGAAAACATGTGTGGGCTGGCCGGGTCTCATCGGCCGAGAGCCCGAGACTCTTCCACACGGACATTCGGCGTCGAATACAGATTCGTCAACATGTCATCCCTAATCCTGAGACAATGAAGTCATCGAGAGACATCAGCAGACCAGAGCCACAAAGTGCGCTTATAACTGACGGAATGTTTACAAGCTGTTTTCTTGGCACCATTTGGTGCGTTGCTGAGCAAAAGTTATGCTGTCGTCTTCGTACAGCCGCTTATCTCCAAAAGCGCCAAATGTTTTTTTCCCGTTACCATCGTAACGAGCAATGAAAAGGCCCAAAAGGCTCTACAAACAGCGTACTTGGTTTTCTTTGCAAAGGTGAGATTTCTGAAATAAGCGCTACGCTAGGGGGGCTCGTTTGAGACTGGAGATTGCATTCTAGCTTTACATTATCACCCCCATATTCGCATTGTTCGTATGATTCTTGTACTCATACAAAGGTCCGCTTTTATGTGGCTTTCGAATCCGAGACTCTTTTGCAGGTGGCTTGTTTCCGCGTGAGAATACGAAGCTCAAGGTATGCGAAGGCTCCCTACTCCGGCCAATGGCTGTTAATATCGACATGGCAAGGCATGCGAAGCTGCGGTACGCCTGACCGAAAACTCAAGACGATGACAACCACTTGAAAATGGCCACCCAAAGGTATTTCTCTAATTTGGCAAGCTCGACAGGAAGTATAAAATGGGCTTGCGAATCCCCGTCCAGCAGGTAGTCCTCCACATCATCATACCGTCCAACCACAATCCCAATTCGTCTACAAACAAAGAGCCACAACACAAAAAGACCTGCAACTTATCTCAAAATGTTGTTCACACACATTATCGCCATGATTGCCGTTCAGGCTACCGGAGTCTTGTCAGCCGTGGTGGCCGAGCCGCAATGTGGCAAGCTCGGCATGATGAAAGTCGACATGGCTACCCTCGCTCCTGGGGTCAACCCCGACGCCATTCGCGAGTGCGCCGACCACCCGAACGCCATGTCTCCCAACCGCAAGCGTGACTGCTGGTTTGGCGCGCCTTCTGGGTGCAGCAACGGCTACTGCTGGAAGTCGTGTGATTCGTCTAACCCTGGCTACTGGTGCTGGACGGCCACGAATGGTGGCATCGGAACGTGGGAAAACTGCACTCAGGATACTGACTGCACCACGGATATGGCTTGCGGCGAAGGAGTAGGCTGCACTGCTTGCGGCTGCAGCTGCTAAGTGACGGACTTGACACGAAGAGACGTAAGAGGATGAGATGCAAGCTATGGCTGCACGGTACGAGAGATCAAATGCAAATGAGATGCCTCTGTCAGAGCTGAGTATTGGATAGTCACATGTCGACTGGTCTTTCTTTTCGCTGCAACACAGCTATGTGGTATTAGTTATACGTCGACAATTCGTTCTTTGACTACCGAACAAAGCTATTTGTGAGAATGAAAGGCAATGCGATTCATGTGCTGTCGTCAATCTCACATTTTGTGTGTCAACATCTTTGCTCATGTTCGCTCGGCGCCAGTGCTTGCAGGTCAAGAAATCGCTCCACCATGGGCAATGTGACTCCAAAAGGCATGCGAGCGGAGGTCAGGCCAGAGGTTCATTCCCTAAGTGAGGCACTTCGAGCCAGTCTGTCACCCCCGCTTCTTCAAAACCGCCCACCCCCCTCTTCCTTTTCAAAAGCTTGAGGCTTAAAGACAAGCCAAAATTACGTTGGTCATTCTGACGTCCAGTTAGTCACTCGTCAGCCTGCTTGAAAGCCCTATGCAACGCATTTCGGTTATGGCTAGTCTCGATGCCAAATGTCACGGAAAGTCGAGGCTGAACAGTGGTCAGGGGCAGGCCATGTCATGTTCGAGGCTCAATCTGTTAATCTTTAGCGAGCTGCACTGTCTGCCTGCCAGGCAGGATCCCATGAGCCGCACTAAATTTGTGGCGCAGGGCGGAAATAAGTTGCCCCCTCCAAGAACCAGTGGCGCTCCTTCGAGATGGTTCCTGGGCGAAGCCGAAAGAGGAAATTCCAAACCTCAGCCCCAGGGACGTACTGGAGACTATTGGCAACACGGACCCTGGGCGCTGAATGAGCTGAACCCATTTCCCAGGGTTCGTGTGCTCGCGACAACCTTAGTGCGGAAATGGGACATGGGATGAATAAGCTCAGGGTCTGGTGCTTGGCTATTTACGGCAATGTTGGGGATGCTTGATTCAGCCTCACGACCAACTGCACGATCAGTCCAAGTATATAAGCTTCAGACGTTGACTTGCTCTAGGAGTTATATCCATCATTGGTTTGTGTTACCTCAAATACTCCAATACGCCAAAACTTGCTCCAATTTACTCGCTCCAATTGCACTTTCGTCATCATGAGCCGCCTTCCTCCCGTTGAGAAGCTTCCGCTTGCCGTCCGCAAAAATGGTACGTCAAGTACGGCACATCCAGAAGACTGCCCCATCAGCTAACAAGTAGCACAAAGTGCGCGATGGATTTGAAGCTAAGAAGCCCGAGCTGGAGAAGAAGATATCGGACCTCCTGGGTGTCGCCTGGACCATTGACATCAACCCCAACCTAATTTATGCGTATGCCGAGGATGGCTACGCTAAGGAGTCCCCGGGCGACATGCTGACCTCGTAAGTGCACGCTAGCCAACGGCTAATCGGTGCCTGAGTGTTTTCTTTGGCTGACGACAGCGCATGTAGCTACATCGAGGGTGCGGAGTGGCAGCTGAAATATTTCGTCGAGAAGCACGGCGACGCCGCCAAGAATGAACTCAACACTCTGTGTCCCGCTCATACCATTGGGATGGATGTTGACCTGAACAAAAAAGTCTCCTACTGCGGCTGCGAGATCTCTCCCTCAGGCCAGCTGGTCATCATATTCGCGGAGGGCAAGCTTGGCACCAACATTGATCACGCGATGAATCCGGAGAACCTCACCAAGGCCCTCGACGGTGCTCCCCCAAACGAATCCCTTCCTTACTCCTACACTGCGCGCGCATCCATCCGCACACAATACGATGCAGAGATTGACAAGATCAAGAGCAAAGTTACCTCCGCGTTGCAGCGAGAAAGTCTTGTCCTGGATCCCAATTTCGACGCTGTGCATGCCAAGCTCCAAGGCGCGGCAGACGCTGATGACTGCTGGAAGGAAAACTTGGGTTACTACACCCAGAGCTACTTCTCCGCATTTGCGGACTGGCTCGACAGCCAAAAAGTTGCTTCGGATGAGATGATAAGGGAGGCGTTGAACGAGGGCATTGAGAGTGGCAAGGTGGTGTTTCGCATCGTGGATGATGGCCAGATGAAGTCGTCGTACAATGAGGCTGTGATTGAGGACGGTGTCCTTTACCTGCAGACCGTCCCCAAGTACTTCGGAACGAACATTCACTACGTCGCAGAGAAGTTGATGGATCAGCTGTAGCTGAATCCCAATGACCTGCAATAACCCACCTCTATTCCACAGAGCTCGGCTCGAGCCGTGCCAATACCTGCAGCTTTGTGTTACATATCAGGCACCAGGCATTAAATGAACTTTATGAACTTATTCATGGTGACACAATGGTACTCCGTCCTTTGTTGCAGTTGAATTGTGACTGGTGGGGGCGCCTAACTTAAGTTGCAGCAGACATGCAGAGCGATCGTTTGGTATGTCACCCAATTTCCAGCCGTCTCCATTGCGGCATGAAGCTCTCTTGGGATGGGACTTGCGATACTTAAGTGGGCTCGATATGCAGTGGCTGGTTCCATACCAGCTGAGCTCATGCACGCTGAGTTCGCGCACACCGAGTGGATGTCCGATGTGACTGCGTGGGGTGAATGCTTTCTCTTGTCTCAATCAATCCCATGCTAAGAACGCGATAAAAAACATAAAAGGCAATCTGCCGCATAAGGTAGCCACGTCCAAAGCGATTTTTCAATGCATACGTGTACATCACCCCAGGGGTTCTACCTTTTTGTCTCGCGCAAACTTTCACCTGATTAAAAAACCCATAATAACGATTGAGATTGGGTCGAGAGTGAGGAGCCAAGCTGCGAAACAATTCTACGATCCGACAAATCACGACATAGTATGCATATCAGCATTTCCATTTAGTCGTATACACTTCTGGTCCGCCTCACAAGGATAGCATGGAGTTTTGGGAGCCTTTGGGTGCCTTGACATGGGGTCACGCTGTGGGCTGCTGCTTCCTACTTATCGTCGTCGGCTTCGTCGTCGATTATACGACGCTGCCACGATTCCCGGCTGACTTGCCGACGTCTGGTTACGGCTACGGGCTGTGGGCTCATTTCAGAAGCAACATTGCCTACTTTACGAGCCAACGAACGTGGATCAACCAGGGTTATGTCAAGGTATGCTTCCATTGTCATGATGCAACTATGCTTCCTTCGAGCCACGGACCGAGTTGCAGGCTCTAACAAAGACGGCCAACGTCTAGTATAGCAAGCATGACCTGCCGTTTCTTGTGGCAGCGGGGTTGTCGCGGCCGCCCGACGTGGTTCTGCCTCGATCCATGCTCCCATGGCTGCTGGAGCAGCCGCATAGTATTCTAGATGCTCGTGCCGCCCACAACGATATTATCTACGGCGACTACAATTTCCTCGACTCGACAGTCATCCGTGACTCCTTTGGCACCCGGGCAGTCCATACGTCACTGAACCGCAGCCTTCCGGGCCTCATTCCAGCTATTGGAACCGAGGTTCATCACGCTGTTGAGCTGGCGTTGGGTCATGTTGGCGACCAGTGGATGAGCGTGAACGTCTGGGACTTGTGGTTGGCTATTGTACCACCTGTGACCAACAGGATGCTTGTCGGTGCCGCAGTCTGTCGCGACAAGGGCTTCCTCGGCGCAATGACATCTTTCACTCATAGCGTCCTACTCAATTGCGTCTTGCTCCGACTTTGCCCGGTTGTCCTACACCCCATTGTCGGTCGCCTTTTGGCCATCCCCAATTGGCTGCACTGGCGACGCGCCTACCGTAAAGTTGGGCCCGTTATCCAAGAACGGGTGCGCCTCATGACACGGAAAGCTGATGGCGAGCCTGACCTCCGCGACTGGAGCCCGCCCGAGGACTTCATCACTTGGCTCATCCGCCTGGCCGTGGCTGAAGGCCGTTCGGAGGAGCTGGACCCCGTTGTCATCTCGAAGCGCCTCCTGCCGATCGAGTTCGCCTCCATCGACACGACGGTCCTGACGGGCGTCTGGTGGATGCTTAACCTCCTTTCGGCCCCATCAGCTACCGTCGACTCTCTCCTGAGTGAGTTGCGAGCACACCAGCCTGCGCCTGGGGAAGACTGGTCCAAGGCGGCACTGCTCGAGCTCGTCCGCGTCGATTCTTCTATCCGCGAGTCGCAGCGTTTGAGTAACTTCCACACGACCCTAATCGAGCGCGTCGTCGTGTCGCCCAACGGCCTGCGTCTCCCGCACCACGACTGGGTCTTGCCCAAAGGCGCCTATGTGACCGTCAACCTCGATGGCAGCCACCATGACGATGATTTTTACGACGATGCTCGCAAATACAACGCCCTTCGCTTCGCGCAAATCCGCGAGCGAGATCGTAACGGTGATAAGGAAGTGACTGCTGGCCCTCTGGGCATGGTGACGATGAATGACCACCACTTTCCATTTGGGCACGGAAGGCACACGTGGTAAGGCCGAACGAAATCCCCCGTCGTCTTCATCTCCATTTCCATAGTTCGCCCCGCTTCCCCAGCGTCTCGCATATCAAGGAAATGGCTGACAAAGTGGTGTAGTCCGGGGCGATTTTTCGTCGCGCACGAGCTCAAGCTGATTGCCGCCCACTTGTTGCTGAACTACGACTTCAAGATGCTAGAGAAGACTCCTCGCTCACGCTGGATCGGCGCGGGCATGATCCCGCCCTTCAAAGCCCGCATACAGATTCGCAGGAAGCAGTCGCCCAGGAGCCAAAAACGAGGAGAAGTCGGGATCTGAATGCAACATCTGCAGCCTCTTCTGGTGGTCTGTGGGTGATCTTTACTACCTTATGTATCTCAGGCAGCTTCTTTGCAACTTTGCAACCTTGGTGACCTCAACTTTTCGTCGTGCCTTGAGACTGAAGATCGTTTATTGTTTTCCTTGCTCTGGTCGCTCCCGCGGGCTATGCTTCCTATTTTGTTTTGTGCACTGCCCTGAAGCACCGAACATGTCATTCTCAATTGGGCTTCCAAACTTTTCCTGCAAGAACACGGCCCATTCCTCTATGCTACATGGTGATGTCGCTTTACCTCACGCTATTCCAGCCTCGCTCGTCCTCAACTTGTTCGGCCGGCATCGCAAACATCTATCTACAACTACGGCCGGCTGTAGGATTTGCACTATTGGTCTCATCTGGATCGTTACATGCGAGTTACATACGATGTCAATAGCTCGCTGCCGCGGCGCCTAGCTTTCTATACCAGTTCCCAGGGCCAGATTGTTGGCGTAACAAATAGTGTAATGGGTGGGTCGCGCAACGGGATACAGGGCGGTAGCATGGAGAATCAAACCTGATAAAGGTTAATGAGAACCTTCCTACGGAGCACATAAAAGGCAAAGCCTGACATCAAGGCATCTTTCTCAGCCATGGTCGCGAAGAGTGCTGTTCGAATCCAGCGACGGACCATGACACGTGGGCGTCCTTTTGTCCCATTCAGGCAACTGTCACTCGGTTGTCGGCACGATGACAACTTCTTGCCTAACCAACTACATGTATCGGGTCGTTGGCCGCCTGCGCGACGTCAATAACACAGCCCGCCTCTTCTGCGCGATTTCATCAACGGAGGTGACGCCTTGCACGTGGGCGGGTTTATAGGTGGCTGGAAGTTAAGCGAAAAGCGGGACAATGCGGAGCGCGATACGCGGCTGGTCGGTGCGCGCGTCCGCCGATCCGCCCCTTCATAATACTCCGTAATGGTTCTTACTCGTACGCACTACGTCTGCAGGTAACCTGGCCTGGGAGGAAACCCCGGGCCAGAAGAGGGGAGTTGCAACCTGCCCTGCCTACCGAACGCCGAATTCGGCTTCACGCCCTGCTCCAATTTTCATACTACGTCAAGACAGTCCACCTCTAGACAGGGCGGCGTCTGCCGAATACCCGAGAGCCTGCATGGAGCACCAAATGCTCCCGCGGCGGCTCGCCTGTCGTTGATGATATTTGACCCAGAGTCCCCGCCCAACTGTGCCAATGCAGGGAGTGACGCTGCACCTCTTCTCTCCAACTCCAAGTCACGCCCAAAATGTACGTTGCGCCATTCGCCGCCGTCGTGCTGGGTCTCGCAGGAGCCGGCACGGCTTCGAGCATCGTGACCGATATTCCGAGCATCTATAGATCTTGGGGTGAGCTCTCGGTCTATGCCGATAACCCCGAGGATGCGTTTGGGGTGCAATCCGTTGGTCTGCCCGATGGGTGCCAGATTGTTAGTCTCCCTTATCGAATTGGCTGAAATGCTGGTAGTTGACCTGAGTAGGAGTCGGCAAGTACACTTCAACGTCACGCGCAGCGTTTCCCGGACAGCGTCGATGGTGCCGTCACCGGTGGATTTGCCGAGAAAGTCTCCAACTTCACCAAGGCCAGCAATAAGAAGGCCGACTCCTGCAGCGGCTTCACCGGGCCGCTGCAGTTTCTCAATTCCTTCAATTACATCATGAACGGAACTGGCCTCCTCACCGGACAGGGCGCCTCAACGGAATTCGCAGCAGGCGTCTCGTTCTGGAATCGTCGCGGACGGACGCTGTATAATGCATCCGTCGCCCAATTGCAGTATGACGCGTCTTTCTCCAACGGCACAGATCGTCCCAAGGTTACCTTGCGAACCACCGGTCAATCGCGAATTTGGAACAGCCAAATCAACTGGGCCTTAGGATTCTTCGGGCCGAGTTTCAACACCACGCCGGACCCGACGCTTACAGAGTGGAATGCGCCCTTCAAGGTGGTCGTCATTCCCGAGGGAGGGACTGAGAACAATACTCTGGCCTCCTATGACAGCTGCTTCAACGACAATAGCGATGCCAATGGCAACATTGCTGCTCAGCATCAGGACGCCTACAAGCAGCGCTATCTGAGATCCGCAGTTCATCGTCTCCAGGCCTACGCTCCATCAGGGTTCAATTTCACCTACCAAGATGTGTATGCCATGCAAATGAGTTGCGCGTATGAGTATGCATTCATTGGCATGTCCGATTTCTGCGGACTCTTCACGGCGGATGAGTGGGCTGGGTTTGAGAACGTCTTGGACATACAATGTAATGGGAACCCCTTTGCGTTAAAACGGTGCGCCACTAACATCAAGCCTCTAGACTACTACCTCTACAGCTTCGGAAACCCTACCGGGCGCGCCCAGGGAATAGGCTACCTGCAGGAGCTCACTGCTCGCCTCACGCACAGCTACATCACATCCTCCAATTCCTCCGTGAACTCTACCCTGGACAACAATCCCACCGATTTTCCGCTTGGCCAGCAGATTTATGCCGACTTCTCTCACGATGACATCATCATCTCTGTGCTCACTGCCATGTCCATGGACTATTTCAAAGAGCCTCCGTCTCTCACCAAATTTCCCCCAAGCCTCGATCGCCATTTCTTCCTCTCTCACCTCACGCCATTCGGCGCGAACCTGGTTACCGAAACAATAGGCTGCGCTTCTGCGGACCCCGTGCCCGTTTCGGATCATCGCGTTCATTATTCCCCGACGCAGTACGGATATGATGCCTCCAATGCCACACACAAGTTCATTCGCATGCGTCTGAACAACGGTATATTACCATTGAACACTATTCGTGGCGGATTGTGCGGAAACGCCACCAGCGGTAGAGTAGACGGTCTGTGCGAGTTGGGAGCGTTCCTAAAAAGCCAGGAAGACTCGTACAAGCTGAGCAACTACGATTATGCCTGCTTCGGCAATTATACAATTGCGAACTCAACTACGGGAATAGACTACGACGGGACTATTGTCCAGGGAAAAACTTACCAATAGTTGACATAAGATAGGAAGAAGGGGGGTAATATCACAAAGAGAGCTTTTTGTACAGGTCTCTTAAGCATCAAGCAAAAATGAAGGCAAAACAGTTGCATGAAACTGTCCTTTCATCGTTATCTTGCGCAACCTACGTCAACTACATTGCAAAAGCAAGTTAGGCTACCTACTGAAAGCATCTTGGATCTGATGCAAGAGAACATGTGACACTCTCAGCATCACTAACATCACTCCACCTCAGTCCACATAGCACTCATCTGCGCTATTTGCATCCATTCTTCAGGTCGATTCGCATTAGCGAAACCAGCTTGCATATTTTTGAACATCTGGGCTCCTGTAGCCCCATGTTCCGTCTCGTACCAGCCAAGTGAGTTATTGCCGTGCCAATAATTGTCTGTCGTACCCGACAAAACCGCGCGACTGTTCATGCCTTGATACATGAGACTTAATGAGCCCTGATGCATGGCAGTGACCATCTTGATTTGTTGCATCTTCTGAATGAACTCAATTCGTGGCACAGTCTGTAGGTAGACTTGTAGCCTATGGGCTCCGAATGCTCGGAACTCGTCCAACGCAGCCTTTGACTCCTGGGAGCCAGGTGGGCCGGCCTCGCAGGTTTTCAGGAACATTGTGCGCATCCGAGGAGACCAAATCTGGCAGATTTGAGCCCGATCATCATATTCTGCGTGTATTGCCAAGGTTCTTGCCAGCGGCGTGTCTTCTACGAAGCTGAGGAAGCATTCCTCGCAGAATAATATCTCCGGATATCCCCACCACTTTGCTTTCTCGCGATGCTTGATGCCTGGGCATGCCTGCACACCGGCGAACTTTTTGACGTAGACTGCATAGCAACCGAAGACTCCTTTATCCAGGGCTTCTGCAAACTTGTTTAAGAATTGGATGAATCTTAGACTTGCAACGCAAAAGTTGCACACGATGGTGGCCTCGCGGTCTCGCTGCACGGGTTCGAAGAACATGTCAACTCCGCATGTCTTCAATATGCCGGCATGACAGGCTTCGCATACACTCAAGCCGTCGCAACCCCCAGTCAAAGTCCACCAGTTACCACGAATGATGCCATTCGCGGTGCAGGGGACCAGGCCACAGATTGTTCGTGCCGCCGTTGAGAACACCGTGAAGTCACGCTGATAGGTGGCATTTTCAAGCGCGAATAGCATCGAGATTGTCGAGTCTGATAGCTTGCACGTCCGATTTTCGCTGACTTGTTCCACGAAGGCTTTAAGGCCGGATGATGGCGCGTCCCGCTGGAACTCGGCCTCAAACATGGTAGTCGCCAGCTTGTCCATGTAACAGGTCTCGCACACGTGCAGATTCTCAATCCTGCGACGCGGTTTGTACCAGTTCAATGATGCGGAGGATACTTCCTTGCCTTCACACGCTGGCAACTCAAGCCGATGAGCTGCGCCAGTGATGAATGCCGGCCAGTCGTTGCGCTTCGACATCTCGCCTATGGCGTGTTTGACATAGGGCACGCACAGATCGCACATCCATTTGTCGTCTTCGCCCTGCTCCAGATATGGGCTGAATCGAGACTCGAATTTTGTGCCCACCACATGGTCTTCGTAGCAAGCCTCGCAGGCAACAAATCCGTCAATGTCATTGTCTTTCATGCCAAACCACTTGATTTTCTCAGCCCCCGTGACGAAAACGAGACCTTTACAAGGAGGTATGCTAAGGCGCCTCTTCATAAAAGCAAGCAGATCCTCAGTGCTATTTGAGCGAATTGCAAGAGGCCACAGATTGTCTTTAACCCGGGGAGCCCAAAAGCCACACGTGGAGGCGGAGCCATCGGGCCGCTGCACCCGATGGAACTTGGTAGCAAGCAAAGTTCCCGCTATGTGCTCGGCATGGCACTTGGAGCAGATGAAGTATTCTGGCAAGTCTGCATGGTAGTACCAATGCATTGAGTAGTTCACGGTCCTGTCCTCGGAGCAGAATCGCGATATGTCATATGGCGTACCGGTAGCTCTCATGGGGGGCAGTCGTGAGACTCGTGTAGTATATTGCATGCCGTCTGCCCTTTTAGGTGGCTCGTCAGATATTTCAGTACGAAAGTTGAGGTTTGCCATTTGAGCGGACAACCCCGCTGAATTGTCCTGGATTGAAGTATATTGCTCTGCACTTGGAATGAAACTTTCAGTCTTCGGCAAGTCGTCTGCATCGTGTGCGGGTAGCGAGGCAGAGTTGCCTTTCAATCCTTCTCCAGAAGGAGCTTCAGGAAGGGGAAGAAGCGGCGAAGGTGGTGGTGGAGCACTATTGGTGTTTCGGTGTTCCCCGGAGGACGCATCAAAGGAAGCCGAAACGAGATGTCCTGATGGTCCATTCGGATGTTGCGGTACTTGACTTGCGCTCAGATGAGGATAGTGGGTGTAAGCTGGTTGTTGCGTAGCGCCAACTTGTTGTGAGTTGGGAAGCGCTGGTTGTGGCTGCATTGTCGTTGAAGCACCTGCAGCCAATTGTGATTCCGCATTTCTCACAGCAGGTTCATGATAATACGATGTCGAAGGAGCTGCCGTTGCAGGCGGTACAGGTGGAATAGGGCGCCCCGGGGAAAGCGTTTGCGGCGTTGGGTATTGCGTTTGGTATGATTGCGAATTCATGGGAGTATGACGCTCATATGCTTCTCCAGCGAGGTCAGGTCTTGTCTGACTTAACGTCTCCGGAAAGTTGTACGCGGCCGTGGAAGCCGGATCATGGATCAAGTGTCCTTGATTATAGGAAGATGATGGCCACGGCTGATAAGGTGATGGTCTCCCTGGTTCATAGGCGGAGGGTGGTGAGGAATTAGGGTACGGCGTTTGTCCTGCAGCAAAAGTTCCGGGGTAAGAAACACCCCCGGAGACGGGAGCGGCGCTATAATTAGTTGAATTATGGCTCGGGTGATTTGGTGGCGGCGGGAAATACGGCATTGTATTCCCGGCGCGAGCGAGGTTGGATGCATGAGGATACGCGTGCTGTGAGTTCTTGATAGAATTAGGGATCAAAGAGAGCTATCATGAGAGCATTATCACGGAAAGCTATCTTACCATATTTTCAGGAGGAACTGGAGGATATTGGCTGTATGTTTGCCCAGTTGGCACGTAAGTCGACGTCTGAGAGGACGCATTTGGTGGAGGAGCCGACTGTTGGTAATTCACTGGGTTTTGGTTCGTGCGGCGTTCAAGATGCTGCTGGACTTGCTGTTGGCCAGCAGCATAAGCTTTGACCAAGCCCGCCTTGACTACTTTTCCAAAAGAATCCATTTGATGAATCGACATGTAAGATTTACGAGTAGATCTAGCTTGGTGCATGTGGCTGGCGAAGCGCCGGCTTATATGAACTGAAGTGGTCAACGTGCACGCTAAATTTAAAGGCCTAGACCCTTCGAGGGCCCACGAGATCTGCCTTGCACCACGAAACGTGTCGCGGGCTGTCATTGGCCTCTATGGCGTCGTGCTACGGAAAGCACAGCTAATGAGTACAGGGGTGGCACTACTGTACTTCAACGGGGCTGAATACCTACTTGCAAGATCCTGCCCTGCCAGCTGAACAAGCCTAGCGATCATATGCATTAGCGCTCCGAAACGCTGCATCAGCACTCAATGCGGCTGAAACGTGCAACGACGTGTGACGGGTTCACCCCTGCGCTATTTTTATATACTATGCGCAAATGAGCGAGCTGTGCAGCATTCAAAGGCCTCTTTCTTGAGCAGATAAAGTGTTTTCACAGCAGGCCCAAAAGCTCACCGTGGGCAAAGTCACTTTTCAACAAGTAAGGCAGGTTTCTACTTCAGTGTAATCACCCACCGGGCTCTCCATCACTCAACGTGACGCTACCGGTCTCGGAGTTTACTTGACTCTCGCAGTTTGGTCACACAAATCGGCCAAATGAAAAGCTTCAACTTCTCGGGTGACTCTAACCTGGCGCGAGCTGCTTTCTTTAGGATATCTTGTATGCGCTTTGTGCTGCCGTTAAGTGCTAAACATAGGGGCTGTCATGAAGCTTTCTCCCATCATACTGGTAAAGAGCTGCCGCAAACTCTGATGAGTCTGTGCCGCCGAGCTTTGCTATTGCCTGATTTGGGTTGCCAATACAGCCCGTAAGCCACAGCCAGGTGATCCAAACTGTCGAGGTACGAGTACGCACGAGAACAGGTCATTCGCCAAATCCCGTAGGCCAACCTAGATACATGTAACTAGAATGTACCCGAGCTCAGCCGAAAACATTTCTATTTACCCGAACGCAGAAAAACAAAACAAAAAAGATAACGATAGGCTTTTTAGCCTTCTCCTTCATCTTGGGCTTCTCCCCGCCACCATTGGCGGCGGGCGCGGCGGCAGAGCCAGGGCCGGCAGCGTCGGGGGCAGTGGTGGCAGCGGCGTCAGCGGCGCCGGGCCGCAGGGGCAGAGGAGTATGACGGAAATCCTATTCTCTTTTAGTCGGTATGTAGCATGAAGTTTATAAGGGCAGATGTGAGGGTAGTCAATTCCAGAGCCACATTCGTGTGGCATTATCCGACATTCGCCTCCAAAAATACATGTACGGAGTGGTCGCATGCCATGCACCCCGGAAGCAGCACTCTGCGGATCCAGAACGTAAGTCTCCAACGACGACTTGTTGGTCGACTTGTTGGTATCCACTGACACGTTGACAGTTGAAAGTCGGACTTCCACGGGACGTCAATCTACTTGACTTGGTCCCCATCCGAATGAGCTACGACGGCTCCAACGACCACGGAAGAGGTCTCAGCTGGGAACATGTCTTCCGTGCCTGGGATAAGATCCGCGATGTGTGCGTCGACTTTGTCGGTCGAGTGACTGCGGACGACCGCATCATCGTCACTATGGGAAACCATACGTTTGACGATATGGTATGTATCGCCCAGAAGAGAGGGTTGAAGGTCAAGTAAAGTCGCAGTCGGCCAACAGATGTTTGGCGAAGCCCCAAAGTTTGCCGTCGCTCTGAGTCCGTATGGTAACGTCGAACAGGTCATCTTGCGCTCATTCCATGGGGTTGTCGTGAGCTTTGTTCGTCGAGGCTTCGGATGTGATGTCAATGAGATGCCTGTGGTATTGGAGCTGAGTGGGTTGAGGGCTTAGCTATGGGGTTCGGGATGTCGATATGTAGTAGTAGATAGAGACTCAATTACAAGCGAAATGTCTTTGTCTTCCCACCGTGGTTGTGAATGAGTGTCGTGATTCGACAAGTCGTCGTCGCACTGGTGTGGGTGGACGAAAAACGATTGTTGGATCTTCATTCCTCTATGGGCATCTATTCCAAAATGAAGAAAACATTCCCACTATCTCATCAACAATCCCTTTTCCGTCATGAATAACCAAGGGGAAAACCTCCGATATAGTGACACCCTAAAGCAATGCTGGCGTTAGTGGCCGACAAAGATCCCCAACGGATTCAAATAGGTGCCTACGAAGAGGATTGAGAAGTGAAAAATAATTGGGGAAAGAACGAATTAGTCCGGGAAAGGTCTCTACCGGAGGGGTGCAAAAATCTAACTCGCATCCGCGATCCGCGGTGATGCAAAAAGAAATTGTTCGACAACGACAGGATTCGAACCTGTGCGGGCGAACCCACCAGCTGTCGCGTTTCGAGGCTGGCACCTTAACCACTCGGTCACGTTGTCTTATTTGTTGAGAGTTTCCGGGATTATTGGAATAGATGAATGGTTGGTGAGGAATGGTGTGGGTGGAGATGTCGGGGGCCACCGGCGTCGTTAGCGCGGACCGGGAGTCAATTGGTGCAGGCCGGCGGGGCTAACCAGGCGGTAGCTTTGTGCCGTCAGCGGATAGCATGGTTCCATTTTATTGAAGAGGAAAAACTCACCAAACGCCAAGTACGACGACTATCGTCGAAGATCATCAACGAGGCCCAGCGGAGGCTAACTCAAGAAAGTAGGAGGGGAGCAATTTCCTCTATGGAACTATGAAAAGCTCTTAAAACTAAAGAGCGCACAGGATTCATCTGATCAATTGGACCAAGACATCCCCTTTCTATCTAAAGCTTCATGTTGTCCAAGCTCTCGCCTGTGTCGTCAGGGCTAATCTCGATCCGGACCGTCAGGCGACCGGGAGCGATGCCAGTCTCCGCAGGTATGCTGAGAAGGCAAGAACCAATCACCAAAGAATAATATCTACGACGTTGTATCTCCACGCAGTAGCGTAGTCGTATGCTCTCAAAGCAGTCTTGGCGTAGAACAAACTGTTTATGCAATATAGAATCGAAGGTAGTTTTTCGAGGACGAACGAAAACACCGAAGGCCAAGAGCAACGAGCGTCCAGCCCAATCGGACAAGGGATCCTGCTAAGGTTAGTACGTCATGAAGTTAGTAAGATCAAATGGTTCCTTTAGGCGCAAGGCCCGAAAGTCTGTTCAGTTCACGTCACGAAGTCCATCGAGAAAGAGTATAAGAGGCAACGTAGGCCGTCTTAACGATGTGAATCTTATCTTCTCCTATATATCGACATCCCGAACCCCATAGCTCAACCCTCAACCCACTCAGCTCCAGTACCACAGGCATCTCAGTACTGACACCACATCCGAAGACTCGACGAACAAGGCTCACGACAACTCCCATGATGCTTTTGCGCCTTTGAATGGAATACGTCTCTGCGTTGGCTTCCTCGCCTTGCGGCTGAAGGAATTACCAGGCGACACCATGTGGAGGTGCAGAGTCCGACTTCGCCACCCGACCCTGAAGGGCCCCTTTCGCAACAACATCGAGTTTCCTCGATTGTGTCCATTGCGATGCTTCGGCATGGGAGTACCAATCGACGGAACGAATCCATCGACCAGCCTTCCAGATGCAAAGCACCGCGTAACTGTCCGATGCGATGATCCTTGACAAATCACAGAAGAGCGGAGGGGCGGAGGCATCACCAAGGGGCACAGAGAGACTACGAATTGAGATACTACGAATTGAGATACTACGAATTGAGATGCTACGAATTGAGATGCTACGAATTGAGATGCTACGAATGGCTCCTTTCATCTTTGTCACTTTCCAATGCCGGATTCGAGGCGGCCAATTGATGGGACATTACGTGGGATGCGCACACGGAAGGTGACAGATCGCTCATTCACGACGGGACATATGGATCTGGGCGTGGCGTCATGTTCCTTTCCACGCAGGCCATGGCACGAGGGACTTGTCGCAATTACTCCTCTGCCCCTGCGGTCCGGCGCCGCTGCCGCCGCCGCGCCCGGTGCCCCCGCTGCCGGCCCTGCTCCTGATGCCGCGCCCGGTGCCGCCGCTGCGCCCGGTGCCGCCGCTGCCGGCCCTGCCCCTGATGCCGCGCCCGGTACCACCGCCGC